>OZ021684.1:4933668-5614296 GCA_963978505.1 Listrodromus nycthemerus | reverse complement strand
ATAAACATTTGTTGATTATTGTTTATTGCCAAAAAAAAATTATTACAACATGAGAACAACGAAAAAAAAAATTGTAGAAAAAATCTTTGCACTAGCCAATCGCTCGAATAAGCAATTGTTGTTTACGATGAATGCCTAAACAATTTCTTTACAGAAAAAATGCTCTCCTGTGTCGTGCATCTCGTGAAAAAAACGAGTTAGACGAATCGATCGTATCGGATTATCCGAATTTTTTTTCTCTCTGCAATCCTACCGTTTTCGCTAAATTCGAGCATTCTCTAACAATCGAAAATTTATTGTTAATAATAATGTTCATCAAAATTTGTTTGTCAGTTTTAATGCAAAAAAAAATTATTACAACATGATAACGAAAAAAAAAATTGTAAACAAAATCGTTGCACTCGCCAGTCGTCCAATTCACTAATTAACAATTGTTTACAATTTTTTTTCGTTCTCATGTTGTAATAATTTTTTTTTGCATTTAAAGTGAAAAACAAATTTTGATGAACATTATTGTTAACAATAAATTTTCGATTGTTAGAGAATGCTCGAATTTAGCGAAAACGGTAGGATTGCAAAGAGAAAAAAAATTCGGATAATCCGATACGATCGATTCGTCTAACTCGTTTTTTTCACGAGATGCACGACACAGGAGAGCATTTTTTCTGTAAAGAAATTGTTTAGGCATTCATCGTAAACAACAATTGCTTATTCGAGCGATTGGCTAGTGCAAAGATTTTTTCTACAATTTTTTTTTTCGTTGTTCTCATGTTGTAATAATTTTTTTTTGGCAATAAACAATAATCAACAAATGTTTATAAACATTATTGTTAACGATAAATTGTGTATCGTTGACGATTGTCAATACTGCGATAATACTGAGATCTCGTGGAGAGAGGATTTTTCGCCACTATCGGCTCCACCCGATTCGGCCCTGGAATAAACAGTTGAAACGCTCCGTGGAACGCGTAGAGCCAAGATCGCGAAATTTCAAGATTTCGTCCTCATTTTTCAAAACTTTCCCATTTTTCGTGTAAGGTGTTCCCGATAATGATCGTCGACGCATTTTGATCGTTCAAACATCCTCTTTAAGGTGAACACACTCTCAATCTCGACATTTTTTTCCTTTCATGATAAAAGTTCGCATGAACGAGAAGGCGCGCGCACGCAAGGCCCGGAAAATCATCTTCGAGAGCAATTTTCGTGTCGGTACTTAAGTGAGGTTCGAGAGCATGTTAAAAAACGACCCCATGACAAATTTCAAAAGGATCCGTCGAGAACTTTGCGAGCAAAGTCTCAAAAACCCTTTTAACTTCCGGGGCCCATATCTCCTCCTGGAGTCATCCGATTGGGACTGGCTTGGTGTGTTTTCTGCACGCCAAGAGATGATCTTTCGATTGCTACTGGTTTTGAGGGTGCTTGATAACCGCGAATAGCAAATTTCGGCGTTTCCGCGAAACACCGATTTGCATCGATTCGGTACACCCCCTTTAAATCGCCCAATTCTCAACCGATCGGGATGGGACTGGTCGCATTCGAAAAGTTATTAAATTTGCAAGAAAGTATATTTTTGGTTTTTCGAAATCGGTCAAATTGTCGCCGAGATCGCGAAAAAACACTTTGTTCCACTTCAATTGCCCCCTACTGTATTTCTTGTGTTTCCTTTAAAAAAATCACTATTGAATTAGGCTCTGCAATCTTTATGGCGTAGGTGATCGATTCCATTTTTGAGAAAAAAAAGTGCTATAAATTCGACGACCCCAGTCAATCCTGTTCGTTGATCGAATCGTTCCATCGGGAAGTGATTCGACAATCGGGCGATTATTCTCCACGTATAAATTGTGGGAGTGTTTTCATAGCACAGTCTAGCGGAGGACCGAGCGAGTCTAGAGGCAGATAAATCGTTGAACTCGGGATTGAGAATGGTCGAGACCGACGGTTCGGAGTTTTCGTATACGGAGCCGAGAATCGAACGGGCAAGACCGACGCCTCGCAGAACGGCCGTACGACGTTCTGCACAATGTTCGAGGCCCTCGTCTAGTCGAGGGAACGATCCAGTCTCGGTCGACGATGGCGACGACAATTACGGTAGGACGCCGGTTGAGCAGTAAATTTTATTGTTCGGAAACAGGACGCCCTCGACCCACGCTGAGTTCTCCTCCGAGAGCACGGAACCCAACCCCGCTAGGTCGAATAAATTCTTATCGCCTCCACACTCCACCTTACCTTTCCGCTATTTTCTCTCCGTTCGTATACACTGTCCGAGAGACTGCATCGCTGCAATGCCTCCCATATAACTTTCTCACGGAACAATTAATAAATTATCTCCACAAAACCGGTCAGACGGAACGAACGTGAAACAAAAATTCGTTGAGGCTATTATCGATAAATCGCACAGTTTTGCATAATCACTGCTGTTTCATTTGCAAGCTCCAAGGTATAGAAACAGCCATCATCGTCGTCACTATTATTATTATCATTATTATTATTGTTATTATTAAGTAAAAAAATTTTGTCTTAAAAAAGTCACTAGGAAAAAATGCAGTGCAAAGTAAGCCTGACGGATTTATGAAAAGCGAATAACGAATATAAGAAACGTGTGGAGTGAAGAAGAATTTAAAAAGATGTTGAACAAAGAACTACTATCTTGAAGCGAAGAATATTAAAGAATTAATTTCTTACATCTATTAAATGGATTGTCTCTTAGAAACATGAAATATTATGCACGTCTTTAATATTTTCGGACTTTAGTCTGTAAATTAGGTTACGCTGATGGAGATCGCCAACGAGCTCCAAAGGTTTATACGACCGGCTTAATGGAACTGTATTCATTTTATTCGTTTGCTGAATTTATTGATAATTTTTTTAAATAAAATAAATTATACACTGCTATATATCATTTTTGTGAAAAGAGAGAATACAAACTAATGTGTATACTCGAGCAGCAACAATTACATTACAAATATTATTATTATTGAATGATAATCCTGGATCGGTAAGAGTAATTTTCCATCGAGCCGTGACTCGGTCATTAGGCGTGACGTCGGAGAAAAAGATATCGAATGTAACGAACACAAGAACGAGCGTTCAACAGTCGGGAGAGTAGGATTCATTGAAACTGGTTGTTATTCCCACGCTGTGCGATGCTGCATACGCGAGAAGATACCACTTTCGCTCGATGCTACGAGAGAAGTGTATTGCGGTACGAACGAGGCATACACACCTTCTCGATTTACCGACGCTTCGTACCTATTTACTTAGGCACGTACTTATCGCTAACTGCTAAACTTTAACTTTCGTGCCATATCGGCCTCGAGTACGACGAGCGATTACGAAACGATTATTCATTGGCCCGTCTCTTCGGCGCTCTCGATCAGCTCGGATCATCGGGGATTCTCCTGAGAAGCTACCGCTCTGCTGCACCGTGCCTGGCAAGTCCTGAGAAGTCTCTGGAAGCGAACACCGGTGAGTCAGGTACATCCGGATGAAACTACGGAAGCCGATATGCTGCTAGAATATTATTTCTAACCGCTCCTGGCCTAGACTGTCTCGCACCTGTACGAGGAGTTAACGCGTTTCGATCATTGTTCACCTGTCCGGAGCACGCACAAGGAGCCTCGATTGTAGCCAAGGTGAATTCCTCGCGGAAGATTCTTTACGACGGCGAAGAATTTATTTGATAATTTTTGACATTTGGTATCGAACTATGTCTTTATAATAATCGCCATTAAACGGGCTTGCAATTACGCTCCGATATTTTTTTTAGACTCGATCTAACCTTTGCTACATGTTACCAAAATCATGTAATATAGTGACAAACTTCAAAAATGAGATATCAAGAAGTTCAATCAAATAAGAGCTGCAATTCCATTAAATTTCAACTCGCGTGCGTCGTTGTTCTTACTTCGGATAGTTAAAATCTTTATACCTGGATATATACCAAGATCATGTTTTATTATGTGTTTGTTAAAATGCTGTATCAAACGTTACTACTGCATATTACGAATATTATGACAAATAGGTACTTGCGTATGATAACAGTCCTGTCTCTGCACGAACCATCCTGAAGCTATTCAACGACATACTTTTTTTTTCAGTGCACATCAGGGTAGCTGTAATGTCGCACTTTACTTAATTTGATATTCCTGCGACTCAGGTTTGCTCTTCGACTTTTATAAATCTCGTACAAAAAGAAAACTAGTTTTAAATGCAATTGATAAAAATATTACACATAAGTATTTATGACAGCATTAAACATAAGTGTCTATGAAAGTTGTGAATATAAATATTGATGACAGGATGAAATATAATCGATTTTATACAAAAGGAGATTTTGGTCATTTTGACATTGAGTTTGAAGAATTCGACCCGAACGATTTTTCAGGCTAAAATTTTGCGAGTACAAAGCTCGCCTCGCGATTTCCGAACTTCGCAGAATTGTGACAACAGCCATAGCAATTGAGCGAGATGTCGAATGCAATTTTATTGCCGCAATATTTCATTGCAAGTAAATGCAGAAGATGCAACTGCCGCGCTGTAGATGCGTCGTTGCATTAGCATGAACTCACCTGAACGGAACTAGCCGACTGCAGTGGCTCTCGCACCTGTTCTAGCACACCTGACACTCGCCGAGGGTACTCTTTTGCTCGACCGTTCCTCCGCGGGGGTTCCCCGCGTGGCTCGAGCGATCTTCGAGCGAGCCCGCTTCGATTCCTCTCGGGAAGCGCTTCGCCCCTATGGCAGTTGCGCTTCGTCTCGATTATTTATGACGCGGCAATAAACGACGGAGCAACGATTCTGCATTCAGCGAATCGTGCAATTTCCGGATCGCTCGGAAGTCAAATGCCTTCACGGTAAAATTTAACGGACATTAACAAAAAAATAAATAAAAATCCCCCCTCGTACAGTTACTCAGAGTCCATTTTTTTTAATTTAAGATACAGTGTAGAAGTGTATATTGAAATTTAAGAGATATTTAAAAAAGTTAAATATATAATAATCTTCGTTATTTTCTGACCCATATGTTTTGTATTTTTGTGTACCGTCCATTTGGGGAACGACGAATATTTGTGCTAGACCTGTGCTTCATGCGCCAATTCAGAAATATATGAACTAAAATTTCGGGTAAAAATTGTCTTCTTTCGCGAAATTTTCGCGTGTGGAATATGCTCATCTATGCACGGGTGTGCATCCGAGTGCACTTGACCGCGCTAACGAAACATTTTTTCGCCTCATTTAATAAAAACCGTATTTTTTTCCTATACAATAGAATGCTAACGTATAAAATATATGTTTCATAAAAAAAAATGTTGCGATGTCAACTTCAAACCTGCCCCATTGTTTTCGAGTAGCACATAGTCCAACCGAATACATAAGTGAAAAAATTCTAAACAATGATTTAGGAAAAAAAAACCATTTTTGTCTAAAAATACTAAGGGTACTTTTCTCCATATCTGTATTCGAACTAAGCTGTCATATTATGGTGTTTGGAAATGTTTAACTAACAGAGTTATACTTTAGTTACGACTATAGCATTCGTTTTAATCTACTGTCAATAATAAATAACATGAATAAGCGAGCCTAGTAATAACAATAAAAATAACACTACTCGATCTAGTACAGTTAGAGTCCATATTTTTATTATTTAAGTCACAGTGTTTAAATCGTTGCTTCGATGCAGTTTATTGTTATTAACTCATTACTATATATAGTTCATTATTATTATGCCCGTATGCCGGTGGGTAGAAATTTATGGAGAATACCGAGCGGCTGCGCGCGCATACCTCACTGCCGCCTGCGGTGCAGTGGGTGTTGCGGATGTCAGGGGCCAAACTGCACTGGAATAGATCGAAAATTCCGCGATTGTCAACCTCTTCAGTGTCAATGAAACGTATTTCCCAATACGGTGGGGCACCATATGGGCTCCTGACAGCGAAGAGCATAAGGAAATACGTGAAACAGCGAGTTTTCGACTTTTCGGACTAAAATCGCAAGCATTATGAATCAACTCGGCTTTCAAAAACGAATGTCTAATAGTTTTTTCATCATATAGATTCTTAGATACGTAAGCTGAAAGTTGTGCAATTGCCATGAGTTGCATAAGAGGCCGAATGAAAAGCAACATTCTTTTTTTCTAAATATTGATATTCGCACACTACTTTATTAAGATTTTTACTTCATCATAGAGGAGCTTTGTTATATTGATAATTAAGTTTTACGACAATTGAATAAAAACGTATTTAGAATGTCCGAAACAATCAGAAAATCACATTAAAAACAACGCCCGAATATATGGTTTATATATAAATGCATATACTCGTTCTGGTAAGTTTGTGTGAGACAGACGCGAAAAATTCAAACTTTTCGAAGATACTGCGAGTTCAAATAGCTTCGAATCTCTATATGAATAAACCTCGACCACTGCTAGCAGAATTCCTCCCACAGCGATCCGCTATTAAGAGTTGTCTATCGTGTGCCGTACTTCCTTACTCTAAAAGATAAAAAAAATTGCAAATGTATGCTTACATCGAAAATGGTATGCACGAAAAAAACATTAAATGAAATACATCGGTTTAATATATAAAATTTTGCAAAATTTAGGCATCACGATTCTATTTCTTGGAAGATTTCGTATTTATCGATAATTTGGTCACTGCTAATTTAACTCCGAAGCAATTATCTTTTGTTTGCGGGACGCTGAGTCGACCGATTGTCCTATAAAAGCTCGAAAAACCTCGTAACGAGCTGCTAATTAGCCCAAGCAGATTTGGCGATTGGACATTAAGCGCCCCCGATGCATTGGGGACTTTGGCACCCGCCGGTGGGAATGTTTGGCATCCTTCCGGTGTTGGGAATCATCGGACTGGAGCCCTGGACGTTGTAGCAGGAAACTTCGCATCTGTAGCGCAAGAACGGATTGGAGCAGGGCGAACAGTCGACTCCGCCGGGATGCTAGAAAAAGTTACATTTTTTGATCAAATTGCCCATAAATATATTTTTTACAACTTACGGATATTTATATATCTTATGTACTAGCGGTTTTGCTGGCACACGAGCTCGCGTGGTTCGTATTAGATTGAAATCTATTCCACATGGAACGGAGTTTCGAATTTTCAAAGTTACTTATCTAGCCTACGAAAATTGTAATTTCGAAATTATAACGTATGGGATGGGATTCGAATTTTCGTATTCCATTCCATGTACTATTAAAGCCGAATTTTCAAGAATATAACATATGAAATGGTATTTAAATGTTAAAATTCCATTCGACGCGTTATCGTCAATGACCAGCATCTAGAATGGAGATTCGAAATCAGCAAGGGGAGGGGAAAAGTCATATTGTTAGAAAGTGTGACTCGGCGTGAATTAAAGTCAACTCACAAGTAAACAATGGGGAAATGCCGACAAAACACCCAAATTTTCCAGAATATATACAAGATGTAAAAATTTAATGAATCCTTATGTCCTTTGAGATATCTATAGAGAGGTGATGTAAGGATCCTTGAAATACCGGAAACAATCCGCCGCCGATGGAGCCAAATCCAAGACCGAAGGTAATCTGCGGGACGAGTTGGATCTGCGGTATCAGTGTGAGACCAGTGGTGCCGCCGAAACAGCCGGTACCCGGCCATGTCGGTCCACCACTGCCGGGCCCATCAGTACCGCCGGTTCCTCCGTTGCCGTTATTTCCTCCTTCACCGGTAGTTCCTCCTCTTCCTCCGGTTCCTCCGCCTCCTCCTCCGGAAGCCCCATCGTTCTTTGGCATATGATTGTGGATGACATTGTTGATGTCGATGTTCGTAGTGATATTCGCCGGAACCTGATCCTTGGCTTTGGTCTTCTCGTCGCAATCGTCGGACACACAGGTTGTCTCGTACTGCGTTATTATCTGACGAGTCTCTTTGGTTTTTTTCATGCAGTGCTTGTGACAGTCGTGAACACACTTTGTCGTTGTGCATTGCTCCATACCGCAATCTTCGAAACAACTTCTGGAGTCTCCTGCGAAAAGGATTACATAGTCATTAGGTGATCGAGTAAATCTATGTGTCGATTAATAATGGATTTAAAAAATTGATATTGATTAAATGCTTTTAAACTTACATTTATTATTAGTTTTCCTTTGTAAAACATATTTTTTATATCTCCTCCGAAAAGGATTAAGAATTCATTTTGTCATTGAATGAATCTATGTGTCGATCAATAATTAATATAAATTTGATATCGATGAAACTCGATTAAGATACTTTTTACACATCAATATAGTTTTACTATTTTTTTTAAATTAAATATATTTTGTTGCCATAATTTTTGACGCCGTAACGTAGTCATCGCATGGCAGGGAACTTTCTTGTCGACTGGTCAGTGCAGACCCACTCGATCGAACGTCTTCACTCGCCTACGCGCGGCGCTACTTTCCACGTTAATGCCCAGCACTCGTGTACAGTAGGTAATAATAAATACATCGTGAAAACGTAATGGAAAATATAATACACTGGATCACTGCTTATTCACTCGTAATGGATCGTAATCGATTAAATGTCAAAAATAAAGTCTAATCCTTCAAATTCCGACTTATCATAAACAACAAAAAAATTGAATATTTTCAAATTTAGTAACTGTTTCGTTCAATTTAAAATATACGCAGACCACGCTAAATATTTTTTTGGACATGTTTTTTTAAGGTTCCAATTAATCGATATTTAAGTACCGTATCACTCGTAATTGATAAAGGTGTTTTACTGTTTCTCGAAAATTTACGACAAACACAAATAAACTCTGCAAAAATTCTACGGATCGCAAGAGAAGTCCCAAAAAATGGAACGACTCAGTTTAGAAAAATCGCAGCTCACCCCCATCACCGTCATGATCGTTGTGCAAGTGGTGTCTCTTCTGTCGTTTGAGACATTTAATGTAAGTCCTGTAGTCAGGATGCTGGCACTCTAGAAGAACTTTGCGCTCTTCGACGTTTGGCGGTAGAGTCACGCTCGAGGCAGATTCATCGTCGGCAGTAGAAAAACTTATGGCGATGGAACAGATCTGCAGCGCAAACAGCACTTTGAATGACGTTCTCGACCTCATGACGTTAAACCGTGGAAGAATCTTCTCAACGGTCGCACACGAGTCTTTATATCGATGCAAGTACACTCTGGGTAAATGACCCGCACCTTTTCACTGTACTTCGCGATGTTTGCCCGTGTGGGACATGGGGCGTTGCCCTCGGCCAATATTTTAGCTGGTTAACATTTTTTCACTTCGCACAATCTCTCTCGCGGTCCCTTGCATATGTGTACACTACACCATTGTGTTATATGACAATACAAGCGTTTTCGCTCAAGAGGAATTGCGTAGATCGACAAATTTGCACTGCTTATCTGAAGACGGGAATTCTCATCTGAGATCCCATTTGTGTGTTCGCTTGTCGCTCCGTCTCAAGCGTTTTTCTATTAAAACCCTCCGAGTGTTATCTTACTTATAAACTCCATTTTTATCGGTTCTATTAACCGGACGCTGAAAATTTCAATTCATATCGAATTAATATCCGTTGATTAAACTGAAAGTGATATTTTCACGCGAGAACCCGATGCGTCTATATGTTTAACTAATTCAGCTTACGGAAGCGAACGGATTATCATTAACGAGTGAGACTTTTTTTTCCTTGCCAAGTGCTGTCTTGTTACGTGTGTCACAGCGTGTACTTGACAGTTCCATCATCGCGACGGCGCGTCTGATTTACGTCTACAGTTTTCTTTCCTGCGATTATCAATGTCGTCATCTTCCCTCAAGTGGCGTGTGTGTTCTGTGTCCCAACGTTCCTTAAATCATTTGCTTCTGTCACGGTCTGGTTGCATTCAAGAATAATTCAACGTACATTTTCGAAAAGTATCGCATACGTACTTTTACCCACTTCGCTGTATTCCTTTTTTCACAATTGATTTGGAAACATCATTTTTCGACCAAAAGTTACGTCATTCGAGAAAAACGTCATTTTCGGTTTACAAAATCTCTTCTGCCGACCGAAAGTGACGTCATACGTAAAAAAAAACTCCACCGCTCGCTGGAAAATCTCATTCGGCGACGGGAAGTGACGTGATACCTAAAATACGTCACTTCCAGTTCGAAAATTTAATCCGTCGACCGGAAGTCGCCTACGGGCCTTTTCCCTACATCACGAACAGATATGGACTGCTGTGGTTCGAAGGTGTACTCGTCTAGGGCGAAAAACACTTTCGGACCTTAAAACAGTAAATATACTCCTCAGAAGTATGACCACGTAAATACCTGCATCTGCAAAATTTCACTTTTTGCAACTTATAGCGCTTAAGTTATCGGTTTATCATTTTCTCAGATTTTTTTTCCAATTTTTGAGCTAGCTCTATCAAAAATTCTTTAAATATTTTTGGGCTAGTTTTCATGAATTTAATATTTATTAAATTCATTAAAACTGGCCCAAATAGTGTTACATTTTTTTGGGCTGGTTTTAATGAGGTTAAAATGAATGAAAACGAGCCCGAAAAAATTAAACATTGTTTGGGCTAGTTTTTATGAATTTAATAAATATTAAATTCATGAACCCTAGCCCAAAAAAAATTGAACATTTTTTTTTGGATAAAATGCGTTGGTATAGAATTGAAAATAGAAAATACAAGTTCTAAAAATGTTTTCTCTTCGTTTATTATTTAGCCCGCGGTAGCGTACCAAAATATTAAACTCGTAAGAACTAGCTCAAAAATTGAAAAAAAAATCCGAGAAAATGGGTTGGTGAAGAACCAAAGAACAAACAAAAAAGTTTTTTCCACTTTTTTGTCTTAAACCGATAATTTATGCGTTACACGTTGCCAACGTGAATTTTTGCAGATGCAGATATTTTCATGGTTATCTTAGAAGTATACGACTACTCCTCATCTACGGGAACCAGGGACACATGGTCCCGTTTTTCCGATGTCGATCTGAGGTGTGCTTGTAAGTACTCTTTTGATCTTCACAAATATACCTGTGATCCTTGGAAGTGGTCCTGATCTAAGAGAAACAGGAACGCACGCCCCCATTTCTACCAGATGAAAACGATATATAAATGTAGAAACATTGCGAGCCCGAAGTGACGTTACCCATGGATGACGTTACCTTTGATTGAGAAATGAACTTTTCAAACTGAAAGTGACGTATTTCATATATGACATGACTTCCGCTATAAAAATGGAGTTTCCAAACCTGAAGTTACGTTTTTCCATAGATTACGTCATCGCCGGTGTAAATGTAAAATCTTGTGACTTATTCAACATTCAACAGCGTCTCGGCATCCCTGCTGATTAACAGTTTGCAGTACACACATCGTCCTACATATTTAACGTAACAGAGTACAAAGAGCATTTTTCATCGTCGGTTCTTTATTATATAACACACGAGGAGCAACCTGTTGGTTTCCCTTTGTTTACACCAGCCGTGAGCATAAAACCCACGAGGTAACGCGTAAAAGGGTTTTCGAGAATTATCTCAGCAACACCGTCGAGTCATTGCTTCGTAAATTTCTGTACGCCGCTTCCACGCAAAAAAAAAAGGTTGAGTGCGCGGAGAGCGAGTCGAGTTTGTCTCATTACCCTCGAGATAACGAGTCTCTCCCGTTCCTCTGTCGAGCGCAATTGCAGTCCAGACGAAGAACCAGGAACACCGCCGCACAATAAAATACAGCGTCAAAGAAACTTCAACACTGGGAATATATCATAAATTTTTCATTATTATTGCAAATTCTCGGACGAATGGCACCCGGTGACGAGTTTCCGGAATTTTATTTTTTTGTCGTCACGTTCTTATCCGCGAATCGAGGGAACACGTCGCGAACCACATTGGCAATGAAACGAATTAATGTACACGGCAATATTGCGGTAACGAGAGGTACGACGAGCCAACGATCATTATGAGTTAATAGATAGTCGCGTCACAAAGTGGACAAACGAACGCCCGGCGATCGGTGCAAGGCAATTATTCCTTTGGAATAAACAGAAATTCATGAGACGTTCGACATAGACGATAGTGTCTCGATACCGCAACGGATTAACTGTACGATCGATCAGACTATCGAGCAATCTTCTGCACAGTTTATATTATATTAGGTTGTCAAATATCTCCCTTCCGCTTTTTCAATGCATTTTATTCAATGCATGCAATGCAATGCATTGAAGAACGAGCAAAAAAGCGGAAGGCAGATATTTGACAACTTAATATATATTACGGGAGACTTGGCTTGGATTTTTGTCTTTCGATGATTTATCGGAAATACGTCCAGGTGAAAAGTGTCCGCATCGCAATCTCATTCCCGGTCGAAATATAAGATTTCCAGACCGGAAGTAACATATTTCTCTTGTGACATGACTTCCGGTCAAACAATGAGAATTCCAAAGCGGAAGTGACGTATTTATTATATGACGTCATTACCGATAAAAAATGAGATTTCCGAATCGCACCGCCTTCACAAAAAATCTGTGACCTACATTATTGTCGTCTATTTGTCTATAGCGAGGAGCTGCGATTTCATATCGAGTATTGGTTCGTGAGTCGATGAACTTTTATCGTTATACCTTAAGCCATTGATATATTATTTCTTATTTTCTGCTCCAGCTAATTAACACATTTCAAGTAACAAATAATTTTTAGGAAGGTATTCTCTAAGTTGAGATTAGTAACAACTTCGTTTGCTTCTTAGAAAAATGGAATAACCTAATTATTAATCAGATTAATATATCCTGAACGATTGAAATAGAATTTCTTATTTTCTTCTCCAACTAATTAACACATTTGAAGTAACAAATAATTTTCGCGAAGGTATTCTCCAAGTTGAGATTAATAACATCTGCGTTTGCTTCTTGGAAAAATGAAATAGAGTCATTATTAAATTCACATTCGCGCGGATATTCGCGCACTTGTATGCTCTATGCTATGCGTGAGGCGCCGGCAATGACATCGCACAGACGGTGTAGTTGTCTTATCACAATGATTCGTTCGACGTGGCATTTCCTCTACGACTATTTCCACTCGAACCCGAGCAACTTCCCTTTCTCGCTGAGATAACCGATGCGTTTAAACGATCTTTGCGCTTGTCCTGAACGCGACCTCGTCTCGTTCCAGCGACACCGGGATAAATATTTGTTCCGATCTGCGGAAGGTGCATACAGCTTTGAGTCACTTGACTGTGCCACGTGCAACTCTTGAAATCCCGTCGCGGTTCTACGAGCATAAGACTTGGTTGAATCAATAAAAAAAGGGCAAGTCCAAGCACTGCTGCACAGCCGCAGGCTGCTTGCTAATGTCTTCGGACTCTATTCTAAAACTATTTGTTGAATAAGAACACGTAATGAAGGCAGTAAAGTTACATTTGCACGATGACATAATAGGATATATTCTATCATTATTAAATCCAACGTATGCATTTTGTCCGTCGTAAAATTACTTTCTGTCGGTGAGATTCAATAACGATTTATTCCATTTATTAATACTTTCAGTAGACTGATTATTCATGTGATTATTTGGCCGTACAAGTTATTAGAAGCCACTGTCACAACAATTATTTTTACTATTATCTAATATGTGATAATTTTTTTTCAATGTTGATATTTCTTGTATGCAATTAAGCGTGCCAATACGATTGGCCTTATCCCGAGGATGACAACAAAGAAAATCGGCTTGAATTATAAACGTTTTTTGTCATAATTAAATTTAGCGTGTAGCTTTCGTACCTCGCAGAACTATGTTTTTATTTCTGTGAGTTAAATTATTAATGCTTTTAGTAGGAGTCGGCGTCGATCAATATTATGATACCTCGACAACCTACCCGACTTTTGTCAAATTTTTCCGAATTATTTTACTTATCGTTTAATATTTAGTTAGTCAACACTTTTTCACGTATAGTTTTCAAAGCAATAGAGTGTGCTGATAATGGTATTTAAAATCCCGCGGATGATGAAAATGATTTCTGGCGAGCATTCGTTAGAAATAGGCCACGTTTCTAAGCTCGAGGTCAAAATAGTCGATCCACTTTTGAGCTAGACACTAGTCGTAGAAGTAAAAAAAAACATTCATGAATTTCATCACGTTCTTCATTCATATTCGAGTCATAC
This sequence comes from Listrodromus nycthemerus, assembly GCA_963978505.1. Taxonomy (NCBI): domain Eukaryota; kingdom Metazoa; phylum Arthropoda; class Insecta; order Hymenoptera; family Ichneumonidae; genus Listrodromus; species Listrodromus nycthemerus. Next base: position 5,600,188 of record OZ021684.1, on the reverse strand, counting down.
ATATAAGAGATCGTGATCGAGCGCATAAAACGGTACCTCGAAGAGGCAGGCACAGTTATCGCTGTCCCTTAAAAAATTTACCGACAATCGACCCTAAAAATCGTGTCCACTTAAAAAAAATCGAGAAAACAAGAATGGCAGTTTTCGACCCAAAAAAAATCTCGGTCACCAGTCACACCTATCCGATTACCAACATTCATACCGCGACGCCCCTTCGACTCCGGTGACATGAAATTACCAAATAACTAAAGTGCCAATTTACCTAAACCGGATGCAGTTTCGCAGAGAGAAGGAATAATGCAGTGCATTATTCTAGCGCAAGATCAAAAGTGCCGTAGGGGGATTAGCCAGAAGCTCACATACAAGATGTACCGTAAGTCCCGGCCGGAAGTGTCGGTAGTACGATAGTACGCTCGCGTAACACAACGTCCCGCAGTCTTTCCCCTGCCGCTAAGAGAAACTCGACTGCCGAACGGTGGGATTTCAACGAGAAACACAGAGCCTGGGAAAATTCGTTGTAGATGCATTATCGGTTATTGGCACTGCTTCTATTCCAACGTAGAAAATAAAATTTTAGAGGGCTGAAGAATTCCTGTCGATGACTCATTGTCCACCTCTACAACAATGCTTATCTAAAATGTGTAAATACTGTATAGAGAGATTTATAACGCTATTATATTAAACTGCGAGATATTCTCAATAAATGCACTCTTACTCCTACTAAATTTAAGACATTTCTCGTCCAACTTAAATACCCTGGGGAAAAAAACAAAACCTGGAGAATCCTTAGATCTCCTGCACAAAGTTTATCCTATCGATTTCTTATTAAATTAACTGTCTATCTAAATATTTAAGTAATAAAAAATTTGATAAACTTATAAACGAGTACAGTAGAATTCCAATTAACCGGGGTCCGTTTAATCATGATGCGGATTGCAAGGTTTTTTTTCCATGCGCGGAGTAAACCAAAATCACCGAGCAATTTACGAAAAAATTAGCTTACGTACTATTAATTTTTAAAATCTAAAGCTTTACATTCTAGACCACACTATTCAACAATTGAGTGCGAGTTGTACCAAATGTCATCGTAACTAGGCAAATTAAGTTACACTAGATGATAATTCACGACCATGAAAATATCTGCATCTGCAAAAATTCACGTTGACATCTTATAGCGCCTAAATTATCGGTTTACGAGGTAAAAATGTAAGGCGTTTTTGTTCGTTTTTTGGTTCTTTACCAACGCATTTTCACCCATTTTTTCTAAATTCATGAAAGCTAGCCCAAAAATGTTTTAATTTTATTTGGGCTGTTTTTCATGAATGTAGTAAATATTAAATTCATGAAAAATAGCCCACAAATGAAAAAAAATTGGGCTGGTTTTTATGAATTCAATATTTATGAAATTCATGAAAAGTAGCCCAAAAATTGAAAACAAATTTTTGGGTTGATTTTCATGAATTTACTAAATATTAAATTAATGAAAACCAGCCCAAATTTTTAAAAAAATTCTGGGCTACTTTTCATGAATTTAATATTTACCACATTCATGAAAATCAGCCCAAATAAGATGAAAACATTTTTGGGCTAACTTTCATGAAGTTAATGTTTATAAAATTCGTGAAAACCAGCTCAAAAAGATAGAAAAATGTTCAGGCTAGTTTCCATAAAGTTAATATTTAGTAAATTCATGAAAACCAGCATAAAAAAAAATTTCAAATCTCGGGCTATTTTTTATTAATTTAATATTTATTAAATTCATAAACACTAGCCCGAAATATTCTTTTGATCTCTTTTGTGCTAGTTTTCATAATTGAATAAATATTAAATTCATGAACAGTAGCCCAAAAGAAAATTTTTTAATTTTTTTTCATAAAATGCGTAAGTGTAGAATTGAAAGACGAAAAAAAGCCCTAAATATTTTGTTTTTTCGTTTATTATTTAACCGGTGGTAGCGTGCCAAAATATTATATTCGTACAAAGTAGCTGAGAAATTGAAAAAAACGATCTGAGAAAATGTGTTGCTAAACAACCAAAAAACGAACAAAAAAGTCCTTACAATTTTTTCTCTTAAAAAGATAATTTAGGCGCTACAAGTTGCTAAAGCGAATTTTTGCAGATGCAGATATTTCCATGGTTATTGTTGATTCTACCAAAAAGGCAGCTCTAACGACTTTAGTAAAATGGCCACTGCTGAAGGAAAGTCTCTTCCAAGATTAGCATAATACTCTACAGAAATTTCATTTCAATTCGGGGGAGTTTTTGTCTTTAGTAGTAAAGATTTTGGTAGAGTAACAACACGGTAGTTTCGATTCGTAGAGATATAATAAACGTTTCGATACATATATCCCATCGTTGTACAGTTCGGATGAACCCGTGTATCGTTTATGCGGAAACGTCGATCCCGAGCATGACCTTTAATGGGGTTTCCACTATAGACAAATAAACAAACAGGCAAACAAATAAATACATAAATAAACGCACAAGTAATCGAACATATGAATAAAGGTATTGAAAAAAAAATTGCTAAATAAATAAATGATTAGATAGACGAAAAGAACAAAAAGTAACTTGAGAGCAGCGTTCGTGGCAGATAATCCGGGGGTTCCATTGGAAGCCCGGTATCCGCCGATCGGGTCTCGGAAGCTCGAAAGGTATCCCCACAGCGGTTTGCGAACCGGCAGGAGGCGCATAGGTGGGTACACAGTGAGACTCGAGCCGGCCGAGCCGCGGCGGCAGCAGCGACAGCGGTCCGCGAAGCTAACGGGTCTCCCGCAGCCGACCGAGAGAAGGAGGTACATAAAATCGGTACGAGACGGAGCATGAGAGACGCCCGAGACGGAAAGAACAGTGGTTTCGAAGGCGCTCGGCAGGCCCGCTCGGCTCACTGGGCTCAACGCAATGGCCGCCGTGACCCGCGCGGCCGTGAGTCAATCGTCCTTAATTTTTGGTTCGTGCCCTCGAAAATGCCCGACGTCGCACGGACAACGCGGGACAACGAGCCGTCGGTCATTCGTCGCTGCGCGCTACGCAGATCGCGACGCTCACCGTCCAACGCGCGCGCCTCGTCATCGTTAGCCATCAATTGTTGCGGTACGTTCGCCGAGAGCAGTGTTGTTACGTTCGTCAATAGGAAGAAAAAAAAAGCCGCACGTCCCCGTACGAAAGATAATCCGTGACGGAACTTACGGACTTGTTATGTACGCCAAAGGCGCGTTAAACTATACGGTGAAACTTATAAACACGCTCTCGCTGTAGCGGGAAAACCGTCAGTGTACTGTGCGTGCGCGAGACGATGCGCCACGGCGACGATCGCGCTCGATTTGTCTCTTGACACACCAAATTCATTGATTCCAGTTCTCAAGGAAGTTCAATGCATTTTTTTTTCCTTCATTATATACATTTTTTATTATCAAAGGTGTAATTTATTGTGGGAAGAATGAAAGACTAGAGTGAAGACCTTGCGAATTTTAATTTTTTTCGTTATATTTCTTTTTTATCGTCTGCGGAGATAGTTCGAGTATGCAAAATTGTATATTTTTAATGATCGGACCGGCGCCCGACGACCCGAAGCGTTGAGCGCCACTGGGTTGGATTCTCGGCGAGGAGCAGTGAAGCAACAAGTGGATCCGTCGGGACTATCGCGGAGCCCCCCCCCGCCCACTCCCCCTCCCCCTCAGCCACCGGAAAAGCCGCGCAACACTGATTCGATACTTGTGCGAAACTACTGTATGGTGATTGTTTTTTTTTCTGCGAGACACTACGACGAATCTCGATCGTGTCGATCGATGAGTCAATCGTTTGTTCATTCTGCGGTCGATCCGTCATCGCACGCTCGCGGACGAACCTTGACCGTTCTACGTTCGCAACGAAGTTTAACAAACAACTTTAGTGTGACTCCGAGCTTCATGGTACGAAGATCTTAGAATAATAACGTAAAAATGTATGAACATCGCTAAAACATTCGTGATCCATAGGAAATCATTTTTGTTTAATATTAAAAGTTGTTTATCGTACAAACTTTTCGAAGTTTCGATGGACGATGGAATTCAAGTAAATTCAAGTAAATTCAAGTAAATTCAAGTAATTCAAGTAATTCAAGTAATTCAAGTAAATTCAAGTAAATTCAAGTAATTCAAGTAATTCAAGTAATTCAAGTAATTTCAAGTAAATTCAAGTAATTCAAGTAATTCAAGTAATTTCAAGTAAATTCAAGTAATTCAAGTAATTCAAGTAATTCAAGTAAATTCAAGTAAATTCAAGTAAATTCAAGTTAATTCAAGTAATTCAAGTAATTCAAGTAATTCAAGTAAATTCAAGTAAATTCAAGTAATTCAAGTAATTCAAGTAATTGAAACGATTCGGGGCAAGGTGAAATGCTATTAATCTCATAATAAATTCATCAAAAGGGAAAGCGCTTGCGATCTACGACGCATGCGCCTTGGGCCGGCTGCGTGAACGGGGGCGGATGATAAGAAAGAAAAAAAAGACTTTCCATTTTCTTTTCGTCGCACGCCCGTGCGTCAGTGGAAAGTGCGTTTGATAATCGGTATAAAAACGCTTCGAGGGAAAGTCCACCGGGAATGCAAGAAAAGCGCTCTGCCTAAACGGATATTACCATTGATGGATCTTCCTCGGCAAAACTGCGTTGCACCTTGAGCCTTGAAACCGCCTCGAGCCAAGTCAGTCTCGGGCACGCACCGAACCGCGTCGCGCACGACTGTGACTCTGAAAAAAACCGTCTGAAACACCGATTAGAAAGAGTAGAATAAAACGAAAATAAAAATAAGTAAACAGATAACTAAATTTAAAAAAATAAGAAAATAAGAATGTCTAGTGAGGTGGAGGAGGTGGCGACATTGCCGGCTGATCCAGCCTGGTACTCGAAGGTCTTCGAGTGCGTGAGGAACCGCAACCGGATCGGTCCGGGCAAGGTCGAGCTTCCGGAGTGCGACTTCTTCATCGTCGGTCCGCGGCGAACCCTGCGAGTGCTGCTTCCGACACCGAAGGGCGCGGGTTACTACGAGCCCTCGCCGAGCGAGCGACCGGAGACGATCGACGAGAACTTCGTCTCCAGATGGGCGACGCGTCCGCATCCGTCCGGCAACTGTCGCTGCAGCTTCCGGCAGTCGAAGAGCCGTCCGGTCACTCGCGAGGATCGTCTGATAAGCGACGAGCTGAATCGCATAAGGACGGGCCTGAGTGAGGCGAGGAGCGGCGAGGACATCGAGGTCCTGGAGCGAAGGATGTCGCTGAAGCTGGAGGGCTTGAGCGGCGACGAGGCGGTCATCGTCGGAGACCCGCGAAGCGAGGTAGACGAGAAGCTCGCCGAGATCGCGAAAGTCGGTCCGCCGCTCGCGAGCAAGCGCGAGGACGAGGTCGCGATAAAGAGGAAGATCGTGAAGGACCTCGAGAGGTACATCGAGGTGCTTCTTCAGGAAGTCCTCAGCGACACGATGAAGTTCTTCAGCGACGCGGGAGACACGCTGAGAAGGAGCAGAGCTGCGCTGAGCGGCGGCAAGGACTGCGGAAGCGTCTGCTCCGACCCGGAGCACCTCGACTCCTGCGGGCCGCAGCTGGAGGAAGAGACGAGAGTCGAGGAGGTCGCGGAAGGGAGAATGGTCGACGACGAGGCGAGAAACTCGTTCGAGATAAGCTTCGCGTTTCACGGGCAGGAGACGGGCGCGCGGGAGGAAGAAGAGCGGTACCAAAATGGCGGCTACGTCAACCGGGCGTTCAGCGGCTCGAAGAACGACCCGGACTCGCTCGACTTCGACCTCAGAAAACCGGGTGAGGAGATCGGTCTGGAGAACCTGGACTGCATAGATTCGGGCATAAACAGCGTCGAAACCGTGGAATTTCAAACGTCCGAAGAGCCGAGCTTGGAGCAGTCGTTGATGGAGATTATCGACGCTAAGTTCGGGCCGGCCAAGGGTGTTTGGAAGGATTCTGACAAAATCGTGGGGTCGAATTCGCCGGATGTCGAGACCAGGGAAATTAAGAGGGAAGCTGAGAAAGAGGCTGGAGGCGAAGAGGAGAAAATAGCCTCGGAGGAGAAAATGGAGCGAGAAAGGTTCAAGAGCGAAGATCCGATCGGGTTGGTGAATAGCCATTCAGCGATTCTGAGGCTCGAGGAGTCTGCTGAGGAGCTCAACGACATCAGCGATGAGCCCTCGTTCGACAAACTTAGGCTGGAGCTCCTGGAAACCGGAAGTGAGGAAAAAAGAATGAGCGCCGTGTCTTCACTTCGGGAGAAATTCGCTAAGAAATTCAGATGCGGCAATCGGGAGGTTCGAGACGAGGAGAAACTCGCGGGGAAAATGAACGACGAGAAGGCGCCACCGAGCTCTGTTGAGCTCAGGGTGAAGGACGAAAAAATTTGGCACGATATTCGCGAACCCGCGGACCAGGCCGGCGATGAGAATCGCACGGATTTCGTTAAAGTTCGGAGGAACAAGAAACCCACTATAGTTTTCCTTCACGGCTTCGGATCGTCCGCGGAGATCTTCGAACATCAGCTGGAGTACTTCTCGAATCTTGGATATCCGTGTGTCGCACCAGAAATGCTGGGGCACGGAATGAGCTCAGCACCCGATCGCTCCAGGGACTATCACTTTGACAAACTTCTCCGAGACCTCGACATGATACTCCAACACTACGCATTCGGCGCCGGCAGGAAATGCGTTCTGGTCGCTCACAACTACGGGTAATTTTTTTTTCATCTGCATGCATAGCCCATAAGCTTTATCCACAAAGCATGGTCATTTTTCAAAGGTTTCGTTAATATTTTTTTAAATATGGAAAATAGGGCGTCAATATTTCAAAAATAGTTGTATAAATGTTTCTCAAAACATGTTGAAAAAACATAAATACAGTCATAAATTTTTCGTTGAAATGTTTCAAAAATGTTGTCAAAACATTCAATGTAAAAGATTGCATCACACATTATTATTCAGAAAACATTTTTTCAATACGTATTTATTTTTCGTAAATTCCTGTGAGAAAAAAAATGCCAAAGGGTGAAAGGGCCATCGCATAATGCTGTGTAATTGGAATACATTCGAACGGAATCTATCTTCAATTTTTAAGATTTATAGTCAACGAGCACATTTTACTCAAGTTTATTTTTCGTTTCATCAGATTGAATATGCAACGGTGAAATTTTTTTACTGAAACTCTTTTTTATAATCTTTTTATGATCTGTTTATTATCTCTTCATTAAATCCTCATTTTTTTCACTATTTCATTATCTTTTTACTTAGTTTGTTTTATTATCTTGAATTTCCACGCAGATCGATTTCGAATACTTTCTCTGTGGAATTGGCAATTGCAACGGTAAAAGTATCCCCCGAATGGGTATTAGACACAATCATGTACAGCGAGGCGAATCAGAGCATGCGAATTGTGGATATGTCGGTTCTCGGATAGATAACGCGAGTTACATGAACGAACGTCCCACGTACGGAACGCTGTGCGTTTGTGCTCATTCGCGCGCCGTTTACGGGTTCTACGGTAAACATTCGTGCGTATCGGATTGGTCGAGTGACATCGTCAATCGACGAATTAATCTGTCAAAGTAGCGCGCGAACGTGCCGCAACGATTTACCGTTAAAAATAATAGAACTCACGTGGCCGAGCCATTAATACCAGTCGCACGTGTCTCTGGGCGATGCTCCGTCGCGATTTGAATAAAATTTCATCTCGAGATATTTCACCGTCGCTACGTTGGACGACCGATTACCATAGCAATCAAGCGAGGAATGTTGACTCGCCTTCCTATAATATTTGCAAATAATTATTATCATTATTTTTATACTTTGAATGATTTTTTTAACTGCCTCGAAGATACATGCGCGGAAATGATCCTCAGCAATTGGCGACGTCTCGGGTTTCATTGCGTGCGATAAATAAATGTCGGTGAACGTTCCTTTTACATTTTTTTTTAATTTGCCAATTTCCAATCATCTTTAAGCGAAATGGAATTTTTGTGCTAGAAAATAAAAATTTTCATTAGTTTCTATAAATAATAAAGCGATATAGTTCCGAATAGTAACATTCCCTTTCCCGGAAACCAATTTTCTTTCTGTCCACGCCCGATATTCGGTTGACCAGACCCCGACTGGTTGTATGTGAACGGACGGCAGACTTGAGACACAGATGATTGGCAATTGACGTCCTACGCGAGGTAACATTGGGTGCGTTCCTTTCATCATTCGATCATTGTTGCGACACCTCGAGTAGGTCGTCTTCTACGGCCAACTCGTAAAACCTACCTAAGCTCGTTTTTTATTTTTGACACGATTAAGAAGGTTGAAGCGTTTCATACTATACAAACGAGTGCTAATTTTTTACAATTGTTTATTCAAAACAGCATGCATTTATTGACAGCAAAGGTGGTTAATTTGTACAGGTGCGTTTGTCCTCAACCAACAGAAACATTAATCACAATAGTCTTCCAAAAACAACAACGCTTTAGAAACGGTAAATGCAGATTCGCATTACGGTTTGTTGGTTTTTTTCGAAGTATACTCCCTTTTTCTCAATTCAATTTTAATATACCACAGCACATTTTGTTTCTTCAATGCAGCGCAGTATATTTTTTTTTAATGTTCGACCGTTTGACAAATATGGTCAATTGTTCAGCCGGTGATTTTTTCCCCCTATAAACAAACTGCTGTCATTTTTAAACAGAGAAACAAAAAAATACACGATGAAATTGTAAAGCAACGTTCGAGAAACACATTAAGCCGTGCTCAGTTCAAATTAATCGAAAGGTAAGAATTCTTCTTTAAAAAAATTCTACGGAGTATCTGAAAAAATTCGTTTACAGGGTTTGTGACCATATAGGATGGTTCTCGAAGAAAAAGACATCGAGTTGAAACCAGCGCGATTGTTTACGAGTGCTATATTTCCCAACCAATGTTGAGGACGAAAAATTTCTATAAAATGTTTTGGTAGAAAATTGTCTTCGTAAAAAAAAATATTAAGGGTACTTTTTTTTAATAGATGAAGCTGTTTTCCAACCGAGCTGTCACGTTATAATATTTAAGAACGATTGGGCGTTGGGCGCAAAGCGCCGACGCATATTTAGTAATAATATAAATAATAACAATACATACACATCAATCGTCATGAGATGGTTTCACAATTATTCGACGTCGCAACGGGACTCTCTTTTCCGCCAGCTATGATAATTAACGAATAAATTAAGGATACCCGTTTTGTTTTATTCAGATGTAGTTTTGCGACAGCGTTGGCCTGCAAGTACGACAGCAATATTCATCAGTTGGTGCTTATATCGGGGGGCGGGCCGACTCCTCTTGCACCACCGAGCACCGAGGGTGCCGGACATTGCTGCCTTCGTGCGATGCTCACACCTCTTCTTATGTGTGGTCTTCATCGCGATATTCTCTACTCAGCGAGAGGACGTCAGCACCCTTACTGCGGCTCCGAGCCACCCGAACAATGGCCCTCCCACATGAAATACGTTTTGGACGGTATGGTCTGGCCGGAGGGTGACTACGTCTTCCACAGAAGAATATCCACGCCGACGCTCCTTATACACGGACTTCGCGACAACAAAGTCTCGCTCGTGCAGGAATGCCAGATGGAACGGGTGAGTGCGACGGTTTCTTTTTTACACACGGACTCTTTCGTTGAACAGGAATATTTCGCACCCTGAAGAAACTCGATTGTTGGACTTGTGGAGAAGGACTGTCTCGAAAACTCACTGGCGGTCGCCAAATTGAACAATTTCTAGTCCGTCCTGATTCACACGATACTATTGAAAATCGAGCGTTCGGGAAACCCGTAAATCTGGCAAAAAGTTTTTTCAAGTTTAATTTTTTTGCACGATTAGAATGCTTTTCAGCCCAGGATCGGTAATTTTTTCCTTCTGTTGCAGACTATAATAAAAGGATTTTTAGACGCGATCCCAACGGCCGGTCATACGCCGATGACAGATTGTCCCGAACAGGTGAATCACATGATACACTGCTTCATAGACTTGTGGAAGCGGAAAAAGCGGTGATAGAATCCTATGTAAATGTCGGGATCAGTCGACATGTTTTTAATAACTCGTCTTATGGCCGAAAAAGTATGACAAATGTAATTATATCGAGTGTTCAATGACGATAGCGTGCTCGAGACAGAATTGTATTTCTTTCGACCGCGCTTCTGTAATTGTGCCAAAAAAACATTGAGTGTTTTTTGTCGCAATAGACAAAGTCGTTCGCGTAACATAGATTGTTAAGTATTATTTATATATATATATATTTTTGTCATCGTCAGAGACGTATCTGGTTGAGCAGGTTATAAGATGTACCAAAGATGATTTTATATAATGTTACTTAGTAAGATTCTATAACGGCACAAGAATGATAAATTATTCTCATATATTTGTAATAAAAAAATTGTGACCAGACAGCGACCTGAAATCCAGTTGCAGAAGCATCCTTGACATTGATTTTGCATTTTTTTTGTTTCCCTTTTTTATCACTAATAGCTATGACTCGATTGATCCATCGCCGAGATAACGGGCTTATTATCATTGGCGCGATATTTGAGATTTTTCAGCAGGGTAACGGGCTCAATTAAACCTCTGGTTGAGCGGATTTTCCGGAGATTTCATCCATTCCTTCTTGAGTATTTGCTTCAATTGGCTGAGCCTCAGCGTTGGATTTTGCTCCTTTATAACGGGCATCATCCGCTCTTCAAAACTCGCGTAAGCTGCCTTCACACGTTTCTCTGGATGGCGATCGACGTCGGCATCCTTCGTGCTGCAACATTTTTCATAATTTGTCAGTTCTCCTATATTTACTAAATCAATAACAAAACAGTATTTGCGTGCAAAAATGGCAGTAAAAACTCTATTGGCAGACCTTGTGAAATAAAATTTTGTACGACACTAGTGTGAAAACTTTTCTTGAACTTTTGTGATTACAACACTCGTCAAAAAAATGTTATCGTAATGATATAGTAAACTATATCGCACTGGTGTCGTACATTATCTTTTATGCCTTATTACCGAAAATTACTACTTTCTATCACATTGCGCGTAAACTTTCGCGTTCCGTTCCCGTGAAATAACAGCTGAAAGCAAATTTTCTTCTTGCACGAGTGTAAGAAAGTATCTTTTTGCGCCAAAAAAAAAGCCGTGAATTCAATCAATTTCTTAGAAAGAAAATTATGTGAATGGAATAGGTGTAGAAAGGAGTCCTGACTCTCTTTTTATACCCTCGCCATACAAACTTAACTACAATTGCATCGGGTTTATATGAAAGAACATTAACGATTTTTCGGAAGAGTACCTAAGTATCGAAAGAGCCTCGTCTATGCCGTGTGCCGTTTCGCCCTCCAAAATAACGCGATTCAAATTTTCCTCGATCGGCCTCTCATCCTCCTTCTTCTTTTGCGCGACTTGATTCCTCTTCTCGGTTTCCGCAACTATCTCGGCCCTCGTGATCTTCGAAGCCGGCTGTTTTCCGCCGATCTTTATCGTCGCCATTTCTTTCTCAAGTAAGGCTTTCGCTTCCGCCTTTTTCTCCAACTGCTGGAGACGCTTCTTCTCCTGTTCTTCCTGTAATTGATAAAAAAAAACAAAGATTAGCATACGTAATAAAAAATATTGTACCTCCATTTATTTGATATTTTTTACCTGTTTTTGTTTCTTCTTCAAAAGTTGTTTGTCGTCGTCCTGCCAAGCTTTCTCCTCAGCCTCTTGAGCCTTCTTCGAAGTTTCTGCCTCTTTCGCAGCGGCCTTGCGTGCACGCGCAACGACTGCCTTGCTGTTCTCACCTACAAACTTTTTCGGCATCTCGTCCTGTGACAACAAAAATTTTTCTATATACGAAAATTAATAAATCGAGAACTTTGTCTATTAAACTAAATTCAAATGACGCGGTCGCCGAGGAAACCGGAAATGCCACCAGACACATTAGCATCGCGCGGTTGGCTGCAGTGAGAGCGCATGCGCGTGGCATCATGCAGCTTGGAGAGGTTATAGGAGGCCCGGTGTATACATGTCGCGACAAATTTGCAAACAGAAAGAAAAAGGATTAATCGACGATAGTTTCATCATCGGTGTATGTCGTCTATCGTAAGAAAAATACTGGCAAGTGGAACAATCGAGCACCGGCCAACAAGTGTTCGAAAAATGTCGAAGAAAGCGTCAAAGAAAACACCGAAGGAGAAGGGAGCGAATACAGCTGAGGTAAGTGCGTTCGCAAGGTGACATCAACTTACCCGTTTTAATCAACGCTGAGTTCTAATTATCCGTATTGCGCACTTCAATCACCTGTTCGAGACATAATTGAACGATGACATTTTATCACGGAGCTACGATCTGTAACGAGAAACCTGAATTTCGGAGAACCATTCCGGGAAACACTGGCGCTCGATGTTCGATGGTTACTAGATCGGCGTTCTTTTTTCCGACGGATCTTAGTGAAAGTTTGTCACGACCGCATTTCCGGTTTGAAAAGAATTCAAAGGTATCAGAGCTGGACAGTACTTAAAGTACCGCGGGCTTGTTCGAAAATTGGTAATAGACATTTCAGTTATTTTTTTACAATAAGCGAAAATTTTGCGAGAAATTTTGTCCGTTCAAATGTAATGAAATGTCAAAATTATTTTTATTTCAACATTAATTAAACATTATTTTTATTTTGACTGAAAAAAGTGCAAATTTGCATATGGCTTCCGCATTTATTATAATTTTGCGTAACGCGTCCTTTATGATGAGGCCATACGCGAAATTGCAATAAATTAGGAAGCAATGTCCAAATTACCTTGCACCTTTCTTTTGAACTCTACATAACGCTGAATGCTACGAACGTAAATGCGAAAAGCACTTACGAAACACGTCAAGTACAAAAAGTATTTGCAAAATACTTTATTATAGAAGTACTTCACGTACCTGTCATACTTACAGTTTTTTTGGTACCTTACCCAGTTCTGAAAAGGAATATGTACATGCACGCGTTATGATTTGCGTTCGAGACGATATATTAATAGAGACTTCTTGTAGTTATCTGCAATTGGTCCGGTCACTCTTAACAAAGATGGAAATGTTCTAATAAAAATACAAGCGAAGCCTGGCGCGAAACACAACAATATAACAGGTAAAAAAATAATCTTACATGGAACTTGCTCTATCGTTGTGTAATTGATTAAGATCAACTTAATTATTTCAACACAGACATTTCGGAGGAAGCTGTAGGAGTTGCGATATCCGCACCTCCCGTTGAAGGCGAGGCAAACACGGAACTCGTGAAATACTTGGCTGCTGTATTGGGCACGAGAAAATCGGATGTATCACTCGACAGGGTTGGTAATTCAAGCTAACTTTCTTTTATGTGAAAAATGATCAACATTAATAAATCGATTAATCATTCAGGGTAGTCGCAGCCGTCACAAGGTTGTGGTTGTGAGCAACAGCAGCGTAGCCGCGATTCTCGATAAATTGAAACAGGAAATCGCCTCTAACACGTGAAAAAACATCACAGCTTCGGAATGATTAATTAAGGGTTCTATGTATATATTTATATGTCAATGTATATAAAATACTTATATAGTAATATTTACGTTTGGAAATAACTTTGCATTATGTTAACTGTACACGACTGTGGCAGAGATTACTGCGTTAAAAATATACTATATCGACATTAATGTTAATATAAGTTAAGCCTAATGCATCCCAATTTTTCAAGGTCGATCGTCATTAAAGGTACTTTTAACGTTTGACGGTTTTGATATTTTTTTGCAAACAATTACGATGCATACCGGCTTGAAGCTATTGATATGAACTTTGTAAATCGGTGAAAGTGATTCCAATGCTACTTGCGATTAAAATTAATTGATCGAATTTTGTTAATATACTATCAATTTACATCTCATGTCACCTCGTTCGCTACGAATCTTCGATTGCGCAACGACGAGCTATCGAAGATTTTACTGAGGATGACGAGAATAAAAAAAGCATGGCCTTCACTCTTGATCTTGGAAAGCTTTGTTATCAAGCTTATACTCATCGAGAATAAGTTCAGCCTAGGTCCGCACACTATTTCCAATCTTGTTGTCACTGAAAATGATTTGAGCATTAAACGTTTACCATCTAACGTTTTCTATCAATGTCACCGAACGATTACGGTGTATCCCAACGTTAAGCTGTTGATGTGCGCCTCGTGATTAATATGAATCGATTGAATTTCGTTAATAAATATGCCTATCAATTTACATCTCGTGACGTTTCGCTCAATGCGAATCTTCAATTCGCTCAACGACGATCTACCGAAGATTTTACTGAGAACGAGTGAAATTAAACAGAAAAAAAAAACGGTTTATCACTCTTGAACTTCGAAGGCTTTGTCGTCAAGCCACGGTCGGAAAATCGGCAGGGTCGATGGATAGTGAGCACCTCTCTTAGAGGGCGCAGTTCCCGCAGGAGCTCCCTCCTGTCTCAAAGGATACGTCGCCAAGACTATGGGTATCTGCAGCTTGATCTCCTTGTCCAAACTTTTCGGACTTATGACAAACTGTAAATATATATATATAAATAATAAAAATCGCATGACTGCAAAAGGTAATTTTTTTAACGGTTCTAACTCACGTAAACATGATAGAGAACGTTGATCAGATGGCAACCTCTCAGATTGGTCGGCGGCAGAGGCGGAACGTACATCTGTTCATTCAGCCACTCTTCGCCCTCGCCAGGTCTGATTTTTCCTCGCGACACACTGGCGAGTTCTCTCGTCTCGCTTGCCAATACTTTACCTCTGCACATGTACTGAATCGTCTCGGTCAACGACGCCTTTGTAAATTTCATCGTCACCTGAAAAGCATAAATAAATAGCATCAAAAGCATAAAAGATATATATATTTTTTTAAAAACGATTAAGTTCCTTCCGAAGCAAAGAATCGAATTACAATTCCCATATACGCACCTTGCTACGATTGCTGACTGTAGCAGAAATTCCGATAGTTTCACCGGGCACGTAGCCGCCTCTGTCCAGGCTTACTCTGCAAAACACAGGGCCACCGGACACGCAGGACACTCCCACGCGCTGTTCCACCTCCAACCTCGCCGGTTGCTGTTTTAATGCGCACGTATTACGAATAAATTGGAATAATTCACTACACAACACTTATTCATGGACGAACAAATAAAATATATAAATTTATAAAAATATAAATTAATTGACCGCAGATAAAAATAATTAATTATTAAATGTAAATGAAATGATTCATTATATTTACAGAGAAAGATCTTGAAGAATTACTCTTGACTTTAAAATGTGGTTAATCGGACAATAATTACTTGATTGATTCATCCATGAAAAAAAATAATAATAAATTAACAGAATTTTTTGCATACATTTATTTTCTATGTTGGCTCAAGTTCCAACGATTTTTAATTGTGGCATTTCACTTTCGATAAGAACGAAGGTGAAAACAAAACCAACTTACCGCCAAAATGGGTGGCTCGAGGTTCAAGTCGATCGGATTCATGACTATGAAAACTTGCTGATTCTTGTGGGTTAGGCCGCCGGGTTCTCTCAAGGCGGCTTTGCAATAATACTGAACCCATCCGTGTTTGCCGAGAAACGTCGACGGAAGACCCAAGGGAAGTCCCAATTTGAACGGAAAACTGTGAATACCAGGAGACAGCAGCGAAGGTCCTTCACCTGAGTGTTTGCATCATACACGCTGTAGTACCGTTAAGGTCAACGGAAACTCGCGAATACATCACGATTCCGGAAAAATAATATTAATAATAAAAAAAAAATTAAAAACTGGTTGAGAATGAAAATTAAGTACTTTTGTAACTCAGCTCCGACTTTATGTTTTTTAACTATTTAGTTTCATTTCGCAATCGACTGACGTATGGACAAAACGTCAGGACTCTTTGAAGTTACAAAAAAAAATGTATCAATATTTATGGTTTTTTTAGATAAAAAATAGTCATGCTATTTACCAGGCTCTCCTAGAAGTCTCATCCGAAAATCTATGTAGTTCTCCTTATCGTAAACTCTCTCGGCCCGCTGGCTCCGTACCCTGACTACTCCCTCGCCGATAACGTGAAAGTGGAGTCCGGAAACGCTAAGAAACAAAAATCTCGCATCAAAACAATTATACTAAAAAAGTATTCCGCAAAAAATGAACGAAGAAGCGGACTAGAGTTTTGTTATATATATTTTTCGGACTCAGAATTGCGAGGACGAGCGCTCAATTAATAGCCCGAATCCGGGTTAACATCTACATTTGAGAACAGTGGTACTAATGCCCCGTTTCGCGTGAGCGGCCAAATATCTACTCTGCATTAATTACGAGGTAATTTTCGGTGAGTTCGCGTGATTATCGCTAATCCGAGCTATGTATAAGCAATGAGTTAATTAATCATTTTTTATCGTCTTCTCAAAATTATTATTATTTTTTTAAATATGATATTCCCGAGGCTACGGTGAGCAAGCGCGAATCGCATCATTCCGAAGAATGCAATTAGCTATGCACGTGGTTCGCCAGCGAGCAGCTATCCCTCGGTCCTCGTTGCTTCACCTCGCATCGACGCGCTCCTACGCCGCCTCTCATTTATATTTCTTACTCATGACCTCCATAGAGCCCTAATTTTTAACACTATAATCATCGGACGGGCGCTAAAATTTCAATGATTACTTTTAATATTTCGCAATGCTCTTTTTAATTAGAAATTTAATGTAAATTAATGAAAATCTTCGTAACTACCTGACAAGTCATTAATTATATAATAAAATAATAAAAATACATTTTAAAAATCGCCATGTATAAATCCCTTCGCTCGATATACTCACTAAGCTTCGTCGTCGAGCTCGATGAGGACTCTTCCCGACAAAAAGTGACCGGGAAAATACAACAAATTCGTATTATCGAACAGAATTAAAAATTTACTCAATTTTCTCGTCATTTTGATTACTTCTTTATACTCCCAGTATATAAAGAGAAAACGATTACGTAATCGAGGCCAAGAACGTTTATTATTATTAGTATTTTATACTATTTTTTATTTTTTTTTGGTATTTCCTAACACTCGCTCCGGCCAGACGAGACCAGGAATGCGCCGTGCCTTCGGCTCTTCCTCGGCCACACCGTTTCCAGCTCTTCACTCCACCGCCCGTGACTCCGCTGAGTTCCTGCAAACCAATGTCGCTGTCCGCGCCAACGTCATTTCCCCGTCTTCACTGCGATGCGATTGTCTTTTTTTTCGTTCGAGCTCGAATATTATTATTATTTTTATGCAGAACAACCCGTGAAAGATGAGAATTACGCGACGGGGCGATAGTTCGACATGTTTCACTGGAGCGGACACTGGGAGACTTCACAACGGGGAGTCACACACCGCGCGAGTCACGCGCGTAAAACTTTCTGCGTGAGACGACGAAGACCTTGCTTGTGCATCGCCGTAGTCGACGTCGTCCTGCCCATTCTTGGCGGTGGGTTCACTTTCGCTCCCTACCACCGGTTGCCATCCACGTTCTCCAATCGGCGATGCTACCTGGACTCTCTGTTGCCCGTCCGGCTCGGCCAATCGAGCTCCGATCGGTCGTACAACGGACAACAGCTGGGCTTGTTGTGTGTCCCGACCAGTGCGAGCCGTGAAACATCGACTTTCTGTTTACACAGTAAAACAAAAATTACATTCAGTTGAATTAGAAGTTTCTATGCAAAAACTGGGACAATTTAATGCACACTTGCGAGGCAAAATTAATGTACCTTTTCATTGAAATTAATATAGATTTTTTAAATTAGAGTACTTTTATAGTCAAATTAAAGTGACTTATGGAAAATGAATTATTTCGATTGCGTATAATGCTTTTAACATTTTTTTTTCATTACAATTTTACATGAAATTTGATATACGGAGTACACAAAAACTGCACTGTAAAAAAACAATCGTAAATTCAACCGTACCGGACTGAAAATTTACAACCATGAAAATATCTGCATCTGCAAAAATTCACTTTGGCAACTTATGGCGCCGAAATTATCGGTTTAGGAGAAAAAAGTGTACGAACTTTTTTGTTCGTTTTTTGGTTCTTTACCAACGCATTCTCTCGGATTTCGTTCTTCAATTTTTAAACTAGTTTTTACGAATTTAATATTTTAGCACGCTACCACGGATTAAATAATAAACGAAGAGAAAAAATCTTTAGAACTTTTTTTCTACTTTCAATTCTACACCAACTCATTTTATCGGAAAGAAAAAAACTAGACCGAAAAATGTTTAAAAAGTTGTTTGGGCTAGTTTTCATGAATTCCTTAAATATTAAATTCATGAAAACCGGTCAAAATTTTTTTTTTATTGTCGGTCGAGTTTTTATGAATTTAATATTTATTAAATTTATGAAAACTAGCTAAAAAAAAAACTTTTTAAATTTTTCTTTTGGAAAAAATGGGTTGGTGCAAAATTGAAAGTAGAAAAAAAAGTTTTAAACATTTTTTCACTCTGTTTGTTATTCAACCCGTGGTAGCGTGTTAGAATATTAAATTAACAAAAACTAGCTCAAAAATTAAAAAACAGAATCCGAGAAAATGCGTTGGTAAAAAACGAAAAAACGAACAAAAAAGTACTTACACTTATTTCTTTTGAACCGACAATTTAGGCGCTGTAAGTTACCAAAGTCAATTTTTGCAGATGCAGATATTTTCATGATCATTGAACATTTTTGTGTATTGTGTACAAATTCTTTTTTTCGACATTTGTACGACACTATACTTTTTCACTAAAACAAAAGTAAATTATTGGAATTAAAATACTTTAATAGCAAAGTACATTATGACAAATAAAGTATTTAAAATTTTTTCAATGTAGGGCATGTCAATGTTTCTTCACAATTCTACGCAAAATTTAACCTTTTATAAGTCGAACGGTCCAAAACGGGACTAACGGGTGCGGAGTGGGGGCAACTTTTTTGGCACTTCGACGCGGTAATAGCAACACATCTAATATATACACACTACCGTAGTGCCTACATGTGGGGATAGATGTGTGTCTTATAAAAAATTAGTCAGACATAACGAATGAAAACTTCCACTGCCAGTGAATTAAATTTCGTACCTACTTGTTTTTACAATGTATTTTACCCGGGGAGACTTTCAGCTACCAGTTTACGAAGCATTTTGTGCCAATTGGTCCTGTAACAAACAACTGATAGATTATTTTTCGGGAAGCAATTTTAACGCAATTGGCAATTTTGGATTTTCGGACAAATGAATCATGATGAATTGAAGGTCCGAATTGTCTCGCCGTGCCCCATGGATGTACTTAATTCCGAACATTTTTTTTAGAAATCGAGGCAAGTTTTACGGATTCCATTTTTTTAGTTTCGTTAATAAATTGATTGTGGAGTTATTGAAAATTACGGTAAATTTCAAGCTATTTGCGGGAATTAAATTCATGATCAGTCGTATATGTAGCATCCTCCGCACAAGACTTCGAACTACGAGACTCGAACACCCGTTGAACAAGTCGAGAAATTCTTAGGCGTATTCCAAAAATGATCCTTTCACTTGTTCCATCGTAGTATCACGTTGCGGCGAAGGCGTGGGACTGTCGCACAATTCTTATACGGGGTCGAGAATATTACATCGGTATTCGATTGTGCGGTTGCCCTGTTACGTAATAATATGCTAGCGAGAACAATTCGTTCAGCAAGGCGGTATCCATTACTGCGGTTATTTTATGTATATGTCAAAATGGTAGTGATGCATGCGACAAAGGTATAAATTATTGAATAATTCCGGACACTGATAGGACGAGAGAACCGGAGCTCGTGATGATTCCAATGAGAAACTAAATCCTCCACGAGAGCTGAAATGATATCCGAAAATACGAGTAAGGTACCAATGCTTGGACACGTCCTACATTCTACTGGGGTTTGAAAATATTCATGAAATGTTTTAAAACCATTTCGAAAATATTGCTTGGTCTTCATAAAAATTATACAGTGATATGATTAGAAAATGATTGTTTACCCTTCAATGAAATGACAAAGATTGCATTACCATTTCAATCGGGGTATATACACTCGCAGTAACACGAAATCAATCGCAGAAATATTTCCGTGGGAAATGATAGTACAATTTAAACAAATCGCGTGTTCGCAGATACTCGAATTCGGAGCTGAATAAATAATTGACACAACAAGTTGCCGATATAAAAGTCAAACACGAAACGATGTTATGGTTAAAATAAATAAATTATTCGATGCTACGACAAAAATAATCGTTAAATTGTACTTACACATTTCTTGTCGAAGACCCGTTTGCATCCAGATATACTGCTTGAAGTAGTGCCATATGTAAATCGTGCCGACGTTCAGAGATTTCACGACGCCGTCCGGAGGAATCTTGGCACAAGTATCAAGAAGCAGAATCAAGTTCGGTGCTATGCCATATTTTTCGTTTCCGTAAAACAAAACGTTGTTTGTTCATCGGTATTCACGCGATGTACGAGATATTAGATGTTACTTACCCGAGCATAAGAACTGTTTTTTTTTCTCGAATTCCATAGTAAAGAGATTCATGTTGACCGTTTGTTCTGAACTAACTGGTTGCCATCTCTTGGGTCGTTTAAGTAATTTTTAAGTAAATGAATCTTAACCTTAGGCGGACGAATCAAAGATGCAAAATAATCACATTCATTAAAGTTTGGTCAGTCCGGAAGCGAATGGGTGAACGACAAACCTCCGTTATCGTTATCCACTTTTAGGCAAAGCACTCGATGTTAAAAACTCTTAATTTTTCATGCACTTCAAATTACTTATATTCGACATCTTGCCCCAAATATCTCGAATGTTCGTCCTAGTCCACCGAGATTCGAGGTACGATCTATGAGCGACGCCCGGACGATTATACTCACATCTTCGTTCTGCACCTTTCGGCGAACAGTGAGATTTTGGAGTTTTCAGAGGGTTCATCGTAAATCAGAGGAATCGATTTCTATGAAATAATTTTTTTCTGCATATCACTGAGACCTTTATCGGTAGATGAAGAAGGCTCTTAAGCCAGCTCATTCAAAGCTCGTGAATTTTAATAACAACTTTGCTTGCAATATACGTATGAATTTATATGACAAATGATGGACCCGCTGCATCATATTTCAACATAACTTGTTTCGATGACAAGTCGCTACAATGAAAGTACGATAGAATATGTTTGTTGCGTTCAGCATCCAATTGGCAAAAAATATCTGGACAGATCCACCCATCGTAAGATACGTTTACCAGTCGTGAAAACTCATTATAAATGGTCTGTAAATATCCTCTCTCCCAGAAAGCTTTTAGCTTGAGCGCACCTGTAATGAATAGCTTTCAATCGGATCGAATTTTGTGAAGTAAATGTTGCCCGATCTCCTTTTCGAATTTTTCATCAAGTTCGCTTGATGAAGACTTTTGACGACGCCTTCAAAGTTTCCTTCGTACTCCATTGCTTCTGACGAATCGATGGGTAGAATTCCGTATATTTTTGCAAGTATCGTCTAAATAAAATTATTCATTAGTCGTTATTATTTTATTATTTAGATGACCCTGATTCAATTTAATTAACAACATCAACTTGTCTGATGCAAAGACGGACTTTCGATTCTTGACCATTGCAGTTCGGTAGAAGGTACGAAATTACTTTTGTATGTAGTTGGTTCTAGTATCCTTCGCGGATAATCGGAAATGTGCAAAACTATACTGGCTAGAGAAACGATACTTTCTTGACGATTTTCAATCACCTATAAAAATCAGAATGTTATAGTTTTAAGAAAAAATAAACATGAGTCATAAGTCCATACCGTAGCAAAGACGTCTCATAAAGAATCTCGCGGAGCTGAGTTTTCCAAGTAGTTTCTTGGAGTATCCACTCCTGCATCAAGCGCACTCGGCTGATTACATCCTGCAATCGAAGATTATGCGTAACATGCAAGACTTCAATTTCTTTCTGTGAACAAAATCTTTTAATATGAAGTGCAATTGCAATGTCGACAATTTATGGAATTACTGTGCAATTCACCCCGTTTAGGGTCGGCTCCAGTATTAACAATGCCTGCATCATTCCATGATTCACTCTGTGTAGCTGCAGATGGTTGAAGTGTCTTTTGTTTTCAATTTGTTCAAGAACACCCAGAATATAAGTGAGCACATTTCCGCGAAATTCGGCAGTTTCAGGTAACGTCATTGCGTTAAGTAAAATAATTACCGATTGTATTTGAACAGCGATGTCGATGTCGATCTGTTTTCTGCAGTAAAACAGAATATAATTGCGATACGTATGTGTAATTATTGAAGGCAAATAATTAGCTGCAATATTTACGTACACGTCTAGGGACGTCTTTTCCGAAACCAAAAGCTTCGTCAGCTTTCGTTCAATAGGTTTTTCACGTCGCCATAGTGAACCGCGAAGAAGAGAAGATATAAACGGGTTTCGAAAGTTACACATGTCTTGAAAACACAGATTTCCTACGTGAGTTAAAAGTGTTTGATATTAGGAGAACGTCTCCCTTCCGTCATCATTTAGTTTGCGCAATGAAATCAGCATAAATTTACCAGTTTCAACATTTTTTTTCAGATTTCACCTCGAAGGCATTTTTTTTAGCTCAATCAAACTTCAGAAAGTTTGACCTGACTATTAATCGCGTAATTCGAGTTACAGTTAAAAGAAAACTTATGTTCTCTTCCATTGAAAAACACGTCGGCAACATGCGTGGATTTTGACATTCAAAGTGTCCAGATCCTAATGAATCAAGGATGAAGTATTTTCGAGCAGATCGTACATTTTTGTGGCGATTGGATCGATGACTTGTTTGTTTCCAGTTTTGTTTAAATTGTGGAGTTCTTCGAACCAGTTTACATGGAGTGGTCAGTTATCAGATGACGATTAGGTGACCTGACACAGGAGGTTGACAATGGTCTCGAAACAATCCGAGGCTGCTATGTCGATTGTAAAGCCGTTTTGCGTTCTAGGTCTTTCCTCACGCTCATCGGCATGTATTGCAATCTTGAAATATTTGAGAAGGTCTGCATGTCTTGCACAGTCTCGGCCGGTGGTTGAACGTTTTCTCGCGACAAAGGTAAAGCATATTTATCGCGTAGCACCTCTGTACAAAATCGTCCCACACAGCACAGAATATTGCTGCAATATTCCAGCAATATTTACAATATTGACCAATATTACGGCAATATTTTAGCAATATTCTGTGCTGTGTGGGGTCAGTATTGACAATTAGGGCTCCTTTTGCGGAGCTCTTAACCTTGCGACATCTTAGTTTCGCGTCTACAAGAACGCTGATTTTTCAGGCCAATGACTTCACATCGCGTTTGATTTTGAATAATGTATCGCAGGTTCGAATCACGTATGATAGAGCAAAGGAAACCTATGGTTCAACAAGACGTCACAAGTGAACAACCAGTTTATCCGTACATTCTCAGGGAATGAAGAGACAATATCGATAATGAAATCCTAATCCTCTTGACTGAAAGGCTGTCGGTAACACCTGAAAAATAAGACAGTTATGTCACTTTAATCACCTAAGCAATCCTCCAAATAATGAATCATAATATTCTAATATTCTTGTCTAATAGAGCTACCACACATTCCATCTCATTGGCTGTCCAACCGTTATGAACGACCATAGAAGGTATTCAAATCAAACTTCGGGAAAGCCAAAACAATGCAACTCGGCACCATGGTTCTCTTGACATTGCGCATATGATCGAGTTTATTAGATTCACACCAGCCTTCTTGGATCGTGTGATGAAGTTTCCCAGCAGTACAATAATTTGTGGCTCGTAAAGCTCATAATTCTTGTACTTATCCAACTGCTAGCGGAGTGTTTTGTTCAGTATGTTTGCTAAACAATGTATGAATGCTTCCTCAAACATATGGAAATCCAACTCCATTGTTGCCTTCAATCCAAGCTACTTGACAGACTCGTTATCCGGTTGCAGAATCCGTTTTAATACACGATAGAGCCAACCAACGTTAAAACAATCCCCACAAACCTTGTGATCAAAGTACATCTTTGACAAACTTTTGAGATTCAATGATGCTGGTAGTACAAGGTGTTTCGGTTTTCCCTCAAGCCCTTCCAGTATTAGAAAAAACTTTTCTTTGCCTTTGCAATAGGTGAATACCCAGGTGGTAGATGCAAACATATGAATGCGAGAAGAGTTTCCTGGGATGGCTCAAGCATGTTTCTTACATCTAACTTATGACATTCTATGAAATCAATTGCTCTCTTTATGAGATAATGAGCTCACTTTCGATGCAGAAATGTTCTTGACGTCAGACGTCGGACTAGCAGCATCCAGAACTATCACTGCATACATTGCTCGTAGTACATCTCTTTGATACTGTCGTTTTTGCATGAAAAACAGACGTCCGCTATGACACACAAAGCATTCAACGTATCAGGATCGTCAGTCTTGTCAAAAGCCTCTTCCCACAGTGGAGATACGACCTTCTCAATGCCAAATGTAAGAGTCAACTTTAGATGAAGCTGTCAACAGCTTCCAAAAAGCATGCTTCGCTAGCTTCATCCACAATTTGATTATGCTCTGGATTCGAGGACGCTGTTTCTCCAGTTTTTCTTCGTTGTCCAAAATTCCATACAGGCAGCAACACAAATTGTAAGTATCAGCAAAACACTCTGATGCTCTCACGAATGAGTTCAGCGTTTCGCTGCTTGTTTGCAGAGATTACTCGAGGGTTTTATCAAAATTATTAAATGGCTTAATGGATTTACCTGAGATTGCTTAATATTAACATAATTCATTTAAATGGGCATTGTGTGGAGACTTCATTTTTTGAATCGGTAGCATAGCCGTGCATTTGTTTGTTGTTTGCATGGGGATTGTCGCCCAGCCTGTCCAGCAGTAGAGGTGAACCCTTTGTTTGTACATTCATGAATCGTTTATGGATGTCCATTTTAACAAAAGGTTTTTTTTCGTCAGTGCATTCTTCGCTTTTCCTGTTGAGTTGTATTTTGTCCGATTTTGTTGTTGGACCAGACGACCAGTCCCATCAGTTCTCGAATGCATATGGCACTTTTGCACCGATTCCATTGGAACAGCATTGTAATTTAAAACACCGCGCTGATCATAGGTGTGACAACGCGAGATCAAAGTTGTTACGCTGAAAATAGATTTGCATGAATTAATATACTTGTCGCAAAAGTTTTTTTGGGTATAAAAGCTGCGTATTAGATGTTCATTTTGATAGAATTGAACATCAAGTATACGAAAAACTATATAAATTGTTTATCTTAATGACTTAATTGAATTTAACTAACAAAGTTCTTTGATTTCAATCATTTCTCCTACAAGGACTAACTGCGAAGGAGATTTCTCTTTTGCAATCAGTGTTATAATAGATCCTAAATGTTAAAGCGTTAAAGAGTTTAAGCTTGCAACACAACGATTTAGCACTGGCATCCATTTGACAGCAATCATTCCAAAAGTTAAAAATATTTAAACTTACCATTCTTGAATCGGGGACTTATCGCACAGATTATATATTCTGTATAGATACTATAGAATTATTAATAAGAATTTTTAAAAAATTCATATAATGTTAATTTAATTCACTGCAAGTTTTATTGCTATAACTAAATGAAAATAAATGATCGAATTTATTGACACTATATCAATATCGTGTAAAACTGTTGATATCAATTTTAAAATCGTCACAATTTTTTGCTTGTTCCCGCGCACTCGATTCGTCTGAAAATCGTACTGAGAACGTTGGTCCGTGCGTCGCGTCATCGCGCCTTTTCACAGCTGATCCAGCGATCTGCTCTGCAAAAATGAGTAACGAAAAGATGACGCAGAAGGAATATTTACGTAAATATCTAAACTCCGGCGAAGACGGGAAGAAAAAGAAAAAGAAGAAACCGAAACTCGGCTCTAAAACGTGAGTAAATTTTCATTCATTCTATACACCATTGCGCTCGAGACTACAATGAACCTTTGTGTTTTAGGTTATGTTGATTGTCCCATACGAACTCTCGGGACGTATGTATAAATACTGGAATATTCCTGTAACACAAAAACAAAACATTTTCCAAGAAAATCGGCCTCAAAAAATATGAAAAAAGTTAATTCATTCTTGACAAATAGATACATATTGGATCGAGAAGAGACTAGAAAAAAGATAATGAAAAAAAAATAATGAAAAATAATGAACCGATAATAGTTTACTGTTGCCCAACGACTGAGATGTATTTTCGCAGAGTTAAAATCATTGATGATGACGTCGACCTGAAAAACATGCGACCGATCCAGGATGGCGAGTTCGATATACTGAATGCCTACGCCGAAGATGCGCCACAGATCGTTGGAGTCGTAGATGAGAGAGGACCGGTTGACTTTACTGACAAAAGACGGTGGAGGATCATCGCGGAGGACGAAGATGGCAACGTCGCAGTGAGCACCAACGAGAATGCGCACAGAGACCTGGAGCATGAAAATATTGATTCTTCGGAATTCGTGCATAGTTTAAAGCAATCTAAGAAATCCGGGAAGGGTCAGAAATCTGAAGACAGAGACGTGAGCCCTCCGAGAAAACGCAAAGACTACTCTAAGGACAATCTGTCACCGTTGAGAAATTCCAGACGTGAACAGAGCAATTGGAGAGCGTCCAAGACCTTGGACGAGACGCCTCCTCGTAGAAAGTCGAAGCCCACGAGTAAAAAATCTAAGAAGCAGAGAAAGGACTCTACTTCGGAATCCAGGAGTTCGTCATCGCCGTCATCCTCGGAGAATGACGCGAGTCCTCCGAGGAGATCGAAAAATCAGGAGGACGGCGTCAAAAAATCGCAGAAGGGCAAACGAGGACCCAAGAGCAGAGCCGAGGATTCGGACTTGAGTCCTCCGCGGGAGACGAAGAAGCGCCGGACCTTCGAGATGAGGGTCGGCGGAAGTTCTGGGCGAGGACGGGATGAGCAAATTGGAGATCGCGAGGACTTCGATGGCGATCAGAGTCTTCCGAGGAAATTGAGATACGAGGACGCCAAGAAAAAATCGTACAACGGTAAACGAGCTCCAATCAGTAGAGCAGAGGATTCGGATCGGAGTCCTCCGCGGAAGTCAAAAAAGCGTCCAGACTTTGAGACCAGGATTGACGGAAATTCTGGAAGACAACTGAATCAGGAAAAGAGAACCAGAGCTCGTAGGGACTCCAATAGTGATCTAAGTCCTCCGCGGGAGTCGAAAAAGACTCGCGACTTCGACACGAGTAGTAATGGAAATCCTGAGCGACTAGGCGAGAAAAATTCGCGGTCTCACAGGTACTCGGACTCGGATCAAAGTCCCCCGAGACGATCTACCAAGGACCAAAAATCGGTGGAAGTTCGTCGAGGGCCGGGGAAGCAAGGGGGCTCAGATTCTGATTTGAGTCCTCCGAGACGATCCGCCAACGACTACAGATCGATCGATGCTCGTCGATCGACGGAAAAGCGAGGAGGCTCAAATTCCGATCTGAGCCCTCCGAGACTTTCGTCGAAGAATCAACACTACAAAGATGATGCGCGCCATTTGCATGCCGGGAGAAGAGAAGACGAGAGAAACGGCAGACAAAGGCATCGAGACAAAGAAGGGAGCGACGCGAGATCTGGTCCGGGGGGAAGAAGTCGCCGACGTTCGAGATCGCCGAGACGAAAATTCCGATGGGACGAGGAGCGTCATAGAAAATCGGCCAGCCCAGGATCACCGAGGAGAGACGCCGATAAGCGTATGAAAAAGACATTGGATGGAAAAACCGCCGGATTGCAAGACGCTCGGGCTCTAAGGATCGAGACCGAGGCTCACAAAAAACGCGAAGCGGATCTGTTCAACAAGGTAAATTTTTCATCCATTTTATCTACAAAAAGCATTTCCGGTAGTACCAGATTTTCATGACTTTAACATTTCCATTACTTACAAATACCCGTTACTTCAAAAATGATTACTACTTCCGACTTTTCATTATTTCTCAATTCTCCATTAATTACGTAAATCTTTCTCCTAATGGTGTTTAATTGATGAACATTCCGTAGATGAGCGCTGAGGTCAGCGGGGTAGGTCAGGCGGCAGTTTTGCGTGATCGGAAGACCGGAAGGAGGCGCGATTTAGCGGCAGAAGCGACTGAGCGTCGTGAGAAGGAAAAGCGACAGGAAGAAATCGACGAGAAGTACGCCAAGTGGGGCAAAGGGTAAGTGAGGGTTCGTCAACGAACTTGGGAGCTTATTTCTTCCAATGAGGCTTTTAACTATAAAAGTCGACGCATTAACGTTTCAGTCTCAAGCAAGTGGAGGAGCAGGAGGAGAAGCGCGCTAGAGACCAGTATGAGATGAGCAAGCCACTAGCTAGATATGCCGACGACGCTGATCTCGATATGTGCAGGAAAGAGGAATTGCACGCCGAAGATCCGATGATGGAGGAAATAATGGAGAGACAGATAAAAGAGGGAACGAGGAAGCCTGGTAAGTTTTCCACCGGTATAGCAAAGCCGATCTATTTCGACTCGGAATAGAAAGCTTTCAGAAGCGGAGATAATTTGCATCTATCGATGTTCTCTGAAATTACTTTGCAGAACGACCCAGTTATCAGGGTTCCCATATGCCGAACCGTTTTGGCATTAAACCGGGTCACCGGTGGGACGGCGTCGATAGGAGCAACGGCTACGAGAAGAGATGGTTCGAGGCCCGGAACGCCCGCGCGGCCGTTCAGGAGGAAGCCTACAAATGGAGCACCGCTGACATGTAACCTTCGAGCCCAGGGGAACAAATCGACAAACGTATTCCTCTTTTTTTTTTATAACTATTTCGTCTTATAAAGTATTTTCTTTACGAGAAGTCAAAAATAAATAAATTGCCTCTATGAGAGGTACGCTGAAGGAAAAAACATAATAGTTATCGGCTACGAAATTACCCACAGAAACTAGGAATTAATTTCCACTTCCTCAATGGCTCACCTTTTCGACGTTTTTTATTTTATTAAATTTCCTACTTTTGTTTAATATTTATTTTTCATAAATTTGTTTTTTTCAAGCGGGGTCAAGGCGAGATGCTACTGATTGACGATGTAGAATTTTTTGGGCCGGGTGTCAAGGGGTCGGATAATCCGCGAGCTCGCGCTCGCTCGCAGCGCGCTTTCGTCGGTCGAGACGGCAGTGTTTCGATCGGTTCACTCACGAGCTTTCCAGCCAAGCCAAGTAGTCGCACCGCCAGCCGTAAGCGACAGATATAGACTGCATCGCGGCAGACTGTCTGTGCAGGAGAGACGGAGGGAGAGAGAGGCAGAAGGAGCGAGCCACGTTGAATATATATCGACTCAGGCAGTCCCGACGCAAGGGCAGGGTCGTCGGCAGAGAGAGAATTCAGTACGCCCCGCGACGTCGACGGGACGCCTACAACGTTCTCTCCATCGTCGTAGATTTAGCCTAGCCGCCAGTAGTCGTATCTGCTCGTATCTCCTCGTAGAAACACGTTGCTGTAGTTAAACGTTCTTAAAAAAAATAGATATCCATGCCCTTTTAACAGTATAATCCCGAGCATTTAACATCGACTGAAACGATCTTTAAAAAAAAGGAAATAAAATTATTGCGAATTACTAAGCGAGCGATTAATAAAATCAGTTACGATTTTTTTTCAGCGAATCGTGTCGCTGTCTCGAAGCAATAGCTTCCACAAAATTTCGACGAGGATAACCCGTCGTTTCGTCTCCTCGAAATTAGTCACCAGGAAATAAAGAGAAACAACAAAGACAACTACGGCGGTTCAAAATTATTTTTTTTTACAACTTTTTTTTTCACGAACAAATGTTCACGACCGTCTGCATCGGTAGATCTCGCAGCAGTGTGACTGACGCACGAGACTAGATAGTCTCCCCACGTGTGTTTCGAATTTTTATCTCGCGTGAGCTTTTTAATACATACATATATACACATCGTCGCGCCATATACACGCTCACCGCAAGAACGATAATTCGTAATTAGATAAAAAAAAAAAATTCAAGCGTTTCCGATTGGATATAAAAATTTTTTTTAATATTAAAAACTAAACGGTGAATAAAATGGGATGCAACACGAGCAAGGAAAGCGTCCAGCCGGCTGCAGAGGATTCTAAGGATGACGTTAAGAATGGCGGTGAGATCACCTACTCGTATTACTCCCTCGATCGCGTGTCGCTGTGCTATCTTGCTTGCTGCTCGCTTAATAATTTGATGTAATTTTTATTAACTGATATTAATATTTTGCTTGAAAAAATATGCCATAATTAAGCCGGTGCCTTCCTTGATTCCTTTGTTGAAGAATGTCGATCGCGAGCTGTACCTTTGCGTCTTGTATGCACAATACATGAGTCCTCCGTATACATGGACTGAGTGCATATACGACGGAATTCTCGAAGGGCCTCGGGCTATAAAAAAAGTTAGGGTGGATCGTGAGTAATTCGGCCGGCGATACCGGCAATGGTCGATCCTCTCGTTCTTGAGAGCATGCACACTTATTTTTTATTTCGTCTTGTTTCTGCCTAGATATTTCTCGACTATTTGAGTTTATATTGAAAATTTGTGTAAACCAGAGCTGTTTGTAATAGTTCTGTGACTTCAAAATTTTTGCTTTTCAGTACTAAAATTAAAAATAAAATAGCAAGACAACTCGGGCAATTCTATAACTTCGAAATCTTAATCTTTTGAGGGTGAAATTAAAAAAAGGAGGAAAGCTCGAGAGGGCCAAAAAATGGAATAAAATTAACCTTATTTGATTCATATAAAAACTGTGGGTAAACCGCTGTTATCGAAAATAGTTGTAACTTAGCAATTTTAACCATCTATCGCCACATTTTTTTAAGTCAAAAAGTTCGATCGGCCAAGAAAAAAATAAAATTGAAAAATATTGCTCGAACGTAGTGGATAAGCCACGGAGAAATGTGCGGAGCCATTGCTATTCCGTCGCGAGCGTCTCGTTTCATCCGGCGCGTTTCCGTCGTTCTGTACTCGTCGCCAGAAACAGATAGATAAATCGGTTCTGAGTGCGTATGCACACGAACAGGCTCAGTCACTACGGAAAAGCGTCGGTGAGGATTGACGACGACGGGAGTCGATGGGGATCCTTAATGTGTGTGCGTGAAGAGGAGCGCACGCCTCGCCAAGTAGATACGCCCCGCACGCGTCAGACCGACTCTCGGCTCGACGACCGGTCGTCATTGTTCCCATACACACGCTATTTGGCACAATGCTCGAGTATTAGAAAATTGTGTGTCGCCCGTTCTATCTTCCGGTGAGTTAGCTCGTTGGCGCATTCGCACGTTACCGTGCAATGAATTCATTTGATAGGCTTTTTATGAGCATAAAGTCTGGTCGGCAGTTATGTAAAGTTGGATGTAAATAAGACATCGCAATGGGGTCGTGAAATTGTCACTACTATTGTAACTGAAACAATAACTACCAAGGAGACGTCGAAAAATATTACTGCGCTTTTTTGTACCGTGGCATGATTAAGTTTTTAATAGTAATTGCTGCAATATGTTTTCTGCATTCTAAGCATTGGAGTTGAATTATTTTCTTAAGGTGATTCAAACGGTGAAATATCATTAATTTCAAATGCTACAATTTTTTTTCCAATTATTTATTTTCCGAAATTTGGTCTGCCAAACTATTTGTAGAATCTTTTTCTCCTTTTTTTTGCACGCGTGGAGTAACAGTCTTGTTGGGAGTTACATAAAGTCGGATGTAAATGAGAGATTGTAATGAAGATGCAAAATCGCAACAGTTGTAAGAGTTAAAGTAACTGACAAGAAGAAATTAAATAACAATTAAAAGTTCAATTTTTTATACGATTTTGAAGTCTAATGAGTACAGAGATTAACAGAGTAAAATATCTTTACTTTCGAACGGCAAAATTCGTTCTGTAGCCAGGCCATTAAAGGTAGAATTAATAACATGACAATATTATAGTGTAATTGTAATATGAATACAGACAATATTATAGTATGATTCTAGTACGAGTATGGAAACTTAGAAATTAATACTACAAACTTAAAATTTCATTGGGCCCATTTTCCAACTTCTTTTTACTATTTTTCTTCTTTTAAAAAATTTAAACATCGATGGATGGTCAATGACATCCACTCGATGGAACGTGCACGCGACGGATACGAAGGTAATTTTGCCGGATCGGCAGTGTCCATGAAGCTCGTCCCAGTGTCCACAGGACTCAGCGTATACGTAAACGAGCTTTCAGTGTGCCGCTTTAATA
The DNA here is from genome assembly GCA_963978505.1 of Listrodromus nycthemerus. Classification (NCBI taxonomy): domain Eukaryota; kingdom Metazoa; phylum Arthropoda; class Insecta; order Hymenoptera; family Ichneumonidae; genus Listrodromus; species Listrodromus nycthemerus. The sequence continues at coordinate 5,567,935 of OZ021684.1, read as the reverse complement.
TTTAAATAAACGACGGTTTTATCGACCATCGATTTACCGTCTCGCGCGATGCACTTCGGCTTCTCTGCAAGTGTAACTTACATGAGAACGGAAATAGAAAAATTACATGAAGCTCGGCTGTCTCGCAATTCTCGCGGCGATAATAAGGAAGGAAGAACGAGGCCGGGTTTTATCCTTCGGTTTTCCGTCTCCTTATCACCGTATCCTTCGCTTGTCCTTTCAATCCAACTCGGTTTTTTTTTCTTTCAATTTCGCGCAGTCTGAGCACTCCGCGGCTTTTACTACTGGCCATTTCCGTCGACGCCGGGAGCTTCTCTGCGGTCCGCCGCCGACTGTTCGGAGCCCGTGCTTCTCTCTTCCCCCTAACATCCGCGGTGTCGAGCTGACTATATTCCCCAGTCAGGATATCCTTGTGATCTACGGGATTCAAGCGCCAAGAGCTCTACGTAAGCTGTTTGTGTGACCGCGCGGAGGAGCTTTGTGTAATTTGCCACGGGAAAAGAAAAAAATCGATTAATCACCGATCGCTGCTGCTCTCACGAACGACCTCAAAAATACTAATTTCCGCAACCAAATTTGCACAATATTTTTTTTGCATAATATAAGAAATACCTGAAAGAATGGTAAATTTAATGCCCTGAACAGGAAGATCTTATGCAAAGAAACATTAAATTTAACTGCACATTGCGTATTGCATTTAATGTACCGCGTAGGTATATAAAATTAATTGTGATGAAAAATTAATATAATTTTTTATTAATCTCAGGGGAATTTGTGAAAATTTGAGGTACTTTTACAATAAAATTGAAGTAAGTTATTGAAAAAAAGTATTTCCATTGATTTCAATAGACAGACCGTTTTTCCTAACCACTTTACTTAAAATTTGATATGTCAGTTTTTGCATAAAAACATTCAGCCCGGTACATTAAATTTCATACGAATTATCTTGAACAGTGAATCTCTCTGTAAGGTCTTTGTATGTCTGTAAGGAGGAGCTTTCTGCAATTTACAACGGGCAAGCAAAAATCGATCAAGCTCTGATCTCGACTTCTCTCACGAACTACCAGGAAAATTCTAATTCCCGCGGCTGAGCTTGCACTTTTTTCGTTCTTCTTTCTTAGTTAAATTTTGCTGATTGCGTATCCCGATTGTGCACACGAGTCGACGTCTCGTTTGCAATGCAACCGAGAGTCGGAGGTATAAGTGGAGATAATTACGGAGGCGGGAATCGTTTACCGCCCGCGATAATAAAATAGCTCCCGATCTCTCCGGCAAATTGGAGCTGCTGAGATACAATTTTTCTTTTTACGTTTTTTTCTCAATTCTTTTTTCTTCTGGCGAACACTTGTCCCAAGAGAAGACTGAGAGCTTCGGGGATGGTGGACGATTTAATAGATTGCGTGTACCAGAATCGGACCGCCTCCGGACGCAGTCCGAGGGCGTCTAGACTAATGGAATTTCTGAGTTCGACGAGACGATCGCATTTAAATGTCACACTGGAGCTTGACGTAATCGGAGATTGTAACGGAGTCGAATTTGCGGGACGCGCTCTTGCACGCTATATCCGCAAAGTGGACGGAGCAGGCTGACGTCTGAGCCGAAATGCCGTATCTACTCGATCCCAGCTCAGGGCACTATCCCGAGTTTCGGGCGGAAAATTGAAAATACCCCTTAAAAAAAGTGTTGAAATGTATCGGATGTTTTTGATAAACAACAAAAATGTTTATTACTATTATTATAGTGATAATATATACAATAATAAGCGGATATATAAAGGACACGTATCCGACAACGTAAAAATGGTAAAAAAAAAAGGTTTAACCAAATAAAATGTTACAAAATATAAAAAATTGCAAATGTTTCACGTGAGTGGGTAGCCTGAGTCTGGAGCAAAACGCCACATCCACTTGATTGTGGCTCATCCACTTGTTTGCGGCGAAAATTTCAACAATAAAAAAATTGCATTTAATTTAATTGCATTGTGTTAAACAACAATAATAATGATAATATTAGTATAAATAATTGAATTCAAATAGAACCAACGAATCTACATAATTGTGAACGGTTCGGTTGTATCCACAATTTATATTACCGACTTGTCAGATCCGTGCTTTATCGTTGGTTTTTCCACCGACGCAAAGAAAAAAAATAATAGGAAAATAAGCACAAGCTCATCGCGCGTACAAGTCGACGGAAAAAATCGATAATGATCCTTGACTCGAGATAAGAAATTTACGTAGTTATATGTGCGACGTTGCAAAACCGAGGGTCTCGTTTCGATAAATTTAACGTAGAATTAGAACGGAGCGCTGTAAAACCTCTCGATTCTCACGTTAATTGACATCGATGAAGGGCAAAGCTGAATGATGTATGAAATTCTTCGGGGCACGCTATAAGTAATAACACGGGCAGGATAATATACGGCGGCGCCGAAGTTTACCCCGGGTTTGTGTATTATGGCTGTGTGGAATATCGTGGGAGCCATTGGTTGCGTGCAACGGTGACCTCCTTCACGATGTCGTCTAGATAGCTTTCCCGACCTATGTTTATGATTCCTACGAGGTAATAGTCGTGCCGTTGTTGTTACTGCGAATTAACCGTCGGGGACGGAACGATTTTTCATGCGAATGCAGTTTACGGCTTCCCGCGGTTCCATTCATCAATCGTCAACTTCGCACCTCGCTAAAGCGAACGTCTACACGTGTTGACTTGAGAACTCAAAGAAAAGCGACGGAAGAATTGTCGAGGGTACTTTGAGGATGTTTTTATCAGTTCTTTTCTTTAAATTATTTAATTCAAATACTTGAACAGTGTATTGAATTTATTACTTCGTATAAATAATAACTACTATCAGTAGTAATAGTAATAATAATATTAGATTACATTATCAGAGGTTAATAAGGATAATAATTACTGTTTAATGAAGAGAACAGAACGACACATTGATAAGTTCGTCTGGCTTGGCACGCGTCTCCGAGAAATCGCTTTTTTGTTGAAAAAACTGAAAATTCCGAACTACCCACCGACTTTTCAAGTCAGAATGTGTCAAATTTCCAAAATAATTTTGATGCACAATTTTTATTTTTCACAAATAGATGTTTCGTGCAGTTAAAAATATTATATATAACTAAATACATGAATATTCTTTATAATAAAGAATATATAATATATCGTTACAAAAATAAAAAATCATGTACTCCGTACCGAGAACAGAATCTGAAAAGGTGCATTCAATCCTTAAATTGCAGCATTCGTGATAAAAAATTGAGCAATCAATATGAATTCCTCTCCCGAAGTGTTCTGTTTGCCCGGAGCGAAACGTCAAGTTCACACACCGCACGAGTAGCGAGTGCAATGAGAGATTTATCGAAGCGCGATTGATACGTGACGCGGGGGGGAGGAGGGTGGGGGTTGGATTCTCTCGGGCACCGCGCCGTGTGTTGCACACAGAGGGTCGTTGAACGACAATCGATTATTCAGTCAGCGGGCTTTCCCGCTCGGGCTGTTCTCTCGGCTGCGTGTGGACGCGATCGAAACGGGCCTCGGCATATACTGTGTATGTATACCGGTATACCTATACAGATATAGATATCTCTAAATACGATGTTCCGTCGCTCTCCTGCCTCGGCTTTTGCCGTGCATTCGCGCTGCATTCAAAGTTCATAACGCACCCCCGCCAACTACAATGCATGCGAGGCTGATAAGAGGCGTCCTACGTGTTTGCCGAAAGCTCCACGGTAATGTAGCCAGACAGCGAATGTCGCGCAATGTCAGGTGAACGTACCGGACGTGGAACCGTGCGCCTAAGGTCGGCAATAGAGAAAAGTTCATTTCTTTTTTTTTGCGAGAATATTAATGTAATTACATAATTTACACAGAGTTAAAAGTCGTTAATATTTATTTATTCATTCAGTTTTTAATCTATTTATTAGTAAACAGACAGAGCCCAATTACAAGTTATTTGAATTAGAGCGATATACATTTTACTCGTATTACAATTAAAAAATAAATCAAAAGTACAAATTAAAGTTATAGCAGAGCTCGTCAACTTATGTGCGCTAATGATGCTATATGTATTTTAAATACAGAACACTTTTTGTCCTTAAAATATAAGGACTTCCCAAAACACGCCGTAAAATTTAACGCAGTTTCAATTAAATTTTTTGTTTTTAGTGCCAGTTTTTATGTTTTTTCACGATATTTGTAATTTTTTTCACCTCCACGTTTCTTTTGGTTTGACGTTCAAAATTTTTTACACTTTAAAACGTTTATATCTGAATTCAATACGTTGTTTACTTAGCAAATTTAATATTTTCTCTACAAGTGAAATTTACTTTGGACGTTACATTTAGCATTCGTAATGTTAGATTCTTTTTTCTAAAGTCTTTATCTCATGATTTGACTTCTCAGTTTCAACTTCGCATTCCCATAAATTTCATATGTATCATGTGACATTGAGCAATAAAAATATTCAACAATTTTTTATAACGATTTTATTCCTTTCTGTTGATATCGTACGAATATTTTCGCTCGGAATATTCGCACCATCATTATTAAAATAAAAATGTGGAGATATAGAAATGTTTATATTTTGTACTTGATTAGCTGAAGAAATACTTGAAATACTATGAAAACATCTGAATATTTAAAATACCGCCCAGTTCTCTCTCGTACCAGAGCGACGTTTGTTCGATGCAAAACACTTCCAGCTACGACTTGATAAAATTTACACATATGCAAATATCTTCAGGGTCATAAATTTTATCCGAGCTATTTTCTGCCTCTACCGCCTTGTTTATGAATCATGAATAGCTTTCATTCGCGAGAAAGGAAAAAATAGAATCTATTTCGTCTAAAAGCCATTTTTCCAGTTTCCAACTACGCCTCGGACTATAACTCCGTTGCGAACGGAGCTGCTTACTTTAAATAGAACATAACAGCAAAACAAATCTCGCGCGATGAACGAACTATCGTTTAGTTAGTTATCATTGACATTTTTATTAGTTATTATTGACGTATGAGGTAGTCTCTGTAAACTCAGACTCTCTTTCCGACCCGCTGAGATGCATTCTACAATCGGCCACATTTTAAGTTCACTCAAAGGTCCTTTTTAAGAATTGTTTCAAATTTTTCGCACCACCTATTTAGAATATGTGTTTTTTTTAAATTCATGTATCTTGAACGGGATAAGTCGAGCAAAAAAAACTTAAAGTAAAAAAACTTCGTTCCATTCGCTAACTATTAAATGCAATAAATGTTATGTTTTTCTTCAGTTTGGAATTATCATTTTTAGCAAAAAGGAATGAATATTATATTTTCTGAGTAATGCGACACCTTCGATATCGCTACCGAAACGGCATCAAAATCGTAGATATCATTGCACGGTAAAATACATTTATAATATAACATACTTATAAATTGATTACAAATAATATTAGAAAAATATCATATGCAGAAATACATAATACATGATGCATCAGAAAGTTAATGAATTAAGAGAACTTTTTCGTGACTATATTTTCATTTGTCCACTCTCAAAATACATAAAATTTAAACAAAAACGTATTCTCCTGAACGGACAGATTACAAATACTGAAAAAATTGACAAAGGATACTTTCAAGTAATACCAAAATGTGACCAATTATGATATAGATCTGAAGATGTCCAAACGAAGTCTAATTCTATCTATATATTTTCACTGTCCCGTTCGGATGAGCCTGGATTTCGATTATTCAGGACCTCTTCGGTTCCGAGCGTCACGGTTAATTAAGGTTCTACTGTCTTCACCTTCGCTTCGGTTTACAACTCGACCGCGAAAGGTCGCGTACTTTAACCAGAAAGTAACAGCGCAAAAACAAACGGCACGAACAAACGAGCTATCGTCCGCAACGGATGACACTTTGTCCCTTTATGTCTCAATGACTGCGACACATTGTATGTAATAATAATATGTTGCACAAAAGCTCATTGCACCGGGAGCGCGATCGGCGAATGCTCCCAGTTACCTTCATAACTGTTCGGTGTCACGCGACACGTGGTGCGGTCGTCAACTGACTCGAGGTGTGTACGTGCGTGTTGCGAACGGCCGGCTCCGAAGCTCGCTAATATCGTGATTGACTTGCGATAGAGGCCCGTGCCCTACTTTTCAAACAGCCCTAGGCGACCCTGTGGACGGACATAATTTTTTTATGTTTTTAATCTTTTTTCTTTCTTTCTTCATTTTTTTATACCTTTATTTTTCCATCTATCGAATCGCGAGTCAGCGACGAAGCTCGCCCTCGACTTTGCGACTATATTAATATTCGCATTCGTTACCGTGTCGCGAACACATGTGCAAGCTTTTTTATTCCCCACTCGTTTATGAAAGTTGGAGGTGGAGAACAATTCATGCGTTTTTTTTTCACTTTATAATCTGACCTTTGACACGATGCTTTCACCGGGGTCGGTCTGAAATTTTCTTCGAAGCTCGTTGAGTTCAAGAGTTGGGATTTGGAACGGTGTTCAAAGAAACGCAAGTATCGAGTGGCGGCGAGCTTTAGGTGAGCTTTACGCGAGCTTTATTCGCAGGCTAAATTCTTGAAGTCTTTGCAGTTTGTCATGCTTTTTTCTTTGTCATTATGTGCGAAGCGTGCTTTCGCTCGCCGGAAGTGGTACAAAGGGCTGCGGTCGGACTCGGTCTCGGTCGAAAAAGAAACTTCTTGCACCGATGTTTTCTTTGTTTGATAAATGTAGAAATGGGTAAACCATCGCTATTTCGAATTTATTCCTGGAGTTTGATCGATAGCCTCGGGTTAACTCCGTGTCTGCACCGTCGCGCTTGACCGAAAAAACGTATCCTTTAGCGACTAAAAGCTTTTCGAAATGTGGCGCTGAATTCGACGAGCTTGGACGCATCGATGATCGATCACACGCATTTTCCGTGAAATTATAGTTATTGAGATAATAAAAAAAACGTGTACGATAAAAATAATTTTTGAAATATTGAAATATACACTGCAAAAATAAATTATAAATTCAGCATACGGAAACTTGAAATGTGCTAAAATAACTTACATCATTTAAATATTAATGTAATCCTTTGCTGGTAGAATAAAAATACCAGATACAGAAATTGTAAAAATTTTGCTTCAACTTAAAAAAAATACAAACTTTATTGTGAAATTGGAACGTTCATGTATTTGAAATTTTAGAAACAGTTCATGTAAGAGCAACTGCCAATACTGTTAATTGATTCTCAAATGGAATCTTCCATAGTACAATGTGGTAATATATATATTTTATATATATATATATATATATACACTTACTGCGTGTTGATAGCGGGCTTCGATTCGACTCGAAACTTAACTCTTTTGCGGTAAGAAGAGTGTTAAAGTTTGGTGCGACGAACGCGAGATCCCGTGTCGGCGTGAGAGTGTCGTTTATTGATCTCTCGCTCGGTTAGAACTAAACTCGTTGCCGGTTTACCGCTGGCCCACGTGTGTGAGAGCGAAACCGATACAAGCGAGGACGATGCGAGACCGGGTGAACGCTCCTCGTCTCGAATTTTTTTTTTCTTACACTTTTTTTAGTATCGTTTTTTCACCTACGGGACACGCTCGCTGACCTCTCACCTTAAGCGAAACGCTGGGAGTGTCGATGAGAGATTCCATTTGTTTCTCGAGTCTCGCACGATAAAACTCGATCACGAGAATGAAATCGCGCGAGAAAGAGAGCGGAAAAGAAACGAAAGAAAATTGTGTTATCGGCCCAACTCGTCTCACTTTTTTTCGACGTCTTATCGGGGCCTCGACGGATCGCGTGCGATCCTAGGTGGAATTCGAGAACTCGGGGCTGATAATAAATCAACAGTTAATCGGTGCTCTTTAATTTATGCGGGTTATTAGTTTTTTTCCTATGCACGTATATGTATTGTTATTTTTTTGAGCGTTTATTTTTCAAGAATTTTATGATTATCTGCTGTCCTTGTGTGTAGGTCAATTAATGTGTGTTTAGTGGAATTTATTTGATTGAATTATCGGGCGTGGAATAAACGATTTTCGTCTCGGATGACGACTCAATCAGTTAAAGGCGATTTGGAATTGATTATTTTTGCCGGTTATATTTCAGTCTAGGAGTAATCGGTCTACTTCAGAGGGGTTGTGAAGTTTTATGCTACATCCTTAAAATGTCTGTCTGCCAGATTTTTTGTTTTCTTTTTTTTAGGTATTTATTAGTCCGAATTTTTATGATTTTCTGGTGTCCTTGTGTGATCGAATAACAATTTTAGTCAAATATTTTTTTAGGCATGAAATGAACCACATACTTTTTTTTATTTTTTGTGGCTCTCTTTCTTCATCGTGACTGAGTTGGTTGAACGCATTTTGGCATAAATTATGCGTGCTAATTATATTTCAGTTTGGGGCCAATCACGCTAACCAACGGTGCCGTTAAATTTCATGCTAAATTCTCGTGAAGCCTTTTTTTTTATTTTTCAGGTATTTCTTTTCGACGATTTATTTACGTTGTGATGTCTATGTACACATGAATTAATGCGTGTGTCGTGGATTTTTTTGCATCAAAAATGAAAGAAATCAAAAAGAAATATAATTATTGATTTATGCTTGCACCCGCTTTCTTTTTCGGATCGTGACGAGGCGGGCTGAACGCGATTTGGAATTGATTATGCATGCTGATTATATTTCAGTCTGGAAGCAATTACTCTATTCCAGAGTACTTGTAAACGTTTATGCTAAGATATCGTAATGACTTTCTTTCTCCAGTTTTTTTTTTCCTTTTTCTTAAATCCAGAAGTGTTTTACTCGTTTTTGCGAAGACGCTTCTCGACGCCGTTATAATAACGTAATGGGAGGCTTGTTGAATTATTCATTAGGGGAATACATTGTGACAATCCCGTCCCACTTTCGTCTCGTGACATGAGTACGTCGAGACGTCACCCCAAAAATGAAATTCACTTGCGCAAGTTTCACAGGGCAATGTTGATGCGCCGAGTGATTAACCAGTCACGATAACTTACCGAGAATTATACTTCCCTGTCGGATGATCTTCAATTCGAAAGTAACGTAAAATTTGCTCATGAAGGAAGCTATACGCTAAGTCGCAAAAAATCGGGAAAATACGTGCAAGGTAATTTACACCTTTTTTCGTAACATAAAAATATGATGACATTTCAAACTCAACTTCAAATATGTGCTTGAAGTACCAAAAAAAGTACCGGCTGCTTTAAGGATTCGCCAGATCTGAACCTACACGCCCTTCAGTTAACAAAAACAATAAAAGTCTGTCATACGGATTAAAGAAAAAAAGGATTTCAGAATTTTGCTTTCTCGGTACCAATGTAAAAGATTATTTTTCGTTCGCCGAATATCCATTTCAGCTTGTTCAGCCGGCAACCTAAGCTTTCGTCGGTAAGGTAGATGTTCGACCCTCCCCACAAGCTCCCATTATCGATTAGCAGCTTTCCTGCTGCTTTACCGTCTAGCGAAAGTTCAGGTAGCCTTTCCGATAAAGGTAAGAGTACGAGTCTGATCTGCAGTAGCATCAGCCCGAAAGCTCGAGGTTTCTCGGAACCGTGCGAGCCTGTCGTTCGAAAGGTTCCCAAAGACGACGGCGCGATGGGGCGAACCATCCGCGCGAGGCGACGGACCGGGCGGTTCTTTATCGGCTCCCGCGCGACAATATTGATAGAGCCAAAATGCCAACACACGGCTTGGTAACTCGAGATAATTACTTGCCTACCGGACCGAGCTATTCATTCGCCATCCTTCGCAATCCGACGCTATACGTCAGCGTGGCTCGTCACTCGCTGCCCCTTCTCTAGCCTGGTCGGACGAAGTACCTCAACTCCATTCCGCTCCCACTCTGCAACCCTTCGACTCAAAAGCCGCTCTACCTGCGACCTCGTATTACCGTCCCGTTTACTGCACCCCTATGTGCGGCCTCGAGCGCCGGAGATTTGCCAATTTTCTCACCGGCATTCATCTCACCCGACAGAATTCGATCCTCCCTGAACCCTCAATGCAAGACATTTTTAATATATATATATATATATATATATATATATATATATATATATATATATAGAGAGAGAGAGAGAGAGAGAGAGAGAGAGTTACATAAATTAATAACTAAATAAATAATAATGTCCATGAAGCGTATTATTATATTAGTGTATTACATTGATTAATAGAGTAAAGGTGGGGCATATAACCCACGACGATTGGCAGGTAAATCAATGGACCGAGCTATATTTATCGCTTTCACCTTGAAATTTTTTAAAATAATAATGATAATGGTTATTATCATTATTATTATTACTACTGTGCGTACCAAAAAAGAGTATATAATATCGGATTCTTGTTTAACGAAAATCCCGGAGTTGCCAGAAAGAGACTTTCAAACAGTACAGAAAAAAATGTTAAAGAGCTAAAAAAAAGTCTGTAAAAATTGACGTACATACGCATTAACACAAGTACCAATGTTTATTGTTCACAAACGAGCACAATTCTGTTCGTGTCAATTTTATAAGAAAAATCGCAACCATCGTACAAAAATGTTTGTAAATTTTTACTTAAAATGTAATACCTTTTACTGTGTATCTTGAAGTACGAAGGAGTGGGTTAAAATGGTACAGCGGGGGAAGAGGAGAAAATGAGACACAACGAAATTTTCCAACAATTCTTGGATGGTTGCGATAGTGATATGTGGAACAAAATGGGACACCCAAAAATTATTCTGATATCGAGTTTACCCGCACAGTCCCGTTTTGCCCCGTTGCACCATTTTACCACGACCTCCCCGGTTTTTTCTCTAATTGACCGAGGCCCCCCCCCCTCGATTCAGAGTATACTCGGATGGTGAATGAATCGATAAAAATAAAATTTCAACAGAAACGACTTGCTCCGTGCAAGGAGTGCCAAATTTATCGGCTCTGGCACGACAAAACAGGTTGCATTCCTGCCGATCACTTTTCACGGAAGATCCAACAGGCGCTCGACGGGCAGATCCGAAAAACTCTCCGAGCTAAGGGATGCGAATTGAAAGAAGGCGGACGGCAAGGTCGTCTCGGTTGCTCGCTCTTCCCTATCGCTCCTGTCTCGCGGAACTTTATTCATTATTCCGGAGGGAAATTCCGATATATCGATGTGTCGACCAGGTGGTCTCGAATGGAAGCTCGATTCCCGTCCGCGCGACTCCGCGGCGCGGAAGCTTTTCACAATGCGCCCGGTGCGTAAAGCAAACCACCGGGAGCTCTCGCGTTCTCCGCGTGAAAGTCCGCGTCCTATCTCAACCATCTCAACATACGAGGTGGGTGTTGAGGTTTTTTTTCTCGTTTTTTCCTTTGCGCCTCTTCAATCGCGATTCACGAGTGCAGGTAGGAGAAGCCAGCTTAAACAAGCGGGAGAGAACGACAAAGCTGGACACGAACGGACGGAGAGGCTCGAATCGATAAAGGCTCCATACGGGTCGCTCCGCCGGCTTTTGGTCAAGAAATCCATAACGTAGGTCATCAAGATCTCGTTCCTAATGGTAAATATAGCGGCCCCAGGGTAACTAACGAGGAAGAGATCGATCCGTTTTGGAACCGTGCAGCTTTCTCGATAAAACGATTGCCGGCTATGAGGATTGTTCGATCGGGAGATTTTTTTATCTTTTGATTAATAAAAATCATCTAAAATAAATAAAATAGAATGAGAAGAATTCATTATCTACCACCTTGATGATCGATTTTTTGTACTTATCGGATCGTTGAATAAGCAAAGACGTTATTGAAGCATTCATGGAGGCACTAGAATATCGATGAAATAGTTTTTTCAGCAGTTATAAGGTTCATCTATCTACAGTGTTTTTCCTTCACAGACTATAATCGAGAATTGACAATAAACTTAATTTATTTATATATTTTTGTTGGTCGGATTTTTTGATAAAACGTTGTTAAATCGGTTGCGCTGTTGTTGGAATGGCGCGATAGAGAATCGAGAATATTGACCCAGATCTGGTCGCGGACTACGCGTGGCAGTGGGTTACCAGGGAAGAGTGCTATAGCCGATGCGATGGAGCTCGAAGAGTTGTAACCACCGCGGTTTAAATCGAAGTGAACCTCGTCCCCATGCAAAGGTGTGTTCTCACGACCGTGGAACACAATTCGAATGCAGCGCAGCGTGAAAGTGCACAAAAAATATTAAACATGTACAAATGAAAAATTGATTTTTATAAAAACGACAAATGACCAGAAGTGTTAAAACCGGCCTTTGCCTCGACGCTTCGATTACCGCGATATCAATTGCACCCTGGGATTTCCCGCGCCTCCAGCATCGCCCCTGTTTCCAACCCTGATGTCTGATGCATTTTCCCCATAGACGAGGTCGTTTTTTATTTTCATAGCATAGAAAAATACAAAGCAAACCGCTAAAATCTACCAACCAATGAATTTTCATGAAATCCAAAGAGAACCAGAAGTCTAAGGACCCATCCCGTCGACGCCATCCCAATTTTCGGGCTATCGATCTCGCCCCGAATCTTCACCAGCATCGTCCCATCCTTCCGGTCTCTCCCGTCCGCCCCCCCCCCCCCCCCCCCGAAGGTACCTTTTTTTTCTCGCAAAGAGAATAATTCCCCCGTACCGGAAGTGCAAGTTCGCCAGACCTTTTCCGTCCCATCGTATATCGATCAACCCTCGGGGTATCGTTTTCTGGTCCGGGAACTTCCGGTTTTCCCGGTCCGGGGATTCTTCGCTTGCCGAATGGCCGCCCGCCCGCACTGGGCGTAGGAAAAGAACCCGCGAGCTCCGGTCCGTTGTACGGAGAAAGCCGCCTCACAGAGACAATTTTCTCCACGTAGGGGCCCGTCGCGTGTTTCTCCAGGGGGGTTGGCAGACCTGGATACGGCTTCGGCGGCTCCCTCGAGCCTCGCGGGTCTATATCAGAGTGTACACACGGCGGTGGCGGCAGCAACGGCCGGGGGGGGGGGGGCAAAAACATCCCCCGCACCCCCCCAATGTGCACCGCACGTTGAGGGGACTGCGTTGCGTGGGCGCGCAGGTTTCGCCTCGTTCGAAGGCGAAGACGGGCGCGCAGCGAAGCCGCGACCCTCCCCCCCCCCCCCCCGCTTCCCTCCTGTGACCGCCCCACCGAATGCACGGTTATAAAAGGGGTTGACGAGAACGGCGTCGCGCCAGTTCCACGCTCGAGGACCAGGTGTGCCGAAGTCTCTAAATCTGAATATACATATATATATATATATCTATATATATATATAGATATATATATATATCGCGAGTTCGCCACTTCCGAAGCCGATTCTTTGGCCGTACAGAGGTGAGTGTCGTGCCACGACCCACCCTCCCGGCTAATCAACAAAACACTTGCTAGAGGCTGAGCTTTTACATTACTGTTTTTCTGTTTGTTTTTATTCATTTACTTATTTATTTTTTAGTTTTTTTTTTTGAGGTCTGACGGTGCAAAGAGCTGAGAAGCTTCGCAGACGTAAATATCTAGGAGTGGTTTATTGTAGGTGCACCGTGTGCTGTTATACGTGAGCATGGTTTATTGGATTATCGCGGAACGGCTCACGTCAGACCAATTCTCGCACGAGCAACGAACTCTCTTGAGTTCTCGATCGACCGGGCGTTTTATATTTTTTCTTCCGTTTCTGTTTTTATTATTATTTTTTTTTAATGTGTAAGTGATGCATGCAGGAGAAAGTGTATATAGGGGAGGTTTCTTCGGCTTGAGTCTGTGGGGGAGCATGTTTTTTACCACTGTTGCTCCAGATTTTTTTTTCAATCTTTGCATCGCTCTCAGACGATACGGCGGACAATATCGTTCCGATTAGGCCATCGATCATCCCCCTTGCGCTCCGAGCGCGTCCCCGTGCTTGTCGTACACTGTGTAACTGTGTAACGATCGAAATTGTCGGGTCGGATGGTAAAGCGTGAATAATTCAGTCACTAACGAGCAACGAACTCTCGCTCTCGATCGACCCAGATTTTTAAAAAATTTTGGACAATAACAAATTAATGTTTACAGGGCAAAGTGTGTAGGCACTGAGCTTTTTTTCAAGCTTGACTCTGCGTGGAAGAATACCGTGCGGAAGAGTTTTTTTTTTAAGTCATTTTGTAGACATTGAGCTTTTTGCGAGTTTGACTCTGTGCGGGAGGCAACCGGTGAGGGTTTTTTTGTAATTTGTTGGCAGTTTGTTGCTTGGAATTTTTGTTTTGCCTATATTTTGTAAGTTCGAATCGTTCCGCTGTTACCAACTGATTCGACGGCTTTTTTTTTTTTTTTTCGATTGTACTATATATTTACTAAATAAATAAATTCTGCATGATAAGTAAATGTATTTAGGTTAAGCTCTGTAGGCATTGAGCTTTTTTCGACCTCTATTCTGTACAGGAAAAAAAGTGCGAGGGATTTGTTTATAGACTTTTTTTTACGACTGGTTGTTAATTTTACAAAAAAATTAATAAATTTAAACAGTATCGAGTGTATAGACATTGAGATTCTTTCACGCTTGGCTCCATGAGAGAGAAAATCGTGTGAGGGTTTTTTTTTATAGACGTTTGTCATTTCCGTTGGATTCGGTTTTCGATGTTTTATTTCTACTTCTGAAGTTCTAATCTTTACGTCATTATTTGTTTATAGACTTTTTTTTACGACTGGTTGTTAATTTTACAAAAAAATTAATAAATTTAAACAGTATCGAGTTTATAGACATTGAGATTCTTTTACGCTTGGCTCCATGAGAGAGAAAATCGTGTGAGGGTTTTTTTTTTTATAGACGTTTGTCATTTCCGTTGGATTCGGTTTTCGATATTTTATTTCTACTTCTGAAGTTCTAATCTTTACGTCATTATCAGCTAGCGCGGCGGACGATATCGTTCTGATTAGGCCATCGATCACTCCTCCGGCGCTCCGCGCCTGTCCCTATGCTCGTCGTACATTGTGCAACGGTAAGCTGCAAAATTTTCGGGTTCGAAGCTAAAGCATCAATAATTTGATCTTTAGAGAGAAACAATCAAAATTACCGAATTACATTTTTTAAACGCTATTCGGAATGCCAGATGCTATTCGGAAGATTTTTGTTTGCGGCGATAAAGTAGATTTTTAGAAAAAAAAAATGTAATGAAATAGGAAAAAATAGTAAAATCCAGCTCGACTTTCGGTTCAAACTGTCCTCGGATTCACATTCGTTTTTTAAAAGTTTTTTGTTGTTCTCAAGTCGAGTTAGCGGAAAACAATGTGTTAATCATCGATTGAAACTGTGTATGACGAATTTTTCCCGCAGAAATTTATACCTTAAAATGTACACTATTTATACAAACATTTTTTAAAAGCATGAATAAAGTTTTTATATTTAGTAAGAAAGTTACCGTTTCAAGGAGCGCAATTTCTAACTTTTAATTTCATCGAGTGTCCAAACCGCTTTTTAGAAAATTTGAAAAAACGTTTCCCACGGTTGTTTGCAATCACTAAGGTATAAGGCTTTCACGAAGTAGATAAAACTTTAATCTAGTTTATTCGAGCAATTCCGCTCGATAATAGGACAACGAAGTCTGCGAGCGATTATCCCGATTTCATTAACTGTATTAACGATTTCTTTCAGATACAAATACATAGAAGTATTGCAATGAAAGGAAGTCATTCTTTATTTTTAATTCTCGATTGTTCCTAATACTTTTATAAAATATATCGTCTCAGGGTAGAATTTAAGACATCAGTTTAAACTACAGATTGTCCCTTGGATCGAACTTAAGATCGCTGTTCAACGGCACTAAATTTGAACCTAACAATGCGAAAGCTAATTTTTTTCGAATTCTCCGAACACAATTTTGGAGAAAGATTTTAAAAAATCTACTTCAGTCGATCGATTTCTCGCGGAATTTTGAAGACTTTTTTTGCAGGCGATGAATACGATTTCATCAAAAGTAGTAACGCTTTTTTTAAATAACCAAAAGAGATCTTCGACAATAAAGAAAGAATTGATAAAAAAAAGTCTCGGGTCTTCCTAAACATTTTCCGGAATTTATGCGCCAAGAGCGCGAACCCATTTTTTTTCTCGCACCCTGTACACACAAGTTTTTGCAGTATTGAAAGAACCTCCGTCCTCTCGCAATCGACGAGTTATCGGTCGACACTGAAGTAGGCCATTTTTTCTCTAGTTTACTCGAGCGATTCCCCTCGGCAATTGGACGTCGAAGTTTCCAAACAATTAAGTCGACGAAAGGTGTCGAAAGCCTCTCGTCGATTTCTAGCGAAGGGATAATAAACGGAGCTCGGCAGTTTACATAATTTTGAGTTCCCCTGACGGTCCCTCGGTCTCGGTTATAGCGTAAAGTGCATATACGCGGCGGCCGTGCAGTTTGTGCCTTTAGAGCAACGGAGCAGCGCGGGCCGAAAGGTCAAAAGACAAACGAAGCTCAAGTGCACCGTCCGGATAGCGAGGGACACGACGATACAGAAAAAAGAAAGAAGAGACGAGAAAAGCTCCTCATTGAAACAGTTATATTGCTCGAAGACCCTGCGCTGTCTGAAACAATGCCGGAATCAAGCGCTTCGTCGGAAATGAATGTACGAAAAGAGAAAAGGGAAACGGGGAAATAAAAGAACATTCTTTTATTGAAGATATCCTATCCGAAGAAATTTGCGATTATGTGAGCTCTCGGCGCAAAAATACATCGAGGACTATACGAGACGATCTAAAGGCAGATTATCAAAATGAATTAAAAAATATGTATATACATATCGTTTTTTTTTCGAATAAAAAATCAATCACGAAGCTCCGTCATGGGTGGGAAAATTAATGAACAGCCGTCAAAGAGACTCCGTTGACTTCACCTAATTCGCAATCAATGCATGGGCTTTCACGGTGCGGATTTATAAAAATAAAATGAATTTGTGCGAAAAAAAAATTAAGGTCGCTGGCGAAAGGTGGTGATATCGCGCGTCAAGGTTCTTTACTTGCTATCGTCAAATAATTCATGCGGCAATGTTTCCCACGATTCTCCCCATCGATCGAACATCGGATTACACGCCTGCGACAAACTTTCAATAAAAACTACGCACACTTGTCGGTCGGCATAGTGTATTTTCGGGATAAAAAAGATATAAAAACTTTTTACAGCGGTGGGTGCGCCAGTACATCAATGTAGACCTAGTACTGGCACACCGTCGACCAGTACTGGAACGGTGATGGCCAGTACTACAATCGTGACGACCAGTTATGTCAATGCGTCGGCCAGTACTGGTATTGCATCGGCTAGTACTAAAACAGTGAGGACCAGTACCGGAATCGTGAAAACCTCGAGTACTGGTACAGCGTCGGCCAGTATCGGAACGGTGGAAATCAGTACTGGCCCAGGGTCGATAAGTAGCCATCGAGTATGTGAATCTTACCGGGATAGTTTATTTACGATGGGTTCTGGTCACTCGAGTCTTCCGCGATTGCGGTTTGGGTTATTGATAGGGGTTGCGTAATCATGACAATTTGGGTCCCGTAAAACGGCGCTTATTGCGACCCGCAAGGACCTCTCTCCGACCGACTTCCTCGGAAAATTCTAGTTCCGGCACTTTCTATCAACTTTCCCCACTTTCATTGGTTCTCCTTCTTATTTTAGAATAAGTAAATAAATAAATAAAATCCCGGGCATTAAAGGAAACATACCAAGCATAATGTTATGCATCGTTGCTCACAAATTGCTAATTGGATCGATGTCAAACGCACTCGAGGGAAATGGGATTTGCGCTATCGCACGGCACTGACGCAGCTGTGCTCAGCGATAATCTTTGATTCGATAAAAGGGATTTAATATAATTCGATCTTTATTCATTCGATAGGGTGTAATCGGACGGGCTTTATTTAAATTTATCTTTATCTAAACATACAAACATTTCGTTAAATTCGTTGAGTACGTAGCTGATGGGTTGATCTCGGGTGCCCAATTTAAAAGGATCTGCGAAACGAAGGTACTTTCACTCTTAGTACAGATTTTTTAAATCCACATCGTTTCAGACGAACCTTCGCTTCCACTGTGCACAAATGTCGCCTACTATGGGCCCGATCGTTCGTTGTTTTTTTCATTAGTGATCCGAGCTCGTTAAAAAAAATTCGTTTCTTGTTCGTATGCACCCGATGCGCGCACCGGCTCGTTACCTACACGTAAAATCGATCGGGCGGCATCGACTTTCGGTCACATCTGGGAAAACGGTAATTCGACGGTGGGTGGAATTATCGAAAAAAAAATTTCGGATGCGGTGGCAGACCACATTTTTTACATACCGCAATAAAAAAATATGGCAAAGAATTCGTTTACAAAATTTTTGTTAAATATTATTAGCACATTCTTTTTAAAAAGGCTATAACTGTTATTATTGAATTTTCTTCGTTTATAAATATGTTATTGAATATAATTTTCAAACTGAATTTATAAAACATTTATTACCGTCGAAAATCGATAAAAAAAAAAAGATTGTGAATTTACGTGAAGCAGAAATATTTGTTGAATGTGGAAAACATTTTTTATCCTAATTCGTTGCCGAAACGGTGTCGAATATCGTATCGACGAAAAGCTGGAAATTTATTCGGAAAATGGAATTGTAAAATCGTCGGAGTGATTTATTGCGAAAATCACTTGATTGGATTAATAAAATTCCTTGAAACATTTATACTACATGTTATTACTAAATCATCTGACAAAGTGCGAATAGAAATTATTATTGAAGCAAATTAAAATAAGCCATGTCTATAAACATATAAAGCCAAAAATATTCCGAATTTACTGAATCGTTTTTTTTTTCTATCGAATTCGTTGTCGAACGTTATGTTAAAAATTGTAACGACGAAGTGCCGGAAATTCACGTACACGATGGGATTGTGAAATCGTTGAAATTATTTATTGCGAGAATAACAGGGAACAGTGGGGTAAAATGGAACAGTAGGGCAAAACTCAATTTGTGCATAATTTTAAGATGACCCATTTCGTCCAAACTATACATCCGGATTTTAGAATTCGTTTTGCCCCACGTGTTGACGCGCGAATATTGTTCGAAATTAAATGGGAGTATAACCGAAATCAGGGACGGAAATGGACGCATCATTAATATTGGCCTTACCACCTGTTTTGTTTGCACGGTTCATAAACGCGTGTGAGAACGCACGCGGTCATTGGTCGTTCTCGGACACGTGCTCGAAATACAATTGTCGTTTGGATCGGTTTTAGGCGGGGACACTCCCGGGGGAATTAGTTAATCGTTACCGTCCAGTGTGAAGCAGTAGTCGGATTCCGAGCTAGATGAAATGTCGAAACGCGTTATCGAGCCGATTAGGGAATTGTCGCCTGGAAGATTTTCGATCGGACAAATAACGCGCCTTTCAAACTGATTCACGATCGAATTTGCTCAAAAACCGTCTCTATAACTTTGCCGTTCTTCTAATAAATACCGTGACGATGCGCTACGATTTGCGAGGGAATTCGGTGAAACGAAAAGTTTTTCTCGTTCCGCGAGAAAACATTACGGCGGAGCTAATTCTAATCTCCAAACGGTTAAAAAGCATTTAAAAGACCCTTCAACCTCTTAACCTTTTAACCTTTTAAACCTTTAACTTTTTTTATTACAAAAATGTGAGGAAGTATGAAAAATTTTGAATGGCAAATGAATAATTGTGCGATCATGTTAGGAAAAAATCAGAAATAGAGGTGCATAAATAATTTAGAATTCTCTATCAAATTTCGAAGTCAGTTTAGGTAAGAAATAAAAGAGCCAGACGTGGAAATGAAATTGTTGGTAGGAAAATTTTTTTATCCGGCAAATAACGTGTTTGTGGGTCCAATTTGCGATCGACTTTGCTGAAAAAAAACCGTCAACTTTGCCACCGTTTCTAATTACTACTGCGACGCCACATTACGATTTGCATGGGAATTCGATGATCAAAAAGTTTTTCTCGTTTCACGAGAAAAATTATCGTGGAACGAATTGCCATCCTCAACGATTACAAAATTGGTATAGAAAAAAAAATTATAAAATAGAAAAAAGAATCTGGAATGTGCAGACTTCAAATGGCTTTTTCGTTCGAATGCTAACGCTATTGCAACGCAAAGAACAACTAAATATGTATAAATAATTCATTTTTTTTCGTCCTACTTCCGAGTTCCGTTCGGTGTCGAAGAAAAAGAGCGATGAAAAGTCAAAATTAATTAAGAAGGCTCTTTGGTTTTACTGCTCTGCAAAATTTATTGGTCCAAATGAGAATGAAAGCGAGGAGGACTTGGCTGAGAAAAATTCTTCATCGTGTTAGCAACGTTTTATTCACATTTTCTTTCCAGAGCCCGATCTTCTCTGAAGCATATCTGCAAAGTAGTTCATTGACTTAACAATTCGAAGAATTAACAATCTCGCGTAAAAAAAGTAATTATCGCTTAGATAATTCGAACGATGACACGTCAAAATAACAAGAAAATATCATGAAAGACATATAACAACAATAACACGAAAGCAATGACATCAAATTACTATGAAAGAAATAACCGCAACGTAGTATAGAAAAAATAAAGAACTAACATTTCGACAGAGAAAACCGACTGTTATTTTAACGTTTTATGATTTTATCATGTTATTTCGTGCCTTGGCAAAATAGTTGAGAAAACTCCCCATGACACTTCCGGTATTCTCGTACGTGAAAGTCTCTTCCTTGCTTGTCTCGACTATAAAGTTACTTTACCCTGAAAGCGATGCATTATCAAGGAGCCCCAAGAGCCTTCACTCTACGAGTAGGCTTTGCACCGCCTGTACTCAAGTTTCATCCTGGAGGATCTCTCATTTGTCGGCCGGTTGTGTACTCGAGTGGGCAAGGATCTTGGCGAATCTCTCGTGTCGTTCACGTTCACTTCCTTTTTTTTTTGCAAGAGGCCGAAAAAAAACGCAAACTGCGTGCCTCGAGGCAATCAACTCGGCAATGACTAGCGAATCAGCAGAAGTGTCGAAAAAAATGTATAAAGTCAGCCCCGACGGCATTACGGCTGGAAGGAAATCGATCGGTTTTGCCCTGGCAAACTTTTTTTCATATACGTAGATGAAAAAAGCTAAAAAAAAAATTGAACGACAATCGGCTTGTTCCTTTCATGCCCACCCTGACACGATGCTATGCTATAGCCAAGCACATTTTTTTTCTCTCTATTACCTGCTATAAATCGAGCGAAATGCTGATAATGACATTGATTGATTTATCCCTGGAGAAAGTTACCGTAATATAGTTAAAATAACAAAGCTTCTTCTACGAGGAAGCAGAAGCAGAGGAGATAAAAAATGTAAGGGTAATCGAATTGTTCTTTTCACACCTGTCTATCGTGATGCTATATAGCTGTAGATTTTTTTTGCTGGTGACATTTATCGAACGACGATTATCACGTTCGGTATCGATAATCCAGGTATCGTTATATCTACCCTTTGGTGACTTTGAATCGGATGGTTCGTTGCGTAACTATCTATCGCTATGCATCTATAGATTTTTTTTTCTCTATTACCGACTGTAAATTGAGCGAAATATCGATAGAATTTCTCCAACGACTGATATCACGATCGGTATCGATGATCCAGAGATCATTCTCATTTTCTGGCTTGAATTGTTACCGTGCCATCAGATATTAAAGGAGCAATCTATAGTTGGCCTTCCCGGTAGGTCGGGATCCCAAACGGGGACGGTTATTTTTAGTTGCAACTCGTTAAAACATTGGATCAGTATGTACAGTTAAGTCACCTGTGTGCCTGTGGGTGTACATTGTGTACACGGTCGGGTACATAAAAGGTACACGAAAGCTGACGTGAATGACGGGTTTCCTCGAACGGCGACTATCGACGAGCTTATTGGTTTCACCGTGTTTATTGATATTCGATGTCGGTGCATTGCTCTGAGAAGCAGAACGCGCACACGCCTGCACCGCCGAGAATTAAATTGAAATTAGTAGGACACGAATATTCTGTCGGCTCGCGAATTTCGTCGACCACGAATTTCTCTGTTATACAACATTCGAGTCCTTTCGGAAAATCTGCAACGCGTTAAAACGCTACCAGCTAATCACTAGTAGGGATCTAACAATGCGACCCTGGAGCAGAGACGAGTTAATTGTAACTCTATATCGTTTAAACGTTTATAGAATTTTGGCAAAATTAATATACGATGAAATTCAGGTTAAATTTATTGTTCGGTGCATTTAATTTGGATGAAAAAATTCGGTTTAATAGACCGGGAAATTTATCGTCACACTTGTGTATTTAATGAATTTAGCCGAGTTTTGTGGATATAATCTTCATACACTTTATATGTATTTTCTATGAATTTTCATTTTGAATTTGTTGTACATTTTTACGTATTAAAAATAGAATTTTCGATTCAATTTTAAAATGCACGTATGACATATTCACGAGAATTTCCGTAAGCCCATTGTTTCACTAAAGAAATTTATATTGTAGCGGTAATTGACAGGATATTTTAGTGCTGTTTGTCGCGTTTTGAGTGTTCAGAATTTTCGACCCAGGATGGCGCTAATTTCTCGAGCGATAAAACAGTTTCAATAATTCCATCGAGAAGCGAGATAAGAGGGATCATTTTTCTCGTTATAATTGGAACACTCAAATGATTAAATTAGCGTCGAAAGATCGCTAACAGTTCGGTTGTGTGACATGAGCCGGTGAGTTCGTTAGAGTTGTAATTTGTAATGCACGGGGTAATTGGATATTCATAGCGACTGGAAGCCTTCCAAATTTTCAACGTAAACTATGACCCATCCTCCTTCCTGGCGCCTCTTATTGCCAGGGAGAAAACTGGCTGGAGCGGAAAGGGAAAAAGAGAGGAGCCACCGTTAGGTCGTATCTTACAGAGAGCTCGTACGAAAAATGATTTTATTTTCAGTGGATTCAGGCAGTAACCACCCGGCAGTGAGCCACGTCCAGGAAGCCCCTCCGGCGACGGGGCGCATCATAAAATTCCCATGACCTATAAAGTCCAGGTCTGCCAATTTCGCGATTCCATCCGAGTATAATACAACATAACCGGTCATCTATATACAGATATACATATATATATATATACAGTATCATACATATATATACACACAGACACATGTACTCGAATATAGAATTCTATTCAACGTCGATATACCTCGAGCGGGTTTCTAAAATCTTGGCGATACACTTTGCGAATCGTGCGATTTGCCAAACTCGCGCTCACATCCCTCATTGATCTCTGCTTACAAAAATGGAATATTTTCTTTGCTCTACTGTGTTTGCTACTGTGGAACTCTCCATCTTACGTGTTTTTCTTCTTCCAGTCTGTATCGAAGAGGCACGTTCATAAAGAAGAAAAATGTATGGGTACAAGATTTTTCTTACCGTAACGAATTTAGTTTGTTAATATTGGGACAACAAATCCGACTTGTAACCGTGGGAAAATGTTTTGCTTGGAGCCATTTTTTCGCCACGAACAACAATCTTTGTTACTGTAACAAAAAAGTTGTGTCGATGTGGTCGAGGTAATAAAAATTACTCTAGAACTCTATTCTATGTATTTTTATAATACCGAACCTAAATCTAACAGTTATTTTATTTATAAATAAATAGTAAATGAAAAAAATTGCGTCTAAAGTACTCTTTTTTTCATTAAATTCAAAACTGAAAATAACAAAGTTTTAACGATTCGATCGATTTTCTTGAAATTTTAATGGGATCTTTGGGTGGTCATATTCCGTTTATGTACGCGTTATTAGCAAGGTAGCTAAGAAATCGCGGGCACTACAGTGCGTATAGATTATTTTCGAAAGAATTAGAAATGGCGTGCAAAAAAAACGATTGAACACTTTTGGACGAAATATTGACCAAACGTTGTTTGATCGCAAATGATGTTTTTTTTTTTAATTATGAACACATTTTCATTACAATATCAAAAAAAAAAAATTTACAAGAACAAAGCTATGAGGAAGCAAAAAATGTGAAATTAATCGGAACATTATGAAAGTATAAGGGCAAGGATCTACGAACCTTTATGGTTTAATGGGAAAGTGTTGCATCGTTGCAAGACTGATTAATTATTCTTGTTATTTTTCTAGCGAAGTAGAAGTTTTTACGACGATTGTTGAAATTGTAAACGATCGTAATGTAAAACAGCCGATGTATCTAAATAAAAAAAACAATGAACGGCAAAATTTACGACGGAAAACCTTCTAAGAGTACAAGCAGAAAATCGAGATGAAAACATAAATTTACCGAAATTAACTTATATCGAGAAAAAATCCATGAATAGTCGATATCGCCAGCTGTGAATCTTAGAATAGATAGAAATTTGAAAACCGAAAAGTTAGAAGCCTGACGATCTAAAATTACGAATATTAGGAATGTTTATAATTTCGAATTCATTATGGTGAAAGAATGATAAGCGTGACATTCAATCTATCGAAAACTGAACAACTTCCACTTGTACAAATGAAGAACAATGTCGCTACGTAATTCAACATTTGTTTTTCAGATAAAGTATACAATACAAGTATACGATGTTTGTGGCGAAAGATCTGAAGTCCTTTTTTAAAGCGAACGCTGTTTATACTTGCCCTACTGATTAATTGTTTTCAATTTTTTTGTATCCATCAACATTTTACCACAAGCGAGGAAATGTTGTCATGGAAAGTTACGCCTCGAATGCCGGCTTCAGTGGAGGGTTTAATTTTCATTCAACCCTCGTCTCTCCCCGTTCGGCTTCGCATTTGGGACTCGCCGTATTCCTTACTGTTTTTTCATTCCCTCGTTCCGTCTTTATTTCTCGCTCGCAGCGGGTTCCCGCCGATAATTAAGGGGATTATCTCCGGTCGGCGGGACGCGACATTAAATCCACGCGATTACCGTCCACCCTCTATCTTCCTGTTCCCTTTAACTTTAACGCTACGCCGTCCCCACCGGATCGCTCTGTATCCTTCGCTGCTCTTCGTTTCGCAACCGTGTGGCTATAATATATTTTCGGTGTGTCGTGTATATGTCTGTACCGAATCTTGCCCAGCTCGCGCTTACCTTCCCTGACTACCTAACCGTCGGAACGTTCTCCGAGTGAGCTTACTCCCGGATTCCTATACACGATGCATGTGCGACTGAACTGCGAATCTCATGATTAGACACTAATACTCCCGGCGGAGGCACTTAGTCGGTCGGACCCGGGAGCATACAGGCGGTCTCATCAACGATTGAATAATACACGCAGTTGTCCCAAACGTATTAGGAGAATGGAAACCCGGTCAGATTGAAATCATCCCCGCGGAACCGGGACAAAATGGAACAGCAAGAGAACTCTTTCGCATTTTTCCAAAGTACTCTGTGAGGAAACTGTAATGCGGGCAGCTTCAGATTATCTCCTATTGACCGGGGCAATGTCTAACAGCAAGAGAAATTTTTGGCATTTTTTCCAAAAAATTTAGTGAAGAAACTGGGGTACGAGTACATAAAAATCATTCCCGACGGACCTGGGCAAAATGGAGCAGTGATAAAAATGTTTGTCATTTGTTTTTTCAAAAAAATGTTGTGAGTTCGTTGGGAGACGTTAGGGTGGAATTGGGACCATTTAAAGGCCAGTCACGGGGAAAATCGAATAGTTAAAAAATGTCTGAGAAACCAATCGGGAGAAATGGAGAGGTTTAAGTAAAATAGCAAAAGTTTCAAATGCGATAAGAAGATGTGGCACTAACATTCTGTATGTTTTTTAATTCCCTAAATGACGGCAAATTTAAAACTATCTTGTCATTTAGTCCCATTTACCTCCGATCAGAAATTTTGTTTTATTATCCCGAATAAACGGTTCTAACATAATTTTTGGGTAAAAAACGATAAATTTCTTTCTACGTACTCATTATTATTAGCTGTTTTATTTTTCCTCATTTTCGCCGAAATTTCCATTACTATTGCATGCCTTTCTGTGCAAATATATCTTTATTAGAGCTCGGAATTAATTCGTTGAAACTATGTTCTGCAGTGGATTATTGGACTACGTTTTTGCCGGTCGGTATTGTTACCAGTATGATCAAAGAGGTGCACAGTATTATTGCTCTCGCGATGCAGGAAAAGTGGGGGCGGCAACGGGGGATCTTGATGAGAGTGGAAGCTGCGGGGCAAAACCGGAAATACCTACTTTCACGGAGATATTCAGGGTTCCAGCGTACAACGCTGTGGCAGATGTCGCTCGGCGAGCGGGTTAACAAAGGAGCACCCCGCGTGCCTGTTTCACTGTTTCACGTGAGCATATCTCGTGTACACTTGTAAAACTCGGGTTTTACTCGGCGCAGCGAGCACCCACCCATACCACCTGGACGACATGAAAGAGAACCTCCAGGGTCTGGTGTACATAAAAGATGGATACGTTACCTTTGCATATAGCCGGCTTATACACAAATTGCACGAGGGTACATTCATTGCTCGATGCACCCTCTTGTCTCTTGCAATTGTGGGGCAATGATTAATTCATTCTTCGTTGCGGTTTCTTTCAAACCTGGGCTCGGAAGAACAACTCGCAGGTCTTCTTTTCGATGGTGAACACTCGAGGAAACGCTTCGATGAACGATTCTTCGAGATTCGAGGCGGGACTGTGATGGTTAGGGTTTCTGATGTGGAAAGCTCTTTGGGGACTTCTGTGTAAAACGCGGACGCTCTCTGGTTAGGCTTTCGATCCGGAAGGAATTTTGAATAAATCAAGACCTATCATGGGTCTTGGCAAGATTTTGATCCAGGGTGATTAGGGATAATTGGAACCCTGAGATAGCGTTTGGAGAGACTTTGATCCATGTGGACTTCAGGTAATGACGGGCTGAGACGATTCATGGAGGAATTTCGACCCAAGAGTGCTCTGAATAATCAGCACCTGGCATAATTCTTTGGAAACTTTTGTCTCGGGTGAACATAGGATAATCAGGGCTTCAGATAGTTCTTATGAAGATTCTGATCCGAGTATACTTAAAGTAATCGGCGTCTGGGATGACTCTCAAAAAATAAAAAACTCAGGTGAACTTGATTTAATGAGAGGTAGGAACAGTTTTATGAGGGATTCCGACTCGAGGATACTTAAAGTAATCAGCACCATGAATGGCTCTTAGGGAATTGAAGACCCAGGTGGAGTAAATACAACCAGGATCTGGGAAACTTCTTGTGAAAGCTTCGACCCTGGAATACCCAGAAATACCAGCACCTGAGATGGCTCCTCGAAAGGACTTCCAATATCTGGATTGGGAGCAGATCATTGCGGAACCTAGTTGAAAACCCACCATGTATCTACCCGAAGATCCTCCTGCCCATTATTCCCGCCTTCGCTTTCGTGGCCCAGCGAAAATGGCGCGGATATGCGTTGGAGTTCCTGGACGTTTTTCCTCCGCAATTCCGCCGATCCGCGGAATTCAGCGTTATCGCACGAACGGTCTACAGTCAGAGCCGGAATCCGGCAATGGCATATATCCTTGGCACAAGAGCCCACTGATATCCGTGCGCAACGCCGGTATCGGGCAACGACGAACAGGCGGAGCCTCATTGCCGGTTTATGCCACAAGAACATCCTCGAAACGTGACTGAAATCCTGAGAAACTCGCGAACTCGAGTTCTCGACAAGCTCTCGCAGCCCAGGCAAAGAGTCGACGAACGATCCGTGGAACGATCGATGAACCTCTCGTAAGTCTTTCTCGTGCTGCTGATGCAGGTGCAAGGAGTGCCACTTCCGGTGGCCAGCGGCTCTTTACTCGTGCTGCCACCCGCTTGATTCCAACCCCCCCCCCCCCCCCAACCCTCGTCTCGTCGCGGACGCGAAACCAACCCCAACCGCGATTCTCAACGAACATCCAACCACACATTCTGCATATCGGAATATTCATTCCGATTTTAGTATTCTAGCTAGTACACCTGGCAGACACGAGAGGGCATTCCATTCCAGTCCTTTGTCCGTCCAGTCTTTGTCCTTTAACCTTAGTCTCGGGAAGTCCAGGTCATCCGGATCGTAAAGTGAGGAGATCGTAGGGGTTAAAAATTAATGGGAAACATTGCCGTGAATTGGTGTCAGAATCAAATGGGTCGAATGGGTCTCGAGAGACAGGCATTGTTTGTTCCACCTTTGTTACTCTCAAACTGATCGTTCGGTAACACAATGGGATGGAGAAGTAATTTAAAGACAGCTTTCTCTATTTTCATAATTTTGAACATGCTCTGGGAAAACTTTCGACGATTGATTTTTGGTTTCCTTGTAGACTGATAGACGTAATGCAACCACTAGGGGCAACATTACTGGGAATAAGGAAATCACGTGCAGCTGCGCTTCCTAGTTTTGTTTGTAATATTTAAACATTTCTTCATAACCTACAATTGAAATGTTTAAAAGTTATCGAAAAATGTTTCAATAAAAGTTTTAAGGATATCCTAACTAGAAACGCCGTAGTCGCTGTGCTAGAGGGAAAGCTGATTTAAAGCAACTGGGCTAGAAAGAGATGAATGATTCTTTGTTTTTAACGACAGTTGCAAATGAGCCCACAATTTTTTTTCAATTGGATAGTATCTGTGCCAAACTCTTCTGTTCGGTCGGTTAAGAATTTTATTCATTTGAATAAAAATCGGCAGGGTAAAATCCTTCACCGTATACTTTTTGGGGTTAAGTCCGAAAATTCTCATGTTAAAAGACGTAACTATGAAATCATGTTGCAAGAAAAAGTAGAACGCGAAAAAATCTTTTGAAAAATCAACAAAAAAGGCGTGCTTTTTCTCGTAGACCGCATGACTTTGATCAAGACGAACAGAAACGGCTTTTGGTAAGGATATCCTTAAGAGACATGAATTTTTGATTTCTGGAATGAATAGACGTTGACCACATTGATTCCGTTGTGGAAAAATGACTAAATCGTTGGTTTTGTGTTTTTATTTGTTTCAGACGTACCAAAGACAACGGTAAGCGGCGAGTCAACGGCAGAGGCAGGATCGCCGGCCGAAGTACCATCGCCAGAGTCGTCGGTAAAACATACAGAGGATACTACCGAAGAGGAAGCCGCTACGAGAATACAGGCGGCGTTTCGTGGTCATCACGCGAGGAAGAGTATGAAAGAGACTGAAGGATCGGCGCAGCAGAAGGGGACCAAATCCGAGGAGGACAGCGAACCCACGCAAGAGCAACTGCAGGAGGAGTTTCGAGCGGACGACAAAGGTGAGTTTTTACGCCATTGAAAACTGTATTTTCTTTTTTTCATCCCCCGTCGACTACTTTCGTCCGCTCTCCGGCTGACCCGCAGCTAGCGTGACAATTGGCCCGCGGGGACGTTGATTGATTCCTCTGTCGGGATCAAATGTTCTTTATGTCCGAACGCGGTGCGGCTCGCGACAGCTCTGCCAATGAAAAATTCATTTTCGCCAGACGTCAGATTTAATTCCAAACGAAAACGTTTTCCTTTTTTTTCTTGAGTGTACGTTGTGTTAAAATATTTTTATTGTTTTCCAATTCACGTTCTCTTCGAAAAGACTGGAAAAAATGGCAAACGAGAAAAATTTATATCCTGTCGTTGGAATATAGTAAGCTGTTCTAACATTGTTCTATTGTGGCGAGTTTACATCTCTACCACTCACCATCTTACCGTATTAAAAATCTGTAAAAATTCTACCGGAAAGTAAAAAATTACTTTCAAAATCAAGATGGTACTCTACCGCAATGCGAGTAAAAATCTATTTCCATAAAAGGCTGAAGGGTACAATGTGAAACAATTGTTAGTTTACACCCTATTGGGAATCTTTATGCACAAACTGGTAGATAAAATTTAACGTAGAATTGTGGTGACAAATTAATATAGTTTTTCATTAAAAGTGTAGTAAATGATAGACATGACAGGACTTTCATAGAAAATGAAGGAATTTTGTTACTAAGGAAATATTCCCAATATTGTTAATGTACTGAACATTCTGTTTTTATCACAATTGCCTGTGAAATTAAATATGCTAGTTTTTGCATAAGAAGTTCCAGTCCGGCACATCAAATTTCATATAATTTTTTTACAGTGTAAACTTGCATTCCGGTAGTTTCACTTCAATCCGCGTAGTTTTTCTTTACTTTTTAGTAGAGATTTTGATATAATTCTATCAAATACAGCAGAGGTGCTAGAGCTGTTTTCTTTGGTAGAGTTGTTACGCGATAGTGTTCTGATACACGGAAAACAAATAATTTCGTAGTCGTAAAAATAATTTTGTTAAATGAGTGACAAGATCTTTTTATCAGATTTGAGTAAACAAACCTTTTCCTTTATTTGCTTCTTTTGCAAAGCTACAGTTGCATAGTGCGATAGGAAAATAAAAAAATAACAAATTGTGGACGTTTTTGGGGAATAAATTATTGGAAAGAGTATAAACTTTTTTTACTGCGCAGAGATGTAAATATCCTTCGGCAGTAAACAAATATTCGACCCGTTGGAGTGACACATCGCGCTTTAAGGCAACAGAGATGAATTAGAATGAAAAAATATCTCGTTCCACCGTCGTGACGAGCACAAAAAAACACAACGCCAGAACGTTACAACACGAACAGCGTAAAGTGCGCGATATCAATATTTACGCCTCGCTCGTTGATTACTTTTACATCTCGGTCAAAATATTCATGCAGTTCCTACGTTAGTACTGGATGTTCGTTGGACGTGTCGGAAAGCTCGCGCACACATGCAGGATACGGATGCGAGGAGAAATACTGGCGATACTGCACGAGGGAATACCGCAATTCTCCGGGCCATGCTGATATTACAGTGCGCTGTACCGTATGGAGTACAAATGCGTCTGTTCATCGCGCTTACATAGACATACCAACATATGATGCGCGCACGTGCGTAACACCAGAATCCAATAATTTGACGGCTCAACACATAATGTATAAGCGCTTATAATACATAGGCGATATGCATTATTTTCCGGGATATTGCACGGCGCAGCTGCCGCCAGGAGCAATACATATTTTCACTTGCGTCCCGACTGCGGTCACAAGGGACGCCGCGACGACCAAGAGAATGAAATATCGGACGAGCATTTAGGATTAAAAAAAATTGAAAAAAATTAAATTCAACAGGGGGGACGGAAGAAAAAGACTCGACGAGGAAGAGAGTGGGAGCGGGGCAAAACGGAATACCAGTTTCAAAATTTAATTTCCCAATCATTTTTTGCGCGCTCCATTTGGGCGCACGTGATTATCAACATTCTTTTTCCCCACTCATCATCACGAACGCGATCTGAAAATTATTTAACTTTTACGTTTTGTTCTATAGGCTCGTTACTTTCCACAGTTCCAGTTTTGGTCCGCTCTTTCCGACCGTGCGAGTGGATGAAGAAAGGAAGAATGTAGAGTTTCTGGCTCCAAAACGACGATTTGCCGATGTGTTTCCAACTTCAACGATAGTTGATAATTAAATATTGATTCGGTGCCTTTCTGGGACGATTGGGAAAGTTTTTCTAGCTTTCATCTTTTTTTACTTATTTCAATTTCTTTCTCTTTTACTTCTTTTTTTATTTACCTTTCATCTCTCTCGGAGAAACTTCGTTTTCGAAGTAGTCGTGTTTTGGCATCCATCGACGCTTTTCTCGCCTAAGTTCGCGGATGCATGGCGTGTGTTTTTCTTTTTTTGCTCAAACTTTATCTCACCACTGGTACTTTACGCGTCGGGAAGCCATTTCGCGGTTTATCGCTCGGACAAAAGCACGCTCCGTTGATTTGCTCGCGCGCTCCGTATCTCGCGATGTAGTTCTCGTTTCTCTTCTCTCGAGCTATTTTTCCTCCTCTAAATGGGGAAAAACGAGACGGCGCTCCGATATGGGGAAGGGGGAGCTGGCGATAAAAAGCTTTCTCGATTCTCCGTGTGGTATTACTCTTCGGGCGAAATAAAAAATGTACTAACAAGCCATGGGTCTGCGGCTGGTCCGAGACCCGTGTAAAACACACCCCGCCAAAGTCTTTTCACGAAGAGAAAGTCCAATGATGCTTTAATTGTAATGCCTTTCTAGCTACAAGAATTTGTCAATTCTAAGTAAGAATTATTCAATTGAAAAAATTGTTCAATTCTAAGAATTTTTCGATCCTAAGAATATTATAATTATAAGAATGTTCTATTCAATAATTATTTAAATACAAAAATTTTGGGTAAATGTTTTTGAATGTATTAATCATTCCCTCTCCGAGCAAAATAACGACTACCGCGATTTACCCGTACAAGTTGTTATCGGTACTGTTACCTGTTCGCAGAGCTTTGCAGCGCCGCGACCAAGATTCAAGCATCTTTCCGCGGCCACATGTCGAGAAAGGAGCACGCGGGTGCATCCGTGGGAAAGGCGGTTGGCGACTTCGTCGACAACGCCGCTGCAAAAATTGAAGAGAAGGTGAGTACCCAACGCACTCTGTGTCTCACCAAAGCACGTGCTTTCGTCACGGTAGATACGATCTTGGTTTCTCCCAGTACTTCCCCAGTGCTGTGTCATTCTTTCTCGACATAAAAAACCACAGAAACAACAAAACACGATAAAGTGCCGCAACCTATAAACCGACTCGAAACACCAAAAAAAATTAAAATAAAGAGTCGTCGTCGAACCTCATAACAATTGCATTTTTGCATTTATGAATCGATCGAGTTAAAACATCGGAGGAAAGAAAAAATGTTGACTTCTTCAAGAATAGTTGGTTTTAATCTGTAAATTGATCTAGTTATCGTTTCTCAGAAAATTATTCCGATTCCGGGATATCCATCCGAGAGTCATTATCTCGTTTGTTTTATCGCCTCCTTTCCCTTCTTTTGGCTAACAAGTAAACTCCGTTGTACTTCGATCATCGTCGGTTTTCCCTAAATTGCGTGTCAAAGTTTCAGCGATGTGGTAAAGTGGTCAGGGGCGAAAACTTTACACTTCATTGTGAGGCTGTGTATACATATATACATATATATGCAAAATGGTGTAGATAGGGTAAGAAGAAGGTGAGGAGAATCGCGTGGTAAGCAAATTACGTCTGTTCTCCACCGCGCTTTCGCCACCATGGCCCGTTTAAGTTTCGGGCGAGTTTCGATCCCTTGGACTATTTTCCTCGGTTCACGGTTTTGTAAATTGAGAGTGATGAGTAGTCCTGTGTCTGACGCAAATGCGCCGTGGTTCTCTCGGCTCCGAAGTGCTCGAGTCTCGTGCACACCGGAGTTATCGGTTCGCCGACAGTTTTCGGTTATCGGCCTGGAATCTGAGCGAGGCAACACACGTAAACGCCGGACACGTGTGGATCGAGTGGATAGCGATGTGGAGAGCTCGATAACTCGGGCTTTGCACAACACCTGTGCGGAAGCGAACGTGATGTATTCTATCCACCGTTATCGTCAAAAACCTTGCATATGTGTATATGTATATGTATATGTATATGTATATGTATATGTACATGTGTATGTATATGTATATGTATATGTATATGTATATGTATATGTATATGTATATGTATATGTATATGTATATGTATATGTACATGTACATGTATATGTATATGTATATGTATATGTATATGTATATGTAAATATATAGCTCGGTAAATGAAACTGTCTGTAGTGCTGGCACTCGTGTCGGATACATGAGATCGAGCCACAGAGAAACACCTCAGATCTATAGATTTTAGTGGGTGGAGTCTCAGAGAAACACCCCAGCTGGGTGTAGAGCAAAACTGGCGAATATGGGACGGTAGGTACATAATCGATTTGCGAGAATATCGGGTTAAGCCATATTCCCACATGTTACTGTACTGCACGAAAATACCGGAGTACGACTGGCTGCTTTGTAAAAAGGCATCAACATTGACCTTAGAATTTTTGTTTTTATCTTCATCTGACCTACCAGAGGCAAATTCGTAAACGTTTATGAAAAATAAAACGTATACTATTCGGAAAATTCTATCAAAACACTTGTTGGGAAAAAATTTTCCGAACTTTTTTAATTCGGCGAATAAAAAATAGCAAATATGGTACAGTACAGCCATTTGGGGGTTGGGATGAGCCATATACGGCCTTTCACCCTATTTTTGTCATGCAATGTAAATACCGGAGTACGTCTGGTAGCTTCGAAGAAAGCGGCAAGTAGTTTCCCTTAGAGAGTTTTTTTACCATAAACCGTACGTCAGGTAAAAAATGGGAGCAATATAAACAGTTCCCTGTTCCGAAAATAAAATATAAATTCTTCAGTGCCGAAAATAAAATAAAGATAACCTTTGAAGAAACGGTCTTGACAGCTTTTTGCCTAAAATCAGCGAGTAGGGCTCAGACGGGGATCGGAATTTACGCAAGAGCCAATAACCGCCTAATCTGTTAAATCCGCTCGAGGGATCCGTAAGCACTCGTGCGGAATATGGCACCAAATTTTTGGGTACAAACACACACTTGATACAGTCAACTGTTCAGTATACCATGCATAACATAGCGCAACGGGATCAGCGGGAAGTGCATAATCGCGCAGGGAGCTTATTTCGATGAGGCTTCCATGGCTTCGGGGAGGCTGCGCGCTATCGTGAACGCAACCGAGCGTACCGACGAATAGATAAGCTCTCTTCGAATCGATGAACCCCTCGCTTGTACTCAGTGGTCCACCTATTTTTTAAACGTCGCACAATTTTCCGCACAAAAAACTACCCGGCTGCCTAAATTGAGCAAACTGCCAACTATGTCTGTACAGGGGATTCATCGTGCGGAAATAATTTTTTTTAATGAATAATATCTTTTTTGAACTGTGAATTCATTTGGACATTTTTTTATGATCGATTTTTATTGAATTTTTTTTACTCCTGACTACCGTTCTTTCGTTACGAAGATTTTATAATATACAGAGATTACAACCACTTCTCGATGGAATGCAAACTTAAAAGAAATTGAGCATAGGAAAGTTGCTAGAAAATTGGCTTTTGTATAATCATAAGCTTTAAATGTTGTGAAAGAATGACTTAAAAATCGAAATTGTTTTACGAAAAAGATTCGTCAATATTTCTGAATAGGTACGATTTTTTTCAAAATGTTATATAAAGTTTGAACATCGTGATTCTAAAGAAATTTTAACACAAAGATAACATAATCTCTAAACATTACATAAAATTCTGAAAAAAATCGTACGTATTCGAAAAAAGTAACAAATTAATATAACGATGGAAAAATTTGGTCTACGGGTAACTTGATTCATTCTTTTATTTCGATAATTCAATATCGAAATTTCGAAGTTGTTGTTCATTAACAGTCTTTTTAGTACCTTTCATACGCTTGATTTTTAAAAAAAATTTATCCCGTCAAGAAGTGGTTGTAATTGTTAGTCCTTTCTTGAACTTAGGTGGCGCCACACTGATCGAAAAAACTACCTTAAGGAGAGTCTAAACTCTCTCTCGCTCGCTGTTACAAGTAGCCTATGGGGCCGTCTCTCTCGCAATTGCGCGCTGGTCGCATGTATTAAGCCTCACCTTAACTGCGATCCGTCGGCCCGGTGACTTTCTGCAAGCGGCAGCGAAGCTTGGAAGGGCAGAAAGTGACTTGACAGATTTTGGTGGTCTAAAAATTTCATAGTCTGATTGACGATTGTGACAGTACGTTTGTAAGTACAGGTATGATCTCACGAGAAAAACCATCATTTAACGAATTCATATTGCAACCGCAAATAATGCAGCATAGTTTTAATGCCTAATGAGAAGCCCGAAATTGTCATTTATTTTTAGACCTACCGTACTTGGCCTTTTCTCTTTTTCTTTATTCATTTTTGTTACTCATTGAATTTATGAGCAATAAATACGAAAAAAACATTATAGCCGAGTGTCGGTAATGGACCGGCAGCATCGTCAAAAAATTGGCTTTGCAGATAGTGCATGCGGAAAACATTCGCTACTTCTCGCCCGGTTCCGCGTCCTCTCTCGATATCCAATTTCGAACTTCATATCCTGATTGGGGCGGGAGTATATTTGTAAGTACAGTAATAAACTCACTAGATAAATAATTGTAAAAGAAATTCTAATTCCAATCGCAAATTATGCCGCAAGCCGAGAAGTCCGGAATTATCGTTCATTTTCAATATTACTGTACTTTGGTACTTTGTCTTAGAATTTATTTATTTATTTATTTTTACTGGCGGTTTTTACGAGGAAAAAATACGTCAATTTTAATACGACAAAAAAAAATTATAGCGGAGTGTCGTCAATTTTAATACGACAAAAAAAAATTATAGCGGAGTGTCGATAATGGACCCGCAGGATCGTCGGAAAATCAGGTTCACAGATAGTTCATGCGGAAAACATTCGCCTTGTACCGCTCGGTTTCACGTCCTCTCTCGATATCCAATCTCGTTCGCATTAATGAATATTTGCCTATGCGAACTATCCCAGCGGCAGCACTCGCGCTGCATAACCATATATATTATCCATACTCCAACATAATATATTTCGCTTGGCGTTCGTTCATCCTTGAACGGTCTTCGAAATTATTTGATTTTATCGAAAATATTGCGTAAGTTCCTGCTCGGCTATCGAGTTGGAAACCTCCAATAACCAGACACGAAATTTCCATTAAGTATCCAATTACGATTAAACTCTCGGAACGACTTTGTGCCTTTTCAAATAATTGCGAGTTCACTTTCAATCGAAGTCGAATCCGTTATTGATTCATAAAATATCGAATATTTTTTCGAAAATTCGACCCCTCAATGCGGCAATAACAGATAATGTTAGCAAAAAAAAGAAATTAAAGTTTCGGATCTTCCATGTTCAATGGTCCAGTCGAGTGTTCACCAGAAGCACGATAACTCCCACGGCGGAAATTTCTTGATTTCTTCTGAAATAAAATAAATAAAGTTCTTAAAAAAAAAGGAAACACGAATCATCTTTCAGTTTCATATTTCCGGTAAGCTCTCAAGAGACGATATTGGAGCTTCCATTGAAATCGAGCACAACCATCACAGGATTGTTCGGGCCGTCGATCACAGAAAAGTCCACAGTTCTACGGAACCGCAACCACGTTAACAATAGGAATTTATCGGGATCCCCCGAGAGCGGCTCCGCGCGAGAGTTCAAGACGGCGAAGATGAGAGATCCGCAGTCGGAGAATGTTGGGGATTAACGAACGTTGTCTTGTCGAGAGTTCGCCGTGAGTTTACTCAGCAATTTCGTGCCAGTGGAAAGTGATATAGCACGATGAGAATCAATCGGCGTGAAAGACAAGCTGAGATGAGCGCACGATGCCGGTACGATCGTGACGGGAACCCATCGAACGATGCAGCTCGGTCTCGCCTCCTTCATCCCGTGGAAACTGGACGCGCTCTCGGGATAGCCGGCTGACGAGTCGGAACAGGGGATTCCGGATGCGTGCCATTCCAACCGCGAGTTCGACAACCATCGTCGGTTCGATTCATCCGCGCATCAACAACCCAACCGAACAGAGAAGGCAACACCAGTACGGAAACCAGAGAGACCCGAAAACCTCTCATTGTTCTACTGGTTGTGCCGAAGAGAAATTGGACGGGACACCGTATGAATCGAAATTTACCGTCGGATGCTCGAAATCAGATTTCCGGAGTGAAAACTTGAGCGAGGTAATAAAATTCAATCGTAAGTCTGGGCCAGAAAATATGGTTTGGATGCAATTTGGACCGTCAAGCGGAAATTAAATCTCGTCATTCAGGTAAAACTTGTACTAGAAAATCATCCCCGCACTTGGATTGGAACTTGGATCAGAAATTGATCACCGAACTCGAGCAGGAATACTTACACCAGAAAGTAACCTTCGCGCTTAAGTGCCAACTTGAACGAGAAAATAAAGTTGGAATTCAGACCAAAAAATAACCATCAAACGGGAGCAGCAAAAACGTATACTAAAAAGTATGCTCCGTGTTTAAGCCCCAACTCAAATCAGAAAATAAAGTTAGAACCTATAACAGATAATAATCTTTGGAAATAAGTCCTAACTTGAATCAGAAAATAAGGTGTGAACAGAAATTAGACTATAAACGACAAAATGGAAATCTAACCTAAGTGGAACTTATACTACAAAACAACATTCGACGTTGAATTGAAACTCAAACCAGAAAACAGCTTCCGAAACCGTGCACCGGAAAGTATCCTTCGAACTTAACTCCTAATTGTCCGATGAGAAATTTGAACCAGCTGCATCGTTCAGGCTTCGACCGGACAATGACGACAGGGCGATTCAAGCAGACTTCCGACCTTCCGCGCCCGGTCAGTCCCAGCCCGTTTGAGATGCCCTCGTCAATTTCACAGTCAAACGATTCCTTGAGGCAGCGAATCCTTGAGGCAGCGAAGAATCGCGAATCGGTAGTTTCGAATCGCGACTTGGTACATACGATTGGATTACTTTCCATCGCGACGGACGAACGTGCCTCGGAATCGCAGAACGCCAAGAGGAAATTGCAGTGCTTCGGCGAAACAACAAGCGGCGACTCGGAGAACCCGCGCCGGCCTCGTACGAATGATATTTGCATACCTTACAGCCGAGTTGTGACTGCTCAGCGAGAGAGAACGAACCTGGACGAGGAAAAACCGGGACGGGGTTCTCAACGAAGCTCTCTAAAGTCAGCCTTATCCAACGCACTCAATGGACTTACGTGGAAACAGTTACGTGTGCGTTCTCCGTCCTTCCCCCGTTGCGAAAAGTCAAACGAACGTTAGCGGGGACCAACGAGTACGAGGATAACACATCTTCTCAGGGAAATATGAACTTAATTGTACATGAATATTAAATTTCAAACATTGCCCCGCTTGAAATTCAGTTCACCGCCGGTTCTTCAATTTTCCCTCCAGCCCAGGCTTCTGCATATTCATTGTTGGCTCGTCAAGCACTTGTTTGTTGGAAAGAAAAAAAAGGAAAAATTTTTGAGTTGAACCCATGGCGTACATTTGGAAGTTCTCATGGAGTCGCTCGATCAAGCGAATTATCCTATCGATTTAAAGGACGCTGGTCCGATGCGCATGATTCGATATCGCTAATTGGCCGGAAACCAGAGATAAATTCATAGTTTCGATCCACTCCGAAGTGAATTATTGCGCCAGACTGTGCCAACCCTCTATGCTAATTGATGTGCGAAATACCGAGCGAGATTGACGATTTACTGTTACACGATGATTCCTCGTTTAATTTTCCGGCGAGCGGCTTTGTCGGTTATGAAAAGCGGTATTCGTTACTCACGCGATATCTTTGGGAGCGTAGAAAAATCATGTTTTAATGGATAACAAAGTATCAAGCAAAAAAGCACCAAGGATCCACACATATTAATACATTTAATGAAATGTCATTAGACGATTGAATTCTACGATAATATTATCAATATAGTAAGCGAGATACTGGGCCAGTAGTGGCCCGGCGTTGGCGAAAGTTAGGCCAACCTCGGCTGGCAACCCGGCAACGTGTGTTATTTTCACCGAGAACACTGCGTTTATTTTTAATTAAATAATAGCTTTTGGAAAATAAAGAAAAATATGTAATCTGTGGCCGAGACTTTTGCGTTAACAAGCAAACGACATAAACAAAAACGGGGTGTGAGAAAAACAGCGGAAGTATGGAAGAAAGAACTAGTGCGGAACGATGGACCCCGGAAGAAAGAAAAATCTCAGAGTTTTTATTAATTCCTTCAAACCTCTTGCCCCTTGCGCCCGAAGCAAGCAGCAGGCTGCTATTGTTGATTATTGAAGTATACCGAGTGAAAGCAGGCGGGAAGACGTTGATAGGAAAAACGGGAGAAGCCAAGGAAAAAAAAAACAAGAGACCAGGAGATAGGGTCTTCAGCAAGGGTGAGGACAGCGGTGTCGGTTACGTCTCTTATTACGCAATATCTCTGGAGGCGTGAGAAAATGATTTTTTGACAGGTAAAAAATTATCGAGCAAAAAAGTACCAACATTCCACGCATATTAATGAATCAAATTGAATGACATTAGTGAATAAAATGACATGGTAATATTTTCCGTATCGGAAGCGAGACACCGTGTCAATATTGGCCGAGCGTTGGAGATTGTCTGTCCAACGCCGACTAGGAAACCGGAACCGAGTATAATTGTCACCGTCAATTTTTTTATTTAAATAATAGATTATAGAAAATAAAATAAAATATAATTTATGGCTGGGACTTCTGGGTTAAGAAGCAAACGACACGGCTACGATGTGTCGAGCTCCAGTGAACAAACGAGCCAGAAACGGGGTGTGAGGAAAACAGCGCAAGTATGGAATAAAGTACAAGTGAGGGACGATGGACACCCGGAAGAAACGATGCTCCAGAGTTTTTGTTCGTTCCTGCAACCACCCTGCTCCGTGCTCTTTGCGCAAGAAGCATACAGCAAGCTGCTATTGTTGAGTACTAAAGTATACAAAGTCGGAGCAGACGGCAAGACGTTGATAGGAAAAAAGGGAGAACCCAAGGAACAAAAAAAAAAACAAGAGACCAGTAGATGGGGTCTTCAGCAAGGTCCCCAAGGCGTGTGGTTCATTCTTCCCTAGCCCGTCTCTCTTCATCCCCTCCCGATGTATACACATAGCGCACGGTATTCTCTGCAAGAGGAATTGTTTTGGCGAGCTCTATCTCAGACTCTGCATATTTCGCTATCGATTCACCTCCCGACGACGTTGTCGCTGCCCGACGAGCTTTTCCACCACCAGCGACACATTTCCGTCGCTCACACCCACACCAGCAAATGCTTCGGGATACGCAATTTTTTTGTCTTTCGGACATTAATAGATTTTTTATTTACATAGTAGATATTTTGTTCGAATTTTACCAATTAGCATTTATTAGAATTTTATTTTCTTTGAAATTGAAACTTGCGGGAATCGTGTAGGGAAATTGGACACGCATCAATAACCCTAAGATCGTAATCTGCAGAAGGAATAGACGGTTGTACATTTTTACAACCCGCACAGGGAACATTATCTCTTGTACCAAAGACATGGCCGTCTCAAAGAATCTTTTTTTATTTTTATGTAGGCAAATGTTTTATGCTCGGAGCCTTTCTCCCTGAAAGAATAAGCTCTGATTATATTGTAAAGAATTTTTAAATACGCACATGATAGTTAAAAACCCCCTCGGAGCAACAATTCCAAATGTACTCTCTACGAGCAATATCTATTACGTTTCTTTTTATTAGAATTTTATTTATTAGAATTTGATAGCGTGTTTTGAAATTTGCTTATTTAATTCCAGTTAATTTGAAAACTTGTATAGAAATATCATTATTATTTACTGATAGAATCCTTATTGATAAATACTTTAAAGAAAAGTTTGCACCGTTACCAAGGAGCATCTTGGTGTTCCGCCATCTTCTGGTTCTCCACGCGTGGTGCAGTTGTAAAGTTTCTATCCAAGTTTCTCTCTCGGGAGTATCCGTGCCCGGAGTGCATGGCGGCAAGTTTCCGCAGACCCTATTACCTTTCGCTCTCTTGCTTCCGAAAATTCAACCTCTACCGTGCAAACCTTCCGCGTCAACCCCTAGCCGGCTCCTCCGTAACATCATCGTAGCCTAATACTCGCCAACTCGGTAGGATACGAGTCACTTAGAATTCCGAAGTGACTGAATAAGTGGCGCGGCGTCATCAACCGATAGCTCGGCTACTCTCCACGAGACTCGAGCACCTTTTCTCCTTCTGGCTGGCCGAGCTCGTTAGTTTCGCCATTGGAACAAGACTAGCGCAACGCGATCCTATTCTGTCTGGCCTGTTAGTTCGGCAAGGTTGCCGCTAAAAAGCGATATTGGAAAAAATCTGGCCGCCAAACGGACTTGCATGCCGTCGTGCATCGTGTGCTCGAAATGAGAGGGCAAGTTTTTCCGTGCACCGTCACATAAAAAACACGCTTCTTTGCTCTGGGTCATGCTATGGCCAAGATGTACGGTGAGAGGCGAAAATCTAAAACTCGCTGAAAGCAATTGGTTTAAAGTCGAGTTCGTATCATTTTGAATGATGACTTTCACTCGGGAGAAGTGCGGATAATTCAATTTTATGGCTAAAGTCGAATCTGCTTGCGTTGAAGAGAAATCGCTGAGTGTTTTATTCCTGTATGTATATAGTAATAAAATTGGTTTACCGCTTATCTCCGAGTTGATTCATTTTCAAACAAGAAGGAATTGGGGTTTTCGTAGCCTGCACATAGATGCATCAAAAGCCAACCTACCTTTGTATGAAGTATCAATAGTCGAAGAGAAAACAGCGAAACTGAAATTTTACCGACGAGTCGATATCCTTACGAGGAAGGAATACTGATGCGTTCGGATAATTTAAAAATCTTATGAAGTGGAACGGGTCGCTGAGATCAGAAAACAATACAAGAAAGTTTACATTTAAAAAACTGGTGAACTTGAAAGATTTTGTAAGATTGAGATATTTATGGGTTCGGATTTATCGAGCATCTTATGAAGTGAAGTGGGTCGCTGAGATCAAAAAACAATACTGGTAGATTTTTGCAGATCAAAAGATCACATTTCCTGGTCTGGTGGATTTGCATATCAAAAGGTCACATTTACCGGGCTGGTGGATTTTGCAAAACGACAGTTAACATTAACTGAACTTCTCGATTTGAAAGATTTTGTACGATTTAAACATAAATGGGTTCGGATGTGTCCAGTATCTCGCAGAGTAAAGCGGGTCGCTGCGGTCAGAAAACAATACTGGTGGATTTTTGCGGATCATCATTTACATTCACAGAATTGGTGAATTCGAAAGGTTTCGTAACATTGAAACGTAACAAAAAGGAAGAACTGTAAGAATCATCTATTCAGAGGTGAATCGAGGTTACGGGAACGAGTTTATCGCCGTTCACGGTTGCCCATTAGTCTCAAAGCTGTTAATGCGATCTCGGATGTGTCTGATTTCTCACGCGGGAACTGACACTGTCCAGCTGTCTCTCATCTAACTGGAGGAGGACACAGGCCGAGAGAGGACTTGCTAAATCGGATTAGTCGAGCAACACGACGACGGCGTTGAAAACACGTTTAGCCCTTTCCATCTAACTCGAAACTCTGTGGTATTCGATCTGGCAACTTTGGGAGGACAGAGAATACGGCATTCACCGAGGGAAGCCTCATTTTGTGTACCAAATTTTCTCTAATTTCGATTATGTATGATAAGGATTTCCGTCAGAACAACTTCTATTCAGCTGGTAGTATTTAGACTTTAAAGTTGATTTTTCCCTACTCATTCTCAGTAAAATCTGATTTGCCGTGAAACATCATCATGGTGAATTTTTTACATATTATTTACAGCTGCAAAGAATTTTGATCTCAGACAAATCAACGAAGTTTTTGCTAATTTTTTTCGTTTTTCGATCGTAAAATGGACTCAGTAAAATCAAATTTATAGTTTAACAGTTCTGTGCTATCTTTCTTGTATCTTACTCATTGCAAAGGAGAATTTCCATCCCAGTCGAATCGTCAAAAAATGAAGTTTCCATCAATTTTCCTCGGTTTTCGGTCGTAAAATTGATTTTCCGCCGACCACACATCAGTTGAATAAAATTTCTCGTTTACCAATACTGTTTTGTCTCCCGTAGTTTTTAATCACGTCTGAGAAGAATTCCCATCCTAGAAAAATCATCATAAAATGCAAATTTTGTTTAATTCCTTCATGTTTAGGTGAAAAAATTAATTTTACACTGAAGAAACCTTCATTAAATAAAGTGTATCACATACCATTCTCTTCCCTATTAAAAAATGAACAAGTTCATATCACATTAAGGTCCTCAATCGCTGCGGGATCGCTTTCACGATTAAAAAAAACATGAAGTTGCTGTTAGGGGCAGACATGCGTTTAAAGATATGAAAAAAGGTAGCTGAGATCCGAGATTAAAGAGATCTTCGCAAAACCGTTTTATGTGCGGAGATCAAGGTGTAAAAGGGGAGCATAGGGCGAGCGAGACGACTTTCCGGTATCATATCTTTTGCTAATAATAAGTCACGCGCGTAAAAGATGGGAAGTGCGAAGAAAAGTGGCGATGCGAACCCTCGCGTGATCGCATGATGAGCAGTGAGCTTTTATATTTAAACACGCACCGTTGATGGATCTCGGAACGTGCGTCAGTTACCGTGCGACCTGATGAGCGTTAAGAGATACGTCGTTGCTCGAATCAAAAGTC
The DNA here is from genome assembly GCA_963978505.1 of Listrodromus nycthemerus. Classification (NCBI taxonomy): domain Eukaryota; kingdom Metazoa; phylum Arthropoda; class Insecta; order Hymenoptera; family Ichneumonidae; genus Listrodromus; species Listrodromus nycthemerus. Next base: position 5,523,822 of record OZ021684.1, on the reverse strand, counting down.
ACATACGTGCAAGGCATTTACGGACACGGGAGATATATAACAAAACGAACGAGCACGTAAAACAGTCGTTCTGTTCGAGCATATGCGTGCTTTATCGAGGCCCGTTTAGATTCTTTAACAACAGACCAGTCGGGAAATAATGGCTTTGAAATAATAGCGTTTAACGTTCACCTCCGTAAAAAAGTAAATGGAAAATTGAAGAAAAAAAGTTTATGAGTTACGAAATCTTCTCGAGATCTAAAAACCTATTACCATTGTTTTGCTCTCTCATTGTAGTTATCGGGAAAAAGTTAAGAAACAAATGTGTATGAATATAAATTAGAACCAATAAGCAATAAGCCAAAAAAAACTTTCCTTTTATTCCTGATACCTGTAGGTCTTAACATTTTGAAAAATCGTTTTTTTTTAACCGTGTGCTACACCGGTTAAAAACATTTAGGCACGTTGCGAATCTTTTCTAACAGGCCGGGTGAGAAACAAGGACTTTGCAAACACAACGTTAAACGATCGCCACGGTACAAAAAATATATGAATATAATGAATATGAACACGGAACAATAAGCATTAAGCTGAACGCGCAAAAGATGTATCGACTATTTTGACACCCGTAAATCTTACCATTTTGAAAAACCGTATTTTTCATAAGTTTGGGCCGCATTGGTTACAATTTTTTGGCACGATTGAAATGTTTAACAACGGATCGGCCGAAAAATAATGATTTTGAAATAATATTGTTCAGCCTTCGGTCTGGAAGCAAAAAATGTTTTTTTAAGTTTATAGCATATGGGGTTGGGCGCAACTAAAAAAAAGAGCGAAAAACTAGGCCTACTTTCGCGAATTACAAACTTTGTCATGTTGAATAAACTACAGAAATTTGTAGTAATGTACACATTTCTGCAACATTGATTACAAATTCTTTGTTAAATCGGCTTACCCTTGAGTGGTTCGAAAGTTACAACTATATAGAATGACGAGCTTTCAACTACGGAGTTTCGGGTATTATCTCATTTTTTCTTCCCAAAAGCGCCCTTCGTTCGTTACATCCCTTCCCGATAATTCTACCTACTTTTCCTCTTTTCCGCGTCCATCGGCGAATTTCAATGACGAACTTAAGTCGATAAAACGGATTTTAGGGACCATTTCTGAAACACTCGCACTGTCGGCGCACCACTGGCACAGGTTTGTTATAGTAACGCTGTCGAGATCTCGTTGCTATTAAGCGTCGAATTTAATATTCCAGGGACAGCACGCTGTGTCAAAACTCGGGTTGAGCCTGAAGACGAATTCTACTCTGCTTATGGTGAGATTGTTCGTTTCTATGATCTTTAATCACTGCTTCGACGAAACATTCGTCCTTTGCATAAAAAATTCAAATTTTAACGACTGATCCGTTACAGAACAATAAAATCGTTGCATTCGTTAAGGGATCTATGTTGCTTCAGACTTTTTTCGTATAAATTCGCGAAAAATTAGAGAAAATTGCAAATACTTCTCGATGGAATGAAGTTTGCAACAAAAGCATGTATACTCAGGTAGAAAGAAGATTGATTTTCTGTAATAGTGATTCCAAAATGCTATCAACAAATTAATAAAAAAATTAACTGTTCAAAAATTTACGTGACAACGAAACTTTGTTTTTTATGAAAAAGATACGCTTTTTATTCCTGAATACGTATGAATTCTTTTAGATTAAAAAAATTTGCTTTAATTTTATTTTGTACATGGAAAAAATGTGTAAAGAAAGCACTGAAACGATTTACTTGAAAAATCTGAAAAAATTCATACGTGTTCAGGAAAATAAATGTTCATCAAAAATTATTCTCTTATTCTCTTATTGTTGAGCGAGAAGTACTTGCACTTTTATCTCACATGTCCCGAAATCATGACAAATAAGCGCTAAACGACATAGCTGCCAAAACCATGAATGAGTTAACCATGGTTAACCCACTTATGCCTGATCATGCACTATTGTGTTATTTTTGTATTTTTACTTACCGCTAATTACTTGACGACACGCCAGCTATGAAAAAAGTGTCACGCAGTCCGTCTTTATCTTCAAGTTTATTTACTTGACTTATTTTATTTGTTTCAAAAATAATAATAAAAAAATTAGGGGATCTTTGATGAAATTTGATGATACTTCTTCGTTGGCCAAAGTCTCCAAAATGTTCGTCCTCGGAAAATAAGAAGACTTTTAAGATTTCGGGTCACCTCCTTTGCCTTGGTTTGGCCTTCGTCAACTTGGGATGCTGCGAGTGGTCCGGGCGCATCCGTGAACCGCCGATCGCTTTTTCATTTCCGTCGGGACGCGAGGGGTGGCACGAGACACGAAAGAACGGCGGAGGAATAGAAAGCAGCCCGACAGACGTTGATATGCGCGAAGTACAAACCGAAGTGTGCTTCCAGCTGCGGAGCCGTGGGCGATAAAACGTCTCGCTGTCAGCATCGACGCGGTGTCTCGGTCTGTCTTCCCTGCACTCGTTAAAAAACTTCACCTCGGTGAAACAGGGTCACCTCGAGGGTTGTTTTCCACAGTTTACGTGACCATAAGGTTCAACCCGAGGCTCGTATACTATTAATATACCTCGCTGGAAAGGAATTTATTTAAGGTCGACAAATTTAACGTTGATAAATTTTTCTCGAGTCAAGAAAATACGTCTATTTATATTAGGTTGTCAAATATCACCCTTCCACTTTTTTGCTCTTTATTCAATGCATTGCATTGCATGCATTGCCTTGAATAAAAAGCAAAAAAGCGGAAGAGAGATATTTGACAACCTAATATACATATAATTGTTTTTCTCTAACGATAAGGAACATTTTCTTGATAAATATAATTCTATTTGGCTTAACAATGATATTAATGATAAACGAATCCTTATTTTGCCATATACGGCAAAATATTTGTTAACATTATACTGACTTCACAACAAATTTTAGTTGTGCTGGACAAATTTTTTTTTTTGTCTATTGTATTTTCACTTGCCTGAACGGAAAGAAATGTTAACTATGAATTAATATTTACTTTGTTATTTCCAGCAAAGTATTTTTCATCATAAAATTAACTATTTTGTCAGCCGACAAACCCTATTTTTGACATAGCAAACTAAATATTTATTCATCGTTGACTTAATTAAGTATTTTCTTTTGATGGCCAAACAATCTACGAATCTTTGATGGGGCAACTAAATTTTAATTAGGCCAAATAAAGAATGTTAACTAAAAATAAATATTCATTTCGCCGTAACCGGGAAAAACTCTGGCGGCATTGAATTGACTCTTTTCTTAGTACACGCACCGGTGAAATGACGCGGTGGTCGGAGTGGCTCGAGAGGTCATACGGCTGAACGGAGAGTCGCACCGAAAGGAAACCAGGTGCGACTCTACCTAAAAAGTCTCACGATACGAATCGAGCCACGTCGCGATTTTAACTTTGCAGCTCAGCTTTTTTTTTTAAATGTTTTATCGATATTATTCACTTTCTTTATTCACGTGGCATATGCGGCCGACACAAGAGGGAGGAATAAAATGACAACTCGTAGTAGGCGTGACCATAATTTTGCGGACATAAGAAGCCCATTATTTGCAGTTAAAAATAAAAAAATTGCGATTTGGTCGAGAGTATCGAAGAACGCATAGAACTTCAAAACGACAGAACTGTTGCGTTAGGAAAGAATATTGAAGAAAGATATTGCCTCGATTTATCGCTGTAGGGAGAGGAAGAATCAGAAGATGAACACGGGTAATATGGAACATTAAAAAAACTTTGAGAAAAATCCATTGAAAATCCGACGCGAATTGAACTAACGTTCATTCCCACGGTAGAGACGGTAGGATCGATAGACATTCCATTCTCCTCGACATCGAAATGTTTTTCTAAATTCACGGTATGATGGTTACGATAATTTTTTTCTTCAGCCGGAATTGATCTATCTATCTTTATTTCTTAGCTGATCCGTTTTGCCCCACTCTGAACTACACGCGATGCGACAGTTTTCTCCGATGAAATTGCGCGTGGACAATCGCGCCTAATCGTAATTGTCTGACCTCGGATCTTCCGGCTTTCATCCCATCGAGAACGAAGAGCACTGCAAACGCCTCGTTGATTTTCCTCTCTCATCGTTCTTCGCCCAACCGCGAATCCGACGAGATTCATCTTACTCAGCACATGACGCTGTATCGTTGAGCGACAGAGGGTTCGAAGGGTGGCACGCTTTATTTCCGAAGGTCACGAGAGGGGTCACGAAAAAAAGTAGCGATAGGTAGGAGAAGAAACTGAGGAAAGCAAATTTCATCCCTTGCGAAATGTCGATGGTAACTGATCGCGAAAAAAAGTGGCTCTAGGTGGCTTTCATAAGTTTCACGTAGCTACACACATTGAGTGAGATCCACCCCCGAAACAGTAACTCGAAACGATCAATCTCCCGGCTCAGACAACAGAAGGCGCTTTGATGGGAAATACCGAAGGGGTTTTTCCTTCGCCTAACCGTTTGTCTTTTCGTCGTCAGTTTGAGTAGAGTTATCTTTGTCTCCCCTAATGCCGAGTGATCTTTGGGCAAGAGGGAATCAACCATTAATCGTAGCTATCGCATCAGTTCCACGGCGCCACATAAGAATAAGAATTACCAACCAATGACCAATGACCAATTACGATTCTGGACTCGCCATTAGAACTTGACGAGTCGAAGCTTTGGACTGTGTTACATACCAGGCGAAATCCGGATTACAACACAAGGGGAGCAGCGAGTTTCCCCGATACCTTCCGGGACTGTCTATTCAAGTGTCCGAGCACACTGCATCATTATATTCAGCCTAGAAATACGTAGATCAAAGTTGATTGAATTTTCCTTCGCTGTTTTCTTGGTCTTTTGGCTGTAATGAAATTATGTTTGTCTTCTCTGATACCGAGCGTAGTGGCAATTCGGCCTCTAAGCGATGCAATTTGGTCCACGTTACATAACTCGCAAGATCCGAATTACAACATGGAGGAAGCAGTGAGTTCTCCAGATAGTTTCCGGAACTATCTGTTCAAGTGTCCCAGAACACCGCATTGTTATATTCAGCCCTGAAATGCGTAGATCGATGTTGATTGCATTTCCCTTCGCTTTTTGTTGGTTCTTTCGCTACCAGCTCTAATAAAATTGTATTTGTTATCCCTAAAACCGAGCGTTCTTTGCAAATTCGTGAGAGATGAATTCTCTGGTGGCAATTTGGTCTGGAGCAGATGCAATTCGGACCTCCCAACATAACACGCAAAATCCGGATTACAACACAACGGAGAAGCAAGTTTTCCAGATAGTTTCCCGGACAATCTGTTCGAGTGTCCCAGAATACTGCATCATTGCATGATACATGCATACATGCATATTGCCTAAGGTTATACTCAGCCCAGAAATTCGCCAACCAAAGTTGGTTGCATACGTTCAGTTCCCTGCTCCGTTAATGTCGCAAAGTCCTCCGGTTCGTTGGCGAGGATTACGTTTAAGTTGTAGCTGTAAAGGGAACGATTGTGGCGGAGTAGCAACCGGGCTAATGCCGGGCCAGCCCCGGGGCTGCGAACCTTTGGCTCGAGTGTGTATGTGACTGTATGCACAGGTAAGCTTGGAAACGAGACGTCTGCACAGCGTCTCTTCAACGTCCGACCGAGAAACTGCGTTCTCCACTCCATTTAGAATTCTCCATTTTCCATCGGCTTCCAGTTCGGAGATTTTATTAAGTATTCGTGGAAGAGACGCAACTTCAAGTGCAAACCCGCCAATGAAACTCTTGGTGCTTCGTTATTCTCTTCCGGTCTAGTTCCACGGCCACTCGGCCAGCAATCGCTCTTTTATTGTTTCGTCCCGATGTTGTTTGGTTAAGATTTTTTCTTGGATGGCCTTCTTTCGCGCTAAAAAGCGGCGAAGCATAATTCATTTTTTGGTAATCTTCTTTTAATTACGTACTTCGGCACGTCGCGACTTTTGAGTCGTAACGAAGATGAGTGGACGGTGTTGTTGTCAGTGTTCCAGAGACTTTGCGTCAAAGGATCTTCAAGGCAAATTTTCTTCCTTTACATTACGTAATTCGCCAAGTAGTGACTTTCGTGAGGTAACGTGAAAGCTCGGGCGCGGAAAATTGTCCTGAAAACTGTGGCACAGCCCGAGGAAGATGTTGCATTACTTTGCTTCGTATAATTAAACCGATGATTAAATATGCCCCGTAACGTTTCGGAATTAAGGCTGAGAGATCGGTATAGACGTTGTTTCTATAACAGTACCATTCGGTATTTACTTGGACTTCCGACGGTACACGTCGTGCCCAAGACTCATTAAAATTAAAATATAAAAATACTAAAATATTATAATATTATAATTTTCAAAAATATGACATCTTCAAGATGAAATTGCCAATCAAGTACGGTTGGGGAGAAAAATTAATTGTACACGAGGCCAAGCAAAATCGAGTTAAATAATTTAAGGGTTTGGCGAAGTTATAGTTTCTAGAGGGCGCGGGCAGGGGGAGAGGTTGGCATTTGACTGTGGGAACGTTCGGGGCTCCTGTTACCCTTGCCAATTGTCTCCATCTCTAATATTATAGTGCATATGTGTGACATAGTGTTTATATGCGTATGTTTACGTGTCTATATATACACACTTACCGAGCCTGTAAGGTGGTATGGAATTTACAGGATCGGTGACGACATTCGATTCCAGCGCACTGCTGATAATGCGCACTCTGGTATATCCGGCATGTGAGCATCAGCAGAGCGAGCCTGCCGATGCACCGCCTCTACAACAGCGGGGTGTGCATCATCGTCAAGTGGAAATGTCGCGATCACTAGCAGGCACCAGTTTCCACTGTCGTGGGTAGTGCGTGACATTGATACTCTCATCGTCGCGTCCTGCTTCGCACAACGAACGGTAATCATCGATTCCGAAGGTCTTCCATACAATGGCGACATTCTCACCCCTTCTACCACACGGCGGGACGAGTATCGATGGGTCGGGATCGAAAGGGCTGTGAACGAATATCGATGCTCTTTTAGAATTTTAATAATGTTGCCTTCCATTTTTTTTACACTTTTCTCCGACTTATTTTAATTTGGTTGACTTTAATTTAATTTTTTTACTTATTATATTAATTCTCATGTTTCTATTCGCTAATTTTCTTTATTTTTGTAAGCATCAGATCCCTTTAAGGGATGAAAAAACACGGTATAGGTTTCGTTTACTGGTTGCTCAAGCAGAATTCACAGACTTCAATGTGTTTGATTTTATTTTTATTATTTATTTTCATAAATAATAAAATATTATAAATAATAATTATTTATATTCATAAAAGACCTGCGAGGTCTGGAACACCTTTTCCAAAATTAAAAAATGTTTTCATCCGCATTTCACTTAACTTGAGAAGGGTAGGAAGGAAGAAATAGTGCAGGGCGGAAGTGCCATCTGGATCTAAACGCGGGAATCGAAATGCAACACAGAGGACGATGTTCTTTTATCCCTGCGTAGCTTTGGCAACATTTCCACCTTTCTTTTTAATCGCCGCACAATTGAAATTGTGAGCTTTTCTATTTTCTGACTTATTACCTCGACCTCGGGGATTAGCTTGGTTAACCAGGAAATGAAGACCTTTAATTACTCTGGATATTCAGTGGAAATATATATTTATAGCTGTACATACAGGGAAAAACGAACATTTTTTCTTCTTTGTCTGGATTCAGCTCGTATTCGTGGAGAAAAAACAAAATCCTTCTCAACGACGTCTCGACAGAATGTAATTGCGTTGGAATCAATTTAATTAATTACGGATCAACCTTGTTCCACAATGCTTGCGGTCGGTGTACGGTCACGTACAATTTGTATACCTTTGAGTTTGTATATTGAATTTCCAACGTGAATTGAAATAATATTAAAACCGCAGAGAACGATGAGTCGGCCGAACAAACCGCCAACGGAGAATATTGGAAATTGATATTTTAGTAGCCCTCAACGTTTCGAGAGGTAGATCGAGATTGACACTTCCGAATCGAAGAATACATTGATACGTCGGCCATCGTTGTCAGGGATTGTATTTATCGTCGGATAAGGAAAATCGATTTTGTCCCGGAAGACAAATTAATCCTCGTCCGTCAAAGAGACAATTTACAGTCGGCACCATTTTGATTGATCGGACAACGAGTACAAAGTTCATGTAAATAGAATTTCGCACTGTCCTTGAATAAATTAATATCGCGAAATTATTCGATTAACCAAAAAGATGAGTACACGATTTGGTGTCAGACAAATTTTCGTGAAAAAAAAAATCATCATTCGCAAAAGGTTCATCAGTTGAATTGAATCCTTGGGATGCAAAACATGATTGACATTAATATATTTGAGTACCATCGTTATAGAATTATCAAAATCTTATCGTCATAAAATTATTCAAATATTATCGTCACAGATTTTTACAAAAACTTGTGAATTTTTATTATCACCGGTGCTAATATTTTTTTCGGGATGTGAAATGAGTGAAAAATAGTTAACTCTTGCACGTCTGATAAATAAAATTAAAAACTTGTATCCTAACGTTGAAATTGATGGAAGACACGATTGTCGCTTACAGAGCACAAGTCGTTCGCGACAACCCCACTGAAACGGCTTTTATGGCCCGTATTCGCGATAAATCTTTTTCCCTATCGTCGTATTTTGATGATTGCTCGCGAAAATGTGCACGTTCTGCCGATACAGACGAAATTGCAACAGAAAATGGTTTTTGTAGATTCCGACGATTTCCGCTGGTCGACGTGTTGTCTGATGCTTAATCCCGTGCACGTCGACCGTTTTCCAGCCGCTTTTAACGAGACAGTAGATTCACTATGGACTTTGCCGGTTGAACTTCAATGTAAAACGCCTCGACGTGCAACCTTCTGCCGATGTTCCGAGCTTAAGCTCGTGAACACTATTGCACTACCTTCATGTTGTCGTTTCAGAAGTATTCACTTCACATGAGTTTCGGACAAATGAGAGTGAATTGCAAAACACTTCTCGATGATATGAAAATTTGAAAAAAATCAAGCTAATAAAAAACACCGGAGAATGATTTTTCACAATAAAAGTCGAGAATGTCATTAACGAAGTAATAAAAAATAAAAGTTACTGAACAAATCTCCTGGAAACATAAGTTTTATTTTTTATTTTTGGGACTTTGTACATGATTTTCTCATACAACAAAAAAATCAAAGTGAATCGAAAATCAGAAGAAATGTATATGTATCCAGAAGAATTATCGAATCATTTTTATTTAAAAAATATCGGAATTCCGGTTATTCAACAATTATATTTTCCATCAATTTGTTAATAACATTTTGATATTATTACAATGCAAAATTAATGTTTCCAGCACTTTTAACATAACTTCATTTTCTCAGATTTTTATAGCACCAAAAGTGTTTGCAATTTACTCTATTTTTCTGAACATTATGCCGAGTCAAGTCTATTCGCAAAGACTACCTTAAAGTCCGAAAGCCTAGTTGCTCATGTACGGTGCGTTTCGTATCAACGACTGAAAATCAAAAAGGCGCGAGTCATGTACATCATAATTCGAGTTACCTTTTGATCTTTCGGGTAACAATGTCATTGTAATACATTGCGGAGGCGTTCTATAAGCGAAGTTTAAAACTCTCACGAGTCTAACATTTGTTTATTACTATACGCTACACGATAGGTCTTCTCGTCCTGCGGAAGCTGCAAAAGCCCGGTGGGTTTATCTGCCTCGCGAGCGCTGCAACGTAGAGAACCAAACTGCGGGGTTCTGCTCGTTTCTCTCGTTACACTGGAACTATCGGATTTCCAATTAAAACGTAAAAACCAAATAGTAAAAAACATGAGAAAGGGTTCCGACATTTCACAATGTCCGGGCCGACTCTCGACGATAATCGCCAGCGGATTCGTCGTCGAAAAAATTCGGAGAATTATTTCAGGCGGACATTATTTTGGCACTGTCATTTTTTAAGAAAAATAAACTTGAAAAATCAAGCGTATTGAGGATTCGCTTTGTATTCAATTCTTTGTATCCCGTTTCGCCGTTACGTTCACGTACCGCGTCTGTAATTGCGGCTAACCCGTTAATAAACGTATAAATAAGTGAATAAATAAAGGAAATGAATAAATAAATATTCGAAATGTTCACTTTTACAGACTTTTTAACTGCAAGAGTTCACGATTGCTTTCGTTTGTTTTGTAACCCGAGGGCATTAACGATTTCTAATGCACAGTAACAAAAATGGGTACTTTTTATAATAACTTATTGTTCACAAAGCTCAACAATATTTTATTTATTAATTTGCCATCTTCCGTTTTCCAGTTTCACAAAAAAAAAGTCAAAACTGAAAATGCTGATGTCACGAAAAATCAAGAGACTTGGATATTCAAACCTTAAGAAACGAGTTTGTCATTTAATTTCACAAAAATATTTTTACAAACTTTGTAAATCAATTGTACGAAATTATTTTTCACTCTTCTTAATGAACTTCGTAACGTACCCGCCGAATCGGGAAACGATCCGTGCCCATCCATCGAGCTCTCTATAAAGCCCGGACGTATAAAAACCAGCTACATTGCTGTAGCTTTACTTTGTAATGATCACGCGGAGAGTTTGAGAACCTTCACATATTAGTATTGCAGATGGACGGGGCGAAGTGTCAAAGAGAGAAAACATGTGGCGATCGTCGGAATTCCAACCCGGGTTACTAATTCCAATCGGTTACTAAGTAACTGCGTTAATGTCACCTATATGCTTTTCTCATTCGAATCGTCCCCTTATATGCAATGTAAGGCAGTTATATTTCAGTCGTAAATAGTACCGATAACGAAAATTGCTTTTTCAAGTTATAAATCATTTGAAACATTTTGATGAATTCTAAAAAAAAATGTCCGAGTACTTTCAAGGGTTCAATGGTATCATCAATTGTGGGCCAAGACCAAGATGTTGACTTAAGCTCGGACTTAGGTCCATTTGGTATAGAATTTCTTATACATATAGTATACATTATACATAGATAATTAATGTCATTGCAGAGTCTCCTGATACGGCAGGCAATTTCAAAAGAATCGGAAAGCAAAAAGGTACACACACACACATATTTATACATATATATAGATATATATTTATATCCACAAAGATTGAGGCGAGAGGATGCTGGTAACATAGTCCGGATGAATCGCTTTTCTTCCTCTCTCTTTGCCCGAGGTACGGGAAAACTTCACCCCGACTCTCTGTGAAAATCGTCGGGAAAGTCTCATCTCGTTTTCCCTGCGAGTTTTCAAAGCACCCTCGCCATCGCCGAGAAGGCTCTACAATTTCTTGCCGACGTACCTTCCCTCGTCATACCTTCGCAGCCTCCGTACTCCGCAACTCGGAATGTTTTCTATCTACGTCCTTTTCATCATTTAGTTTCTTTTTCTTCCTTTATTCCTTTCCCCTTCGCTCTGTAGACAGTCGCATCAACGGGGTATTACTTTCGCAAGAGAATGTGGGTACTGAATGCATTTAAATTTGACAACTGGGGAAGCGTAATTCGGGTATTCGGAAAGATTATCCAAGAATCGAACTTTTTTGCGATTGCACTGTTCATTCTCCGCGAGCCGCGTGCGGATCGACTACATCGGAACGGGACTACCTAGATATCGCATGAGCACACGATACGGTACTGCGCAAGCTATTTTAATTCGCGTTCGATTCGGAATTCTATGTCTACTGTATCGTAATTTTTATTGAAATTCATCGTTTCGTTGCAATTGAAAACTGCAAGGGAAAAGCTTTTTTACTTCCCGTTGGTTAAATAAAAATTAGTTATTTTCGTATTGTCTTTCTGAAGTTGTGTAAGTGAGTAAAAATATTCGTGAAGCTAGCACTTGGATAAGTCGGAAGGGAACACTAAAACGATATAGCGATTTTTATAAATGTAAAAATGTCCATTTTCAAAGTGGAGAAATCGGTTCTATTGACGATGGCTGGACGTTGATAATTCGTGTCTTTTCTTCTTTTTCTTTCTTTCCTTCTTTTTTCTATAATATCATTGAAGAAAGCTGAAAAATCAAATTTTCAAAGCTCCTTCTATGAGAAACTAAATGTATTATATTTACTCGTAAAGGACGCTGTGCAAATAAAGGGCCATTATGAAAAAATGATATAAAAATTCCAACGTCCAACTTTTATAAAGATCTACTATTAAATGGCGATTTTTAATTTTTTTCAACATCAATGATGTGTGTAACTTTCGGGCGAAACTGCTATATAAGTTACCTTTAAGCCGAAAAAATACACGGACCTTGTGCTCTTGGTCAAAACGGATGTATCCGATCGATTTTCTTGTAATTTTAATGGGATTTTCGAGTGGTATTATCCCATCTGTGTACGCGTTTTGAGTTACATAGTTTAAAAAATTGCGAGCGCTAAAGTGCGCACAAACATTTTCGAAGAATGTTGTAGAACGGCGTAAAAAACACAAACTGCAAATTTTTGGATGGAATTTTGCAATGAATTTGACTATCAACTGTAGATACAGTGTGTCAAATTGTAGCTTGATCGGTCGAGACGTTCTTAAGTCAGTCGTTTGAATTTTTCACTTCCAGTTGACACGCGACACACACACCCATCCGGGCAGTATTTCCAAATATCATTGTTCGATGTTTCGGAACATTATGAACACGTTTCCATCGAAATCTCGAAAAAAACATTTTTCACCATAATAAAGCTATATTAGAAAGCAAAATTTGATAATTTTTCATACTCGATACAACATTTTTTTTCCTCACTTGAGAGAGAACACAAAATTAATATTTAAGGTTTTCATTTGATTTTCTGAAAATATTGCGCCCGTACAAAAAAAATCCATGCACTCCTCTGTCGAATTAATTGAAAGAGAATCCCAAAATTGGATAATTAACAATTCTAACATCAATTTTTATTGACATAACATTTTTCACACACAAAGTGGCACATCTATTTGCCGAGTCCGTGGCCAGAACCGAGAAGTTTGTTTATCGGCGCGTCCAACGACCATACCCCGATCGACGACGCGGACAGTAATTATCTGAGTTGCCTCATCGACTGTTTGCACGTGTTTGTGGCCGCGCGGAGTCAAAAGAGTGAGGAATACATTCATGGACTCACGGACGGACAGACAGACGAGAGGTAGGAATGGAGCTGTTGCGAGGACAGTGCGCTGCCTCACGATACTCTGAATTATGCACACACGACACGTAGGCTCGTAGCCCCCTGGCCGACGCTCGATAAACCGTCATCAATGCTGTAACTCTAGGGTTCCCCAAGCTGCGAAAACGCGCGGTCTAAAGTGCGGTAGCTGAGACACGAGCGACGACGGATATCAGCGGGAATGTAGCGAATGCATAAATTATTGGCAGGATGTAGTCATCGGTGATCCAAATTGTGTGGACCAGTCGCGTGATAACATTAGCTTGAGACACTTCGATCCACTTCCAGTTGGCTTTGGGGACGTGTCGGGGTGGATCCTTCTTCGTTCCGTAGCTAGTTAAGAGCGGGTGGGGCAACATGCATTAGATGAGATGAGTGGGATAAAGGAGGGCGACCCGACCACCTTGATTTGGGAGGAGGAACATACATTTTATGAATGGTGAAACTCGAAAAATAAATTCGTGACGATTTATTTTGTATCCTGAAAGATGTCAATTTTGTTTTATGAATCAGTTCAATACTCAGAATCTCCTGACTGATCCACTTTGCCCCATGCTTCCTTTGCACTACCGAGGACGTCACTGCAAACCGTATAAATAAAGCTGAGGGAAAATGGTCCATTTGAAATTGGACTTATTTTATTTTCCTTGAAAAAATTGCCATCGTTCATTTTACCCTGTTACTATTTAGGCGCTCTAACTCCCTAAACCATCCCGGTGTATTGCGCCGAACATGCATGTAACATCAAGAAAATGAGATAAAACTTCATCCCTAGAAAAATCTCTCTAGTCCATTTCGACATATTTCCATTTTGCCCCGATACTATCTTCAAATACCCTGCGAAATGTGCACATAAAATTGTCGTAAAATACTCCATGTGAGATACGCTTTTTCTTCATCCCTCTTTAAATTTACCATTTCGCCATGGTCCATTCTACCCCACTTCCATTTCGCCCCATCGCCAGCCTATCGCGTAATCCCCGGAAGTCAGCCTCGTCGGAAACCCCATACATCTCCACCTACAGCCTCAACGTCGATAGATCCCTCCAACCGCGGATGTTCACACGGCCGCTCCAGCATCGCAACAACATCTGAGATCTCCGTCGCCCGCTGTTGCTTCGGCGATGCCTGGGCGACCAATTAACCGAGTCGAAGACGATAAGTCCCCGAGGTTTGGGGACGGTTCGACACAGAAACTCCTCGGCCCTGATCGATCCACGATGTTGTCCATCACTGGTGTTTCCAGCGCCTAACCGTCGAGCGGCTTTCCTAGGATACGTTCGCCTCCCTCCCAATCCGTCCCATATACTCCAGCTATTGTTAGAACCTTTGACATTATGCAGATCCGTACCGACATGCGACAACCCGGGCAGCGTCATCGTCATCAGCGTCTGCTCTCCTTCTACATCCACGGACTCTCTGTGATCCGGATTGTGCGACACACCCACGTGTAAAACAGTCGCCCAATAACGCCATGGTAGCTCAAAGACCCGCACCGGTATGAATGTTACAGGTGAACGTGTAGCTGAAATTGGTATCAGGTGGTCGATCGGGCTCCTGAGAAATACATCTTTAGGGCTCTCGGTCCCAACATTTTGATCCTCTCCCGTCCAGTCATCCGCGTAACGACCGAAGGCCCTGTATCGCGGTTTCCAGCTACTCGAGGCTTTGCTTTGGGCCAAACCTTGGTGTAATCATCTATTATGCTGGCATAGATACGTATAGACGGCTATGTGTACCCACCTGGGGGACGGCCGACAGTGCGTCATGTAAGGCGGACGATGTTCAAGCGGTCGAGGGCGCACCGCACGAGCGTCCGCCGATAACACGTGTAGACCTTTTGAAATTATGTCCGGCTGAAATTTTCTCGCGTTACTTCGTCGTGTAGACAAAAATACACTGAAGACCAAGTCTTAACGTACTGCAGCAGACTGGGCGGGACTTGCTGCATTAAATATACTTCATTTTAAGTTTTTTTCATTACTTAAAGTAATTTCAATTTCGTGGTACGCCAAAATCAGTGTTTTTAGGACACATTATTTTTGGAAGTATTTATAGGACGAAAGTGGCATTTTTTCGAAAATTTTAAACGAGGTTTCCAAGATTATTTCCGCGTTTAAAAATCCTGTTACGTTGCTTCCTTGTTTTTCTGAGACTGGCAGAAAGATTCCAAAAAAACTATCGAGGCATATAATTCGACCAGACAATGTAGTACATCAATTCTAACTGCAATAAGGCTGAAAATTTCGTAGATAAAGGTAAAGATATCAAGAATAAAAATAAGGATTTCCTGGATACAAATAATAATTCCGTAGATTAAAACTGAGAATTTGAATTTTGTGTGGGTTGTCCGTTGCTCACTGAAGCACAGTTCGGTTCAATCGATTACGAAGTCTTACCGTGCATTATTTCTGGATCTACTTATAGGGCGGAAGGGTCAAGAATGGACCGGCCCGATTAGCACGTAGAACAATGATGCATGAAGCCGGTCCACGTGTATCTCTTTTATCCCAGATGGATATCGCCGCGAAGGAACTGAGCGCCGTTGATTATTCACGTAAGGAGTTATTAGTAGAAAGGGATTCTAAAAGGCGAAGAAATAATAGTAGGATAGATCGCAAGCGTGGGAGTAACGGAAGTCGTGTTTAATGAAAGAGTTTTTGAATGCAAAATCATGATCCTGAAGAAGGTTGAACAAATGATTATAATTTCGAGAATCCGTTATCGAAGTGCTACTCTTGATCCGACGGACGAAATTGATGTGAAAAATTGGTTTTATTTTCACTGAAGTGAAGGAGAATTCAGTAGATAACACAGGTGAGAATATATTTGATAATGACAATCATAAGGAAGAATTCGATAGATGAGGAAGATCTGGAAAAATGTTATAAATATACATGAGAAAAGTGAGAGAGAATGGTATGTTGTCACGACAAGATTGAAATTACGCTAGGGTAGTCACTGGTAACCAATTTGATAAAAATAGAACGCAGGCGATCGAACGGAGACACCCGGTGGGGTATGGGATTAGTAACGGCGTTGAGACAAATTAGATCACACGTGGTGAGCGTACCATTCTGTTGTGTCCTATTAGTCGGATTAAAATTTATGAGTCGCGACTCTCAGCGCTTCGCTCGTGCCAGCCTCTAGCTCGCTCGAACTCATAGAAACCAATTTACAGGCTGCGATGATGCAGATTTATCGAGCAACGAATGTGTAACGACAGAGGTTTTTTTTTTATTGATTGTTTGCAGTTTCAACCTCGACTTTCATATATAAAACCGGGGCGCAGAATTCCGCTGGCAATTTCCATCCTATATAACAATACCGGATAAAGTTTTGTTTACTTTTTTCACGATGAAAAAATCCCACACAGTTGATCGTTCGTAACGCTGTCAGAGTCGTATAAAAAGTTGCCGGGATTGAATAAAAAATATCGTCGAGGTCATAACAATTTTTATTTTTCATTGAAAACTGTGAAAAAAAATGGAACTGATAAAAAAAAGTAACTTGCACCTCACATCTTCTCTACTCTCTTGTACGAGAGACTAAAAACCGTGGAATTTTTTATATGATTTTTTTCGAACGAAAAGTACGAAGAAAAAATATAACTGACAAAAACTATCTTGAATCTAATTTTTTTTTCATTTATAACAAATTTGTACCGCTGGCATTTTTTTGTGCAAACCGAACGCTTTTACGAACATGCTTAGCTCGTGGAATTTTCTCAATAATTCGTTTGATTACCGATAAAAATTAATGAAATGGAACACTTGAGGAAGGTTATTTTCTCTTCGCCTTCGACTAAGGTACTTCAAATTACTGTATGTACTTCGATGGAAGAGTCATCACTTTCCGACGAGCCGCGAACGGGATCAGCGCCTAGTGGCTGTCGCATCGGTGATCCTGTTACCGATATACCTGAGAGTCTCATTTCCGTATACCTATACAGGCATTAAGCCAATTTGGAGAGCAACGCAGTGAATATATCTATACACGGCCACAAAAGCTTTCAGCCGGTGCATGCGGGCTGTGCACATAGACCGTAAATAAGGACTCCTCGCAGAAACCCGGAGGGACGACGACGAGCCGTTTTCCATTTCCGAGTGGTAGGCTCGAGGGAGAAACATAAATATATTTTTTTTTATCACGAAAAATAAACGAGGATGAATAATAACTAAAAATATTCTCATTTTAAAAAATAAAGTCATGGGTCAATGCGCCCTATCCTCGATTTTCTCAAGAGGCGAGAAAATAGCGTCAGAAAATTCCGAATAACTATCTACGAGAAGTTGATGAAAGTTTATCGAAGATAAAAAAATCTTCTATGCGATAAATCGTCGCATCTTCGCCTTCAAGGCGCGAGCTTTTTGTGTTCAGTCGGTAACCATGGTCAGTACAAAGCTTCGTTCTTTTTTTTTTCATTTCAATTGCAATTTTTCCATCGAATTATGTCTGAGAGGATGCTCTTAGACGATGGCGTTAATATTATGGCAATATATGATAGAATAATAATAATAAGTAATAATATTGAAAATTAGAAATCAAACAGAGAGATTCAGAGGGCAACGCCCCATTTTTATGGGTGCCCATAGAAATCCAGCTTCGGTTGCGAGGGATTCTACAAATTAGCGTAAGGAAATTCTAAACTACTGTCTACGACAAATTTCTAAAATAGCCGCAAACTTCAAGAAAATGATAAAAGATATCAGCCACAAATCAACTGACGTCTCCAGCCGCGCGCGTCCGCGAGTTTTTCATCTCCGGTAGGTCACCACCGTAACTACCAAGCTTCTTTTTTACTTTTATTCACCTAGTTGCTTCGGAGGGAATTTGCTCAGAAAATAACCTTAATATGACACCAAATATTAAAAATATTAAATATTAAATTAAAAGAAAAGTAGGCAACGCCCTATTCCAATCGGTGTCCGGCGAGGCTTTCACAACCTTCCTCCAATAATCGTAAAGAAATTCCGAATTACGGACTACGACAAGTTCCCAAAATAGTCGCAAACTCACTGAAGATAAAAAAATCTGCGATAAGTCGTCGCCGAAGTCTCGAGGCGGGTGCGACGCTTCCGCAAGGTTTTCTCCTCTGCTTCCTAACCACCGTAACTACAAAGCTTTCCATTTTTTTCGTCCTCTGTCGCCGAGTTGCCTCGGAGGAAATGCGCTCAGGAGATGACGTTGTCGTGCTTTGCTCTAACACTCTCATTCTCCCTGAATCTCCCGTGGACGTTTTCTCAAGCGTGGATGAATCTCTCGCCCCTCCCTCCGGTCTGTTCGAGCGGAACGTTGTATCGCCGGCCTCGGAAGCTCTCGCAGCTCGCGACGAGAGAGGCTCGAGTACTATATGGAAAATAGGTCGCGGTAAGCCGGTACGCCAGGGAAACCGAGCGAGGCGCTCGAAGTTGGAAGAAAAATTGAATGGACGACGGAATTCGCCGAGAAGTAAAATGCGGGGCTAGGGCTACAAACTCTTTGCCCCCACCCCTATCGCCCTTCGGTACTTGTGGATGAGCTTCAACTCTGGGGACTCCGAGGAAGAACGATAATCCTCGCGGTTTTTGAAAGCTTCTATACTTATCCTAAAAAACTTTTTCCACGGGTGGCAAACTGTAAAAAGAAACGGGGAGGGAGAAAGAAGAGTCTTGAAGGCTCTCGCAACTCAGCACGGTCATTTATCATGTGCGTTGAACTAGCGCGCGAACCAGTGGAAATAAAAGAAACGGCGGTGTTGCACAGCTGTGAAAATTGCACGACTGAGGTTTTTTTTTGTAGCAACGACTGTTATCAAGGAGTATTTTTTATTAGTTAAAAATAGTTCGAAGTACAAATGGAAAAAACAACGCTCATAAAAATTCTGGATATGTTTCGGAAATTAATTTTTTTTTTTTGTAAAACAGTTCTATTAATAATAGTAACCTGAGGGAGGCCGGAATGAGCCGGATGAGAAGTACAAGAAGGGCCTGTTCGTCACACGGCTGTAAGTCAGGAACATTGCGCGACTGTTAGGGTTTTTGTATTAATTTATAGAATGGTTCGAAATGAGACTAAAAATTAAAAGGAAACAAATTTCATAAACATTATGGACTAGGGTTGTCGACAAACTTTTCAATCTTTTTCAAAGTTTCTATGTCGCTTCGTACTCGTTTCGCATAAGCTCGAGAAAAATGAGAGAAAAGCACGAATACTTCCTCGATGGTATGAAAATGTGAGGAAATCTTAAAAGCGACCGAAGATTAAAGCAACAAAGCCTCAAGTTTCGTGTCGAAGAAAAAAAGAATCGACATTTCAAAGAAATTGCAGTGAAAGAAAAAGAAGAGACGAGGCCGCGCATTGCACAACTGTAGGGGAGGAAAATAACTGGACACTCACTGGAAACTAAAATTTTGAAGAAAATAACGTTTATAAAAATGTTGAAAGAGTGTTGCTGACCATTTTTTTTTTTCAAATAAAAAAGTGTCCCAAGTATAAAGCGCCGAAGACTCACGTTCCATGTGGGAAAAAAGATGAACATTTTTTTTCAACATCGGTAACTTGAGGCATGTCGTAATGATCCATTATAGAGTATCCAATTACGTCGGCTCTTTTACGGTGCGGAAATAAGAAAAAGTGTCGCCTTTCTCCGAGGACAATGGCTTTCGTCTATCTCTCTGGTAGGGATACAGTGCGCTCGGTCCCTCGAGTAACAGGATCGCTTAATCAAGAACCGTGTTAAAGCGATCGGTCAAAAAAAAATGAAAAAAGGCAACAGTGATGAATAAAATGTTAGTGAAGCGCCCGCATATTCAATTTGAGTCGCGATAAGGAATGATACAAACGTTTCTCCTCATAGATTTTTTTTCTTACCTATATAAGAACCGAGCCGGATTTAACAGTCCATGATCAATTATTCACAAAACTCATCTCAGAAGAAAGACCGGTCTATTTAGCAGCCCTCGTCCCTACATATGGGAAAATAGGACAAAATATAATTTTCCTGTAACTTTTGGATGGTATTGTTTACGGCGAGTGGCTCAAAACGGTGTTGAAAGTTCGGATATATAATTGGGGCAAAACGGAGCATCCAAAAACTATTAAAAAATTGAGTTTTATTCCCGCTGTTCCATTTTGCTCCGCCACTATCCCCGTGCCACTATCTCGCTTATCCCCGATTACACAAAACCCCATCGAACCACTGCTCATTTAATCAAGACTCGTCTTATCCCCCCCCCCCCTCCCCCGAGGGAACCAGAAAAATCTCGCCGGACGAATCTTCTTTATTCCGCTCCCGGCACAAGTCTAACCAACCGTATCAGAAGAGCCTCATTTTCCAACGGGTACGTTCCATTTACCTTGCCCGAAGAGAACTTCTGGATGCGAGAACTTACCCTCCTACGCCGTTTCTCCACCTGCTCGAAAGACAAACGACTCTCACGACGTTATTGCCAGTAATTCTTCTTCCCACGCGACCCTAATTCTCTATCTTTTTCCACCCACATTAATGAAATAAAAAGACCCACAAACCGAGATGGAAAAAGCTCGTTATGGCTAACGATCTAAACGGCGTATCAGCCACTGCCTGAGTTCCCCGTTTTTCTATATATAATTGAGGGCGCAACAAACACTATCAATTTTTTAAATTTTATTTTATCAATGGACTGACCCCTTTAAAAATTATCACCACAGAATTTTAAGTTTTAAGGAAAGAAAGTCCAGGCATGTAAAATTTAAAAATTGTGCATAGAATATATTCGTTATACTAAATGTTAGTATATCGAGTACATATATAAACGTAAGTGAAAGAGCCTGGAAAAGCCTAATGAAATTATTATTATTATAATTATTATTATAAAACTGGTGAATATATCGCATCGTTCGTAGCACGTGGACGTTTATCTCTTATGCTATGAATCTTGGACAAGATAGCATGTCACATGAATTTCGGATTTCCGGAATTTATTCCATATGCTGTGACAACCGAAAATCTAAAAATTTACCATTTCATGTATTTTAAAAACCGACAATCTGACATTATAGCATATAAAACGACATGCTTGTATTTCGAAATCTCTGATCCACGCTATAAAGAACAGAGGGCGGAAAGGGGGGGTAAGCTTCACCACAAGGCCTGTAGAGTCGAGGTATCCGAAAACCCCAAAACAAACCATAAAAACCGAACCCAACGGCCAAATACCGATTTTATCAAACTACGTTCAACAGAATAATAATATTAAATTTGTCGCCCCGCCCAGATAAATCACCTCGAGTTTATCAAGCCAGGTAGTCGGAACGAGACTAATTATTTTTCTTTCTGTAAATTATAGTTAATTTCTCCCCCGCACCCCAACCTGAAACTTTACGCTGTGATTCACAGTCGCGCGAGTTGAACAAGACCGTCGGTTGGGAACGAAAGTTTCGGCGTCCACGAGATCGGTATTTGTCCTGCTGCTCGCCGCCTTAGCTCGGAAGCTCCGCCGGAGTTGCATTAAATCTCAATTATAAAACGAGTAACCGAGAGTCTGCAGTGGGTCGGGTCGGCTCTCCGGTAATCAGTCCCGAGTCCGGACGGAGAGTTTTCGAAATTATCATGATCGTCTCTCGTTGTCGTCGTCGTCGCGGTCGGGTCGTAGTCGGGACAAAAAAACGGTACGTCTCAGCGCCGTGGCGAATATTAAACGGCACTCGAGGCCCACTGAGGTCACGACGAGGGAGGCCTCCTTTCGCGCAAACGCTTCATTATTATAAACCACTTGCCGTAACTCTCGCGAGCCCCCTCACGCTTGTGTGTGCACGAACAGCGGCTTTTCATGTAACATTATTCTCCTCGTCGGGGAAACTTGGGTATGGACGCAAACGATGTATTGCGTCTCGCCCCGTTACGAATGCGCGAGTGCTCGCGTGCTTCGGCGCAACCCTCCGACAACTAATGACCTGTGTGCTCGACTGTTTATTTTATGCGAATCCGAGGTGAACGAGAAGTTTGAGAGAAATATTGTTACAGTTACTTTTTTATTATCTGATTTTACTTAATATTCATTTTCGAATATTCAAAGCTTCCTCGACTATTTATTCTAAACGAATCCGAGTTAAGAGAGGAGTTGGAGGTAAATATGTTTTTGGATACATTTATTTCTATGATTTTGGTATTCTTCTGATTTTCATGAATTATTATTTTTTGGCTATTCAGAGTACGGCTGTTTAGTTTATGCAAATCCGAGGCGCGAGAGGAGCAGGGGGAAAATATGGTCATAGGTTGTTCCCGGGAATAGCGCGGATTATTTCAGTTTAGTCTACCACGAGATTGGCCATGGTAATGCATTTTTTGCGAATATTTAGGTCTTTCATGCACGAGATACATTTTTTCCTTTTAGAGCCTTTTATAGCCATTTTTACTGCTACGTCATTCTCAGCTGGTTATCACGGTTTTACTTGAGTTTAGACCCGAAAGTCCAACCATTATAGGTACCACTATCAGAACTTATCGATAGTTCCAGTTTTTCTATGGCTATTTCGATCTATTTCTATTTTTATTGTATTATTTATCTTAACGCACGACCAGTGTCGAATAAATAATAATAATAAAGCTGGTCACAGACGATCTTTTTTCTTGCTTTATAGGCTGATTTCCAGCCGATTGTGACTGCTTCGCGACATGTCACTATTAAAACTTGATCATATTTTGTTAGCGTTTTTTCTGTTCGCGACAAATTTCTTGCAGAAATTTAATTCGTGGTTTGTAAAACGACAAATCTGCTCGAGAATTTTTTACCGGCTACGTGCCGAGACTGCGTTATAACGGTAAAAGGTCCCGGCAAGGCTGCCACGTTGCAGGGTCACTAGATGCAAATTTTTCTTCGATGCAGCGATTATAATTTGCGAAAGCTCTTTATTATATAAACGTGCCGGCGAGCGAACCGCGAGCTTGTGCCGACCGTCGCCGTCGAAGGTGCGCTACATACATTATTTTTTCCACGTGTCACTGACGCTCAAGAACCTCCCACACGGCCGACCCGTACTTAGGCTCCCGCACGCCAGTTTTCTGGCTTATTGCTACTTCAACAACGACGACCGCGCCGGACTTCCGCCTGCGCGCTTCTACGGTTATGCCCCGGGTACGAAAATAAAAGTGATGACCTGCATGAAATTGCAGGAATAATAAAAATCGAGAATCAACCCGAAAACAAAAAACCGGAAACCTGTCTGCATGAGTCGATGAATAAACATGTATCCGCGCAATCGCTCACGGGTTTTTTTGTCCATATATATGAGGAAACGTTGTTTAAAAAAAAAAATGTTAACAGTCGATTTTGTACTTCGGACATGGAAAAATAATTTATCTGACGGGCACTCACAAATAAATTGTTTTTTCGCTAAAATCAAATATCATGTTAAGTAAAATAAATATTGATTAAAATGAAATGTATATTGATTTATGCAAAACAAATTATTTTTCTAGGTGTAAGCCCAATGAGGAGTTTTCACCTGAAGTGTACTAAATATGGGTGAATGGGGCAACAGCGCCTATTTGTTTTTTGCTATTGTTTTGGGGAACAGGTAAAACTAACGGTTTTCCATCTGGAAAAGAATATGCTGGTTTATTTATCCGCGTCGATCGGTTTTATCCTGACGTCGACTATGCATGAATAGATGAAAGAATTACTTAGAAAATTACAAAAGAGAAGAAAAAAGAGTCTTTCATTTCGAATGGCTAAAGCTGGCCCGTCTTGCCCTCTCTCGACTATGTATGAACCAGTCGAGACGGTATTCATAAAATGATGATAGACTCGGGAAAAACTGTGTTTTATACGGAATGTAAAATCCTCGTCCGTTTTCCTACATACTCGACTATGTATGAGCCGATGGAAGCGTCATTCATAAAACGACGATAGAGTCGGAGAAAAAACAATCGCTTATTTTAAATTAAGAATGCTGGTCCGATATGTCCCGCCGTCGATTATGTATGAGCATATGGGACCGTTATTCATAAAACGACCCAGCTAATCAAACGCCATGATAAATAGTGGTCTATAGCCGTTGTTTATCTGTGTGAAGACAGTACCGAGCATAAACAGGACCTTATTTCAGTTGGAAAAGGGTGGTCCGTTTTGGCTCAATTTCGACTATGCACAAATTGCTAGAAACGTTGTCGTCCAAAAGATGACAGAAACTGGAATGAACCGTTTTTTATTGTGAATGGAGAACATTGGGCCATTTTGCCCAGGATTCGATTTTGCCCCACTCTCGACCGTGTATGAACTGGTGGAAAAATGATTCGTAAAACCATGACGAAAGCGCAATAAACTGTGATTTCGTTACCTTTTTTTCTATCTCAACGTTCTAAAAAAGCGTCCGTATAAATCCATGCTAAAATGTCGCGGAGTAGCGAAAAGCGAATAAATATCCGACTCAGCTGAATTCTCCATTTATCTTTTTGTCGCATTTCTGTTTCAGATGGACGACGCGCTCAACGAACTGGACGGCATCGACCTGACAGATCCGGACTTGCACAAGGCAGCGACCAAAATTCAAGCTAGCTTCCGAGGTCACAAAGTTCGCCAGGAAGTCGTGCCTGGAGTTGACGACAAGAAGTAAAAAAATAAACAACAAAACCATAACTACAACAAAAAAAAGATCAACACAAAGAACGAGGCATCGCAGGCAAACTGAGAAAAGTCGCGATGATACGGGAGTGGCGATTTGCAATTTAAAAAAGAAACAACAAAAAAGCAGTGATTTATCGATTTAGTATGAGAAACATGCAAGAGTCGCACACACGATAGAGAGATCGAGAAAAGAAAAATTAATACATTTTTTTCCAATATTAACAAACGCGAAGGTGTATCGCGCGATTGAAAAGTCACTTCACTGCGAATCGTACGTACGGAAACACGTTATTTAAGTGTGTTAAAAACAAAAAAACGAAAGAAAAAACTTGTCCTCGAGTAATTTATTATGTTCGCCGTCGGAGTTTCGTGCCGTGTTGCGACAAGGTCACGCGAGGGTGAAAGACAGAGTGTTGCTAAATTGCCCTTTCTCGGCGAATAATGGGAAGCGAGGTTCGAGTACCGTTGCACATTTGCTTTGGCGCGATGCTCGGGAATTTGGAGCTTAGGAAAATTCTTCGTGCGAAACAATGCCGCGGTTGGGCGAGGCGAGCGCGGGCAGATCTCTGACCCGGATCCGTTGCCAACTTCCCGGTGCGGCTAGCGCGGGGTTTGCAAAGATAGTCGGCGACTCTCGCGGGAATACGCGGTACGGAGGAATTTAACTCCGAGGAAGATCTCGGTGCGAGCGTCGCTTTTGAGAACCCGGCCGAAACACCTCGGCGATTTGCAAAGCTACCTCGGGCCCTTCCGCAAATTCCCGTGGGTTGCCTTGGAATTTTCATGTGCCCGGCCTCGGCGCCCCGATGCTCTGAAAAACCCATCGCAAAACACGAGAAACGAACATATATTTGTATTTAATTTTATTATTGATTCAATCAAATCATTCATTAATCTAATTAATCACTATTATTATAATTATTAATTTTATTGATATTTTTTTTGGTTTCGGCGAAGAAAAACAAATTTTAACTTTTTTCTCGTTCTCTTAGGCTGTAATCATGTGAATTGTTCGAGACCCGAATCGCCACGCCACTCGTCGACGATAATACATATATATATACACACACATATATATATGAAAACTGAATACAGAGTTCAGTGAATCGTTTGTCCTCTATGATCGCATGCACTGAATAATAATAAAATTTCGCCGAGATATAACGCATCAGCCAGTCATATGTAAGTTTATCGAGCGTCGATCTGTCGGGTCGATCGATGTTTTTAATCGTAAAAGAAAAAAATGGTAAATAAACAAAAAATGCATACACACACACATACATTTGTCCCATGTAATGGAGAGGAGGGGAGCGAGAGAAGGGATTGCTTTTGTATATTAAAAAAACAAAAGTCTTTTTCATTGAACGATCTAACGCCTGAAGTATTTTACTCCGAAGCACCGCGAGATTCGATTACTTTGTATCGTGTAGTTAATGTAGACCCCAAAAATGAAGAAAAAGAAAAACTATTGTTAATTCAATGATCATAATAAAATGCTCGAGAATTCTGTTGTTTCTTAGTGTAAACAATGTACGAAGTATACGCAGACGGAAACACTGTAAGGATCCAACAACAATTAATTAATCGATTAATTACGGCCAAAAGGAAGATAAAATTATATAGAGCGAAATGAGGGAATTGAGTGGAAAGCCGATTAAATTATATTTTTTGTATGTGCGCATGCGTATGATTATTTTTGAGAGCGAAACAAAAATGATCTGCAATCCCTAGGAAAAGGCCAGGCCTGATGGTTCTTTTTTTGATTTTCGAACGATGTGTTGGTCAAAAAATTCTCATACATAACAATAATGTTCCAAAAAGAAAAAGAATTTTTCGTCGTCAAACGACAGACTCGAAATCGTCCGCGAGAAATATTTGCATTTTATCGAAGGCTCCTCTGTTATTAATCAATACTGCGCACACAGCTGTACGATACGACGAGGGAGGAGGCTTGAGAGTATAGAAAAGGTGCGCCGCTCCCGTTTTCCGCTTCAACAAGAGAAAAATTATAATTATAAAAATGAATATAAAAATTAAAGATTAAATATTTAACACTGAAAAAAACAAAACAGGGCATAACTCTTATTACGTATACTCGTCTTCGTCGATCGACTATTCTAAACACAACCAGAAATATATAAACCACAATGGAATATGAGAGAAAAACAAAAACCGATAAACATGTAAACTAATATACGAGAGAATACAAAACGATGAGAACGAAACTGGCTGCATTTGATAATCATTTGAAAGTTATATACCAGCTCTGAATTCTTTTTGGAATAACTATGTACTTTTACCTACATAAGAGACAGCGAGATTATTACCGATAATAATAACGCTGCCCCAGAAATTTGACCTTCGACTCGCAATTGTGTAACCCAAAAATAAAAACCAAACGAACAACAAAAAAATTAAATTATTTCGTATACTATAATTATACATAATATACATATATAAATACATAACGTAAAAATAATGAACGATTATTACCTTTAAAAAATGCAGAAGTAAAAATAAAACGCATGCACTAAAAGGAAGCAAAATGACGGAAAAAAATTACAAAAGAGAAAGCCATATGATCGATAGATGCGTATCGAGAGCGCGTATTTCAAATTCGTAGCGTCAATCATTTGTTTCACCTGCTATCAATGACAATTTATTCCTTTTAAACAAAACTTGTACGTACATATATAGATTTTACCTCCGTTCAATTTTTTTCGAACTGTACGATTGATGCTTGCGAAATGTTTTTTTCGTACTGCCGATACACCCAGAGACCCCTCAACCGCTGCGCGACCTTTTCCTCTTTTGCAACGTTCTCGTGATCCGCTGATCGGTAACTTTTATTATCTATCTCAATTTTTTTGCTCATTCTAGTCGTTTGCTTTGAGCCCACTTTGCAGATCGATAAAGTTCATTGTTTTTAGCTGGCCTAAAAACGTTTTGTAAAGTAACGCGCGATTTGCTAATAATTAGTACTTTTTGAAATTTTTATCCTTGTTATTATTATTATTATCAATTATATTAAAAACGTTATTATTATGGTTAGTTCCATGTATGCTGGTTGTAGAAGTTATGCGACGATCTATTTTGCACATTTGTTTACGTCGGTAGACTTTACGCCGGTTTTGTCATTACGTCGCTTTTGTTAAAAAAAATCGTTGTCTTATCTCAGAAATGTATATTTAATTTTGTTTGCGGTTCAAGCGATCGATCTATCGTCTCATCGACTACAGCAAGTGAGCATATTATCCTATATAGTTTCTATCTGTTGAATAACCGCATGAAAACTTCCAAAATGGAAGGAGAGGAAATATACCTTGCAAAAATATTTAGAAGATTGAAAAAATCGCAAAGAGAAAAAAAGGAGAAAAACCTAAACAGCTTAAATTAAATAAAAATCGAAACAGTAATGTCGTGTGTAGGGATAATATACATAATATATATTTTCTTGAACACTGTTTAAAATCCTATACGTTATAACGTCGATATACTTGCATTCCGTAATTGATATACATTCGAAGAAAAAAAAATGCCTGTGTGCGACTAAAAACAATTATTTGTAAACCAGCACCTCCCACGCGTCGTAGAAAATGCCTCTGTAAACTTTTAGCGATGGAGATGAAAAGAAAAAAATATGGAAAACATAATGAAATTAAATTTAGAGGAATAAATAACGAACAGTGATAATCTGTCGTTCCGTGCTAATGTAAGTACGAAATAAAATGGAAAACTTTTAATATATGAATTTATCTGTCATAATTAATGTGACAGATTAATTATAAAAATAAAGCTTGGCTGCGAGAAATTGTTTTTCCGTTTTCTTATACGATATAATAAAAAAAACAAAGGAAACCGTTTTAAATATTACATGGCATTTTCTGCGATCGTCACCATAATTTTAAGAGATTAGAATTAACCTTGCACGCAGTGATGGAAAATTATACAATGTAAGAATGTAACAAAAAAAACAACAAGAATAATTGTAACGTTTAAATGAACAGTATCGTGTATTAATCTGTTTGTTTAAAATAAAAAGATATCCACTGAAAGTCGAATGGAAGTTTTTCAGAAATTCGAAAAAAGGCGGGGAAAATATTAGTTCCCCGATTCGACGCTAGGAGGCCAGTTGTGAAGCCTCCAAGGGGATCAATACGGAGTTACTTCATCCGACGTGAATTGTTTACATTTTGTGACGTGAAAAAAACACGAGAAAAACAATTCAACTATCGCAGTGCAGAAATTATCGGTCTTCGCGGGCTATAAATAAATTGAGTTCAAACGAGCTTATCTCTGAAAAAAAGTATTAAGAGAATAAGGCAAAATTCGTGGTAACCTCAATGGGTAAACGATATTATTGTGACTACTGCGACCGATCTTTCAAAGACGACAGCGAAGCTCGAAAGAAACACATATCCAGCCTGCAACACGCTAAAAATCGGGCTGATCACTATAGCTTGTCCAAAGGTTTATATTTATATTTATATTTATATTTATATTTATATTTATATTTATATTTATATTTATATTTATATTTATATTTATATTTATATTTATATTTATATTTATATTTATATTTATATTTATATTTATATTTATATTTATATTTATATTTATATTTATATTTATATTTATATTTATATTTATATTTATATTTATATTTATATTTATATTTATATCTATATTTATATTTATATTTATATTTATATTTATATTTATATTTATATTTTAGAACCTGACGCAATTTTACAAGAGGAATCTGCAAAAACACCGTGCAAAAGATTCATGAGCTATGGTGACTGTTCTTTTGGCAACGGTTGCAGATTCTCTCACTACACGCCGTCCATGATATGGCAACTGCAGCAAATGGGTAATTTTTTATTTATTTTTCATCATTTTTCAAAACTGGCAAAATTCGTTTCATTTTTTTCAACAGCTTCACGAAAGAACATTGGCCGATCTCGACCGGGACCGTACCCAAGGCCGAATCCTGTCGATATAATTCAAGAATTCTTTCAAGACCCAATGATAACGGACTCGAAGGAAAAAATCGATTATCCGATCTGGAGCGTCTTGCCAGAGTTGCAAAATTATCAGAATCTTCCGCCATCTTTGTGGCCCGTGACACCAGAGACAGTTACGGACACAGATTTCGCCAAATGGGGCTCTGACCTGTGCTGACCCCAGGTTTGAGTTAATTCAATGCTCTCTCCGCGAAAATTATATCGTGAGTGTGACGGCCGAGAGCGAGAAAATTAAGTTGTGAAAACAAATTCCCTACCTTGCCGATTGCGGGATGTTTTTACCAAGAAAATACCCCAAGATAAAACTAAATATAGGCTTGGAGTGCTACAAAACAACGAATCACCTCTTTCTTTTTTAAATCCGGGATTAAAATCATCAAAACTGCTCACTGCGCAAATCCGCGATCTTGCCCACGGTCGGTAACGTAGATTTTCTTTTTGCAATCGTGCTATTCTCAACGCGATCGAACCTGAAGGACGAAAACGACTAGAAATTCAAAAACGTATCGAAACAACATCGCCGATATCAGAAAATCGAAGGTCGACCGTCCTCGCCATCTACAGTCGATCTCGAAAGTCGCGTCGAGCAAACTCCGAGGACTCGGCAGTCTCCGCGGCTCGTCGGTAATCTCCGGCGGAATACCATCTGTCCCCCGGTTCACGAAGCCCCCTCGTAGAATTTCCCTCTCCACGGGACACCCGGCCGTCCTCGTCCTCGCCTTCTGCCGGCATTCGGATCGGCCAGCGAGAAACACACACACAAAGGCCCGCTATAGCTAGTACCGAAGAACCCGTCGCCACGATAGCTTGGGCATTTCGTCGATTCGCTCGCCCGCGTACGACGCGCTGCATCGGAAGCGTCAAAAAACTTTTTTATTATTATTTTTTTTTTCATTCGAACCAAAACAGTTATTTATTCATTTGTCAATATCTTTCCCCAAAATTTGGTGGCCTAAACGAGACGCCGGCGAGGCACGTCTTCATTCTGAGGATGCGCGAGATATCGCTATTATGAAATTTTCGCGCTTCGCGTCCTCGTGGTGTCCATCGTACACGTCGTCGATTCGGAGTCAAGTGCCGCGTCGTCTACCGCGTGATCGGAACAGTGTCATAAATACGTAAAACTCGTATCTGTAGAGAGATATTGTGTAGATATATATACATATATATATATATATACATTGTTATCGAGGGATTTACCGAGCTACCTGGGGCCAGGACGCCGGCTCACGGCTGCATTTTACGGTCGGAACGAGACGGTAAGTTTGTATATAAAAAAAATAAATACGTCGGAAAGAAAAAAAATGAAAAAGTTTCCATCGTAAAAATGTATTGCCCCCTCCTTGCCGCTGTTGCGGTGGCGACGAAAGCCACGCGGGAACAAGGGATAAACGTGAGATAGAAACTTTGCATGCGAATTATTGAGGACACGAACTTGGGCCCACGAAATTTGCATTCGATAAAAAATAGCCGTCTTAGCAGTGAAAAAAACTCCTCGAAGTTCAAAAAAATTATCCCCCACCCATTGCCAGCTTGCAAGATTTTTCCCGTCGACCAGAAAGTAGGAATAACATTATTTTTTCACGGAACAATGAAAAAAATTCCATTGAATAAAATTTTCCTTGCGACAGTCGTATCATTTCATAACTTCGCAAAAAAGTAAAAAATGCTTGTGTTCTTTCCACGCCACGCTCAACGGTATAGTACTGCGAGACTGCGGTCAAGGCGATCCGAGCTTCTCAATAATTTCGAAACTTGTGCCAATGAAATTTGCATTGAAAAAAGTACTAGTCATCGCGCAGAAAAAACCCACACAGATAGTTTCCAAATCTTTTCATTTCGACTGGGAATTATTTATTCGGTTCACGGTAAAAAAAAATCCATCGCATAAAATCTACCTTGAGGCCCTCTCACTGTTTCATTTATTTGCGAATAGAATATAAAATACCGAAAATCATGTACCATGGATGCCCCCCGTGAATTTCTATATATGACTCATTGCTCGTCACCTTCGAGCGTACTGTAAGGCCGTTACGGTCAAGAGGAACCGAGCCACCCAATAATTCTGAAACTTGGGCTAATGAAATTAACATGAAGTAAAGTGCATTTCTTCTAACAGAAAATCTTCATTGGAAATAAAAAACATGGGAGAAAAAAATCATGCACCATGGGTGTTCCCCGTCGAGTTTCCAAATCTTGTCCTTTCCGACAGAGAAACTCGCAATTCCATGTATTAATTTTTTTTCACCGTAAACTAAGTAAAAACACGCCATCGATTAAAATGTTCTTTGAGGCTTTTTTTTAATATATTTGCAAAGTAAAAAAATAAAAAGAAGGAAAAATAATTAAAAATAAATACACGAAAGAAGGGAATAAAAAAAAACATGTACCGTAGGTGTACTCCATAGATTTCTACGTGTACCAGCGTGGCCCCGCTCTTTGCTCGCCGCGGTCATCGGTAAGGCACCGCGGCAACGGTCAAGGCGATTCGAGCCTCCCGATAATTCCGAAACTCCTCTCGAGGGCTCTCGGTAACACGTAGGGAGGAATAACGCACTCGAAGCTCTCCGGAGGCCGAGAGACTGTTCATACCTCGAAGATATGCAGCATCGTTGGCCGTGCGGCTGTTATCGTCCAGCGTACGCGATTGCGAGGCAAGTCCTCCGCGTCGATGACTGTGCCGAAGACGACGAGATAGACCGGCAGGCGAGAGTGAATTATTACGTGCCTGAAGTCCGGACGCTCGAACGGAACGGCTTGCGGCGAGTCCGAACGGTAACGTAGTCATTAACGTGCCTCGAAAGCTGACCGGCCGGACAGAGCGGCAATTTCGCTTTCGTGGGTGCGCCACGTCGGTGTTGTTGCGATTCGAAGTAGCCGATACTATCTTTCGCTCTATCCGGACCTGCGTCCGCTGCTTCCACGCGCAACCAACGATAAATCAGGCAATATCTATCGCAGCGATTATGATGCGAATACCTGTTACAACACTTTTGTTGCTCTCGGGAACAAAGGGTCGAAATACCACAATGAGGATGCGCAGGGAATAATGACGGAATTATGTTACCGAAGGTTGTATTAAATGATAACGGGGAAATGTTGATAATAACGAAAGTAATAATAACAATTATATTAGTAACAAAAAAGTTCATAATTTGGCACTGAATTTGATTGGGTCATATACTCGTTTTTGAAATTCTTTTAATTTTATAACTTTCTATTCCGGCGTAACAGCTGAACCTCCAATATTTAGGACTTATTATGTCTTAAATTCTGATTGTAAACGAAAAAGTCGTTAAATGAATTTGAGTGAATTTAATTAAATAATTAGTCATGTTCTACAGGACTGTCTACTGTACAAATAAGTGTTGATTAACTTCACAAATTTCTTTTTTTATAAATATTTTTCTTTTTAAAAAGGCTTTTTCCACAAATAAAAGAATAAAATAAATTAATAATAATACCGTGAAAACAAGTATACACATGAATTCAACTAAATCAATCGATACTAGCTACTCTCATTTAAACATCACATCTTCATCTCATCAGTATGTCTCATATATTTAGCTATTTATGAGGAAATTAAATAATTACGAAAATATCTAGAACATAGATATTGCATAAATGTTGCCATGCACCCGTTATTATTAATATTATTCCTTTGTCCAATTGCAGTATTGGGAACGATGCCCTTGATCGTACAGTAACCAAGGATAAATCTGAAAAATCAGGGCACGCAGAACCAATACTGATTTTAACGAGGGCACGTGCCACTTCGATTGATTCGAGAGTGACGCGGGACTATCCCCTCGTGTCCGGTTCGCCCGTCTCCCGCACAATGCACTCTGTCTATTTTGGACCAGCTGCTTTTTCCGATTCCGCGTCCGAAAAGCCTCGAACAATGCAGTCAAAGCCTCAGTTATGTCTCCCTGTCTCGTGCACGTTTAGCACGAGACTATAATGCATGTGTAAGCACGACAGTGACGAAGAGGAAAGAATGAAAACCTTGCTCCAGCTATTCCCACGTTTACTCGGCCATACGGCTTGTCTAGGACACATTTCTGGAAACCAAAACAGGCTTGACCTTCATTCACCATTTTTTTTTTGAGTTTCGATTAGAATTCGGCGAAAAAACGTTGGGATCAATTAACGCATTTTCCTCTTGGCTTTTTGTATTTCCATTGATAACCATAATTTAATTCATTGCTTTTAAATTGCTATGTAAGTCTGTGCGGACGCCGGCGAAGGAGAGAAATGGAAGGAAACGTTGTTCGAGCTGTTCCGTTTTTAGTCGGCTAGTCTGAAATGCGAGTTTGGAAACCGAAACAGTTTTGACCTTTGAAAGCTGTTTCTGTTAAATTACCATTTTTTTTCTGCCTTACGTTCAAAATTCCATGAAAAAGAAAATGTTGATTTCAAAGTAGCTTGTATTTTTAATGAATTTTTTTTATTTCCGCGGACGGCTATAACTTAATTCATTGCTTTTAAATGGGTTGGCTGTTTGGACGGCGGCGAAAGGAAGAAAGGAATGGAGACGTGGACCGAGGTGTTCCCACTTTTACCCTGCCATGCGGCTTGTCTAGGACACAATTCCGGAAACATAAACACAGTCGACTCTCGTCAGTTATCTTAATTGACTTCATTTCTTCTTTTTCGTCCTGTCAAAAATTTCACTATAGAACGTTGGTGGTGATCAATGAAACCTATTTTTTTACCAACTTTTTTCTTCGTCCGTTGACGGCTGTAATTGAATTTATTGCTTTTCAATGGCTCGTATCTTCTGCGTTGACCTTTTGGCACAGTGTCCAGCGCCATTAAATCTACGTTCGCGTGACGCACGTCGGACCTCGAACGAACTTTCATTCGATGCATAGCGAAAACATTCAAATTTAACATTTTTTTTGCCCTCCCGTGTAGCGATTCAATTGTTTATCAGTTCTATTATTTACGGATCAAAATGTCACTCTGGTGGTCAAAAAAATGTGACAAGTTCGAGCGATGACTAATCGGAGAGTAAAGCGGTCGAGTAAAGCGGAGTTATGAGGAACGGTTATTATAACTGTCGCGATAAGAAGAGTGCGAGCAGGCCGATTTATGCACCTTTTTCACATCCACTACTTATTTTTCACCCGTTGAGATTTTATTTTTCCCACATTCGAGAATTTTTATACACGAACATTATAATATTTCAATATATCATCATTCTTATTTTATTACGACAAGCTACATGATTTTCTGGAATGAATATTTCCGCCAATAACATTCGAGTTCCGCAGTTCGCAAATTAATTTCACACGGTCGTTTCGATTGACTGGAAATAATTTGAAAAATCGAAGTACAAGTCCAGCGGCCTCGATCTGCCCAAATGCAGAAGAACTTTATTCTCTCTCACTTTCTCACGCGTCAGCGAGGGTTTTTACTCAATGACACGAACGTTTTTTTATACACGTTCGCATTGCTTATATATATATATATATATATATATATATACATACATGTATTCTCGCTCCGCTGACCGTAACGGCCGCGAGGCTTCCCAATTTACGAACGAAACGATCATACATACATAGATATACGATGTTTTCGCTCACGCCAGGATACACCGAATTCCCGAAAGCCAGTGCGAACCGCAAGATTGTCTCTACCTTTTCATCCCTTCGGCCATTAATTCCAGACTTATCTCAGCTTAGTACATTTTCAAATTAACTCTCAACACTTATACAAGTGGCGGCCACGTGAGGACAAAATCTAAGTTGAAACTATCGCGAAAAAACATTTTCACTCACATGCAAAAAAAAAAATAACAACCTGTACACGGTAGGAATAAATAAATAAGCATTATTCAAAGATTTTCACATCAAATAAAAATGCTCATTCTAAATCTTTTATTTATGTGTCCAAATTTGAGCATCAGAAACGAATGATAGACTCAATTTCTTTGATTGTGGAACAATGTGGAAATCATGTGAATATTTTCATTGTAAAAAACCTGTTGCGTCGAAGTAATATTTTTGTGGTGAAAAAAAGTTGCCACATCATCGAGCGACTAATTTCGCATTTAGGTGGACGAAAAATTGTTTCTCGAATCTACCAGCGAATTTTGTTCATAGTATTTCCTCGCTCTCGTCTCGGAGGCCGCACGGTCGCCGCTGGCCTCCGCCGTCTAAGAGAGCATGTGAAATTAAAGAGAAAAAAAAACAACACGAGTCACTCTCTCACTCTCTCTCGCCAGCAATTTAACATCGTTTATTTCGATTGCCTTTATGCGGGCGCGGGAGAGAGTTACGTCATAGCGATTTCTCTGTACACAAGAGGCCAACGTTTGTGTGCGCTGGAAGACGCTGCTTCTCGGCGCTCGCGCCACCATTGTGTGCGGCTCGAGAGTCGCTCAGACGCCAACGGCTTGAAGTAGTATTATAAACGTCAGTCGACCCGATAAAGCTCCGCTATATACGATACGACAATGGAATTCTCCTTCCGTGCATTCGATCGTGAAAGTCACTTTCGCACTACCCGTAAACTCACATATTATATATATATATTTTATAGAATTGAGTTTATCGCGCCCGGTCCATCTTCTCGATTGCGTTGCGACGCGCTCGCAGAGACGAGGAGTCAATTCTTCTCGCGTTTCTTATTCTTTTCTGCTTTATCGACGTGATCGATAAACTTGGAGGATAAAGACGAGTGAAAACAATTTTCGACGACGAGCACTTTGAGAATTATTCGGTCGGCCATGTGCGACCGGAGATGTATCAATAAGGGGACGAAAAATTCTCGAGGAATTGTCCGTGTCCCTCGGGGGATTTTTTGTTCTGTAAAATGTCATGACCTAACGGCTGCTTGATGGATTCCCTTTTAGACGAGATGCGACAAGCTTCCCAAAGTAATTTTCTTATCCCGGGGCGTTTCTCCGGAAATCAGAGGTGAGAGGGGGGATAATCTTTTTAAAGGGGGAAATGAATCTTTTTAAAGAGAATAAATTTTTTTTTTTTTAATGTTAAATAATGTTAAAATGTCATGGAACGAAATTTTTTTTATTGCAGAAATTATTTAGCTGCTAGATGTAAATATAGGAGGAAAACAGAAGGATTTATGAGAGAAAAATAATGTAATTCAATAATTAAGATGCGGATTTTATAAGATTTGAACATGGTTTTTATAAAGTTTAATAATAATAGTAATAAAATAATCATGGTTCCTTGCTAAATTTCGTCTGT
Source organism: Listrodromus nycthemerus (assembly GCA_963978505.1). Classification (NCBI taxonomy): domain Eukaryota; kingdom Metazoa; phylum Arthropoda; class Insecta; order Hymenoptera; family Ichneumonidae; genus Listrodromus; species Listrodromus nycthemerus. Next base: position 5,486,805 of record OZ021684.1, on the reverse strand, counting down.
ATTCTACGGAATTAAAGAACTTACCTAATGGAACTTAACGGATTCTATTTTGGATAGGATGCGACAAAGTTCCCGAGGTAATTTTGTTATCCCAAGGGTTTTCGTGCGATAATTTGAGGGTCGGAGATTCTTTGTTATACTGCGGGGGATTAGGAGCGGAAATCATTATTTTTAAAGCGAAAAAATTACATATAATATAAAAATTTAATGACAAAAGACGATTTTTTCGTTAATCCCCTGAATTATATGTTAGCTCAAGAGATCGCTCTCATACTTTTGAACTTCCCATTTATTCGACAGAGTTGTAGGACTTGATAGTTTTTTAATGGATTTCCTGCTGGACAAAATACGACAAATGTCCCAAAAAACTTTAATTTTCTCAAAAGTTTTTTTTTACGAGTGTCTGAGTCTTGGGAACTTCATTGTCATTCTCGTTAGGGGAGGTGAATGGAAAATTATAGGAATATTGAACGTGTAAATTGATATTTTTAAGGCAAAAAAATTCAATAAGAAAATAATGTTATGTAATGTAAAAATTTAATAATTACGTGCATGTTTTTTTCATCTTTTAATTGCCTGAATTGTATAGCAGCCAGCAGTCGAGATTTCTTATCGAGTCGACACGAATGAAATTCCTTTTATCATACTCAGCAAGTTTGCCGAGGTATTTACGCACCAAAAAAAAATGGCGCGTGTTTACCCGCTATATAGATTACTCTACGTTGTGAGCGACGCGCAAATTTCGCTCGCATCAGCTCTCAACGGTCGTAAAGTTACAAGGGAGATTTACGTCGGGCGGTTAATAGACACTTCCCCTCTGCGGTTTCGGTCGTTTATTCGTTTTACATTAATCGGGCGAGCAAAGTCGAGGATCGCATAACTCGCAGCAGACCCTCGTATCAATTTTGATTCATATCAATATTTTTTAATGTAAAAGCAATGTCGATTTTCTTAAAATTCCCCTGATAAAGGAAGTTCGTTACAATTATTTCTTCCCTCTCCAAAAAAAAGCGATTCACTTTCACCTATGTTATTCATATTTATTTTCTGGTCTTACTAATCAATATTATATATATTATATATATATTTGAGCGTATTCTAAATAAAGGAAAACGAGTAAGAAAAATGTCGCGCGTCAGGAAAGTAATATGAAATTTCGACGTAATATTAAATGCCGGCTTCGTGACACCAAAATACCGACCGTAATTAGTTCGATAAAGATAACTGTAATGCATGAGCTCGTTGGTCAGAGTGATTTGGCAATAGTGGTATGCACTCGTAATTACAAACCGTCGGGTCGAGAGCTGTACGAACGAGAAAACGTAACCGGAATTTTACCTGCGTCACATCAGGTAAAAATCCCGCGGAGTGAACTGAGTCACACCGACTCGGCCGCAATCTTGATTACCGGACTGCCTCCGCGCGAGCCAAAAAAAGAAGGAAACAAAGTTCTACTCACGTTTTTCTCGTGGCGCTGCGCGTAGGCTCTCGGTGTCACGGTCGCTTCTGAACTTCATGCCAGCCCAACTGTTCGAAAATTTTAAAAAAATTAAGTAAGAAAAGAGCGTTACAACACTCGTCACGACATGCGTCAATGTTACGACTACATTTTGTATGAATCGTTCAGCCGGAAAAAACATATCTGGACAATTTATTCAGCAAAGCGAGAGTCTCGATTTATGTTCCATGCCTTCTGTTTTTCCGTCAGGAAATCAGTCAATCGTGGCTCAGTAATCTTATCTTTATTAATAATGTGTACGTCTATGATCTTGGGACGAATAAATTAATCCTTGGGCGGGCGGCGACAAGCGGTGTGTATCTCCGAACAAATTCGGAAGCCTCTGGCCAGTTTTTTTTTTCTGGCAAGAACCTAGGACATTTCGAGGTCAAATGAGCCCAGCAGCTCTGTCTTTCCCTTTAACAAAACAAATGTTGAAAGACATGATTTAGATAACTGTATTTATTCGTTACTGCAGTCGAAGATCTGATAATACTTTGAATATCCGTAGTCAAACTTCGAAACAGTCAGTGGACGATATAATATACGATTCGTCAAGTATAACCTATCTTTGACACAAACATTTTATGACACAAAAAAAAAGCTTTCTCTATTATAAAGTAAAACAGAACTAAAGAATATCGGAAGGCACTGTTATAATTATTTTTTTTATGTACAGTAGAAGAGATTGAGAATACATTGAGCTTCGATAGCCAAACTTGGCGGCGGCCATCGACCCATACAATCCACAATTTTCTAAGCATAACTTATTTACCAATACAAAAAAGCATTTAAGTATAATACATTAATAATACATAATACATTATTAAGATAATACATTAACTATCCATAGCCAAATTTCGAAAGGGGCATCGACCCATATTATTCACGATTTGCTAATCATAATTTATTTCGTAACATTAAAAACAAAAAGATAACCCATCATGAAAATTCAATGCGTTTCTCGCACGATGAATGCAGCACAGCGTAAATTCTTCGACTCTTTTTCGTCCCTTGCCCAGGGTCATTCACTGCTATCCTACAGCGGCGTGCCTGGCGTGCACGGGAGACTGATTTAGTACAGGAGCCGAAGGAACCGGGCTCTCGTGGCTCTATCTCCCACCGAGCGGTTCCCCAGGTAAACCAGACTCGGGGGGGTAGGTCAGCTTGTTCCTCAGGACTTCCCCCCTTTCGTCCTTTCTCGGCCAATCGTCGGAGCTGACGAAAATTTTTTGATCGGCCTGTACCGGCCGCCGTTGAGTGTCCTGACCGCGCGCTGAACGCCTGTGTACAGGCGAGCATGCATTCACGCGTGCTGTTCTGAAAGAAGAGGATGCCAACCGCAAGGACGCCTATTCACACGCGGTCCGTCCGGAAAACATGACGTCACATTTCACTGCACTACGCATAGACAGATGGTTAAAAATAAATAAATATATATATATATATATACATACTTTACGTGATATTATATAATATGACAGTTTAGAAATTACAGTTATAATATTAACAGTTTAGAAAAATTGTAAATGCAATGTACCAGACTTAAAGTGCTTATGCAAAAACCGGCGCACAAATTGTAATTAAAAAGTTTTCATGACAAGTTCAGGGACTTTTAGCGTGGGATTAAAGCAAATGATTGAAATTAAAGTAATTTTGCAGTAGAATTAAAGTATAAAGTTCTGTCGGAGCTTTAACAATATTGTACATTAGTTTTCCATTACAGTTATTCGTGAAATTTTATGTATAAATTTATGCGTTAAAACTTTCAGTACCAATGAGCTATATATCATTGGAATTTTTTTTTTCTATTGAATACATTATTCAAAAATGTATTTTTTATTAGTAATAAGAGGTCTATGAAGGTGAAGCAATCGAGAAAAGAGGAATTCTTCCGATTATCATGAAAAATGGATTAGCTTCGCAATTATACCGTGACTAATTAAAAAACGATCTCCGACGAGCGCTTGTCGTCGGGAAGCATCGATAAATTTACGGGAGCTTCCTATGTGCGTGCGTACGGACGGGAGAATGTATTTGCGTTACCTGGGCGAGTGTTTTACCGGTGACTAAAAAAAAAGCCGTCCGACGCCAGGCAAGGTCGTTCGACTCGTTATCGTTCCGCCGCTGTACGGTGTTGTACACACCGGCAAGGCAACCGGCGTTGCGTAAGAAAAATCGTCGAACGCTCGTACCCGTTTTCGTACAATCCGGGCGTCTGTAGATATTCGCAGAGATATTTGGGATTCTACACGTGGACTAGGCCGTCGAGGATTACTTTTACATTTTTGACCTGGACAAGAAATCTGGTTAGCGTCTATAAAAACTGAAAATCGTAAACAACGAGCGGAAATTAAAAATGTGCTGGGAATGATTTGGCAAAAAAAATCATACCTGCTTGTTGAATTTCTTCTCTGTATGAATTATTAGTCGTCGTCAAAATGTACGATCTAGATGAATCAAAGATTCAAAGATTCAAAGGTTTAAAGAAACGAAGGCAAAAAGACCCATAGATTAATTTTTTTTAAATTTAATACTCCCAAATATTCGGGTCCATAATTTTCTTCGTAAAAAAAAACTCATCTGATTACTGTCGATTCCAAAGAAAATTGAAGCAAATAAAAAAATAACAAGGAAAATGTAAGAAGTCCGCGTGCACATCAAAGCAGCAACGGCACAAACGATTGTCTGTAGGTTTGTATCACTCTTCGCTGTCGTTGCATTTACGCTCAATTGTAATTATTCCACATGTTTTCTTTAACTTTATTTTCATCAATTTCTGGCATGCCTTTTTTCATGATAAATTCTTTTCATCGAGGTTCGTTACTTCATAGATGGTGCGAGGTTGAGGACGCGACCGAGGTCCCTGCGTGGCACAGTCTGCCGTAGTGGGAGGTTCTTTGTGTCGTGTACGTTTAATCGGGTGAGATGTGACCGATACAGTGATATTGGCAATGGGCGAGAAGATAATTCCGCATTCTCAACGGCGTCGGTACAGAGTATACCGTATTGTATTGCGGAGTACAGTAAATGCATGAACAGTGGGGGCGCGACCGTACAGAACACTCCAGCATGCTTTCCCGAGAGCGGAACGCGATCCCTCATCGGCCGGCCCGGGGATAGCGTGGAGGCTTATGATTCTGGTACACACTCGAGGATCGGTCGTCGAAACGGCTCTGCGAACGCGTTACAATGTACGCTACGAACGCGAGGGTCGTTTCTCGTGCATACTGGACGCGACTCTCCGTTCGCGTGTCTCAGCAAGTCGGCTCGTTACTTCACCGTTAACTAAGTCCAAGCCGACAACGGAGATAAAGCTGTATTCGATATCTGGGGCGCGAAAAAAAGGAAAGATCGAGTAAGAGGCTTCGCGCTAAGAGCTGCGATAATAAAGTTGTCTATACTCGACCCCCCCGCCACTCGTAAATGAACGACGTACGAGTGACTGAATATCCTTGTCAGGATTTACATTGACTTAAAAAATGTGATTTTTTGAGTGGGTATTTTAATATTGACTCACTTTAAGGTGAAGTGTAAGACACGTGATGAAGCAAGGAGTTTGTGACAGTATCGTTTCTTGTCTTTCGATGTATATGTATTATTGAATAAATTTCGTTTATTAATAAAATTGTGAATTAATTTCAGATCGTTTTATACGTACATTTCTATGTTAAATGTTTGGTCTCGTGTTTATTAGTTAATGATAAAAATAACCATTAAAACATGCATTTTCACAATTAATCGTTTTTTATTTTATACAAAAATATACCAGACATGTTTATCGATGCCACGCGTACTCTTCTTTGCGTAGGATATTTCGTGAATATTTTCTCGTTCGTTTTCCCGGAATAAATGAAACGAAAAATTCATAAACGTTCTCGATCTAACATCATCCTACGATTGCGTTTTTCTCGGCGATTTTTACTTTGCGCATCGCGTTATTATCAAAATTTATTGTCGTCAGAATCAGTTTCTGTCTCTATCTATCTCACTTTCTGTGTTTCTCGCTCACCCTCACGTTTCGAATCAACATTGAACGTAACGCCGCGGAGCGTTGCTCCCGCTCGTATAACCCTAACGTCAGGGCCTTCTACAACGCTCACGCTTATCTTTACGTCAAATCGCAGTGTCAATTTGCACAGCAAGATATATTCAGCGAGATATTGTGTATTCACTGTGCAAACGTGGGCCAGCCGTGTTAACCAGTTGCGCCGTCATCTACACCTACGATACGTAATAATAACAATCAATGATAATACAATATAATAATAATAATAATATGGATGAATCGTATTGTTCTGGTTTTCCCGAATGCTCTATATACGTCGAAGTCTCGATCGAGGTGTGTGGGGTATCTCGTTTCCGTGCAATAACAATCTGGCTCGACATACCGCGGAGCCGAAGCTCGAGAACTTTTTCAATGTAGGAAAAAAAACTGCCATTATGGAACCGGTGGGACATCGGTACCGGGCGTTATCAGTATAAAACTCGTTGGAAATTCAATATCGACGGTTGGCCCCGATTTCGAGCTGAGAGTTTCGTTTTACACTCTCTTATCGCGAGAGACCCTATCTCGTTTTTATTATTATTTTTAGAAAAATTATTGGTTCTCCTATCTGTGGAAAATATGTGTGTGAAGAGAAATGGAGAAATACTCGAGCCTCTATCAAACCTCTATCAAACTTGAAACAAAGATCTTTTTTTTTTTTTCAACGAAAAGAAAACCTAACCTTTTTAAAGGGAAATGATTCGTCAAGTTTTTTGAATCCGTTCGAATAGATGCAGATATTTCAATTTGTTTTGAATTTTTTTTTCTCACATAGAAAAATTGTGTAGCAAGTCACAAAATTTATACAGTATACAGAAAAATGAAAAAAAAAAAAAAAAAAAAAAAAAAACACTTTGATTTAAATACTTAGGTTTCTGAGAAATATGTTGAATAATTAATTAATTTCTTAATCATTCTTGAATTATTATTATTCAAAATTAATCCCGTCGGCATTTAATGTGCTTCATTTTTCAGCTTTTTATACGATTGTGAAGTGTTTGCTACTTCCTGTAATGTGTCTGTAACTTCTATGAATGCAACAGCATTCGCCAGCCTACCTCAAAACCGTACTAGCGTTTATCGAGCTCATCGAATAAACGAATTGTTATTTTCCAAACCTGTATATTGAATATTGATTCAAGAGAAGCGTCGAAATTGATCGCGTAAGTTCAATATTCGATAAAAGAAGACAAAATCTTTTTGAAATAAAAGCAAGGTGAAAAATCTTTTATTTCTGGATTGACAATGTCGCGTTTCGTTTTCGCGCCAGCTAGTGCGAAAATAAAATGCATGCAACAAAATGTGGAAAACCTTTGACCCTGTAAAAAAATTCATGAAAGAAACCATTAACGGTGATGGCATGCCTGCTAGGCCAGATGAAAGTTAACGGGTGTGGCCTCTGCCAACGTAATTTCAAACGATGTACATCGAGCGCGACTTGGGCTTCTGCCCAACGGCGTAAGAACCTATGACGCTTTATCTGCGAAACGTTTTTCCTCGACTGTCTCTGGGACGGCGCGTGTTTGAATTATTCCCGCTGAAGTCGATGAATTATTTATGCGCAACCGTGAAAGAACGCATTTCCGCGGTGAAAATTTTTGTTTTCTCTCTTACGATTTTGTTATTATTATTATTATTATTTTATTATTTTCACCGATGAGTCAAAGTGAATAAAATTTTTAGGTGCGGAACTCACACGTGGTACGTATCTGGCTTTCCCGCGTTATAAACTGCCCCGTTTGCTCATCACATATGATGATTTAGCCTCGGTGGTATACTCGTTATCGAGTCGTTACACTCGACGAAAGAACTCGCGTCGAGCATAACACCGAGTAGACACCAACCGGCTGAGAGCTTCGGGCTCGGCGCGAAGTTACTCGCTATCACATCTGGATATTTTACCCTCACGATGCTGCGACGAGCTCGTTTTTTTTGTCGTCCGTAATGCTTCAAGAGTACAGATTTTTGTTTGAGCCGTTTATAAAACAAAAATAATAGTTTTCTACAAAATAACAAATACTGTACCTTATTTTTATTCAAATTAATTTGAAGAATGATAATATAATGAGAAATTTGTAATAATCTTATTAATTTGTACAAGCGTTAATTGTTGAACAAAAATCAGTGGTAGATAAAAGTAGAATAAACAACACGCAATAACAAGTATAAAAACACTTTTAGTAAATTTTGCGTAAGAGGAATTTTAGTTTCATAAATACATAATTTAACCACATTTAATACAAAAGTTTAATTATTATACCGATGGGAGCATTTGTTTCGATAAAAATGGGTGGAAGACAAAAATGCGATAATGAACATTCAACAAAATTGTCTCTCGGCGGCTTTCGCTGGAAACGGCAAAGATGCAGCGTGGGCACGCCCGCATCCTCCAGCGTGGATTACGACCACGTGTCTCTACGTGCGTGCCGGCAGGTAGTGTCCTCGAAGGAGGGAACGCACCACCTGCGCCTTTTACAGAGAAGGGATCGCGAGACTTGCGGTTTGCGATGTTTACGTGGGTTTCGCGATGGATCGTTACGTTCTCGTCGAGCAGCGGCAGCTGCGACACCGCGAACTTTCGTCGGTGATAATGTAAAATAAATTTTCCTCAATAAAGATATAATAAAAATAATCATACAAAAAATAATTGTCGACTGGGGGGGGGGGGGGGGGGGGGGAGTTCGGCGTGAGAACGGTTCAAAGTGGAAAAATAATTTCTCTGCCGAGATTCTTCAAGACCAGACCGGACGGTCTGGCAATCCAATTTAGTTCTGCGACTCAACTCTGGCGTGATTCATCGGATCTCGTCGCCTCTCGAGGCACAGCTAAACCGAGATTAGAGCGGATATTTTCTGGCCAATTACATTTTTTTCTATTTAACTTTCATGATTATTTTCCTGGCTAATTTATCAATTGACCAGATCGCTGTTTAACTGTGTCTGCCTCTTTAATGTTAGAACGTAACGGTATTTTCAATCAAATAATAGAAAATTGTAACATGAACAATATCAAATAATTTATACATTTTTAGACAGTAAATTTTTCCATAAATCTTTCCTAAACATCCAACCTATCCTTCACCGTCCAAGGGCTCAATGTAAATATTGTTTACTATTCATGAGTCATCTTTCCCTCGAGCATTTTCAAAATGAAAATAAGATTTCAAAAAATGAACATAAAGGTCAGCAATTTTTATTATTTCTTTAGAAATTTTTTCGCATCGAAAACGCCCAAAACTTTTATATTAAATTCCAGTTATACCCGTAAAGAGTAATGAATTCCTATGCGCTTACGAGAGGTCGGTCGTTCGCGCCGTCGTAGTTCTCGAATGCTATTCTCGTCGAGCCCCTGGAACTGTCAACGGATCCCGGCTGCATAGCACTCATACGCATACACGGCGCAGCATCCTACGTAGTGCGCATGCGCGAGCATTATTTCTCTCTGCGATCAACGCGTGTCCCTTTGATTCACCCTTTTCAGTATCTTCTGTCAAACTATCTTGCGCGTGTGTATGTGTGTGTGTTTTTGTTTCGTTTTTATTTCCCGAAGGCCGAGACTAACTTGTAACTGTAAGGATGTACACAAATCCGTCCAAACTGTATTATTCTCAAGTCATATTTGTCCCACGAAGCAGACGTGGAGGAACTTTGTATTCTTGGAACAGGAAACGCGATGCGCCTCGCAGGGAGACAGCCCCGTGAAACTTTCGACGAATCCCTTCCTCTCATCCGTCTATTGGAACGACGAATAACGCTGATCCAGATTTCCGGAGATTTATTCTTTGTGTTATTAAAAATAAAAATAAAGTTAAGAATGCGTAATTTTTTTCATGGAAAAATTATATAGCTAAAATATATTTCTCCCGACTGGTAGGTTTTGAGTCTTATGTATATAGTTTGGAGTCAACGGTGCGAAGCTATGTGCGTGAGAATTTTTTACTTTGCCACGCTGATCTTTTTTCTATCCTATGTGAAGTTTAAATAAAAAATTACTTTACCCATCGTTGTACTTATTCGTTTTTAGCTTTAGGCATTTTCATATTTTTATTGTAATGATACTCGTGAGTTTCAAATCTTTTTCCAAGTTTTATAAATAATAAATGTAATTTATCCATTGGTGATTTGTTGAATTTTTTCACCTTTTGGATATTTCATATCTTTGTTAAAACAATTTTTGTTCACAGTCGATAATGGATTCGTGAAAAATTACTGCTTTAACCAGAGTCTGGAATATTTTCCTGCAGGGTAAACGTCGAAGAGTTTTCAAAGAATTTTCTTTAAAATATAATTCTGCTGGATTGAAGTATTTCAGTTTGATTTTTTTTTCAATTTATCAATCGGTGCATTTATCATTACTTTTGGATATTTCGTATCTTCTCGTAGTAATGTTCAATTAAAGTCAACACTGGCTATTCGCGAAAAGTTGTTGCTTTAACCGAAAACGGGAATATTTTTCCAGAGAAGAGACAACGAAAAGTTTTTGAAATAGTTGAATTGTTTTAAGTTATAACCGTATGGCCAAAGTCGTGAATATCTTCCCAGAGAACTCAAGCGCCGAGAGGTGTCATCGACGCTCTTACCGAGAAACGACAGCTTTACGGCCGCTGTACCTGGGAACGCAAAGAGAGCTCTCTCTCTCTCTCTCTCGTGATACTCGCTCCAGAGCTATAAAGTTGTCTAGCAGCCGATGCACTCGACGGATAAGCGACTCGTGAATATTGTCAACGTACTCAAGCTTTCCGTGCACGCTGCCGGGTTCGTTACTTCTCTTTTTTCTTCGCTGCTCGTAACGCAGTTCGCGTTATCCTATTTTCGAGTCTTTCCGCACACTGCCAAGTACCGTACAGCTCCGGCGTTTCCGGTCAGAAATTCAACCAGTATTTTCCGTAAAATAAAAAAATTCTTCGTACTAAATAAATTGTCGAAAATTTAATTAATGAAAAAAAAATTCTTTTCACACATTTTTCATATAATATTTTTCGTACCAGCCTTCTTGACCCCTCTGGATTCAACTATAGAATTTTTAAAATATCATATCTATTTGAAAAATTTAGAAATATGGCGATAAAAAAATTTAAGCTTTGTACGCTATACAGTCCCAACCACGGATTGAATATCGTTCGTCACGGCCTATGGAGGGGACAGCTTTGGCGACAGTTAGTACGAGCGGGGCATGCGTAATTTTGATTTAATTAAGTTTAGTTTCATTTCAATTTCGTTGGAGTTTTATTGCGATTCTGACAGATTTTTCTATCAATTCCGGTCAAGTTTTATCTTCGTTCTGCTAGCTCCTGACTTGCTGGTAGAGGTTTCATAAAGTCTTACAGGGTGAATTTATTATTCGGTGGAGTTGTGAGTGGTAGAGACATAATGTGCGCAAATCTCGTTGACTCCTGTCGACAAATGCGAGATGCGCAGGGTTTGTTTTCGCGCTGGTCTCACAGGCACTTATCTTTGGCATTGTACATAAACTCGGGCATAAATAAATGCACATATCGACGAACCCAGTTTTTGTTCAGTGCAGCCCAATCGTTCCCATTCACAGGTTCGAAAGTCTCTGAATCTGTGCCATGGAATTATGGACAATGAAATGAATAAAATTATGCAAGACGTAATAAAACAAAAAAAAAACATTTTCAGAGCCCTTTTTTCACAACTAATATTTTTTTTAACTAAACGTTTTTAGTACAAGTCCCCTTGGTTCTTCCGACGGATGCAAGACGCATGGGCTTTATTTACGCGCGGGTCTCGCAGCCTCTCGTCTTTGTTGCTGTACCTACACTTCGTACCTACGTAATACACTCGAGCACAGATATATAAATACATATCGAGGACTGTGAACGAGAAAGGCGCAAGTTGCGGACTTCGACGCGGGATTCGGGCCTTTTTGCTGCTCGGCACTCCATATATATACTGTACAAAGATGTATGAGCGCAAGTACGAGGCGAGATGGTGCCGGGTCGTAAACGAGCGCGTGCTGGTACGTCCGGTCTCGCCGCATATAGAACATCCGCTATATACAATCGAGCGTCTTTTACACCCACGAATCGGCCGACTGTCATCGGGCACGACGGGTGCGTATCCTGCACACGTGGGTACAACAGTATAGCCAAGTAAAATGCCTGTAGGTGCGCGCAAATTTCCTCACGTCGGAAACGATCAATGAAATTCCCTTTTTTTGCTAACCCTTGCGTTGCCACTTCCGGTAAAAATTGCTCTCGAACGCCAAATATAATTTGTCTTTTTATAGAAATGTCGGTTAACTCCTTAAAGATCGTGTAATACACTTTACATTAGTAACCAAATTTTTTACATTTTTAAATTTTATTCGCATAAACGGGGCTCTAACATTTAATGTTTTTATGACTGTACCGTCACGAGAAAAAACATTTCATAATTACATATATAGAACATGAATTTTCTTCTTGACCCATCACGGCAGTTTTCAGAAGTCATTTGTACTTCAGGTATCCTTATATTATTTATTTCGTAGTTACATAATTCAATAATAATTTTTTCGCTCCACATTTTAAAGTCGTCTTGTAAATTTTCTTGTATTCTTTAAATCCTCTCTGTGACCGAATAGCCTATTACGGCAGAGGGGGAGAGAATTATTCCACGCCGGAAGGGGTTACAGTAGATGCGAGTCAGGCAGTCAAGAGGCCATCGGGTTCGCCGTATTCGGTTGATGAAAATATATATATATATATGGTCTCTCGGTGTTCAACCACGTACGACGAGTGCAGAACCATCGACGGATAATAAGTATAGGCGTGCGGAAAAAGAGTCGAGGCGTTGATCGTCACCAACGCGGACCAGCCGTGTACGGCGCTCGCTCTGGGACCCCCGATAAGGCCGCGGTCACGCCTTCGTCATTGACGAGCCGACTGTATACGAGTGGCACAGTAATTATACCTACGGATTAATGTGCAAGAGCACCGGATATAACTTCGACCGCGTAACGTATTTGCATTTTAGTTTATTTTGCGTGCATTGTCTCTTTAAACATTACCGCAGACTTTCGAAAATCTGTATCGAATAATTTTTAAATAGAAATCAATGTGGGAAAAATTCGTAGAAAGTCATAACATTCAAAGTTAATTGAATAATCTGAGAGAATTCGTACGTATTCAGAAAGATATTCCCTCTCATTTCTTTGAACTTTATGCGAAGTGAACACTATTCGCAAGAACTAATTTTTGTGCCGAAAATACTAAACCCATTAACTACTATAAATAAGTATTTAATGAAGCACTTATGAATCGAAAAATGAATCTGTGACAAAATCTCGCCAAAATCTCAATTTATTTTGGCGAAAATGGTAAAAAAAAAAGATATACATAAATAAATAAAAAATAGAAACTGTCCATAGGCGTGGACTCTCCTCAGTAATGTTTTCACGAGATACGACTGAACTAAATGCTAAAGGCACTAAACGCATTAGATACTATAAATAAATATTCAAGAAATGAGATGATATTGCAAACACTTTTGATGGTAAAACAATCTGAAAAAAATCAAGCTTATTAAAGATGTCAAAACGATTAATTCTATACAATAATACTTCCAATACGTCATTAGCAAATTGATGATAAATAAGAGTTGACCAATAAAACTTCCAGAAAACTGATTGCTTTTATGAAGATGATTCATTCATGTTTCTAAATCCGTATTAATTTTTTAAATTCACTGTACTATTTGCAAAAACTACCTCAAGCGTCCAAACGATTGAACGTCTTAGCCGCTATAGACAAATACCCAATAAACCATCTGTCGATAAAAAAAATCTGTGACAAAATCCCGCTCCAATTTCAATTCGTTTTCATTACTTTACGAAAAAGATGCTCAAAAATAATTTAAATAAAATGTCCATGGGTGTGGTCTACCCACAGTAATTTCTCAGAGAAACGAGATACGACCGGATTAAGTGCCGAAGCCACTGAACGCATTAGCTACCGGTTTCGAGATCGGGAAACAGCAGCACCAGCAGCACCACGGACGAGCATGCATCATACGATAATGAAAACGAAAGGATAAAACCGCTACGGCATGTATCCTCCCGCCGAAGCCTCCGGTAGACTATAAGCTCTGTTATCGTATCGCATGACATTTTGCCCGTGCGAAATTTCCAGAGCTCGAACGGTGGCGAGCGGCAGCATTGGCTAGCCGGCTACAGCTTCTCGAGACTCTTCGAAGACTCGCTCCCGCCCGGTTGTCGCAGGCATGTGGCTGACAACCGTTCCTCTTTTATTTCATCGTCGGCTATTTTTATTTTTATTTTTTAGTTCATTTTTTCTATTTTTTTTCTTTATTTCTTGTCTTCTCGTTCTTCTTCCGTGAGTCGCTGGAGGCTCTCGGTACGCCGGTCCAGTCACGGGAACGTGCGACTTGGACGACGAGGCTCGAGGGCGTCGGACGCCCAGACGACGCCGGCGTCCTCGAGAAAATCCACTAATTGAGCGACTAAACTGCACCCTCGGCCTGTGTCGCGCCGGGCGAGGCGATATTCAGACATGTCATCCGAAGATGTCTGAAGCGTTGCAAAAATCTCGCAAATGTTTTCGCAACTTCGGTTTACACTGTGTTCTGACTCTCCTATATTCTAGATGGAAACATTTTTTTCTTTCTTTCTCAATACGAGAAATAAATTTTTTTTTTTCTAACATGAGATTGATTCTTGACGGTAAAGTTCGATGGAACTTTTAAGAGGAAGATGCGAAGTTAGCTTATTATTTAAATATATTCAATTGTTTCCAGAAACGGGCTCGATCATTTTTTACTCTTATACTTAATAGTTCCGTAAGCCACCTCATAAATTTTCCAAATTATTCGTTCATCCCACGGACCTGGAGTGAGTCGCGTATCCGGTGGAGCGGGTCGTTGCAACAACATTAGAGACCGACTGTGAGATGGGAAACATGTGTACGAAAATAGGATACCGGGAATGAAACCATACTGGGAATACTCCCGTTGATGATGATTACGGGTATTACAAATAACCCGACCGGGGGTTGTAACGAGATTGTTGCCGAGTCTCTATGCGACGGTAAAATTTACAAATTGCCAACGAAATTAATCGAGAAAAATTTGCTACTCCGCTGAGCAGCTACTCGAGATTGAGATTCGTTAAGCATTGCGAATAAATTCGCTCCGTTCCGAAGAAAGATTGATTTTATTTTGTATTTCATTTTATTTTATTTTATTTTGCCCTACTTAATCCTGCTTAGTGCTACCTGATCCTACTTTATCTTACTTCACTCCATTTCATCTGACACGATAAGAAATGTTGGCAGATTAAAAAGTGAATTTAAGGGAACCAACGTTATTCGAGGATCATCGAGCTGAAGATGTTCGCTATAGGATTTAACGGTTACGAAGCTATAACTGAAGTTGGCTCGTCGATCGTTGTATAATGCTCGAAGTTGAGCAGCATCAGCGATAGCATCGGAAACGTAGGGTTGTTCATCCCGTGCGAAATGATCTTAACGAGTTGAAACAACTTTAATTAAGCGCATTACAGCTCAAGAGAGAGAGAGAAAGAGCGAGAAGGGGGGGGGGGCGCAGAGAGAGAAAGAGAGCGCCCGTATACGGTTGAACTTTGTCTATCGCGTGAGTTGGTATGCTGTTGCATACAGCGCGGTGAGTAGTTACATACAAATAGGAGTACAAGCGTGGGGCAGTGTAATGGGCCGTTTATCCCTCGTGAAGCTGGCTTTGTAGCCCGACCGGTAGATCGCGTGCTCGGAGAGAATGTAGATCAGTTTACAGGCTTTTAGTGTTTTAATGTTGAAAAGAACCAATTTATGCATTGTGACTATAATGCGCGTGTGTATAACAGGATCGACTTTATTCACAGACTTCGGGTTAAGAGCATTTTTTTTTTACTATTTATTATTAGTAATTATTAGAATTACTTGTAGATTCCTCATCGACGCTAAAAATACATCGAATATATAACTTTTTCTTCTTCATTTTATCTCTTTATTCCTAAGATTTTCGACTAAAGGCCAACCATGCAATATTTTTAAAATCACAAGAAAAATAGGTAAAACACTGAAATCTTTTTAAAAAAGCTTCTTTACATATGTTTTCGGGCTAAAAACGAATTCTGTGTTAGTTTTGGTTCGAAGTCCGCAAACGATTTTCTGTATAAAGTGAAATGAAATAAAAAGTACAATAAAATGGACTTTTCCATTACCAATGAAAATGCTTCTTTGAATCTCTTATCATTGCTCCTTCGCCGATGACAAATTCTTTATAGTAGTACAGCCCATCGTCTATTCAAGTTTCAGTATCGATGCTCTCGTCAGCCCGGCTTCCGGCTATTGTATTGCGTTCGATGTGGCTTATCACGAACTATAGCGTATCCCACGAAGCGATTGAGTGTTCAATCTCCTGGAAGACTTATCAATCTGTCGCTTTATCCGTTGTGTTTATTTCTTTTTATTCATACGTACTATGTGTATATATATATCTACTCCATTCAATCGAGCTCGCATCCTGAGCGTCAATATCGCCCTCGTCCGTTATCCCTTGCATAGATTCCACTGTAAGAGTATTGGTTTACCGAGATGCGCCGATAGCTATCGACACGACCTTATACATATCGTAGAGATAACCGGGGCAAAACGGACCGGCGTTCTCCATACAAGGTACGACTTTTTTTTGATGGTCCGTTTTACCCTAAGCATTTCAATTTGCCCCTTCAGATCTGATGTGCTCTCACATATTCGTTATCTCTCGCATCGATTCTACTATTGCTGTTTTAGCTTATACATGTATATTCGTCCATAGTAGTCAACATGATGATGTACGTATCGCTCAGACAACCGGGGGCAAACTGGTCCAGCGTCCTGCATTTGAGATGGAATTTTGTTTAGTGGTCCTTTTTGCTCCGGGTGTTTCATTTTGCCTCTTTAGGTTCAATATATACTTGCACACACAGTTTACAATACAGTATAGTATAGTGTAGTCCTGCGGGGCAAGAAACTACGAGACTCTCGAATTGCACCTCGCTTCGGATTTCGCTTCGGAGACGTGGCCCAGTAATTCAAGGCTCCAAGCGATTAAAGTCAACGGGACTCTCCGATCCCAGTTGAACAAGCCACGAGAATCGATCGGAGCCACTCTGCGCGAAAACTTCCTCGACGTGGCAACGCTCCCATAACGGCACTCGAACTTTCTTTGCGGATGACTAATTAATAACCCTTCAATACCTAATTTCCCATTAAAGAGCTTTTGATCTAAAAAAGAAGACTTCAACATTCGTAGATGAATGCGTGTTTAAGACAGTAAACTTTTCTTAATTCATATTTAATATTTTGTATTAACATTAACTCTGCGAGAAGTAAATTTTGCATTTATATTAAACTGTCTTTGATATTCGAAATTTCGTAGAGCAAAACAAATTATATCGACCCTGTATTATCCCATTTGTGATTGGACATCTTTTAATATAAAAAGAGGAGGCGTTACAATTCACGAACAGAACAATGCATCTGTGAGAAGTTAAAATATTAAGTATTAAAAAATGCATATTTAATATGCGTATATTACAATTATATCCGATATCGAAAAATTTTGAGTGTATTTTCCTCCGCAAGAAGTAAACCGACCCTCGAGCCACGATAGAAAATGTATTCGTAGAAAGTCCATTCAACTGCAGTGCTGCGTTCGAGCCTCGCCCCTCCCCGTCGGCTCGGTACCAAATAGAGGAGAGATCAGAAGGAGGATTCGAAGTTTGAAAAAAAAAACTTAGAAAAAACGAACAACAACAAAAATGTATAAAATAAGTACTCGCGCACGTTGGATGATAGACGATCGTGCCGAAGCAGAGAAGAAGACCGGTTTCGGTCATTCCGCTTCGGGGGCTACTGTCCCTTTCCCCTTCGACGAGTCTCGGCCGTCGAGGCTCGTGCACACTCTCTATACACATATTGTGCTCTCTACAGCACCACGATTCATCCATCGCTCGCCTATCTCCGTAATCTTCTGTCGATCGGTGTCGTAAACGACGTCTGCTTCTATCAGATTTTTATTTTTAATTTTTCACGATGTTTTTTTTTCATTGCCTTATTTTTTATCAAACGAAAGAACTTTACTTAATATATTTCAATGCCGTGACGATATCGACGATGGAATGTCTAAATAAACATATATGTGTCTTTAACATATTAATCGACGATAATAATAGTTCGCGAAATCATTACCATCGATTGTTATTTGACAATTGTATTTATATAATTCAGTCGCTTATTACAAGAACAAATTATTCAACAATTATTCGCATATTTTCTATTATTGAAAAGACATGTGAATGGTCAGGTTTGGAGCATAGATCGATTAAAAATGGACCCCTTCATATTCATCCCATTTACTGTGGGTATTAAAAAAATGTATATATTTGCATTTTTGAAAAGTTTCATTTCTAAGGAAATTTTTTGCGTCCACAGGTATGGCGACCGCAGGTATCGAAGTCCGAGAGGCTGGACGAGCTCTCCGATTCCAGACCGAGTCTCCTCACTTGGTGTCCATGGGCAGCGGCAGACTATCAACCGCAGTCACTCTTCACCCTTTGCCGGAAGGTAATTTCTTGGTAAAACCACAAATACAGTGTCGCGATATTATCTTTCTCGTAGAATAAACGCGGAGTCGACGCGCTAACGATTTACGACTGCATGGGCTTAATAGTTCGGTGACGAAGCTCCGAGCTTTATTGCTCGTCGCGCTTCCAATGCCGCAAAAGTGAGTCACTCATCGAGAATTTCCCGCTATTTTTCCCCCTCGGTCAATGCATCGCCGGCACATTCTAATCCCCTCCGGAGAAGTTTATCATCACGACGGAGATTAGTCACAGGTCTACACAAACCCTAACCGTATCAGTTATTTACCCTGGAGAATATCAATTTCCGACGACAAAAAATAAATTCGTACTATTTCTCAACAAAATCCTATGATTGATCATTTTTACGAGTCAAACTTTTTGTACACCGAGCGAAAAAATAATCGTAAATCCGAATACTATTAATCGTCCTGAGATTTCAATAGTAAATAAAAATTAGCTTTTAACGTTCATATATTTTTATCATTTCTATAATTAATTAGTCAATCAAATAAATTATAGTGCTATAATTTAAAAAGCCTGTACTAAACTGCCGAGCGTGTCAGTCAATTACCTCGGGAATCATTAATTTCTGTCGATTGAAAAGTGAATTCCTACAATGTCTTCGTATAATGATAATACGACAATCAATACTTTTTACACGGAAAATTATGATCCGAGAATTTTGAAATCGACCGAAATAAGTAAAAATTGTACTGCACTGTAAACAATAAATAAAAAGATCTTTCATCAATCGAACGATATTTTTATAATTGTTACAAATAATTGATTAGCTAACGAATTGAAGACAAAAAATTGGGGAAAAAATAAATAAATTTCTCGAGTGGTCAAGAGCATCGACAATTTCTGCATGAGTTATGTTACGGGTTAAATTCTGGCCGTGGGTGGCCAGTTGTGTCTGCGGTCTGTATTAATAGCGCGGTAATTGTCATTTCCGGTTCTTAGGGCTCAGTGCAACGCACTGCGCGAAGAATGCACAGGGGCGATTGGGGCGGACGTCATGGAGCGAAATGGCAAGAGGGTTGGAAATGTTTGCGACGTCAGAACGGTACCGCTAATAGCTAGTGAATTCCTCCTCTAATCGTTTTTGATAAATACTGGACGGAGCAATTAGCCAAGTCGGCTTCGGCAAAATGTACACGCAGTATTTCATTAATACACGTGGCGTAGTTGGAAGACATTCAAAGCCGCTTCGACGGAGTTTGCTGCATAATTGACGGCAGAGAAGGACGATACGTATATATATATATATATATATATGTATGTATATGTTTGTGTATGGGGCATTCCAGGTCGAATCAGAGCGTCGATGTCACCCCAGTCGTTTTTGCTCGAAATTTTTTCAGATTTTTTAAGCACCAGTGAAACTGTTTATTCCTTGGATAGCGAATTCCGGAAAGGCCTTATTTAAAATCGAAAACATTTGAAACTGACTCTATAATTTGAAATATGATTTAAACGGCAAACGACAACGTGTTCTTAACATTTACTATTTTTTCGCATGCATTCTTTCAATGCCAAATGGATTTTTTTTCATCGGTAATAACTTTCTCGAATATCAATGGATTTAAATGTTTCCGAAGTTTATAACAATAACAGAGGGCTCGACTACAATTCTGATTATTTGGAACAGGGCTTTTCGGAATTAGTTTTTCAAACGTTTAAAAATTTTACTAGTGGCGAAAAAAACTGGGAAACAACTTCACGACTCTTAAATTTCGTGTTTATTAAATCGACGTGAAATGCCCCATATACAAATATAAATATATATTGATGGACGTGTCGTTCAAGATTGAAGGGGAAAGCTTGTCTCTAATTTTCCGGGTCACTATAGCGGCTCTGTATACTATACAGTAGCGATGTAAATCAAGGGTTGACGTGGAGAGTAGTTCCTTCCCTACCGAGTCAGGTGCACTCACGATTCGGTGCATCACGAGCTTACGAACCTATATAGATATAATGTAAAGACGGTATTATAGATGTGGTGCATAGTTTATGTAGTCTTCCTCAAAGACGAAAACAATCTCAACAGTCTCCTCGGCGGTTCTGACGTAGCAAATGATAGATAAATGAAAAGCGGGTCGAGACATAGACGTGGCGCTGATATACTAGATGCCGTACTTCGGCTTGGCAGAGCAATCTCTCCTGGCGAAACTTTGGCCATACTCGCAGCATTACCTTCCCTTCCTCCGGACACTTCAAAACGTTACTTCTCGATCCAGAAATACGTGTCGCTTTATCGAATGCTCGCTACTTTTGTTATTTCTCCTCGAGCCTCGCGGATCTATCACGGATTTATTATTTATTGATCGTGTATAACTTTTAATTGCAATGCTGAAATTGAACTATCAAAATGTTTATTCCATTGGTTCGTATTTTCTAATTATGGAATTTGGGTATAAAAAATTACTTAGCCACACGTTACTGCCTAAAATTTTGAATTACAAACTTTTACCTCACTGTATGAAATTTATTTATTTTGGATTATGGGATCGGTTCAATGAATAAAATATATCGTCTTATGAATGTAAAGCAATATCTTTTTATTATTCCGACTTCTTATTCTATCAAGAGTCGTCGAAAAACTGAAACTGAGAGTGCGATTGCAAGAGAAAAGAGTCACGTATGCTTCAAGCACAAAGCAGACCCAAAACGACTTCTCTTATATACTCTTATGTATATTTTCTTCTACTAATCTAAACTGCGTCGCCTCGATAGTTATCGATAGGCCACACGCGCTCTTTATTCTCACTTCATACGTAAACACATACTCCTCAGTAATATGATTAATATTCTCATATCATAAAAGATTATTTTTGCCATATTCCAAAATTCAAGTCCATACAATTTGACTAAGAGTTCCACAATTTTTAATTGTGAAAAAAATGGCATTGTTTCTTTATTCCCGAAGCTTCCTTTACGAGGAAGGAAAAAGAAACAGAAACAGTGTGTAAAAAATCTTCCCGCGCCAGATAAATCAAATTTTTACAGAATCGCAATCGCGAAAGGTGATCGGACTCTTTCGTAACTCGAGATCGGGAGCATTTCCGGTCTTGGTCGTTCTGCCGAGTCGACGGAATTTACCAAAAATCTTACATGATACTTATCCATGAAAAACGGTATCCCAGCGAGCAGTGAGTCAGACTGGCGGAACGCGTCGTGCTGTCTAAGATTCTGCCGTGCTCCACTCTACTCCGCCCTACTCGGCTCCCGTGGCCGATGCCAGTGTAACATCGAAAATTGCTGTATACACTCACACGACCCGGCTCCTTCTCTACCCGGGGGAAACAGGAGTCGCGAGCGAATGTCTGAGAAAGCGACATTGGACCTGACGCACAAAGACGAAGGATGGAGGGGCTGGGGTTGGAGAAGGGAGGAAGAGAGAGTGGAACCCTGAAAATGTATAACTGTATCAACCGCGACGAGATTGACTCCTGCAATAATTTATATCGCGGATTCGCATCAGAGTCGAGCCGGTCGTTCTATATTTGCGCGAGTCTCCTTACAGTTACAAGGAGTCAGCCGCAAGCGTTTTGGCTGATGTCGTAAACTTTGAGTTTCTTGAGAAGCGCAACTGAAGTTTCGAGGGTTTTTCGCCGGAGCACGTAGCGGTGCGACTTGAAGCGATGTGAGAGGCTTCGCTCCGTGAATGAGCCGTGCTCGGTCGGTAACGGAAATTATAATTGATTTTCTTGGGCGTGGAAATAATTTTCGGTATCCATATTTTTCTGTTACGACGATGTCATCTGAGATTTGTCGGAAAATTTGCGTTTGAGTGGAAACTGTTCGGAGAATTAAAAAAAAATGGATTACAGTGGCCGTTACCGACCGCGGTATTTTGGATACTCTCGACGCAGCGCTAGTTTAACACACGACTCACCGGGTTACTGTCCTCGAGATGTACTCCAATATTTCTCCGAGTCAGAACGCCTTACTGCCATTTATATTTATACATATGTCGACTTAAAACACAAGGGCGTATGTCCGTTTGGTTATACACATTAGATATGCCCTTATCATTTTTGTCCCGGGGTACAAATGACTTGCTGCTGCCTGTTCACTTTGCGAAAGCTGGGTTATATATATATATATGTGTGTGTGTGAGTGTGTGCATGTGCATGTATATGCATACAAGTGTCCAAGAAATTTATACACGACAAACGCACGTGCACGAAACACTATGTATCCATAAGGCAGCCTTTAAAGCCTCTCTCGCGAGATCCACATTAACTTCGAGCGCGTACGAGAGGAAAGGGAATATAGATATATGTATATATATTCATGCGAATGTATGTGTATTTGTGACATGCTCGAGATAAGGAGTTATTTACCGCATGACCGCATTACTTGCCGTTTTAATTGTCGGGCGAGAGAATTTTTTGAATTTTTTTTTTTTCTAAAAAAAAAATAATAATAATGCGTGGCAATGAAAATCTCACTGTTGTTTGGAAGTTACAAATCACTGTGGATTTCTTGCAAGTTTGCGTATGTTCTAGTTTGTTTTACCTAGTGCTAAAACAAAATTTCATCGAGAACGCCGAAATGCTAAGAAAAATGATTTATGCGATCATGTCACGGAAAAAAAGTATTCTTATTAAATAAATAAATAATAATTTGATAAAATCTTTTTTTTTTGCGTTCACTCGGTTATTCGTAGGGACTTTCCGGTCAGGGAGTAAAATTGGCAAAGTGAGTAAAAAAATGTTTATGAGATTTTTTTTCTACCATTATTTTTACTATTTTCCCCCTTTAAGAAATAAACAATCGAGGGTATTAACGGGTTGATATTTCGGACCGGCGAACGATCCGGCTTGGCCAGACGAGATTTCCAAAAAGACCGTAAATGCCGGGACCCGCTCGCGCCAAAACTAAATATAAATCGTCTTCTCTAGCGCGCGTGCGAGCGGTTCCTCACCCCTTTGTAGAAAGCCCGACGAAATGCTCTCGCCGGACGGTGCAGTGTGAATCGTCGGCTCCTCGACGACGTAGTATTGCTTCGTCAAAAACCAGTCGAAAATTTTCGCCAAGAGTTTTCATTAAAAACCCTCACCAAATCATAATTTGTAAACATAAGTATCAATATCGCTGTTCAGGTGAGAACATTTTTTTAAAAATGCAAAATTGTTGGAAATTTGAATAGCTTTTTTTTCGTTCGGGTTAACGCAACGTCTTAAAATCACATTGCATCTATGCCTGCACCGTGCTGCATAACGTTTGGCCTTCCCAAACACTTAAACTCGATTATTTAACTATCCGATTTCCTTTCATGGGGAGAAAGCATGCAGGATCACGACTCTAGTTTTGGTCTACGGTCAGGGATAGTGCACCGAGATCGTGCGTTGGAATTGTACATCGTACGATCGCAACGCAATTTCTGTCGTCCAATGCGGTCGAAAGTTCACCCTTTCGCCCGATCTCCCTCCCGGTACGCGCAACACCGTGTAATACAATAAAAAAAACGAAAAATCATTTTACCGGCTGCCCCGTGAATAAATTCATGCCATTTAAATAAACGATTAACAAAAGTTAATTCAATTATTTATTTCGATTTATTGTATAAATGTTACTCAAACCTGTGCGTCTAAAGAATCATACGAAGACTTTTGAAAATATTCGGCATACGAAGGAGTATAATATAGATTCATTATAATAATGAATGTTTGTCGTTATTGGTATTTTTATTATGCATTGACTGGACCGTGAATCAATATAAGGAGAATTTTAAAAGAAAATGTCGATCGATATTTGCGTACATATAGATATATATATTACAAAGAGAAGCGGGGCAGAATAGGACAGTGGTGTAAAACGGAGCAGGAAATCGGATGTATCGATGGGGTAAAATGGGAAATCTAAAAATCGTTACAAAAAGCGTTTTTCCCACTGTCCTATTTTGACCTGGGCTCCCACGTTAATATATTATTATTATGCAAAAATATAATAATATTCTAATCTTTGAAACCATTTGACAAATTAGCTTCGTCAAAGTTTGAAAAAGCCGACACAGAACTCGGCTGTTCTCGGCCTAACGATCAATTGAACCGAGCAGTTTAGCGAATGTTGCAGCGAGCGATATATACACACGCCACGAGAAACGAGCTCGAGATACCAGGCGCAATTCAAATTCTCGTTGGCTTAGTCACACGCTCGGCTCGACGGCTCGAAAACATCAACGGGTTTTTAGTTTGTTAAACCGACATCGCCCGTAAAAATCAACGACCGTCCGGCCGGCGGACCCTGACCGATGAGTAGTTAAGAAAATTCGCTCTCTCGCGGTCTCTCACCGACTGCTCAATGACTCTTGAGTTTCCGCTTATACCGCCGAGTTACGTAAAAATACAACAGTGCCGATTCATTGAAAAAAACTTTGTCCCGAACTGGGTCAATCGATGCTGAATCATTCACGAAACTTTTCGGACGCGCTACTCACCCGATCCGTGCGCTTCGAACATTTAATTTTTTTTTCACTCATCCCGGAAATCCGTAAAATCTGCGACGTATACAGGAAACTGCCTTCACTGGCAGTTGATCAGTCGAATGAAAGCTTATTTTTTTTTTGTGAGTCCAAGTTTGTTTTAAAAGCCACCCACAGCTTATACCGGATGAGCATAGTAGTTTATACGAGCCTTTTACTCGGTCGAAGGTCTCGGACTCGTAAAACTCGCAGGGGAAAGAATGCGCCCAGAAACCAGATTTTTATATGATCGGTTCCCTAAAAAAAATTGTTCATTTAATTATTTTTAATTTAATTAAATTTTTTCGACAAATATCTCGACCACTAACAAAATATTATATATAATACATCTTAAATCCATGAACTCTCTGAAACAACAAATTATAAGTGTTGGAAACGTTAAGGATACTTAAGTCTACGAGTTTATAATACTTGGGCTTATTTCTTGAAGTTTGTAATATTCCACATACGATACACCTTATTAATTGAATGGTTTATTTTATTCGTTTTCTAATATTGTGAGAAAGTGTTATTAAAATATTTCATTTTTGCTTTCAGGGAGGGTGATATTAGGTTCGGACAGAAATGCGGACATACCGATCGCTGGTACGGGCGTCGAACCCGTTCACTGTGCCATCGAGAACAACAACGGTGTGGTCGTTATTCATCCGATAAACGGAAGCACCTCCATCGATGGAACGTTCATCAACACGCCAGCCAGACTCGCTCAAGGTGATTGGCGCCGTCCGATCAATTTTTAGCGGGACATACAAAAAACTAGACTCACACCTAGGTCACTCTGCGATCCCAATACCGGTGCCACAAATTCAATTTGATTAACAATATGCGATTATTCGCTCGCGTGGAAAACATTATTTGCTGAGCCAACCAATCAGTCAGTAAGCCGGCCCATTGATTGCCCGAGAATAACTTATTAGATTTTTATTTTGAAAAATTGTATCATAATATGTATGCGATGTTTTTTTTAATGAGTAAGATTGGCGGAATTTTCGGAAATTTAGTTTTTATAACAAATGGAATGGTTTTTAGAAAATCGAATTACATCACATATACAGTATGTTTTTTCGAAAATTGTGCTTCCATAGCGTATGAAATGGACTTCGGAAACAGAAATTTGATCTCCTATTCTATATTTTCGACAACATCGGCCCAGTTTTCGTCATTGTCAATTATTAAATGAAACATTTTATTTAAAAAAAGGACAAATCCACTCTCCAATAAGCCGTCAAATGAAATTAATAAAAACTACATTTATTATTAGTATACACTGTGTTCAATGGCGCTAACCGGAACAACAACGAAGAATAGGCCAGTTACCTTAGAATCATTTTCAGGAATCCGAATGATATGCTATATTTTCATACTATTATACCCGCAATTTAATTACTATTGGAACGAAAAAAATTTATCAAAAAAATTAGATTATACTTTAAAAAATAACTTTTTTTTATTCAACATTTTAATTCTGCCCAATTAACGCATACCAATGATTTCCATTCCGCAGGTTGCATGCTGTCGATAGGTCGTTCGAACTACATGCGTTTCAACCACCCGGCCGAGGCAAAGCAGTTGAGGTCCGTCCTGCCGAACTCCCGGATATCAATGGCTCCGATAAGCTTCGCCATGTCTCCGGACACCAGCGAACTTCACCTGGAGCGCAAGCCACCGGTCGCGCCAAGAAAGTCACCACGAAACTCCTGTTCAGACGAAGACGTCGGTTTCCTCGGCAAGCTCACAAAGTTCGAAATGCTCGCCAGGCAAAGCAGAAACTGCGTCTCGCCGAAGGTGTTTCCGGTCGGCGCGTTGACGACTAACGTGCCGGCCGACCAAATTTTGGGCCACTCGAGGTCTTCCAGTCTGATCTCCCTCACCAAGAGTCACAACTCGCCGCTTCAGAATCTTACCAACTTTGAGCGAAGCCGCTCGAACACGCCTTGTCACGCGAACGGCCCGGTCGTCCAGAATAATCACGACGACCGTCAGACCAGGTCGGACTGCCGAACGCCCAGCAGGTCCAACACTCCGAATTATCTCACTTCGACGCCAAACGACAACCAGATGCAAATTTACTCAACTGCCACGGAAGCTTACTTAAGAAACTGCGCTTCGAACTGCCACGAGAACAACAACGAAAATATCGGAAAGATCCAACCGAACGGCTACGATATCATGTCAAGAAGCTTGATCTGCCAGCGAGGAGGCGAATTCGACAAGTACGGAAGAGAGTTCGACATGAGCCAGAGTCTCATCGTCACTAAAACGACGACTACCGAGTTTTTGCAGCTGGACAAGTTTTCGTCGAACTCGTCGAATCGCGGCTCAAACGGGTATAGCGAGAATGAGAGCCGGACGATCGCTCAATCGTTTGGATCGAATCCTAATATCAAGAGAATTCAACCACCAAGTCCGGCCTTTAATAGGAATCCAAAATACTCCGAGCAGAAAAGAAGTCCCAGGGTTAAGAGTCCGACTCCGAGCAACGGGAGCGGATGCTCGCTCGAGGAACTCAAAGAGAGACAGCACGAGGCAGAGAGCAAGAGACGCGAGGCAGAGAGCATGAGGAAGATCGCTCAAGAAGAAAGGGTCAAGGAGCAGGAGGTTGAGAGACTCGAGAAAATGAGACTCGAGGAGATCCTTGCTATGTGTGCCGAGTACGAGAGGCAGAGCACTCTTGAGAGACCAAGACAACCCAACAGGTAATAGTTTAATGATTGACGACTTTTTTTTAAATGTTTGTCGATAGGTCGATGACGGATTTTTTTCATTTTTTTTTGCGGATGAAAAAAAAAATTGGGAAAGACTTTCTCGCGATCGTAACTAAGGTGCGGTGGTGTGAAAAAAATCGCAGGGACAGAGTATAGAGAATTGTACAAAGAATTTATTTTTTTTCAACGATATTTGTATATCTTGTAATATAAATTTTATAATCGCTCGTAAAAGCAATTTTAGAAGAACTGTTTCTCGATAGATAGATCCAGATTTTTTTTTTTAATTGGAATAAAACAAGTTGACGAATGAATTCCTCGGATTACATTATTTATAAGGGTGGTGCAATAGTGTACAACATCACCGAGTCTGAAATTCAAATGAAATACAAACATATAATAGTGGAAGAGTTGTAATCCATTTATTTGGCGATTGAGTTATAAAATGAAACAGAACAATTCTTGTCCATGAAGGTTTGCATTTTTTTTTTCGACTATTACCTATAATTTCGCTGTTTTGGTCCTACCTTTTCTAAATCACAAATCGTCACATACTTCCGATTAACATGATAATGTTATAATTATAAAATTTATTTGTTAAGCCACATCAGCATCGTTAACTACATTTTTGTCCAATCGTCCTGTTCCCAGAATAAAAACCAATGGATCGTTGCCACGCGACAAGAGACCGGGCTACAATTCGCCGTTCGACAGTCCGAAGAGTCCCGCGAAGAGCCAGCACTATTTCTCGTTCGAAATGACCAAGCCGTCAAACGCCGATTGCCACGAGAACGCACAGATCAACAATTCCCGAACGAATTTCCAGAACGGCGACGGCGCGAACAACAATCGTAGCCGATCGCCCCATCGCCAGTCCGAGCAACCGACCACTCCGAACAACAATCAGCAATCCGCGAAGTGGGTAAACGTCTCACCGGTCAACGATTCCGGCTTCTCGGCCTCGATATCCCAGGCTCGAGGCCAAAACTACGAGAACGTCAGAGTCGCAGCAAACGAGAATTTCGACGCTCAGTCGGTAAAATCGACGGACAGCAAAAAAGCCAAAAGCGAATCGACAGCTCAAACAAGTCCGACCGTCTTCGGTGCAATTCAACTGAACGGCACGCGAATTGAATCGGCGAATTCGAGCCTCAATTATGAAAATATATCGTCGCTCAATGGTAATCTAAGCCTCTACGAAAATATCGAAAATTCTACCATACCGACGCCGACGAACGTATCGACGCAGCAGAACAACAACCAAAATCGCGGAAGTCTGAAACGCAACGGACACTTGTCGAACTCCTGCGAAGTAATCGAGAACAAATTAGCGATATCGAACGACGATCTGCTCGAGGCGATCGAACAGTTGTCGATGCTCTCGAAATCGAAGGAGGGCATTTTGACAACCCCAAAGAGAAACAACGTTGAGAAGGACAACGCCAAGTCCAACGAGGCCAAGGCCGACAAGGAGAGGAAGGAACTCGAAGAGGAGGATCGAAGGAAGTACATAGAATTTTTGCAGAACGAGAAAATTCATATCTTCGGCAACATGGACGTTCTCAAGCGAAGCATCGACGACATCGAGATTCAGGAGGAAGAGATAAATAGAGAGGTATAAAAAAAAAATCAAGAGAGGTCCTGCTTTACAAGGCCTAAAAAGAGGGTCTTTTTAGGATTTTTTTAGGAGGGAAAAACAACTGAACCCACAGAACTTAGAGGCATTTTTTAAAGTATACTTGAAGTGTGAAAAAAATTGTTTTCACACAAATAAAAAAAGGACTGCACCGTTATCAGTTGCCACTTTCCTAAATTGGCGGGAGTGGTAGCAAAATACTAAAGGACCTACCGACATAAATCAAAACTTTTTTTTCAGTGCCGAATTCCCTTCTATGTGAACTTAGAACTTTGCTAAAAAAAAAGCCTTTGTACATAATTTTTATGGCTCGTTAAATTCGTTTTTTCTTTCTTAAAAACAATTTTTATTACCTCAACGAAATATGATTTTTCTATTCCTATTTTCGTTTCCGAGGTTCACATAAAAGAAAAATATGTAACAATTGAAAACATAATCGATTTTTTTTGTTTCCGTTCTTTTTTCTCCACCACTTGAAAATTACATTGTAAATCGGCCAATAACTAGTTGAAAACTACGGTAGTAGTCGTATTTTAACTTGTACGAAAGAAATTTCGTATAGTTTAAATATACGGTAAAACATGTTTCTAAATCCACTAGAGTCACGTATGTTTTTCTCTCCTAAAAAATTTCTGAAAATATGCTGTTTTTAGGTCTCGTAAAGCAGGACTTCCACTTAAGAAAAATAAAAGTGGTGGTAACCGATTAATCCTCTAAATAGAATTTTCTCGTCGAGGTGTTTATTGTTTATCGGTCGGGATATTCTCGGATGAGCTTGGAGAGTGGAAAAAGAAAGTGACGAATCGGTGTGGGCGTTGGAGGAATGCTCTACGGCTAGCTTCGGAACTATCCTAGCTGTTATGATCTTCTAGTCGACGTAATATTTGCGTAACTTTGTGCGTTCGTTTTTTTTGTTTTGAGGATTGTTCATCCCGATATTACGAGAGCATTCCAAAAGCGTTCCAAAGACCGGTCTAAATGATTCCTCGGCACTGTTTTACTGTCACTCCAACGCACCGAAGCCGATATTTCTTTGTTTATGCAATTCAGTAGTTTTCTCTTTGAAGACGGTCGTGCGTCGCTGTCCGCGACGGTATTTACGCTCTAGTGGATAAATCGTTGCGGAAAAAATGTATGTTATTTGTTCGGTAAAAAATTAACAATATTAGCGACACTATTAACCATTTTTGCTTATTATATGACAGGAAATTTTAGCGACGTTTTTTTCACGAATCAATAGAACCTTTTAATGTTTTAGGCGCTTTGAATACCGTGAAAAATCATACGGAAAAAGATTCTTACAAAAATATAACGATGATCGAGCCTTGGTTCAATGATAAATTTAAGTTGCAATCATACTACAAAAAATATATGTTATTTGTTCGGGGGATATTGGCCACGTTGGTAATGCAATTAACCTTTGTCGATATATTTGACAGGGACTTTAGTCGATTTTTTATGTTTCGTAAAAATAGATGGAAGGTTGTAATGGTACAGTCTGCTTAAATTTCATACGGAAGAGGTCGAAAAAAAATTGTTATGAAAATATAACGGTAACCGAGACATTATGGAATGAAAATTTTAAGTTCCAGTTATAGGCATATGGATGACTTATATTTCAACTTATTTTTTAATTTACATTTTTTCGATCCTCTCAGCTGGAACTTGAGAAAGCTCTGTTGTCAGCTGAGTACGACTCGGAGTCTCTGAAGCTCACCGGCGACGAGGGTGAAAAGATAAGGATACAAATGCGAATAAACGAGCTGGAGAGGGAGATGACGGAGGACAATAATTCACAGGCGAATTTGCAATCCGAAGCGAAACAGCGTGTGCAGCACGCTCAGCAAGTTTGTAGCCGTCTCGAGGAGGAATTGAACAATTGTCAGGACTCATCGAAGCGCAACGAGCTCGCCGATAAACTCGCTGTACAACAGGACGTACTCGAATCTGAAAGGAAAGCTTTCGAGGACCTCGAGTTCCATCATTTGGAGGAGGAAGCAAGCCAGTTGGCAACGAGAGAAGAGTTGCAGAGGTTCGATCAGGATAGCGTGAAAAATATATATATATAATAATAAACAAAATTATCAGAAAAATAATTGTTTTGATTACACCATAGTCGCAAATTTTTCCATTCTCTCAACGTAAATAATATAAAATAGTATAAAATAATAATGAGCAGAATAAAATTGAAAAATGTATATATATTCAATGCTAGAATAATCTTAAAACTATTAATTTGATTATAATTAAACAAATTTCCACCTCAACATTTCAGATACCTGAGCGAACTTTCGGGAAGAATAGAAGCGAGAAAAGCCCAGCTCAATCACTTGGAGGCGCAGCGCTCGACGGCAAAAAGTTCGGCGACCAAAGACACGAGAAGCTTGGAGAGACAAAAACTGGGGCACATGAGACGATTGGAGGAGGTAAAAAAAATATGCCTATATTTTACGAGATACTTTCATGTTCCTCTACAAGTCATTCGTGTTTCTCACTCGAGGGAACTCGCAGCGTCATTCGAATAAAATAAAATAAAAATCGATTCATTATAACTTTATCTGTATCATCTCAGGGCCGCAGCCGCTTGCGTGCGATCGAAGACGAACTGGAGAACCTGGTGAGAAATCCACCGGACTGCTCCGAGGAGAAACGATCACCGAGCAGAGAGGATTTCGATAGAATCTCGCGAGTCACGACCGACTCGCCGATCGTTAACAAT
This sequence comes from Listrodromus nycthemerus, assembly GCA_963978505.1. NCBI lineage: Eukaryota > Metazoa > Arthropoda > Insecta > Hymenoptera > Ichneumonidae > Listrodromus > Listrodromus nycthemerus. The sequence continues at coordinate 5,455,103 of OZ021684.1, read as the reverse complement.
CAAGGCAGTCTGGGCAGAAAGACCATCGAGTCGCTCAAGGAGATCGAACGGAATCGGCAGTTGCATTTAGCCAAACAAGGTACGCTGAATTCCACCAATCTCATGGCCAAAATTTTCGAGGATGAATTTTCCCTTATGAAATGACATTTGTTGGGTTTTCTGGAATACATTTTTAATGGATTTTAACTAATGCGATGGGATTTTCTCGTAGATACAATGTCTTCTATTTTTTTTCAATATTATATCTTATATACTATAATCTTTTATGAAAAAAAAATTAATGTAAAAATGAAGGACAAAAGTGAAACAGAAGTTAAGAAGATGGGTTTCTAAAGAATTTGAACAATTAAATATTGTAATGAGAACTTTTTTCTATGTTCCAAAAGGGAGTCAAGTGATCTCGGAGGAGCGTCGTCGAGTGGAGGAGCTAAAACGACGAGTCCAGGACGAGGTGCGATCTCAGTGGGAGGAACGAAAGATGAATTGCGCCTCGTTTAACAGCGTGGAGTCGGGTGAGGAGTCCTCGAGTTATTCGACGGGGCCTACGGAGAGGTAAGTTGATAATTTTAAGTCTTCTCGGACTCCTGTCAAAATATTATCAATAACCTCGAGCCGAAACATAAACACCACCATCGCGTCGACGAATCGACAGTGCAAGCTACCGTCCTGCATTCACGAGGATGACGCACAATTCGCCTTTGACCCTATCGGCGTAACGCTTCGCGACGACGCACATGCCGCGCACTGCCGGCTTTATAAACTGGCACAAGAAACAGCTGTTGAATTTACAAATAAAAAATACAAAAAAACGCGTACTTTGAACGCCGTCCCAGATAATTGCGAGCTGTGGCAGGTGATTGGAATAAATTACGTGGCTCCGAAGTGTCAGGCTTGAAAAGTTGATGAAAAAAATACGTTGTAAAAAACGAGCAGAGAATATTGAGATTTTGTAACTATTGCAACTTTTTTCATCACTTTTTTTTGTATTACAATATTGACCAAGAACCATTTTATTGATATAAATAAAATAATTCTACTTTTATTCAGAATTTTTTTTTCTTGTTAAATTCGAGGTATCGATGACAACATCACATGATCAAGGTTATGCCGTGGATACTCACTTCCGACTTTTTTACAGAACTAATGAAATTGTAAGACCATTAACCGAATTGAATATTTTTCATAGGTTTGCTTTCTCGTTGAGGAAGGTTTTTACCTGAAATTTGACACTAACATTACATAAAAAATTATATAAAGTTCGTTTCAATTAATATTACAACGTTTTAGAATCTGGGTAGATAGCTGCAATGGGAATTTTAGAAACCGAGTACACGCGAGGGGTACAAACTCGGACATTGATTGGTCCTCAGTGTCGGAAACCCCGACAGTAGATAAGCATTATCTAATCGATATTGTGATGAACTTTTTTCAATTAATTGACTTTCATGATACGTAAATTCTATGCAGACGGTTTAAACGCAACCCTTGCGATAGTAAGTTGTGAGTTTGACAATGTTGGGCGTTCATAAATTATAGAAATACCGCAGCTCTAAAAGTGTCACAAGCTGGCCCTTATTTATAAAAAAAAAAATTAGCTTCTGAGATTCCGATCTCCTATTAATGACAATAATCGGCCAATCAGGAAGCAGTATTAAAACAGAAAAGTAATCAGTGCCCAGGTCTGACCCGAAGCACATAATTATTTTTTGTAATTTGGTTTTATCCGAGCTAAAATCAAATCTCACGATAATTGCAACTGGTAGATTATCTCGGGAGACGCCGTCGTAGCCTGAAGGCAGTCGGCAAGGCCACGGGAAGTCAAACTGAAGTTCCATTGAATGCTCAGCTGCCTGGGAGGGGAACGACGGTTTCCAATTAATTCATTCCGATCATGAAAGTAAACGTGGCGCATCGACCGTTGAGAACTGTAAGGGCTTTACGCGCGCTATGTCGAGACATACCCTTCTGTTTCTCAGTCACCGTTATAGGCGGACGCGTGCCCCGACGATGCCGATCGTCGCTTATCCCGTCCCTAATGCAGCGTCCGACTTTGCCCCGGTGTCTGAGCGAGAGTTCACGTGAGCGTTACGCGGGGAAAAGAGGAGAAGGAGGCGGTGGAATTTGTTATCGCGCGATACGATATCGCTTCCACCGCGCGTTCTGTCGCTCTATCGCGTGTCAATAATTCCGTGAGTAGGACGCGCTCGGTACGTTGGCTCGATTGCACGAAAAATTATTATATACGTTCCGAAAGGGTGTCGTAAGAAAACTAACAATTCTATAATAATAATACAATAACTGTAATGATAATAATAATAAAAGTAAATTATAAAGGTTAATAATTATTATTGGTGGGTTCTAGCCGAAAAGACGGTAAAAAGGGCTATTCAATAAACGTATTTCTTGTTGACAAACTTTTATTATTCTTTACTTATTTTATTATACCTTATTTTATTGCATTCTTGCTATATGTTTATGAATTTATTTCTACATCGATCTTTTTGTTATTAAAAAGAGGAATTCTTCTTGTTTTTGATTTTCGTGATTTTACAATTTGTTTTAGTGCACCGTACGCGCAAACGATAAATCTAAAAGTGCATTTTTGGAACTGTATGAAAGAGTTAAAGAAATAAACGAATGTAAAATGGTGGAATATTGCAGCAAAACTAATTTTGGAATGGATTAATGACTTCGACTGAATTAAATAAACAACGGAAATAAAAAATAAAAATAAATAATATAAAATAAAATTCTGAAATTAACGAGAATAAAACCGTGGAATTTTTTTGGCGAAAAATGTTAAATGTACTTTAGGACCGTTCGAAAAGTACATTGAATACAAAGTAAAAAAAATTGGAGTAGAAAGATTTTACGGCCGGATTAAAGACCGCGACTGTCCGAGGTACAGTTTTAATAGTGAGTGAATAGAGCGGTACGATTAAGTTAACGATGGGAACGACGTTGTTCCTCCTTGTGGCGTCGGTGTAGCCAACCGGCGAGTTTGCCGCCCGAACGGATAGCAGTGTTTGTGTGTACGGAAGCGTGCTTCGTAATATGCAAGAAGATGAACGCTAGAGAAATGGGCGCCGCGGTTACCGACGAAGTACGCACGAGGAGCTGCGAATTGATAACGATTATCACAAGTTCCAGGGTTTACTTGGTTACGAAGGATTGGCTTCGCGAGAATTGCTGCGAACCCAGCGAGAGATTCGCTCGTGATTTTTACCGACGTCACTTGTGAGTTTATCGACGTTTCGGGTGTTTCTGGTTCGGATTCTCGGTTCGGTTAAAAAATCGATCGAATATGGATAAATTCATTTGATAGATAGCATTTTTATTCATACTTCTTTTTTTATATAAAATGTTTGGTTTATTATTGTGAATAAAGGTCGTTCTTTCATTATTTTATGCCACGTCAGTTCGAGAGAGGAATTATAAAAATTACAAACACTTCTCGGGGAGACAAAAATCTGAGTAAACTTACGCATATGGAAAGTGCAGCAAGGAATGTTTGTAAATAATGATAATTCTAATAAATTACCAAAATAAAAAGTTACGCAACAAATTACGTGGCAAGCTTACTTTTTGTTCTCTTGAAAATGGTTTGTTACTTTTTTTAAAGGCGTATAAATTATTTCAGAATTATATGGAATGTTCGAAAATCTTGATTGTAAATAAATTTTAACATAAACAAAACGTATTTTTCAAACATTACATAAAATTCTACAAAAAAATATTCCTTTCCAGAGAAAATCACTTCCATGGGAATAAGCAATTGGGTTGCTTGATAATTTGTTGCATAGTTATTCATTTAATTCTAATTTGCTAATAATGTTTTGGGATTATTATTACACACGAACAATTTTATCGGCACATTCCATGTGGTTAATTTTTCTCAGAACTTCATCCTATCGGCAATTGTTCGTAATTCTCTGTTATTCCTTTCTTAAACTTAGGCAACGTCAAATGCACACAATGACTACCTTAATTACCGCTCGGCTTAGTCCATTTTACTCAATAAAGATCGTTAATTGAGTCGTCACGAAAATGCCAAATTTATTGACAACAATTTTTTTTTTACGTTTAAATAATTTTTTGACATTTACATTTTTCTAGTGGGAGTGGAAGCAGCGACGGAGCGGACGTCGGTGCGAGCGAGAAAATGTTACCGAGCAAATTATCGGAATTTACCTCGCCGAGTCCTGGACCGTCGAACAATTCTTACACAATCCTTCAGGCTGATAACGTAAGTACAATTTTTTCGTTATCGTTAATAAAAGCCCCGTGGAAGGATAAATGATTTAAGAAATGAATAAATTAGTTATTATTTACTAGTGGTACTTGGCGGAGTAGAATAATCCTAAATAATTGTCACTGGCAAACATGACCCTGACTGACATTGAATTAAAAAATCGCATACTCAAGGTTCGGCGTACAACAAACGAGCGATAATTTCGTTTTATTTTCTCGAACTCGCGTCAGCAGTACGAAAAATTCCAAACGGATGAGACTCCCGCGATAAGCGACGCGTCTTAAAAAACGATCCGTTATCCTATTTCCGGCGCGCCCCGTAACATTGTCTCCGAGGTTCTGAGCACCGGCAAAGACATCCTCGACTATCTCCGGATTACTCTGACAACAAATCTATCAAACTACACATAACATTTACTACAAAAATTGTTAAAAAATGTGTAACAGAAAAAAACCAAAAAGACCAACCTAATAATTACGCACGAATCTCTTTGAGTCGTTACCCTTGTATTTTCACTCTTTCGTTTTTTTACCCTTTAACCCCTCCTATTGATATTATCTTTTAATTCTATCTAAACAGCGTCGTAAATAATAATGAAAAAATTGACCAAAAATTGACCTCGAACATGTACCGCAATAAAAAAAATAGTGGCAATTTCAATCGACTCTAAAGTTGCTCCCAACCATTATGAATTTCATTGAATTTTCATTTCATTTTAACGCTTTATTTGTTATAATTTATTTATTTATTTGTTCGTTTTAAATATCACGGGTAAAACCTTTCGTGCGATTATTGTCTGATAAGTAATAATTGTTATCTAGAGGGCAGCTAATGCCGAGGAATAAAAATAATAGCGTAACATTTCGTTTGAAATTATTTAAAAATTAGCGTAAAATGAAAGTCGAATTTTCGACAGGCCACGTGCGTTCGCAGTCGCGCACTGGGCTAATTGTATTTCTACATCGAACTCTCGGTTCGGACACCGAGTGCACCTATAGGTGGGATTCTATTTTTGACGTCAAGCGAGCGCCGCTTCGACGAAGACGCGTTACAACCTCGCGCGCCAACCCGGTGCACCTGTTTGATGGAGCCTCGCTCGACTTGACTCCTCCACGGTTACAGTTCGTCAAATTGGACGCGGAAAAGGCCGAAAATTTTCGTCAATCTCGCTGATACGTTTTCCGGGAATCGCCGCGATTTGCACTTCGCGAACTTGACACGAATAGCGTTGTTCGCGCTGCGTTTCGCACTCGCCGGTACATGTGCCGTTCAGGTACGTCTTTCGTTTATATTTATAGGCCGCGAAGAAAACCCTTGGCCAATTTTTCGCCGCCCGGTCGAGGAATATAAAAAATATTACTTAATTCGAATGAAAAAGTTTACCAAATGAAAAGTCTTTTCTCCAACTGGGTTTTATTTTTAACAAGTTGATAGTGACTTCGGGTATTTTTTATAGCGCATGCGCCTTACCGCGTCGGTTAAACTCGTTAGTGAGTGGAATGAAGTATGTCGACCGGATTGGAAAGTTAGACCCGTTTTTAAATAAATCCGTCAATGAATTAATTACGCCATTAACTTTATAACTTGAAATTAGTTGATGATTTTCTTTATTTGAAAAAATGTCAAGCTTTTATCATAAAAAAAAAAAAACTCATTTCATTATCGCATAGAAAGCCGTGTGCTGGATCCACGGTTGCGTTTTTCCAGACTGTCGTAAGTTATTTCCGGACGTGTTTGTCGCGGTTATTTACTCGAACGACTTCTCGCTTGAGTCCCCAGAGTCGAGCCTCCCGGAAGATGACTTCATTGGGTTTCCGAAAAGTTTTTTTGTTTTGTTTTCTACCTCCGTTAATAATTGTTAAAATCTATGAAATTTCTTCAAACTCGAGTATTCGACCTTTGGATATTTTTGTTTCCGGCGTAAATACCCGTCAATTCTGTTGGCTAAACATCATGATGAATAAACAAAAATACATATGTATATTTATCTTTGTTCAAAATTATTTAGATGAAAGATACTTCAAAGGATCGTGCGATATTTGTGTTATCGCGAGTCGTGAATCGTGTCAATTTTATCGCTCGGGCAGATTTAATAGTTTCCGTACCTTTCCGCCGACCGAACACCTACGCCGTGTGGACATCGAGTATTTAACGAAACACGACGACCGTACGAATAACGCATAGTGACAAAAAATAGAGGGCATAAAAAATACCTGCATCTTCCCTGACCTTCCTTGATCGAAAAATTTTATTTCGAACGATAATACGCTATATATATTATTTGCTTCTATACGGGGAGCTTTATTTTTATTATTGTTTGAATATTGACACTAATTTCGTAAGACATTTTTTTAACTGCTCAATAATTCACCGGATAAGATTTTTTTACTTCACATTACCTTTAGTGCTGTTGAGGCAGTATTTGCGGTGCGGTTTCGCGCAACGTGAATTTACGAGAAAATGATTAACACTTCTTAGTGGGTTAAGAATTTTTTTTAAAATCAAATGCATGGGAGGTGCTGCAAAGATTTTCTTGTAAAGAAATTTATCCCATTTGCGATTAACAAATTGAAGTTAAAAATTATTATTCAACAAATTAGCCGACCACTTAACTTTTTTCTTCGTACTTATAATTCATTAATTTCTCTGAATACGTATGAATTATTTCAGTTTGTTGTAATCTTTGGAACTCATGTTGTTTCTATGTTCGAGATATGGGAAAAAACGCTAATTTAAAAGATTAACAAGTTATCCGGTTAAAAATATTAACAAGTTATCCGGTTAAAAATATTAACAAGTTATCCAATTAATTTGTTGAATTAATTTTTTTAATAACGTTTCGAAATTGTTATTATCCCAAACGAATCCTTCCAGCCCATTTAGTATGCATGATTTTTTTTCAGATTTTCATACCGACGAGTTTTTGCAATTTTCTTTTATTTTTCTCGAACTTGTACGAAATGGGCCTGAAGCGACATAGCTACTTCGACTTCAAACTAACCTCCGAAAATCCGTTTTTCACGGTATTTATTCCAGTTTGATAAAGCTCTTTCCATCATGTATCGATTCATCGATCTGTCTATCTTTCTATTACACCGGCAACTTTTATAAATTCCCTAAAATTTCTCCGGTTATTACGTTGTTTTTGACCGTATAATTTCTAAATAAAGTAATGCTCGGATAATAGTGACGCAGAAACGTAGAACGTAACGTCCGCCCAATGGGTCTACAAACCTACTGTTGACGTCGTGACACGTCCCTCCGTTCGCTGCGCATCGGAGCTTTTCAAAACACATACAGATCGTTTCGGCGCGTCCCAAAACGAGCGCGCGCGTCGCTCTGTTTACTCCACTCGCAACCGTCGACGTTCGCTCCACCGACGTTCCGACAATATTCCCGTCGTTTTATTTCGCTCTAGCGTGACGCTCAAAGGAATCCTCGAAAGTCCGAACGGGACATCTCGAAACATTTTAGTATCGACTCTGACAGAGACAAGAAGGAAAGAGAAAAAATCAATTGCGACAATCGTGCAAACATCGTTTCGTTCGCCAAAACACACGGATCCGATACTAAATATAACCAAATGGATCTAATTCCGTAACAAATCTGTACTCCGGCAACTTATTTGTCGTGGGAAAAGCGGACAATCGGGATTAAAAATCCACTGTGAAATATTGAATTTAGTATCAATATTGGCAAGAAATAAAGGTATTAATAATAATGATAATAATAATAATAATATTAATAAGTGCGCGAATCGTCCAAATATTCTTTGATCCGTCGAATCACGTGGATCCGATACTAAATATGATAACACGACGGATCCAATTCCGAAACTAGATTAGATTCGGACGATTTATTCGTCATGGGAAAAGTTGATGGTTCCGACGAAAAATCCATCGGGTGGGAATATGTAAACTCAGCATCGACTTTAAATAGTGACAAAAAAATCGGTTACGTCAAACCTTTAAATATTATTTTCTTCGTAAAAACACACGAATCTAATCTTACATTTAGTATCGATTTTTTACATGATCTTTGAGAAAAAAAATCTAAATCTAAATCTTCAAAGTTGTGTTTTGTGGCCAAAACACACTAATCCGATGCTAAATTTAATGCGATGAATCCAATACCAAAAAAATTCAGATGCGGAGAATTTATTCGTCGCAGGAAAAGTTGATAGTTGGGACGAAAAATCATTGCGTGAAAATATCAAACTAGACATAAACATTGCAGTTCTCGAATGCGGTTTATCCGTTTTGCTATATCTGGAAATATTCAAGATTTCTCATAAAATTACTGTGATGAGCGTTTTTTTTTTATAATCAAAACGAACAACTGATTTTGCTGTATTTGGATATATTCGAGATTTACCCGTACTCGAAATAAGCGGTCTTGTATTCCAGCCTGCTCATAATTCCAATTTAAGCTTTGAATTTTTTACCATAAAACTGCTGTGATAAGTGTGTGTATGTTTTTTAAATTTAGTAAATTTCTTTTTAAAAACCAATACGCAAAAAACGTTTTCCGCGAAAATAATTGGCTGTATATTTAAAGTAATTACAAAATTGCTGGTAATGGACAGTCACGAATAAGAGATCGCTCGACTGAGCTGATCTGCATTCAAGAACGCAGGCTATGTTATTTTCTTTAATATCGTCCAAATATTATTTTGTTCGGCAAAAACAGACCGTTCCGATAAGAATACGAGGCGATGAATCTAAAACTGAAACTATTTCAGACTCGGACAGTAACATCGTAGTGGGGAAAAATGGATGGCCGGGACGGAAAATCCATCGTGCGGAAAAATTAAATTTAGAATTTAGTGCATGAAAATAAGGTCCGGTAAGACACGATCGAATAAATTAGTACGAAGAAATTATCGTACTAGGATCCACGGCAACATTTTTTGCGGTGACCGTCGACGTCTTTTCATTCTTGACGCAATCGCCAGCGCTCCGGCGTTGCAGCGGCGTGGAACGAAACACTCGACCGCTTGCTAATTAATCTTTTTCCCGTCGTTTGGAAGTATTTTACGCTCACGCGCAACGTTGTATTTCCAAATATTTTCATGATGCCTGCGCTTAATTCTGTCGCGGGTTCGCCAACGGGGCTCGAATAATCCTATGTCGGATTCGACATCGCAGTACAAAACGCACTCGGCCGTTAGACATTTTTGGTGCCTAAATCGTAACGTGTTGATAGGTAACTTAATTCTTTCGTTTTTTTTTTATTCTCGCGGTCAGACAATTTCGAAGCTGGCTAAATGTTTTGGGGCGGAATATTATTAGCAAGGTACAAATTAATAGTGGACTCCGTTGACAAAAAGCAAACAAACGTTTATCTTTGTGCTTGCTTGTACAGGAAGCTTTTTTATAGCGCTTAACTCAATTTAGTTTTTGGCCCGTATCCATCAATTTTTTTCCACGAGTTTGATGATCTATTACCGTTAGGTTTTCAATGAAAATGTTGCGGGAAAACGAAACGGTCATGTGTTACTAGATAACCCAATTTTCATTCCTTTATTGCCACAAATACGGTGCTTCGAAGCCGCATAAATTTTCTAGGACGAAATATTGCTGGGAAAGGAAAAATTGCTACGAGACTTTGTTCATTTAAAAAAAAACACATGAGACTATTTTTTGTAGCTCAATTCATTTGCGTTTTTGGCTTACGGGTATTTATTTATTTTATTTATCATTTGAATATTCTATACATTTTGCAAAAAAGTGTAACAAACAATAGTGGACTTTTTAATTAAAAAAAAATAGGTCCAATCTGTTCTTTTATCGCGTAGCGTAAATTAGTTCTTGGCTCTGCCGCACCAACGTTTTTTTTTTTTCATCACGAGTTCCACTTTCGTTGTCGTTAGGTTTTGAATGAAAGCCTTACGGAAAAACTTGAGCGGCACGTTTGGCCCCCTGGGGTGAAGTATCGATCGACGTGGACCGAGCAAGTTTCAGCCCCAACGCGACACCGGTTTACTGACAAAGGGACGTAGTACACAACACGATATTCAACGGCATAGTGCTCGGTCGGATACCCACGCGTAGCGCGCTCGGGGCTCTCTTCGTTGACGCAAGAGGCTCTTCAACGTCTCGAAACTCTCCCGTTCGCACTCTCTTCGGAGTTTGCACCCACGCGCCGAATTAAAACTCCTCGAAGCCAGTGAACTTTAATGGACATTACGAAGTGTGGATTTCGAGGAATGTGACGTACGATAATGAACGGGCTCGCGCCATGGATATCGTAACTCGTAAGTCTAATAATCGTGCGTTTTTCGTTTGTTACATTTCGGTACGAAATTTCCAAGTCTTCAAGCATGTTTATTGTTACCTTGGTTCATTTATATTTTTTGTGCCAATCGATGTTTTTTTATTTATTGGACCGGACGTTTTCCAGCACGCGAGGAGTTGAACGATCTAAAAAGTGAAAAATTAATTTTTTTGGCTTGCCGAGACCTCACGTACACATTTCTCGAGAACGTGTTAAATCTAGGCGAGCCTCTGCTCGAGATACCTTCGTGTATTCAAGAAGTTGATTCAATTTTTGTGACTAAAAAAATCAAACTTGTATGAATGGTAAAGTTTCTTTTCCGATGTAAATATTGTTTCCGGGGAGGGTGAAAAAAATTAACGTGAGATATTTTCATCTTCGTTCGTCACGCCGTTTTTTTTTACTGAGAATTGAAAAAAGGTGGAGTTTAAGATCGTGACCTTGACCTTTTGGAAAACTGCTATCGGTCACTTACGGTAGACGGAAAGATTGCTCGACCAATTTGATAAACGTCGATAAATTTCGAAAAATGCTTATCGTATGTATTTAAAGGTTCGTAAGTATGTAATATAGAAGAATCTTTAAATTAAACCCATCGAGGGCACACCTCAGTATAGAATCTGAAACTGTCTATCGGCTTAAACGAAATCGGGGCGATTATCCGCGTGCTTTCTCGCATAAAAGTGGAATTATTCGTTTTTCTAAGCCAATTCAAGAAATTATCAAATGCAGTTAAATCTTCGAACAATGAAATTAATTTACTTGTAAAGAGTCTAAACTTTGATTATTCGAATTGTCAACTGCGGTCAAATAAAAAAAAAACACATTTTATTTGTAAACAAACTAAAACGGGAGGGATGTATTGTCTTACGAATTTAGGGTCGAAGCGATCACGCGTCCTCTTCGAGGTTCACTCCAGACGTAACGCAGTCAAAAAATAAAGGGGCGCAGAATAATTGTTGATTTCATTTTTAATTAAGGAGTGAAAAATAATGATATCTTTCTCGTATAATCCTTGAGGTAAATCGTATTCGTAAAGTAAATCGGCTCCTCCGATGTGTCGCGTTTGGAAAGAAATTAAGCCAGCGACCCGGATTCTCGCTTCGCGACGAGACGCTTTGTCTCGGTCGGGGGGGGCAGTTTCCCGCGTGCAAACGACACTTGGGTGGGGGGTCGTCGGACGTTTCACGTATACTAGAGGGAATAACAAGCGCAAAGCCGCGTAGCCCAGACTCAGTTGCCTCCGAGGACTCGCGCGAGTTTCTTTTACCGATGTAAAACACACGGACACGTTGATACGCGACGTCCGTGATTTCTCATCCCGAACATCTCGCGCCTCTGCTTGCAGCGAAAGGTTCACTTCGTGCCATACGAAGACACATCGTCGAGTTCGAGAATGCGGTCAAGTTCGCGATTGCGCAATCGGTGACTTCGACGATTACTGGACGAGTGAATTTATCATATTTGAAAATATAATTTTTTCTCCCCAATCGGCATAAGCGCAAATAACGTACGAAGGACTTTGGGCGAAAGAAAAACTTGTTCGCGGTCGCTCGTAAACATTTTTTTAAAATTCATTTGATTTTTTTTTATTCGATCTGGATGAAAGCCGATAGGGGCGAGGAGCCGGAAGAGATTCACCCGCGTTATATTATTCGATGTCCCTGATGTGGATGAATTATATGAAATCGAGGTGCAGAGAGAAGCACGTCAGGAGGAGGCGTGTAAGTCCTGCCATTTTTTTTGTACATTGACGGACATTATTCTTTCATCAATTTTTGTTTCAACGAGATAAGAAGAGGTTCTGCCGAGAACGAACTGAAACCAAAATACGCAGAAGTTTTTTCTGAAACGAATTTTAACGGTTTGCCCCGCACAATTTTCGTACAAATTCTCAAACCGAAAACAAAAGACGCGGCACCGCGGATGGAAAAGCTCATACAAATTAATGATAATAAATGCCGGAATCTCGTCCGATCGATGAATAATTTTTTTATTAATAGTAATAAAATATTTTTAAAAAGCTACAAAAAATTTGAAACAATAATTCAATGAACAAATTAATCATGATTTATTAGATAATTATCGAATTGATAAATTGTTTAACAATTGTGTTATATATAATTAATTCTCAGTGAATTATTTTTCATCGAGCCTAGATTATTGATGTATTTGGTGAATAAACTTCGAGAATTAGTTCTAACCTCGTCCGGTCGAAAAAAAAACATCTAATCAGCAATCATTAACAATTAAGAATAAATTATAATAATGAATGTAAGAAATGATGTATCAAACAATCATACCGTCAATTTATTATTTAATTATACTTTATCCACGTGTAAATTATAAACAAGTAATTGTAATGGTATTTTTTTGACGCGTAATTTCGCTGATTTGAAAAAGCCGTACCGAAGCGTCCAGTTTAATATTGTGTTCGGCGAATAAGCGTCACGGATTAGCGGGTAGATCAGCTTCCACCTGGCGTCGCTGTATCTCACACAAAAAAGACTTCCGGGCGGACGAGACTCTCCCCACTGTTTATTACGCTCTCTTGCCAACGACTATACCGCATCGAAGCGTAATCGCCGCCTCCGCCAACGATTTTCGCACTTGCGAATGAAATTTACTCGCCCGTCACCACAAAACTTGAATTTTATCTTTCGAAGCTTCGCAGATCCGGTATTCCAAGGCGAAACACACATACCGACTGCTGCAAACAGGAAACGCGTATCTCCGGTGGTTTAGCACGTGGAACGGTGCGAGATACGCCCTTTCACGTTCCAGTGATCGATAACTTTGTAGATGGTCCGTCCGTGCGGCCTGCAGTCAGTATGCTCTTCGCAAATACACACGGATTCGATTCTCGACCCTCGCAAAGCAGGATTTTACACTTGTCGTAAATCCTCATTCGCTTTTATCGATAATTTGAATCTTAGTCGGTTCTACGCTTGTGTATTTCGCACTCGAACCGGCGAGTGATATTTCCTGTTGCAAGATTTTTATTACCCGTGCGTTTAAGAGAATTTTCAAAAATATGTACCAATAGAATATTATTTACTGTATATGAGTGATATAAAATATTTATATTAATTAACCCGAACCGTAGATATTTTCATCCGTGTTATTGTAGGAATTCTTGATTCCGCACGTTTAACGGGATTTAAATGTAATGAGCGTAAAAAAACACATGTACATAACATATTTTAACTGCGGGATGATCATATATTATCTCTGGATTAGAGCCGAGTCGTAAATTCTTACTCGCTTTCATCAATAATTCGGATTCTAGACTTGTTTATCTCAAATCGTCGATACTGATATTTACTGTTCTATGTTTTTACAACCCGTGCGTTTAGGATTTTTATTTATTCGATTTATACGTAAAATATCAATATTTAATCAGTTTGATTAAAATGATAATGTTAATGATTTTTTTTTTGCAGATGCGAGATGATCGAAGAACGTCAATGGAAGGCGAAAGACTGAGTACGAACAGCGTTGGTACGATTGATGAAAACGGGAGTCGACCGTTGTCACAAACTTCGAGCGAAATGGACAGCGTTGGTCCACTGCAACCAGTCAAACATCGAGAAAAGCCGAAGCTTCAGGTGAGTTAAAAAAAAAAGGCAAAAAGAAATAATCGATATATCGTGAATCATGAATGAATGAAAATAAGAGCCCGAATCATTGATTTTTTCAGAGACCACTAACAAGATACCTGCCGATCAAATCGGAGTCTCTCGATCTGAGGCATCACATAGAAACTGCCGGACATCACTTGCCGCTCATTCACGACGTCACCGTAGACATGACCACGTGCTCCGGTTATTTGTCGAAAATGAGCAAAAAGTTTCACCACTGGAACAAACGATGGTTCGTTTTCGACAGAAGGCGAAAGACTCTTTCATATTACAGCGACAGCACGAACAAAAAAGCACGAGGGCTCATTTACTTTCAGGTATAATAATAATAATTATTATTATTGTTATTAAGTTATTATGTAGTATTCCGGTCAAAGTCCTTTTTAAAAGTATGCACTCACCAAAAAGAAATATTAAAGGTCCATAAGTGACTACTGAAAATGCAGTTTACCACACATGAGTAGTTACTTATTCAAATTCAGTAGTTATTACTGAGGATATATCGAGGATGAGAGTCAGTAATTATGAACTACAAGTAGAACTACTGAAAATTAGAATCAATTCCTACTAGGTAATTACTGGATCGTCATAGTAGTTTCGCGTCGTTAGCTACTAGAGATTTATAGTTTTATCGGTCAAGTACTCAAAATTTCCGGATATATTTATCACACTACTTCACTGCCAAATACTACGTGATTCGCTTACAATTAGGTATACATAACATCCAGTCGTGGGCGCAAAAGTAAAGATGATTTACTTCACTCCAATGAACGCGTTTATGAAACGTTAATTATTTATATTAATGAATTTAAAAGTAATAAAACTTTATATTATGGTTACTGTTAATATTGTTGTTAATGGCGTAATTGATTTTTGCAGTCAATCGAGGAGGTTTACGTCGATCATATGAACACCGTAAGATCGCCTCAACCGTCGTTGACCTTCATCGTCAAGACGACGACGAGACTGTACCACCTAATGGCGCCGAGTCCCGAGGCGATGAGGGTTTGGGTGGACGTTGTTTTCACGGGAGCCGAAGGATATCACGAGTTCGATCACGGGGTCTGACGGAACTCCCTAGCGCTACTCGACCGCGATATCTTTCGAAAGAAATCCGAAACCGCGTCAATAAATTCGCGATACGGATCAGCTTCGAAAATTCGCGACTTTGCTAATTTTTAGCGAAATCCGCTGATTTTTTTAAATCACCGAGCCTCTTTTTTTAAATAACGACTGCCGATACGGAGAATTAAGGAAATCTTGCATCAGAGATTTTTGTCTTATAATTTTTTTATAGCTATTGAACGAAATTGTAGCCGAACGTCCAAGATATGGGATTTTTTTACGACAAAATTTTAGTCGAAGAAGATACTTCCACGAACGTTAGTCGGAAGATACGCAATTTACCTGTGTAGACGCCATCCACAGAATCGCGCATCTAAGTGTTAAAAACAAATAATTGACAATCGACATAGGACATAATCAAACCGGTGGTGCCAATGTTGTATGATATATTATTAACGTGTAACCATTTGATAATATTTCCATCAAGTATTACTCTTAGACCAGCGATTTATAACGGATTTACAAATTTGTACGCCACAAGCAAGTTTATAATGGAATGAAGATAGACACGCACAGAGTCCCGTCTGTATTCTAGAAAGACGAAAAAAAATCTCTAATCTAGTCTTCCGTCGCGAGTGGGCGAAGAAATGTATGGGCGCGCGTGCCGCACGGAGAAACGAGACTTCGAAACTTACATGTTCTTTTTTAAATTCGGTTCGAAAGATTTTTCGATTTAAAAAATTGTACATTGATCGATACAATTTGCGAGCTGCGATGAGCAAGACAACAGCTGCAGCTTTTTCATTTCTTTATTATTGACACGTTATTTCCAAAGCGATTGAGGTCGATTTAATTGAACATAAAGTTTATATCCCAAATCGTAGTGCGCATTCCCAAAGAGATAAACTAGCGTCTGTATTGCACATCTACGATTGGGACACTTTTTCGTTGCTATTTACTAGTATCGTGAATAAAAAATAGTATCATTTGTCAAAAATGTATTTCATATTGTACATATATATATTATATACGTAGATAAATCGTTGTTTTCTTTCCTGACCAATTTTGTCCTGTACGACAAATATTCGCGCGTAAATTTATTGGACTGGATTACTCGAATTCGCGAGAAATAAAAATACTAGCGCATCCGCCGAACAATATATTTTCGTTTAATATTTAAGTTACTGTGCAAAGTGACAGACTTTTGAGGAACGCAGCGAGTCTTACGAATTCCAAATGTGTAATTTCAGATTAAAATACAACGAAAATTGGAATAAAAAAGTTTTTAACCAAAGAAACAATGTAGAAAATATAGGAAATATATAAATTCAGAAACGGGATATATAATTCATGAAAATAGACGATAAACCAACGATGTGAATTTTTGAAAAATCACAACCGCCAACTTAAAAGTATACGGGATGGTGAAGACGAGAAAATTCTGTTACTCACCGAAAGTGACTGGTTTGGCGGCGCGCCGAATACTCGACTACCCCGAATCTTGCATTTTTCGGCTGACAGCTCGCATCTTGTCGAAATCCCGATCTAAAAGAAAAAAGATTTATACGCTTTACAACAATACGATGACGAACAAATGGCGGACCGAAATCATAAGAATAGTAATAACGTCCGTTACCTTTTCTCATGTCCAAACGTCGTGAAAACGATGAATCCTTCGAGAAATCACTTACATTCACTAAGGAACACACTCACGTACGAATTTTGTTATTTCTCTTTATTCACCCGAAAACCGTTACAGCCCGACGCCGGCAAAATAAATATTCGCTCACGCCCGCGAATTTCTCGAGTAACCGCCAGCGTGTCCAACACGCATAAACGCCCGCCCATGTGCAAAAACCGTTACAGCCCGACTGTCGCTGATACTGACAAACGGTTCGATTCGAACTTATTTGACGCGGACATAATCGTCCACATCACTGACAAAATCGTCAAATGCACAGCTGCATGTACAGACTTATAATAAGCATAATAATCCATGAAAACAATTATTGACCGCGAAAGTCAAAGCATTTTCGAAGCACGGTTCTTCATGCCGAGGATAAATCCTCGTGGACGATCCGACAAGTGGCCGTAGCAACTGTTGCTAAGCGTACAAACAAGCTCGTATGCGCGCGCAGTTATAAGAAAAGCGTTGCCGATCGGAGCTCGTCTATGCTAATAGCCGTTTCGAATGGTATGCTTTTCACGCCGGTAAAATAATTGACCGTCGTAGTACGACTTACCAGACTTAAATATGCGAAGTTGCTTATATACCGATGTACATAATTGACCACGAAAATTGAAACTGCGGCGTTCTCGAACTATGTGATAATTAGCCTGCGTTCCACTGCCTTGCTACAATGAATCTCGTTGATACTTCCAAAATAAGGATGTTCCAGAACATTTTATTCCTGAATGCTGAACATTTGACAATAAACACCGTAGCTCCAGACGGAAACATTGGTTCGTGCTTAATATTTCTTACTCGAATGCCCGAAATCGAAAAAAGGACAAATTTTCCGCCCTTCCCCGATTTTACCGCCAGAGGTTTAAGGTTTCAACGTCGACACACTCCGCCGATCCGGCAATAACTGGTCAACCGGCGCACGGTTAAGTCCCTTCGTGGACCATGTAATACAGGAAACAGTAGACTGTGCGAGAATTCAAAAATTCATCGAATGGAAAAATAACGTACACGTTAAATCCACTGTATTACTATATTACTATTCTTACAGTAAATATACACGGTATAATACACTGTATTCGCTGCATTAAATACTATAATATAATCGTTGGTCAACACCACTATCGCGACAATACGAAACAGCAGCAAATCACAAAGAAATGAACAGTGCATTGCCCGTACATTTTCAATAAAAAGATTTAAGAAATGCTAAAGTTCCGTACTGACCTAATTTTTATTTCATTTCGTATCCTGCTCGATACCTTTAAATTTTTCAAACGAAAGATCTTCCCGTTTTTCACCAATTTTATCGCGAGAGCTTTGAGATCCCCACATATACAGACTTCGCCGCGACGACACAACTGCACACCCAGCGCGTTTAGTTTCCTTCGTGGACCACGCGACTCAGCGCCACGCCGGTGAAGAATAGCAACGAGAAAACAACGAACACGCGTAAATCCAAAAATATATCGAACGAGAAAATAATATACAAATTAAATACAGTCATAATAGTGATCGTTGGTCGACTTCGATATCGAAATAATACGAGTAAACGACAAGTGACAAAAAAATGAAGAATGCCATCGTCCGAATGTTTTCCATAAAAGGAATGACAAAATGTCAAAGCAGCGCACTGATACAATTCTCGTTTCAACGATGCTACGCGACAAATCCACGCGATATACTGAAGAGAGTGAAAAAATTACATCCGTATAAAAAAATTCATCCATGGAATTCGCTTCCGGATTTCGCAAATAGTCTCGTCGCCGGAGTCATATACAATGAGGGTGAAATTGTTGTTTGTATTGCTTATTTGTTTCCAGTTCAAATCTCCTATAATCGTTTTCGGCCGCTCTAAATAAGTAATTTCGATTCACGGACGTAATTCTATCGTTAATTGTTTTCTCTCTGCAAACAGGTGGTCTTGTTGCGATAAACAAGCCCTATGCAATTTCGGGCAAAAATGAGAAGCTCACAAATAAACCTGTGACGGGTGTGGTTAATGAAGTTGACTACACAGTGGAGGATGCCCTCCCGCTGATTGCCAAAGAGCTTGGCCATGAATGCCTAAAGCTTGTCAAAGTACCTGAAAAGTAGGTGCATGATTACACTAAAAAAATAAGTTGATATTTTCATATGACTACCTCATAATGTTCCTTTATTTGTGAAATTCCCTCAGTGAGGAAGCAAAAATTATTTTTTTTGTATGTCTGATTGTCAGGTTCACCAGTGGCATTGCGCTTTTGTCTGCCAATGATAAAGTTGGAAATGCTATAGAGAAAGCGTTTGAAAGAACTCAAGGAATGAGACTCATTCCCACCACCTACTGGGCAGTGACGACCAGGGTGCCTCATGAATTGCATGGAGAAAAGAGATTGGCGATGAGAATGAAACAAGGTCCGCACAGTGGAAAAAAATTGGTAATGATGCAATATAATATTTTTGTTGAAAGGAGACTTTTTATTTATAGTGTAACAAATCTAAGTTTTTAAAAATTTGTGATATTTTTTACCCCTACTAGGCAGCATATAATATGTTACTAACAGCCAAAAATGTACACAGCAACAAAAAATTTTGCAGTGAGGAAATATAAATAAAATGGTCATTATTAAAAATCATATAAACAAATGAATAACTTTGACTGGCAGCATTTCAATTAATAATGTGATTTAATTCATTCAATAATTGGATTCAATTGATTTAATAATTTAATGCAATTCAACTCCAAAGCAATGATAGTAATAACACATCTTCAATTTTCGCAGCCGATAATCGTGAATACCTGGTCTCACAACGAACAGAAGAGACGAGACATAAAAATCTTAAACGTCCAGTTCAAGACGATATCGAATTCAACGGAAAACTTGTCATCGCTATTGGAGATAAAATCGTCGACGAAGAAATGGCACGCTTTGCGTTTGTTCGCCTCGACTGTTCTTTACAGTCCGATACTCGGTGACAATATATACGGCTCGAGAACGCAAAACGTAATGGGAAAATTAATAAACGTCAGTCCGTTTGTCGAAGCCGCGTGCGTTCCTCCCAAGCTCGACAAGGACCTTCTCAGAATATTGAAAATATCGCCTGGCAACGAACCAATCATACCTGCTCATCTGCATCTGAGGGAAATTTATCTTAAGATGTTTCCGAAAACAAATCGCGATCTAGTCCTGACTGCGCCGCTGATGCCCGAATTCAGGTGGACATGCCAACAACTGAAATTCAATCACAAATTGTTCGACGAGGCGGAAGCGGAGAATGACTTTGAGGAACAAAATCATGACTCCGTGAGACGGGAGGCTGTAGCATAGATGTAAATAAAGTTTTGTTCAATTGTTATAAATTCACGTTTCTCAGCTATGCAACCGTTTTATCGACCGGCAGATGCAGTCTTCGTGATTTGTGGGATAATTCTTTAGGGCTTCAGAGTTGCCTCGCTAATTGAACTGGGAATTTATCATTTTTTAAGACAATTTGTTCAATTAATATTCAGATGCCCGTTGCATTCAAAAATCAATCTCAATGCATTGGATGAAGATAATGTTTTTATACTAAGTTACGTGTTATGACTGATAACCCGTTTCATATATGTATATTTTTTTGTTAACCAAGTGTTTTATTATACGATCACTATAATATAGTCTTGGCGCAGACCTAATCTTTGGAGGTTTGGATGTACTGTTGCGATTGATCCAGTGCTTAAACATTTTCTATAAATTCGTTGGAAACCATGAAATAATTTAGATGTTTATTACATATTTCTTGATTAATTCATTGTGGATCACTAGGATTACTCAATGACTGAGAACATGGCGGCCTTTCAAGATTCTTCTCATGATGATTTTTCTGCCTTCCAGCGTTGACATTCTCTTCTTCCATCCGTGAGTCTTGATTCTCTTGGTTTCCCTGGCAATTGGAAAGTGATATCTCATAGTCGTTCGAGTAGGCATCAACGACCAGCTTCCACCAGCTATGGTATGGCTGACTGCAGAAGTGGCATTGAATATTGTTCCAAGTTGCCTGACAGGTGCTGCACTGATAGATCGTCTGAAATTTTTCATATTTCATGTTATCGACATAACGATTCCTGAAGAACAACATTCTTGAATGCAGATTTGCTCGGCAACGTGTTCTTTTAAATGATAGTCCATTGCTAGTCTATTTTTTTAAAGTGGGGCTAAAAGTAACCATAACCTTAAAACGCTCCCAACACGATTTTCGTTAAAACAGTTTTATATGTGATAAAGAACGCATTGCAGAGCTCACTGCCTAATTGATTATGGTAGTGACCCCCACAATTCATTTTTCATTTTATAGAATCGTTGCAGAGAAAAATCTATTCCATATTTTAACTCTTTCTCGCTAACTAGTGTTTAGGCTCTACTTAATCACAAACAGTCCTACCGATCCGAAACATTTCCTATATTTCGCTTATCTTCGTAACAAATCATGCTTATGAGCGTAAATTTATGATAAAATCAAACCGGTGAATTAAAAGCTGACTGAAATACGAGAATGCTTATTTTGAGCTGCCTGTAAATTTTTACGCGAATTTAAAAAATCTATACGCAGATTGATTGACAGAGTAGAAATGCATGCAAGAACCCAACCGCGAAGAGTTAACGGGTTGACTCACGATACAGCTTGAACAAATCCAGACAGATATTGTCCCAACATCTTTCAATCGGACGGCGTTTCAAGTCTGCTTAGTTGATCTTGCTTTGAGGTTAGGAAGTTTCAAATCGATCGAGAACGTTCTGCCAGAGAACATACAATTACATGAAAGCGCAGACCTTATGGGAGATTTTGGCACGATTTTGCTGAGGTAACCATTAGTAAGGACTCCACTCACCGAGAGCGCTGACTGCATCGATATAAAGCATACGCGGTAACTTGATTAGCCCCGCCCAGACCCATGCGTCTTCGCTTGCGCTCATGCGTTCCAGCGCACAGATGCTTTCTCGCTCGTATTCATGCGTCGTCAATGCTTACAGTGCTAACAGTTTTGTTATTGCACAATAATGCTCGGAAAACTGTAAGGCTATGACACCGACTATATAAATGAATAACGTACTTTGTGAAAGCATTAAATAAAAATATAGTGGTTCACTAAGCATTGATTGAACTCGCCAAACAGTGGGGTCACAAGTTTTTAACAACGTTCACGCCAACTATCTTCAATGTTTCGATGCTCGAGTAATTCGGAAAAAAAGTTAAGTATATTGGAATTGAACCCCGGTTGCCGAGATAAACAGACAGACCCTCAAATCACTGGGTCATTAGCTCATTGAGTGTGATTACAATTACAGGCGGAAATGAGATTTATCTTATCTGTTCCAAATTTTTACACGCAGAGTACGCTTTTATGTACCTCTATGTTCTATGGTTCTGGGCGAGAAGTCTGACACAATCAGTGTAGCCAGATCGTGGCCAGCACTTGTCCCCACTCTAGTATCGTCCGTGCTTGTGCAAAGGTGGCTGAACTGGACACACCCGCGCCGGTGATTCATTCAGTAACGAAAAACGTGGACGTCAACAAGTCTTCCAGGGGATTTGTTCCTGTTGTGAGCCATAACGTCATCCTGAAGAATTGAAAAGGCCATTGGACGGAAATTCGGTTTTCTGTATTTTACTCCCTAAGAAAGGGCATTCTGCAACACCTTGTTGCACAACGAAGTTTGGCTCCAAATAATCCGCGGTGGGACTTCATGGCTGGAAACTGCATCAAATCTTATTTGCACTCTCGAAAACAATGATGCTTCACTCCACTAAATTTCGAAATGTATTCGCTTGCCAAAATACCCGCTCTTATATTGGAATCTGCTCTTAGTTAACGGATTGTATATTCAGTATACGCACTAATTTGCTCTATTCAATTTTTTTGTTGGCGATACCGCGGAAATTTATCCCGTGAAAAGAATCGGATGTACTGTTAGCAATTAAAGAAAAGGACTCATGCGAACAAACATCTGTGCTAAGATATAGAATCTGATAAAAAAATACTACTTGCAAAGTTTGCAATTATATTTTGACACATAGCCACGCCCACGGCCGCGTCCGGACACACAAAAAAATGGAATTAAAAATTTTTTTCGTACATTTTGAACACATTTTCATACAAATCTTTAATGTTTGTCTTCTCCAAATAAAAAATTCCATGAAGAAGTAAAATACCGTAGCATTGGACAGTCGTGGATAAACGAACGCATAGCTGAGTAGATTTGTGGTCACAGACGCTCACCAATCTCTTTTGACTGTATATCGATACACCAAAAATCGTACGCATATTCTGTCCATTCCTGTGTAGGGAACGAAGAGAGCAATAGTTGCGCCGGTGCGTCTGTCGTGGCCAGTGCCTAGTCTCTCTGTACATCCGCTTCTCGATTTATAAAAAAGAAACTAGTTTTGCTTACTTCATGTAACACACTCCAATGAATTTAATATTTCTTTTTAATCTTTTTTTGGAATAATTTTTTTTTGTTTGCAGTCTCCTGATCGTGATTTCTGTCGAAGTTGCGTCAGACGAGCGACCAGTCTTTCGCTAGTTTGGGTCGCTGCAGATTGCCGCTCTTAAAAACATCTCCACCCAAGAATATGATTTACCCGATTATTCATTTTAACTGATTACGCCCTACCTTATCGGGATCATCGCATCGAATTGAGAATGAGCGACACGGGGAGGTTTCAAATCGCGTACGCGGTAAGCGGAAAATCCAGATGCCGACAGTGCAAAAAACTCATAGAGTTTGAACGGCTGAGGGTCGGGCAGTGTGTGCAGGTGAGTTAACCTTTCGACCTATCGCGCCGACTACAACATGACCGATAAACGGGCGATTCTACCAGTTATAATGACGCAGGCGAGCGCTTTGCGCCACTCTCAGTAGCGTCGCCACTTTTAGTAAATTCACCACGGTTGGAAAATCTAGACAAGCAACGACGCTATTTCTTAGCATCGTCAATGCGCCCGATAATTCGTCGCCCGTCGAACGCGCCCGGTAACACTATGACGTCACGGCGTGCTAGTACAAAAGAGGCAAACGGACGACGCGCTGTTACAATTATGTCAGAGGCGACCGTGTAGGTCCGAATTGTCCGAATTCCGAGAATTCAGAATTCATCACAGTGCGCCGTGCAGGGCTCTCAAACTTTCTGCCCGTGTAGAGTATACTTTTTTCCTTTATTTTCGGCCGAAAGTACGTTAACTGACGAATCACCAATCGTTACAAATCAATACTCTAGTATGTTTTTATGCCCGCCCCGACATTTGCGGCACGAGCGAAGCGAGTGCGGCTGGTTGGGGGCGCGGGCATCAGATACATCTAAATGGACAAAACAAAACAATTAAGTTACTCTCATCTGAACTAGACAATGAATTTTTGTGATCTACTAGCCATTTTTTGTAGACTTCATAGTTTGACAAATATTTGTCAGCAGATATTTTGGGTAATGCATCTGTCCGTATAATGAGGTTAGCTTCTGCATCAAAGTTTCGTAATATCTCTTCTTCGTCCGATGAATCACTAGATGATGATGCCATATTTATCTTTATGACAATTTTTTTACTTATAACAATCAACGTGAACAGCAAACTTAAAACTCACAAAAACGATTCTGAGGTTATTCGTCAGTAGCGAGCTACACTCGTCAGCTGTAGTGAATTCTGTTTTTTCGTTGCCTCGTACATCAGTTCAGTGCATAACTAGTTTCTTGTAGCTCACTAGAACAGGGCGCATGCGCGCTCCTACCTAAGCATAAATGTTAGACTTTGGGCCTCGCGATCGAAGCACCAAGTACGTACTTTCGGCCGTGGATAAAGAAAAATCTATCTTTAATTAAAGTTTTTTTCTTGAATGCAGGAAGAACTCACAAACATTTATAATTTAAAAAAAAAAACCAAATTCGAATTTTTTAATGCCAGATGATAAAACATCAAATACAACCATTTCAAATCTTGAAGAAAATGAATTAGTCAAATTATTCGAAGTTTTATTTTTTCTTGAGGTGCAATAATTATGATTTACCAAATTTTGATTTGACAAATAATGTATGAGTTGAATTTCTTGCATTATTACTTGAATAATAAATGATTCGTTAAATGAAAAAAAAAATTCGTATTGGGAACTTGATGACACTGAAAAAATTTTGTGTACTTTCCAAATTATACCGCCCTACAATATTTACCGCCCCGGGCACTAAGTCCGACTACCCCTATTATAAATCCACCACTGTGCATAAAGTATGGGAGCATGCGTAATGTAAAATGGGCCCGACGTGGAGAGACACCCGATAGTTACAGTACGCTTAGCCATAATGTGCCACTTTTACGCCTTCCCGAGTCTGACAACTCGGGAAGTTGTACTTTTCATACTACAGTTCATGAACACATTTTCGTTCTTTCTCGATGTGTTTGTGATCTCAAAATGGCAACCAGTACAGTTTGTTTTAATAATCGGCATTAAAAACTTTTTTCATAGACTCTATTGATGTCAGAATCTGTTGAAAAAGTGGTTGACAATTTTTTATTACCGACCGCGATAATTCACATACTCTTAAGAGGAGGATAACGATCGACATAATCCAAAAAGAGTTTCAATTAATTTTTGTCAATTCCGTATGTCCTATTGTATTAATGCATAAAACGCGACGACATTTGAAAAATATGACCTTTTACTGTTTTAACGTGCAGAGTTTGAAATATGATGGCACGTACATGCAATGGTTCCACTATGAGTGCTTCTTCGCTGCATCACCATATTTGCTCAACGGACAGATGCCAAAATCACCGAAGGATATGGACGGTTTTGACGGCATCCGCTCGAGGGATCAACAGCACATATTAGCTGATATAGGTTTGTAAAAGTTTGTGTATATACATTTTTTTTTCGTAATTTCAGAAATCGAGCCTAAACTCTTAGTGCACACGGAGGCAAATATGTTTTTTTGTTCAAGCTGAGGTAAAAAATGTTAATGCGTATCTCGGATAAAAATAGTTTCTGTGAGTTTTCTTTCGCGGTGACAAATTTCTGATTAATGACTTTCGAATTCCAGGCAACACTCTCGTCGATCAGAAAGAAAATATCCGAAAAAGGGCTCTGTCTAACGACGATATCAGTAATGCAGAACCATTGAGGAAAGCGATGAGGAATAATTTCGAGGAAAGAGAGATGGAGAAACAGAACGTTATGATTTTCAAAATAAAAGATGAACTGATGAGGGTGTCGTTGGAAACTTTCCGCTCATTGTTTGAAATCGCCAGCAGTGGCGGTTCTACACAGTCGATCAAAAAGACTCAACAGAATGTACACCTTGTCGCCGATGCTATGCTTTTTGGAGTGATAAAACTATGCGAGACGTGTTCTGGCACATTCCTGTACGTATCCGGCCTGGGATACAAATGCAACGGTAATTTTTCATCATGGGCCAAGTGCGAGAAGGTAACGCAAGATCCAGCGAGAATTGAATTCGTTGTGCCGGATCACCTGCGGCAGAGCTCGCCATTCCTGCAGTCGTACAAATCGGAGGTCCAAAAAAGCATACTGCACGTAAGAACTTCGTCAACTACGAACTCAAACGATGCTCAAAACTTAAACGACCCTGCACCTACGAACTCGATCGCACAATGTGAATCACCAATCAGCCCCGAGGATACTAAAAAACAAATGCTGTGGGTGACAAAATCTGGCGCCGTTGATCCAGAAAGCGGTTTGACCGCAGTAGCTCATGTATATGATCATGATGGAGTTTCGTTTAAAGCTACACTAATTCAAAGTAGTACGCAAAACAACAAAAATAGCCTGTACGTGCTTCAAATCCTAAAACATGACCAAGGCGATATGTATTGCTTATTCCGCCGATGGGGAAGAATAGGCACGATAATCGGTGATAAGAAACTTGAGTATCTGCCTTTAGATAAGTGTATCAAACAATTTAAAAAATTCTTTCACAAAAAGACTGGCAACACGTGGGACAACAGAGAAATATTTGTAAAACATCCTGGCAAGATGGTCCCCGTCGATACGGATCATGGCGAGACAAATTGTCAGCAGGCCGATGACGCGATCAAGATGGCGAGCGAATTGCCACTAGCAGTGCAAGATTTAGTAGAACTAATATTCAACACCGAAACTATGGCGAGAGTTATGACGGAGTACAAGTTGGACTTAAAGAAAATGCCCCTGGGCAATCTATCGAATGATCAATTTTTGAATGCCTACAGGGTTCTATCAACATTGTCCGAAAAAATAAAGTCAACTGCAACTGATGATAATCATTCTCTGAAACTCACAGAAGAAACGCACAAGTTTTATCATCTTATACCACATTGCTTCGGCATTTCCGATCCACCGTTGCTCACAACCGAAGAAGACATCAAGGCTAAATGTGACATGATTTCAGACTTAACCCAGATGCAGTTGGCCCACGATTTAGAGAAATGTGACATCGATTCGGTTGGAATAAAATTGGAGAACCCTGTAGATGTTCACTATCGAAGACTGAAAACTGATATAACACCGCTTGCGATTAAGTCTAAGATGTACAAAGTTATAGAACGATACTTCAAGGCTTCGACATATGAGGAACAAGACCTCGAGATTGAAGACATTTTCGCTGTGAATAGAGCGGGAGAAAATGAATCTTATAAGATCTTTGAAAAATTTCCGAATAGAAAATTACTGTGGCATGGTACTCGTGTCACAAACGTGGCTGGTATACTTTCGCAAGGCTTGAGGGTCGCACCACCTGAAGCCCCCTGTACCGGATACATGTTCGGAAAGGGTGTATACTTTGCAGATAGAGGTGGGAAATCTGCAATTTACTCCTCTCAGCATACAATCGATCCATTGGCAGTACTCTTACTTTGTGAAGTAGCCCTAGGAGATATGTATAAACTAAAAGAGTCTAAATTTATCAAAAAGTTACCAGATGGTAAACACTCAACGATGGGTGTTGGAAGAAAACAACCCGACCCTACAGAACTTTATACAATGTCTGATGGCGTTGAAGTTCCGTACGGTAAAAGTGTGGAGTCGAATGAAGAAGGCCCTTGGAAACTTCGATACAATGAATACATAGTTTATAACACTTCGCAGATTAAAGTCCGGTACCTGGTAATAATCCGTATTTATAGGCATACATAGCGCAGTAATTTACTATCTTTTTCAACTTGGCGTGGACACGCTGCTGTCCTTTTTGATTAGTGTTGTCATATTAATTTTATTCACATCTTCTCTATGACAAATACAATCATGCTATTGGATCTGATTCTTTACTGCATGATTCATTTGTTTATCATCTGCGAGTCAGAGACTTGCTCACAATACCTGTAGGACTTTTTTGAATAGGCTTCTAATCGGCATAACTTGTTAAATATTAGTGAAGTTTTTCCCAGAAGATTCTAATATAGTTTTAAATTATTTTAATGACAGATTTTTGAAAACGAAACCAATTACAGGAACTCAACAACTGCATTGAATAATTCCGGACAAAAACGGTTGTTTATATCAGAAAATTTTCAAACTCGAATGAACACAGAATTTGTACAATATTTATACTCCAGAGAGAATATTAATTAATAATTCTTTGCATTATTTTTGTGAAATCATTGGATATTGACTTATTAATCATTACACTCGGTCATTACATTTGTAAATTAACCCTTTGCACTCGAGAGGTGACTCTCGCTCGCCACTTAGTTTGCTTCAGCTACGCTCTTTCTGTATAATCTTATAAAGTGTAAAACGACACCCATTCAAATAGAGATAAGATTTTCTTATGCGAGATTAGACCACAGCAATCCGAAAAAACCAACGAAATGGGGGATTCGAGTTTATACGATGGCAGACTCAAATACCGGTTACATCTGTGGCATTTTTTCCTATTATGGATGTTTGACAACAGACAGCTTGATAAGGCCTGACCTTCCGCGGTACTATTCAATTGTGTTCAATACGGCTGGAAAAACTATCTGGTGCTCAAGCACATCATATGTTCACCAATCTCCTTGAGTATGTAAAGATGCATTCAATATTAAAAAGTAAAAGTTTTATGTGTTACTTTATGTGTGTAATTATTTTAAGTTAGAGGTAAGAAATTCAGCGAATACGCTACGAAACGATTCGAGTTGTTGGTGCACCCCGCGAAAAAGGTCCGGAGTGCGAAGGGTTGATATGATAACATAGTTAAATTACATTTATTTTATGATAGAAATGAAGTTCACGAAGAATAAAAAAATAATTTTAGAAATATTGACAATTTTTTTAATCATTAAATAAAAAAATGTTTTTAAAAGTCGGTCCATTCCGGGATGAGCGGGAATAATCGTCAAATTAATTGAAGTTCTTTTAAAGAACAAAAAAGTATCGAACTTTGATAAAAATAATGATTGGGTTAAAAAAAAACGTTTATTTTATAGAATCGATCATATTTAATGTTTGTGAATTTTTTCGACAAATTTATTCAAAAACAGAAATTAAAAAAAAATACCCAAAGGTCAATATAAAAAAAGTTATGGCCATTTAAAAATAAAAAGCTATTTTTTTAAACAATTCATAACTTTTTTGGGTTGGATAAAAAAATTGGAAAAAATTCTCAAAAATGTCTTTTGGAGAATCGAAAAGAATAGAAAAGTTTCAGCTAAATCTAAAAGAGTCCGGTTCAAAAGTGGTCGATTCGGTATAGAATAACCCATATATACGTGTTTGACAACATTGTCATAATGCCTTGTCATTAAATAGTTCCTCCGTTAAAAATAAAAAGGTAAAATCGTCCGTCTAGCTTTGTCTCTACGCGCTCCTGGGCGCGCAATCGGCGCGCATGCGCGGCTTGGCTCAGCCATTGCTCAGGTCACTTGGCAAAACATACGAAATCCCTATCATTGTGCGCACACGTCTTCGTAGTAATTCTGACAGGAGTTCCCCTGCGTCTTTCCCCACTCCCTTCTCGCCGTCCTTAATCCGATATTGCGTGCCGGATGAAAGTGCCAGAAGTACGGTGTTGTAACGTAAATTAATTTGCAAAAAAATGACTATCATCTAATAAACACTCGTGTCATCGATCGTTTTGAGAATCCGAGACGTCGTGTCTGTTATGCCGTCCGAAAACTGTATCGGGTAAGTGTCAAATCCCGGTGCCGAGACGCTAAGACGATTAATCTATAAAGATAAACAAATAATGTCACAGATATTCGTTGCGCGACGATCGTGACGGGTCGTTCGACGAATGTTTCTGGGGTCGTGGTGATTCCCGGTGGAAATTTCGCTCTCGTCGACGAGCAATAGCAGCGCGGAGCAAATGGAATCGTACAATCGTGCGAGCAGTAGTCGCGGCGCGGGCTCCGTGATTCACGGTCGAGTCGAGTGCACGCAACTTATTAAAAATTAAAACGCCATAGCTATATCGCGAGCGCGTTGGAAAAACCTGGCGAACGCTGTCGAGGAGGGTGGTGACTAATATTATCGCAGGTTCTCGAAGGTAGATATGGCATCGAAGCAAAGTCCGGCCAAAGTTACGCTAGCCATGATGAAGGGTAAGTACTGTGAGAAAGGTTCTAGACATTTCGTAACTGAATAACATATTTTTTAAACGATTGTAAATTAATGAAAATGAAAAGTTTAAAAAGAAAGCATTAACGAAAAGAAAAATTTCAAAAGACATTTTAATGGAAAAATACGAAACATTTTTTAATAATGTAGTTTATAAAGTCAAGATAATATGTGTTCTTTATTTTTTACAGTAAAAATAGTTACAAACTGTTTAGATGAGAGAAATAAAATTTTATTTTTTCAAAAAATTAAAATTTTCAAAAATCGTTATAATTTAATGCTTGAACTCTTGGTACCGAAGGAAAACCAATAGCGATGTCCGTCCCATCGATCCGTTACCACGCAAACGACGACGAGCTTGAGGAGTTGTATCCAAGTACGGACGAGGAGAAGGAGGCATCTCCAGAGTCAGAACGGAGCTCCCCTAAGTCGAGTCCGTGCAGGAGCACCAAAGACAACAACGAAGGGAACAACGAAGTTTTTGAGAAACGGTCATCTAGCATAGATGGCAGCCTCTCGGAGGGAACTCCACCGTCCGACCCATGGAAGATGTTCTCCGATTTCAGAGGCAAACTGACAAGGACCCTGGAGGACAAGTTGTCAGAGATAAACCGTGAGAAGGCCAGCAAGATGAAAAGCAGAAGCAGAGAGAATTCTAGCGTCAGTGATCCAGAGGACTTGGGCGATATAACACCTACGGAGGATTTTGTTCCGGAGAAACAGGAGGGAGAAGTTCAGTCGGCAGGGATTCGTAAGAGGGCGCACTCGTCCAGATTCGGCGGGTTTTCGACCATTAGGACGGGTCTCAAGGCGAAAAACTCCGAGGAGGAGAGCGTGGAGAGCGGAGTCGAGGCGGCGGAGAACGTTGACGAAGCGCCGATTTCGGGCGGTGCGAGGAAGAATGATGAACTCACAGACAGCGACGAGTCGAAGCCGCGAACGAAACCAGCAAGCTCAAAATTCAATAGTCCAGAGGTGATGTTCGCTCAACTGAAGAGGCAATTACTTTATCAAGCCATAACGATGCCAATTGTACTGTGGCTCTCGTATTATATTCTCCCGTTGCCCGAATATCTCGTTGGTCTGTTCGCCGGCGTCTTCGTCGTGTTGATGATACAACGGGTGATCGAACGGGTGAAACAGATTTTGACTGCGCCGGTCCCGACGGAGTTATTCTACGAGCCCGCTGTCTCGATCGTCCAGATCGCTCCGGTCGAGGAGTACGCCGTCGTCGAGAGGTTCGAGGACTGGCTCAACGAACTGCCGTACGACTACGATCCGGACAATTATCACGTAGCGCGGACGAACTCGGTTTTCTTCAAGCTCGAGGGTGACTCCCTGCGAATCATGGAGACTCGTACAAGAATACCGAAACGAGCGGTCTGGAACGAACCTCAGCACATACCAAAATTCACGAAGAAACGGGTTTATTCGCTCGCGTCGGCGAAAATTCAATTGCTGCCTGACGGCCTCACGAGACGAAGGTACGGAGGGGAGTTGAATGGTATAAGTAAAAAAATTATTTTATATCACTCGGTGCGATAATGCTAGATTCGCGTACGCTTGACCTACGTTAAATCTCCGTTTTTATACCTTGTGCAATAAAATTTTGTCAGATCTTTTATTAACTCGTGTGATTGCAATAGCGCTTTTGGCTCGTGCTGCAAACTCATGCTCATCAGCAAAAGTATCGTACTCAATTTTCGGGCTTCTCGGGTGAGAACTAAATTGACGATAATTTTTTTTCATTCAGACGCTGGAGCAAGAAGTATCCGATCTGCGTTATATTCGGAAAAGAGGGTGTTATCGAGAGCGTCGATCTTAACGTGGGTTCGGACGACGAGACTCCGAAGAGCGATGTAGATAAGGATAAAACGATTTTCGAGATGGAGGAGCTCGAGAGGCAGGAGGAGGGCGACGAGGAGGCTGACGACACCGATGACGACGACGTAACACAGTCGAAGGACAGGATGAAAGATATTTTCGCCGACTGTCGTGACGAGGAGGACGCAGACAATGACAAGAAGAAATCTAGGATATACGTTTTTGCGAGAACCGATCGACGCAAAGAGGATTGGTAATAATATGCGGCGATTGTCAATTAACTCGATTGACGGTAACTGCGGCTTTGGTGTGTGCGACTGATTCGACACGTTAAACGATATATTAATTTCCAGGTACAGACGCCTGGTACGGGCATCGAGAATGAGCAGCAAACGTAACTCTGGATCATCGTCGAAGGACATCACACCGTCCTCTAGCTCGCCGTCTATTGCACCCGTAGCGGGAGACCCGAAAAATTCGAGTGTGACCGCAATCGCATCCGAAATTGTCTCCGAATTTTCGTACAATGCTTATATGTCTCGATACACCGATGTGAGTACTCTACCTATTATGGTGGTACGTTTGTATTAATTGAAAATGTTTGTGGTGTACTTTTGAATTATTTTTAACGGTCTAAGGGCAGATTTGCAAAATGTCCGCCTAATTTGAGAATTTC
Organism: Listrodromus nycthemerus; assembly: GCA_963978505.1. NCBI lineage: Eukaryota > Metazoa > Arthropoda > Insecta > Hymenoptera > Ichneumonidae > Listrodromus > Listrodromus nycthemerus. The sequence continues at coordinate 5,422,144 of OZ021684.1, read as the reverse complement.
ATCTTGGACCGATGGTTACGTCATACCGGAAAATATTGCACTTCCTATGAAAAATGGAATTTTTTGCTATCGATAGTGACGTGATTCTTGAAGTACATCATTTAGGGTTTGAAAATTAATATTTCGGTCGAAGGTGACATTATACCTGACATGCATAACCTTTGGTGTGATGATACAATTTTTCGACTAGAAGTTATGTTATACGGGAAACAAGTTACGTCAACTTCGAGAATAATTCATAATTTTTCGACCGGCTTTTTCATTTCCAGGTTCAATCTGCCTCATTGACAGAAGTTGGCACATCTCTCGCAGACAATGACGCGGTATGGCTGAACGCACTGCTCGGCCGAATCCTCTTCGACATGCACAAATCGCCGGACACGATAAATTTGATCCAAGACAAAATACAGCGAAAGCTTTCGAACATAAAGCTACCGTACTTCATGCAAAGCTTATTGGTCACCGAACTAGTGATAGGACAGGGCGCACCGGTGATTCACAAAGCCAGCAAGCCCTCGTTGGACGAACACGGTCTCTCCGTGGACCTCGATATCAGTTACGAAGGATGTTTGACGATGACCATCGAGACAAAGCTGAATCTAATGAAACTAACCAGAGCAAACTCGGTCTCCAGTAACACGACTGATGTGGTGAATACCGAGAGACCGAAGCCCGCGAGATCACCGATGTTCGATAGCGATGTTGAGGACAGTCCCGAAACGTCCACCGAGGAAGAGGACAACCCGAATTTAACGTCCAATTCAGGCTCCAGAGAATCAACGTGAGTTATTCAATTAGTTATCTAAAAAATCTGATATCGGGCCTATCTGGCAATGTTTTTCTCTCTGAACAAATTGATAATTGAGTCTTCATTTTTTTTTCTCAGACCGACGCAATCCTCTGGCCGAAAGTTTCTCAGCATGGTCGACAAGCTAGCATCGAATAGATACTTCCAGCACGTAAGTCGCCTCGTCTAATCCTCTGGCTCGTTAGCCGGCACATGTTACGACGTATTCTTGTGTCCTTGTCAATTTTTTATCTCTCATTCACGGTATAACGGACCACGGTCGTGCGAGAGTTGCCGCGAATCGCAGCGTATCGGGTGGTGGAGAGGCGGGCAGTCTCGTACCAGATGTCGAATATAGAGCTTGAGAACGAAAGTTTGGCCGCCTCCCGGCGGCTCGCAGACGCGACTTTATCGAAATAAATAAGTTCGAGCTGATTTTTTTTGTCCCCGCAGGCCGCCGAATTGTCGTACGTTCGCAGGGCCATGGAAGGTCTCTCAAACACGGAGATTCGACTTATGGTCAGCGTCTCCAGCATAGAGGGCTCCTTAACGGTAAACATTCCGCCACCGCCGTCCGACAGAATATGGTACGGCTTCAAGCCCGTACCGAAAATAATTCTCACCGCCAAGCCCGCGGTCGGCGAAATGGCAGTCAACATCGGTTACGTCACCAAATGGATAGAAACGAAATTGTTGAAGGAATTCGAGAGAGTGGTCGTTTTGCCGAACATGGACGATCTGTTGATAAATCTCTGTCCCAACTATCCGTTCCACGAAGCGTAGTCGAATGACCGATCTTTTTCTCGTTCATGCACATTCTGTGCAGCTGAGTGGTGAATGTCGGAAGATAAAAAAAACGAGGCCAAAGTGTCGCCAAGTTACTTTGTTCGTGTGGCTTGTGCGAGATCGAGAATTAAACGACTGGAGGATCGAACTTAGACAAGTTTATCCGAAACCGTCCATTCGGTTTGCTGTTCGATTTATCCTAGGTATGAAGATGAAAAACGTTTAGGAACTCCGATCAACGATAATTCGTTTATACCAAAGTGCATCCGGGGCAGATAAAATTTTTCGGCCGGCAGGCACCCAATTTAAAAGAACAAAGATATAGTAAATGTTTTTTATCGGATACGTCCCAGTGTCCAGGCTTACTCACGCGTATTTTCCATATATTTGTTATAAGAAACAAGCAAACGAAAAAAAAAAAAACAAAAAAAATTTAAATAAAGCATTATATATAATTGTTGAGGAATTCATACATGATAATGTGGCACATTCCCGGCGGTGCGGAACTGAGAATCGTTGCGTTCAAGAATCGAGCTAAGAGGCAGCTTATTTCCACTTGGTCTCCGGAGGATTCGTCCGAAGTCTGGATTCGAAACTATTCGCGGCGTTCGTGATGTATTATATATATATTTGTTTTGTATCAGACGATAAAGGCCTTACAGGAACGACGGGTTTGCCAATTGCCGCTGGCATGCTGCGACTAAAATTTCTATGGGTAATCATGACATTGAATATTCTATCTCTCGGCGCTATCAATCGAGAGCCCCGTTTGTCTTTCTTCTTGTTCCGTGCGTTAGCACAAACATTTTTTTTAGTAATGATTATTACTTTTATCACCTGTGATGTATGGTACAAATAAAAGAACTGTTTATTGGTGCAAGTTCTCCAATGTACCTTCCGTCCTCCCTTTCGAGCTGAAGATTTGAAAACCTTTTTTAGCAACCCGTTTGCAGATCGGGCCGTTCGAGCTCGGTCCTTCACGTACCGAACCACCGTTTAACGAAGACCTAAAATTTACACGGGCTCAACTTCGGTCAATCGATGGATTGGAAGGAACAAAAAAAGGATCATAAATTCTCCACAATGAGATTTTTAATAAACGGTAACGCCATGTGGACGCCCGGGCGTCCGAGACGTAAATAAAGATGAAAAAAAAATACAATTTCACGCTTAAACCTCTTATAAAACAATAATATCACAGTTCGGAGATCGGTATATCTTATGTGCTCGAATTGCGCACAGTATGTACACTCATGTCGAATAAGCTATTTACGTATATACAATATCATCGGACTCTCTTTAAGCTTCGTGTACGGCCCGGACAAAGGCTAACTGCGTAGGAAGCACGGAGCGGTCTTGAGCTCCCGTACGGCCTCTGCCCAGGCTTCGAGCCTCGGCGCACAGGCCAGCGTTAGATCGCCCAGTTTCTTTCTCGCCATTATCACAAATTCACCCTGGCCATGTCGCGCGTCGCAAGCCGTTGGCACTCGGACTCGGATCTCCCCCAACAATCTCAGATCGCCGGAGTCCACTTCGTTGTCCTAAAAAAAAGAAATACACAAGTAAGACTCAAGACACCATGAAAAAAGTTCCGAACAGGAAAGTACCCTTGACTGTTTGTATACGAAAAATGTCGACATCTCTATCATTTCAACAATGAATATGATCCTATGAGTTTCACAATAGTAACAACAATTTAAAACACTATAAATAGTTGAACGAGTCGAAGACCCTCGGACTTTTGCACATGAAAAATTGGCCAATCCATTTAGTTAAATTAAATAATAAAAATTTCACAAATTCGACAATGATAAATAAAGTTTTCATTGCTATTGTCGTTATCGGATGTGTCAAATATTTTTATAACTGTGGCGAACGTTGTAGATGGATCCGTATGAATCCATCTACAACGCGCGATATGTTGGTGCGATCGACGGTGTTTACGACGAAAATGTAAATCACCTCGTTTTCCTCGACGCGCCTCAGGGCCTTGGTGACCCTTAGAACGAGCTCGGCGGCTTCGAGATCGGGTCGCCTCTCGACGGCACTGACGGTTCCCCTCGCGACGAGATCGCTCTTGCAGTAAGCCTCGGCGAGCTCCTCCTTGGAGCAAGGTCGGCACTCGGCTTCCTCGTCCCCGACAACGAGGCCCTTCGCTGCCTCGTCGCTCTGCGGACTCGCGAGCTCAAGGTCGTAGCGTAGCTTGACCGTCGAACGGCCGGGCGTCGATTCGTCGGCCTCGACGTACAGAGCGGCCAATTGTCCCCTCGAGTGAAAGCATCGGTGGAGCGCCTCGTGTTTTCCATCGCCGGGCGAATAAATCGGCCTCAGGGAGCCCTTCCCCTCGAGATAAACTCTCGCCGGTCCGGAGACCTTGACGCAGCCACGAAAGGTCCGTCCGTCGCTCCCACCGGAAAGTACGATCCTCAGTGCTCCGCGGGGGTAACGCCAGGCTACCGTGCCTCGGGAACAGCGAAGATAAACTGGACGCACGCCTCTCCCACCTCCGGCACTGTAAATAATTCAAGCATTTTTTATTTTATTTTCATTTAATTATTGTTTCACTATTAATTCTATTAAATGTCTATACAGTTTTCTTTTATTTTCGTTATTAACATTTTGCTGAAACAAAGGCTGAATATTATTATTATTATCGCAAAAAAAAAAAACGCTTCTGCCATTCAGTCGCTGTAAATCATCATTACGACGTTGTTAATTCTGTTTTCTTATCAATTCGATTATTTTTTTTATTTCGATAAGTATAGGCGAAACAAGCGAAACAGGTGAATAGCATTATTATTGCTAAAAAAATTCGTTCGTTGGCTCTAACTTGTTGAACGAAAATAAACGATATCTTCTAAAATCAAGGTGCTTATTTGATTTATATATTTTTAATACAATTTCTTTTTATTGCTTTGTTTACCGAACATCAAAAGAGGTGGTGTGAAAGCGAGCAAGGCCGCATGTAAATAAACGCGCCATCGCGCCAATTTACCGCGCAACTGCGCGCGCATCCGTAGCGAGCTTATCCTGTGGGTGTCGATAATGAGATGCGCGGTACAAAGTTGGACTCTCGCGCATGGTAACTTTACATTGTAGAAATAAGACAGTTAAACGGTAAGACGGCGAACGGCCGTTCCCCTTTGTCACGGAGAGCGAAGTTGAAAACCGGTTCACAAAGCTGCACGACCGGTTCACATTTTAATAAAACTCGGTTGCTTTTCTCCTCGGGCTATTAAATTATCATCTGACTGGGCGCTATTCCGCTGCCGTACGAGGCTCGCGAGCCTCGCTCTACGCGCGCGCAACTTCGACGACTCTGATCTGTTGTTACGCCTCCATAATTACATTTTTTTTAGGTCAACTCCAAGGGACAAAATTGTTGTTGTGTTAGCGATTATCGAACGATTGGTCGACGATTCTTGCGCGGCACCTTTTAAATTGGATCAAGGCAATCTAATCGGATGAACTTCGCCTTTGCGAAGTAAAGAATCTAAAAACTTTTAGGTTATGTTCTAGCAATCTATTTAGACTGAATCAGTCGATCGACGAGCCAAGCGGGCTTCCCGTCTGGTAGAATTTAATTTACATATATTTTTTTTCACACCATCTGTGACGAGTAGAAAGTCGATTTACAGTTCGACGCTTATCGACCGGCTCAATAGTTTCAGGAAATTTCAACCATGAACCAACTTTCTAACTGAAAGGTATAACGATTGAATCTTTAATATCGCTGAAAAATCAAGCTCTTTAAGGTTGGAATCAAAGTCGGTTCAGTGTAAAAATCGACCAATTGGTTTCGGGCTGGTCAGAACGCGAGGGCGGGACACACATCGTCCTTGCCACTCTCGTTTTTTCCGTCCCTGACGATCGAGCAATTAACGCGAAATACGATATCGTACGGATATATATATGTTTTAATTCCCGCACGCAAACGACGTCGTTTATGACGCGTAGGCGTAATTGTAGACGCTACGAGTCATCGGACGGTTATTCGAAGGAAGCAGGGAGGAACCGAATGATAATACATGAAGAGCCATTTGTAGAAGCACGCGTAAAAATAGAAACCTCTCCTTTGGTTAATAAATAAATGAATAATAATCTTTCGAGCATAGCTTCGACCTCGTAAAACCTGCAAACTTTCCGAATTAACCACTTTTCAGATGCTTCGAAAAGTTATTAGAATTAAAGTTATGGCCAATATATTATTTGTAATCTGTCCATGTTTATACTACAGCGTTATTATCATTTATTGACTGTATAGATGTACGACATTGTCCCTTGAGATCCCACACAATATGCGAATGATGAAGAAGCAATAAAACAACGAGCGAAAAGTTGAGTCTGAATTAATGAACTGTTATGTCTTAAAATTAAATATTATTTCAACATTTTTCTATCGGAATTAAGAGGTCTAAGTAGTTACAAGACACATGTGTATTTGAATACTGGTCATGAACAAATCGGTTGGTAACCAAATAACAACAAAAAAAAATAATAGTAATAATAATAATGACGGATAACTTTTCGACGGTGATTGGCAAACTAATGGATCGTGTTATCGGAACATCTGAAAGTTGCTGTTTGGGTTTCGATCGTGTGTACTGAGGCGTAACGGTTCTCAGAAATTCGATCGAATTGTAAACACGTGTTCCAACGATCGAAACCTTGCCGTACGGAATTCTGCGTAACGGTAAAAAGTACGAATAAATTTAAACTGCCAGTGCTTGACAGAGACGCCTTCTATGCAATAATAATTTCCCTACGATTTTCGTGTTTTTTTTTTAAATTAATTTATTATTATTCCTTCTACCGTGTGCTGTTATAATGAATCATAATGGACGTTTCGTCCGTTGCGTGTCGCTCTACACTGTCGCAGGAATCTCGCACGTATCCCGTCTCGACAAATATGGTTGGAAAGTTTGAACTCGCGGATAGAGATGGCGGTAGAGAGGAGTTTTTTTTCTCTGCCGTCGTCGTTGTTGTCGCGGCCTGTTCCGTTCCACTATCTTTAATTACGACCGGGCCTCTGAGCCGGTGGGACACGATTTCGCGCCCAAGCCAGCCGGATAGAGTTGTGAAAGGGATTCGTGATTATGCGAGAACGCCAGATTTCTCTATGCCAGAAATGGACGACCAAGGCGCGCACGGCTCTAAATTCTAAGCTAACGAGCGTCCGACAGTACCTTTAATGGCGATTGTAAATCAAGACAATCGGAATGGCAATTACTCTGTCGTTACCGGTGCGCCTGAGCGATCGATCAAATTTCCAAGAAACTATTTTATCGTGCGAAAAAAATACTATGCTTGTCCCACTTTGACAAACCTATGTTCGCTTAATATGAAAAAAAAAAACAAAAAAATTATCGATACCTTTCTTGGCAATGCTAAGTATAAAAAACGTCGAAACAGAAATTGTCAACATCGTTATCGAGTGACGAGAAATCGATTGAGTTTCCTCGTTATACCGACGATGAAACAAAATAAATACTAACGTCGCCCTAATTTGGCAATCTCAGCACAAGCGGAATGACAATTACTCTGTCGATAACGTTGCTCAATGAATTTACTTAAATTCTAAAGTGTGCTACCCATTACGAAAAAAATATCGTCAATCACCCCAAGTCGACGTATCTGTATTCCTTTAATACAAACTGTATAAATCATTCGGAGTTTAACAATATCTTCGCGGATAATTACCGAAACTCTATGCAACAAATATCTTTACAACGATCGTTATCATTATCTTTCGAATGCCCGTTTTTATTATTATTGTCTGCAAATATCGACGATTTAAACAACCGCAATGGCAATTAACGTGTCGTTGACGATGCCTGACAAATCACGGAAATTTCTATGACTCTACTACTGTTTGCCAGGAAAAAAATTACCGTCGCCCAAATTCGATAAACATTTATTTACGTAAAAATCAAAAATTCAATGTCCTATTCAATGTCGAAATTGTAGCCAATGTTTTCACGACGATCAGTTGTTATTTTTCGAACGTCCGTTAAAAAAAAAAAAAATGTATTCAACGTCCTATAATGTGTTTGCAAGATAATTATCGAAATTATAGTCAATGCTTTTACGACGCTGAGTTGTTATTACTTTCCGAACGTCGGTTGCCTTAATTATCGTCTATAATAGTTAGAGGGAACTAACCTTCCGCTCCAGTCGCACTGATCGGCGCTCGGAACATTGGCCGAAGCGTGGGTCGGTGCGGCGTAAGCAGTTTTCGTAAATAATACGACGGTAACAGTTCCGAGAATGATTATTGCGAAGCGAGACGAGGGGAACTCGACGTTTCTCATCATCGTGTTTTCCCCGCGGGTTTATCGTCGTTCGCGCTCGTAAATTCCGTACTGCGAGGACTCAAAATCTCGCCGATGCGAAACGTTCGGAGATTTCCTTCTCTCCGCTTGTGTCTCCACTCGTACTCGAAGGATTCACGTTCGCCTCATCGCTGCCCGAGATCGTCGTCGAAAAGCCTCGAAGCGAATTTTTTTCGCTCTGCCGCTTTTTTTCTCGTTACCAGCTGAGCCAACCCGACGACGCTGAGATGAATCTCCGGGTAGTAAAATCCACCGGCACTGGTCGACGTACAATCATGCGCACTCGTTCGTCACTCACGACCAATCGACGGACTGAAAATCGTTTCTTCATTAACCAATCGGCATTGAATCCGATCCTATAAAATTGTCGCACTGCTGCTTTTTTCCTTATCCATTAAACCGCCCAGTAAACTCACTATGATAATTTTATTATTTCGTTTTTGATTCGTCGATAACGTTGATTCGGTAGGTTTTTTTTTATTCACGATCGATCGGGCCGAACGGATCAGTCTCGATTTAGCAGAATAGCGCGAAGACTCGATTAGAGCAGCGTGGATTTCTGGTGCGTATCTCGTGCAGCTTCGACATGACGAGCCACCCGGTAGCAAGTGGGAAATCGTACTGAAAGTATCGTGGAGCCGAGCGTTAACCCAGAGCTTGCGCTTCGGTCTCCCGTTCGTCAGTGGTCCCCTCCTCTTCCTCCCGAATTCCCCCTCCTGCTCGACCGTTCCGACAAAGTTTTACACGACGAAGAAACAGTACGGCCGAGGGCTCGTTTTCTTGGTGGTGGGGCAGATCGGCCACCAGCGAGAACCGCAGAAACTGCAGGACTGCCGATGTGTGCTCGACCGTCAGTCCAACTTGCGTCACTCGAGCACCACAGATATACTACGCGCTCTTTCTCCGCGAGGGAATCTACTTTTGTACTTTCGTTGAGGTCGATTTCTTTTTTTACTGTCATCATAATTTCACATCCGGATATTTGTTTTGTTTATTTAGGCGTTAAGTCGTCACACTCATGAGATCATCAAAAGTCGAGAAACAAGCTGTTTTTAAACTTTTGAACATTTTTTCTTTTACCCCCGATTACCATCATTTTGCATATCGCACGTAACCGTGAACTCATTCGTCTTCCTCCAATTCTGTTTTTTTTCGCCATAAATGCGAATACAAATAATGAAGGAGAAAAATTTCGTACGGCGAATAACATAACAGCTATTGAGCTGGTTTATCGTCGATTGATTTAGTCTTATTAATTCTAATTTGGTATTTCTTCCTCAAAGTCGAACAAAATAAAGTACATCGAAAACACAACAGCTGCCCAAGTACTCTATCGTCAAATAAAAAAAAACACACACACACATACAAACGTCGGTAAAGTAGAAAAGCGATTTGGTGAATGTAAAAAAGCTTTCACGCCTGATTGCCAAATTAAAATTTTGTATTTCTTCCTCTCAAAGTCGAGTAAAAAATGAAAGTATCGAAAGAAAAATAACAACTCTCCGCGTAGTTTGTCTTAAAATAAAGACACAGTCGAAAAGTGTCTCGCGCGAGAATGAAGTCAGTGAGGGTCCAGCAGGATGTCGAGAGAGGGGAGATAAGGACCGCGGAAGAGTACGCCGCTGCCGTAAGAGCGGGGGCGGACGAGCGTGAGCGGAGAGTTTCTCGACCGTAGGTCCGAGGAGGAACAAGTTGGTCCGTAGCAAAGTGGCCGGGTTGTGGGGTAACACGCACACCTAAGGTTCGCCCGGTTTCTCCTTTCGTCGTTACTCCTTCCTCCGTCGCCATTCCGCGCGCCTTTTGCTCTACACGGTCCGAGCGGTTCTTTCCATATTGCTGCGGCAACCGCCGTCGACCACCGAGCGCGTCGAGCGACTTTGCTCTGATTCGTCGGCACCACGCATCAACACACTCGCAGGGACACGCGCACACGAGCGTACGTTCGAGCCTCTCGAACGAACACGGCGAAGAGTCCCTGCGGTGCGAGCGTGCGTCCCTCGTTACACGATCGTAGCACACGACCGCATAGTCCGTACGTTATGATTATATGTACGGTGTACTGAAAACCGCAGTCATACAATACCACTAGCAAGGCTGGCCCCGAGGTTTCGTTTTGTCTCGATGGGACTCTCTCGTTTCCATCTCGCCCCGTGGGCAAGTTCGTCACGGACCGAGAAAAGCGAGAAACTAATTTAAGAGGTTGTTCAAACGAGTTTGGACTTATCGAGGACCTCACGTAATCACCCAATATCGGAATACAAATAACCATTCGCTTTAATCAATAGATGCGCGGTAGTCATTCACTATCGGATCTACTGTCTACAGTGAACGGTTATTTGTGTTAGAACAAAAGTCCTTGAACTACAAAAACGTTCATTGAAATGGATTTGTAAAACTATTAGCTGATTTGTAGCTAATATTCTGAAAGGTATATTTTCGTTCATCTATTTCAAAGGGTTGTCGGTTGTTCTTGCTACTTTTCGATATTATGGTTCATTTTCTTTGTGCTTTTAAAATTTATCATCCGAATATTCGATGGTGATTTCCGTTCACAAAAACCATTTGTTTATGCAGCGACGAAGTCATTCTGTAAAAAAAGTAGCTGTCATTTTTAAACGGAAAATACCATCGAATATCTGGACCGTGAATTTAAACGTGAATATTCAGACCGTGATATATTAAAATTGAGCAGAAAACTGAACAAATATATGCTTTTGCGAAAATTAGCACAAACTTGTTCATATTTCTCCGAATCAATTGCAACTTATGTTTTCGTATCTAAAGGATATCTGACTACATGTGAACAACCATCTACTATAATTAATACATGCGTAAAAATACCTAAAAACGACTTTGAAAATATAGCAGGCATTTAGCTGTGAGTCAAGCGCTCAAATTTTCTGATCCTTTGAATTCAGGAAATGTGCATTGATAACGAACCGATGAATTAAAGACTTTAAATCTGAAAAAAGAATGCTTCAAAAGATTAAAGTTCCAGTAAGCTGGTTATTTTTTGCTCAACGCCCAAGACTCCACGCGTTGAGAAACGCGAGAAACGAATTCGAGACGTTGTTTGGCATAGCTTTGATTTATACATGTCTCGAGGTACCGAGAACAACTTCTCGTTTCACTTTCGTTAAAGCTCCGGTAAGCTTGTCGCTGTTCGCCCGACGGTGTTGCGAGTCGCGGCAGTCGATATCCAGGAGTTCACCGATAGTACCGTTTCACGGAGATAATGCCTGAGATATTTCCGCTCGACGGCCGACACGGAGAAAAAGCTTCTCGTTTGCTGATAGAGATGTAGGGCGATTCCAGATCAACCGTGACTCCGGACGCGAGACCGTGTCGAATCTGAACTGTAACATATTCGAATGCAAGATAACTAGCAGAATTGGAATTCTCGAGTATGATTCATAACGTTTTTTTTTTCTATATCCACTCACCTCGGTTGCTTTTGAAAGTTGGCCGCACGATGCGAGTTTGTTTCGCATCGACCGCATCGACAAATGAAGAAAATTTGGAGTCTCTGGATGTCAATCGGACTTGCCGATCATTTCGGAGAGCATTCTTACCAGGCAGCGCTTTCTGGAAAAATAAAATAAATGTTAACATCGTACACATTCGAGGCTCCGACAATTATGACTGGAACATTTATTAATAATAACTTAATTTCTATACCAGAAACTCGTCACGGGCTGTCAGAAAATATAATCTTTCGACTGTAAGTTTCATAATGGCGAAAATACATAACTTCCTGTTGACGAATGACATTCTCAAATCGAAGGCGCCTCATTTCTGATAAATGTACGGAAATCTAAATTTCCGGTTTCAAAACTCCATTGTCCATAGCGAAAGCGTCGAAAGCCCCAACGACGACGATCCGCTAGTCATTTTGTACAATAATTATTGCTATTTGTATAAAAAATATTTTTCTCCGTCGTATTAGGTGTACAACTTTGCTTTAAAAGATCGCTTCATCATCGCTTCAAATCATAAATGTATAACCAGTTTTTTTACAATAAAGCCTCGAATTTCGAAAGAAAACGGCGGAAGCAAAGTTGTGCACCTAATGGCTCAACAATGTCGAGTATTATGTTTGCAAGGAAAGAATTGTTGCCGGCCATGAGCGTCGAAGGCTCGTGGAGCGATAACGCCCCGCAGGATTCGTCTGATAAATCAACGTAGTAGTGGAATTATTCGTGAAGTCGTCTTGATGAGTTCCACTTGACCCAAAGATGCCTGACGTCACGGTCGTCGAGACTCCTCGCGATGCTCCGGCTGAGCTCCGGATAGCCAACTCCAACATCGAACTGAAAGTGCGTTTGTGTGTACACAGTAAATTGTTGTATCGGCAATGGCAAAAGCGAGTGTACAGCCCGAGCGAAGTAGAAACGGGAGATTGAGCGGGATGCGAGCGCTGGGCAATTGAATGGAATTACGAGCTTGGCACCGAGCACGCGTCTAGTCGCGATACGCTCTCTCTTCAGAAAATCATCGAGTCAATAATCGAATGACCCGCCGAGATAAATGCCGAACGGAACGTCCACCGAGAGCTGGATCATTTTAATAGTACAATAACGAAACAGTATCTTCCTCTGCGACGTCGAGCCTCGAATGAAAATATGCAAGACCGTAAAAAGATATTCCCGTTCTTCGCTATTATCTTCGCAGAAAGTTATCTTGTCGTCGCGCAAGGTATTTGTTAAAAACGTGTTACTTAAAAATAATAATCGAATAATAAAAATGTCATATCGTAGAAAAATGTAAAAATAATAGCCAGTTGGCTCCAAAATCGGAGAGAATGGAAGTTACCGAGTCGTCTTGGAAATTATACTGGATAGTATAATACTAGTGGAAAGAAACTTTTTCTGACGCATGTTGCATTCACGCAAGTTAAGGGAACTTTTTTCGCACGAGTATCGTACGAAAAAAAATTGTTAAAACTGTTACTTAAAAAAAAAAATGTACAGCCCGATGGTCAGTCGGCTCCGAAATCGCAAAGAAATCTTATTTTCCAACGCGGTGCATCAGCCGTGCTCGACTCCCGGCGATCCGTTATCGGCGGGGTCGTGTGCCATTCCAGGCCAGCGAGCAAGAACCACGACGGTGTAACAGCAATCTCGCGAATGCACAAAGACTTCGTCGGGCGATGAGCAAGACCAATTTAAATTTTCTTAGACCCGGCATTGTAACACGGAGATTCGAGCAGCTGCACACGGACTGTCGTATCTTCGCGTTTGATATAAAGATCTAAATATGGGAAAAAAAGCCCATCGCGTCGAATTATCGCCGAGGCGGATGATTCAATCAATTATATACGTTACGCCTTTTCTCCGAGTAAACATCATGCTCCCTCGATGCCGAAGGAGAGTTTTCCCAGGATGAGACGAGCAGATAAAGAGCTCACTACCGTATTACCGACAGTCCGTGTGGGAGCGAGATTCAAGCAGTGTGGAGCTCTTTAATAAAATTAAAATAAAATAACAATAATGCCTCAATGTTGTGGTTTCTTACGCCTCGTTCTCGAAGGTACTTTTATCGACTCTTCCAGTCACCGTTTCGCGAGGATTTTTATCGTAATTCACGATTCCTAGAGTCTCCATGCCGGTCGTGTACTCGTCGAGGGAAATTTCGCCCAAACCTCCTGGGTCCAGGCTCTGGAAAAGACTCCTGATGTGCCTGAAAAAAAAGATATACGATCAGCATATTTACTATTAAAAGATTTTTAATCCTTCCTACCCGAATTTATCATTTTAATTTAAAAATGTAAGAAACTGCATTTTATCCGTTCTTATTAATTACCAATGCCTCGGTGGACACAAGTCCCGTATCGCTATAGTTTGTTGGTGTCTACGTTAAGAGATTGTCTGCAGTAGAAACGGAAATAAAAATAACTGTGGAAGGACGAAGCAAAATACCTCGAACTTGCAAAATGATTAGCAACTGAAAAAAAAATACGTACGGTTATGCCATTTAATATTCAAAGATTTTGAATTTTCCCCGTGAAATAAAATGAATGAAAATAAATTTAAAAAATGGATCTGTTTCCAAAAATGTCCCCTTCCCGATGCGCTCAAATTCCGAACGACCATCGCTCGCTGGTTGCGACGTTAAAAGATTGTTTTCAGTGGCAACGGAAATGAACGGAACTGTGGGAGTACGGTGAGCGCGAGGCGAGGAGACGACACTGTAGAGGCGAAATAACAGCGGCGTCTTAAAATTATTAACCGTAGCACGATAATGCAAGCTCTCTTCCATCCTCCCTCGTATCTCCTCGTCCCGTTTCATCCGCTCGTTCTCGTCCTCTTCCTCGCTCGTACGGGTTTCGAGTCGCGCGAGGTATAATCTTCGCCAATTCCGTTTGTCACGAGACCGCGGTTCGTGGGCTGCGGGCCTCTCCGCGCTGTCGACAACGATGCTCCTCCTCACCGCGAAATTAAGGCGCGCCGCTCGCAGAAGCGAACTCTTTCCGTGCAGTTTACGCGAGCTGCCGTCTTGATCGTCGTACGGCGATCATCCGAGGGCGAAGTTGCGGGCGAGAGACGAAATGCGAAAGCCGGAGGGAAGACGTGTCATTACTTTCGTCCAGTAATAACGACGAAGTCGTCGCTCGTGCCGTTCGCGACCGACGAAGAGACGACAGGAAGCTCCAGCACTTTTCTTTGCATTAGCGAAGATCCAAACTGCGGACGGAGACGATGATGATTCACTATTTTCTTGACTATGAACCCCTCAGCGAAATCCACGGTTCGCCTCTTTGATTATGAACGGTGAATTCGTCGTACTCCAACTCCGGATTTCTTTTTTTTCTTGAGAAAAAAAAAATAAAAAGAAGGAAAAGACAGACTTCCTGCGTTAATGGAGGAATACAGCGAGAATTGCAATTACCGGGGGTCGAAGAGCAACGGCGGCTCGGCGAGGCCCGATCTGAACAGCGTACACTTGTCCAACAGATTGCACAGATAGCCGAGAGGATCGTCCGGCTCGTGAACGAGCAAGTGGCCGATGAGGAAGTTGAAGAGCTCGAAGATTTTTCGATCGGCTAAATAGTTTTCGGCTTGGGCTTGGGCGGTGACCGATTTCCGCTGAAACAAAAATTGAAGATATTTTACTGATAAATGTTCCGTCGATATAATTATGCATACGCGAATAACTAAATATCTAAATTCGAAAATAACATGTAACATAGAAGAAAGGGAATTTCTCCGTTGGATCCCCTTCGACGAGAAAAATAGAGTTGAAGGAAGAAGATATTTGTCTCGGAATTTTGGAGAACCTGCGTCTGAATAGGTAAATGAAAAAAGAAACATGCAAAACGGAACGAAGCGAACTAGTAATTTTTTCGTTCCGTGCCTTTAAAGAGAATAATAGAGTCCGAGGGGGGAAATATTTGTCTCGGAATTTGGGAGAACCCGCGAACGAGGGGGTCGTGCGTCGATCACTGGAGTGTTCATTTCGGCTGTCCGTGGCCTTTCGTTTCTCCGGAGAGTTAAAAATTGCCCTGCGCTCGAGACTTCGTTCCGTTAATTCGTCCGAGTTGCGGTAGCACGAAATTGAGCGTGAACGCGCGAGGGCGAGCATAGCGAGTCCTTCGACCTCCCCCACAAGTGCCAAACTGGGAGTGGAAACGTGAAAAAATTCAAAAAAGAATGAGAAGCCAATCATGCGGGCGCGCAGTTCGCCTTTGGCACTCTCCCTCAGGAGGATTTCGAAATTGAGCCGATTCATCGAAATCCATCGTCCGGAGCTGTATAATAGCCGCGCCGTTTTCTTCTTTCGTTCTATCTCCGTTCGTCTCGTCGGCGTTTTGTGGGATGCTCTGCTTCGTGCCCGAGACGACCCGGAGAGGTCTGGGTATAATCGGTCGCCCCCCGGCTAAGACCGACGAGGTTGCGGACTGGAATTTATTTATCGACTGCATTCTTTCGGGCGTGAGAGGTCCTCCCGCTTCGCCACTCGACGCTACTCCGGCCACGACCGTCTCTGCACAGTCCTCTTGAACAGTCGTACATCGATTTCTCGAACTCGATGTGCTCTCGCATGACCGCTTCGCAGTTTGCACATCTCCAGTTTAAAAGTTTAGTCTACCTAAAATTTGACGAAAATTCGCAGTCACATTAGATTATGAATACCGAACTACATCAAAATGTAACAGTTATCGACGTGATTCAGTAGGAAAATAAGTTTCAGAACTGGATATTATAATTATTATGTTATTGCTGTTTATAGCAAACAAGCACTTTCTAATTCTTACCCACAATTTCTGTAAAATGACCGAAAGTACCTTTAATAACTGTAATAAAACAATTATATGCAAATATAAAATAATACCAGAAAATCCCCACAATATCGAGCTAAGAAACGACAATTTACACATTTTATGTTTTTGTAAAAACACGCGGTCTGATCGTCTTTGAAAGGACCTCTCGGTTTGAGTACGAAAAATCGTAAAAAAGAGAACCATTTTTAAAAATAAGAAATAAAAAATAATTTGTTAAACTTAAACTCCTACGGTTTAAGATATTTGGAACTGCCTATTTTTTTACGCACCGAATACTCTTAAGACAAAACCGAAGCGTGAAGAATTTTCGATACTTAATAAAAAATGTATCTACTTTAACATCACTCGGATGAATTATAAACTATCGAGTGTACGAATTGTCCCGAATTTTGCTTCATCTTAACTAGACCCACATTCTGAAATTCGCAACCCGTTCTCTGGTGAAGATTCGAATCACAAGGGTTCATTGACCCCTGCAATTTTGTTTTCTTCGCAGCTGACTACCCACGAGTAGATTTCCGCGCGTTTCAATCCGTATCAGAAATGCCTCGGTGCTGTATAGACGTTACGCGCGATTGTGCACGGTGACCTGAACTGTATACTTGAGGCACAATGTAGCAAGCTACGAAGTGCATAGTGAGTATCTGGCCGAGCGTACGAGGATACTCCGGGTCTGAAGAGGGTCGTTAACGTGCCACCGCTGTTTACCGTAATTCCATGGTGGATATGCAGCTACGTAATGCGCACGGCACGTAGTACTACGTTCTAGCACAACCGGCGCACTCCTTTCCGAACTAGAAAAAAAAGAAAAAAAAATATACGGTAAAATAACTTTTTTTTTAACGTAAAGAAAAATCTCTCAAGCCCAAAAATTGGTTGGATAAACCGGGATCTCTAAGATATCAAAGGCTCAACCAATATTTCTTTCGTAACTTTATTAACTCTTATTTATCTTCCCGGAAGTTTGTCGAATTTTTGAAGAATTTTCTTTCGACGTAGAAAAAAACGGTAGAATAAATATTCACGGAAGCAAAAATACATGGTAAAATAAGAATTGAAAACGTGAGAGAATCTAAGGCTGGCGATAACGTTAAAAATATTTTCTCACAATTGCAAGGCATCCAAATGCTTCGACCGATACTTTTTGCTCGTAGATGAGCAAACTTTTATTTATCTCCCTGGGAGTTTGTCGAATTTATGAACGAAGTAAGAACAACAGAAGCGAAGCTACCGGGGTTCCGCCTCCCTTGCACAGAGTCGAGGGTCATTGCACAGGGTACGGCAGGCATTATCGAGGGTGAACACACACGCACGACGGCCACGTGTCGTCCACGCAAGGGGAACGTGTCGAGCGGCTGCCTCTATGTACCTTACTTTGCTCGGCTGTGTTCATCATCAAAGGGGAGTCGGATATAACGCGACCGTGGGAAAACGGACTCGCGACGTAGCGGCGAACTGAGGCCTTTTATGTGTAACTTTACAGTACAACTTGCATACATGTTGAAGTTCCCCCTGGCGCACGGTGCATCAGTTCGGATCGTCACGCGTCACGGGTCGATTATTTTCTGACAAAGTAATCGATCGTTCAGTTTGACCTACCATTTTTAACCAAGTAATAATAATAAATAAATAAATAAATAAATAATATTTTCAGATCGCGTGACTAAAACCAGAAAAGCGTATTTCGTATGTGCTCATGAAACGTGACGTTTCGGTTTTTGATTCTACACACGCGATTACATTACTATGCTATATTAATATGTACTTTCGTAATAATATAAAAAGATTTTTGTCATATTAATGGTATAATATATAAATTATTTATATACGCATAAAAACAATCTAAACAGTTAATTTTATTTTCCCACGGGCTCACGGAGATTCGACAGAACGCAGTAATAGGTCTACGAGTGTGTGAAAAATTGTATCGGCCACTTTTTTCAATTAATTAGAATCTACGAATTGCAGCAGCCCGTCGACTGTTCGACTTTTTGTATAATCAAAGGGCCACGTGCGTCTCGTGGATAAGTTAATAGAAATTAATCGACCCGCGCATGCTCCGGCTCATCAGTACTCGACGAACAAAGCTGGCAGAGCTGTCTCTAATCTCAATTATTAATCATTATAAAAGCCCATCTCTCTTCGACTCGCTGCTTTCGGGGAAACTTCCGGAGGGCCACGTGTTGCCTCGGTTTGAAATGACGCAGCGGTTGTACGTAAAATGCCAGAGTCCCACGACGACGATTCTACAACAGAGAAGGAAATGCGTCAGGGAGACGGTGGTTGCTATTATTAAACCCGGCGAAACGAGGGCCATCGGAGGAGAGCCCTGAGTCTCGTCATTTACAAACTCGTCTTGGTTCCTCCTACGTATGCGTACTCGACCGAGAGCTCGTATGGTGCGTCGGAGTTGAGTTTGACTTACTCGACTGGCAACTATATGAGCTACACGAATCGTGCATCGTAATGTATATCACATCACACGGTCGGGGAGTCGAAGGGGGCGCCTCGCATTAACCGAGAACCGTGGCGCTAAAGCAAGTCGGAGCTCCCTCATTGTGCTCCCCCTTCCCTCTCGAGGCGTTCCTGTGGGAAACACGCGAGTTTCACATACGCACAGTTTCGAGCAATAATAAACATAGGGAAGGTGGAGGCGCAAGGCGAAGCCCTTTCTGGCCTGGCAACCTACTTACGGAGCACACCACACCACTACGAAGTTCGGAACTTCCCAGACTCTACACGCTATTCCTTGCACGTAGAGCACGGCTGCCATAACCCGGGTGGTATGTGCTATCGGATGATCAAAGTCGGAAGAACTTGAGACTAGGAGACTTAGAGTTTGTACGCGGTAAAAAAAATTCCTCCATTTCACCAAAATTTATCGTGTATTTAATTTTTTAGGTAACTGTAATACTAAAGAAAAGATAGTGGAGAAGAATTTTTTGTTACATTTTCGAGAGTTGTTTTCTTTTAATAATAAAGTGTTTATTACAAGGCAATTTCTACAGAAATTTGACCAATATCGTTTCGCTAATTTATCTTTTTTTTTTTGGTGGAGAACTGTAATTCAGAATGCCAAAATAAATCATAATGGACACGAAATGTTTGTAAAATAAAGGAACTTTTTTTTTGCCGTGGACGATGAGATTTTCTTCTTCTATTCGGCAGCCGAGATTCATGTGCATGTGCAGCAGAATAATCGTCACGTGCATCAGGGGAAGAGCGAGCGCTACTCCGAATCGAAGTGGAGCGAACGCGCTCAGAGTGTACAGCGTGTGCAAGAGTGGTGTGCGAGACTCGAAAAAATCAAGTACCCACGCTTCAGGACTTGATGAAAAACAAGGGGGGGGGGGGGAGGGTTGGATAAGAGAGGAGCGATGGAAAAACCAGAAATTTTTAGGCTCGGACGGATCTTACGACTTCGCACCTCCATTGACGCTAAACGTGGGTCTGTTTGATTCCGATGGTCTTCGACCTTAAAGTTGATATTCAAGCTTCTTTGTTGGGTCGCTGGAATGAGTTTTTTTTGTTTAATATCGAAATAACACCGATTTTTTACCTGAATCAATTAATAATCACTGAATGAAACATAATTCCGGACCAGAACTTTCAGACAATAAATTCACATTCCAGCTTGGAACTAAACTAATCAAACTAGTCTCATCGGCTAAAAATCACCGTCGATGTTAGATGGTGTCGATTTTTAGCCTGAATCCATTGATAATCACCGAATGAAATTCAATTCGGTCATTATAAATATCACCGATTTATACATTTATATCTCAGATATTTTGAATATTTATCCATTAAAAATTTTAGATATTTATAATATAATATTGATAAACAAATGGCGCTGATTTTTACCCTGAATCTACCCATAATTACCAAAAAAAAATTTGATTCGGAGATTATCGAAAATTATCTGCATCGGTATTGTCATTTAATTCATTGAGTGATCTTCCAAATTTGAACTAAGCTAATGAATCTAGTCTCACCGGTTGGGAAACGCTGCCGACGTTAACTTGACCGATCATCGATGAAGATTGCTCCTGCTGGTTCCTGGAACTCTGCCCCGGATTATTTGGAATTCCGTCCGCATCCTCCTTCGAGATCTCGTCCCCGGAAGTTTCGCTCTTGCCGGCCTGAAAGTTCATAGTCCTTTCACAACCTTGTTTCAGTAAATTCTGAATCGATAAAAAAAATCCGCGTTTGGTTTAATTAAATATCGGAGAAATTCCTGTCGATTCGTGAGCGGAACAAACGACCGCGATCTTTCGAGAGAACAAAAGAGAGTAAAAAAAAAACGAGCCGAAGACATGGAGGAGGCGAAACTCAAAAGGAGTCGAGCCGACATGCCATAACCACGTACTCCTTAATTCATCCGTTTCTGTCGCTGGCTTCATTCGAGGTGAATTCCAAATGCGTTTGAGACGCAATCCTTTACATTCTGTTAAAATTTTGCTGCGTACCTTAAATTCCCACGCTTCTATTACTGACTAAACGAGAAATCCATTCCAGAGACAAATTAAATATTTTCACAGTAACGTCCCGTTCGATTTAAAAATCTCACTTTCAACCCGTCGCACAGTGACGCCATACAGAAAAATTCAAGAATTTAATTGTGACGTCACTATTGAATGAAAAATAGCAGTATGCAATCGGAAGTGACATACCGGAAATACATGACTTCCGGCTGAAAAGTGAGATTTGTTAACCAAAAGTACCATATTTCAGAGGTCACTTTAGGTCGAAAAATGAGATTTTTAAACCTAAAGTGACTACTTCAGATATAAAGTTACTGCCGGTAGGATTTTTTTAAGACCAGACGTGACGACATTCCGGATTGAACTCAGAATTTTCCAGCCAGAAATGACAGTACGGAAATCATTAAGAATTTTATTCCGGATAAGTTATTTCCAACTTTATTCGCTAATTTGGACAGGAGCACATGAATTAAGCAATACCGGAAAATAAATGAAAGAACGTACGTGATACGTCTCTAATGTATTTTGAATTTCTCTCGAATGTCGCTAGCAACAGAAACGGCCGAATTAAGGAACTGCTGAGGGACATGGGGAAGAAATCGACGAAACGAGGTGTAGGTTGCAAACTGTGCGCCGAGTTTGAACGCCGAACCGGTCGATTAAACGAGGAGATCTCCCCAGGGTCATCGACAAGAAGTGTATAAGCTTCCTCTCTCCATTTCTCTAACTGCGTAAAGAAACAAACTCGTGCGCGTGCAAGAGATCCGCGGGTTTTCCAAGAAACTCACGGACGTCTCGGCTCGCCAACCCTTTCCGCTAGCCTTATAGGGTCATCACCTTCCACGGTGTATAACACACGCCGGTCCAGACCAAAGCCACCACCGATGGACACGGCGTACAGGACGTATCGGCTCTCCGTCCGTCTAAGGTCGTTCAAGAACCGATTCTTTTTTTTTCCTCTCTGCGGTTCCCTTTCTGCCGACTCAACTCGATTTTTCGCCTCGAAAATAAAAAAAATAACTCGACCCGCGCAACGATCCTAAGGTTGTAGGAGAGTCCATCGATCGCGAGGGATTTCCGATCAAATTTTTTATAACCGAAAAAAGAAGAATCGACGACCAAGCATCGGTTTCGACTGTTCGTTTTTGCCACAATCGTGCATTCATACAGTTTGCTCCGTCTTCTTCCGGTGCCTTCGCAGATAAAAAAGGGCCGAGGGCTTTCGAACCCGCAATTTATTTTTTTGTTTCCGCGTCTGAAACATTATTTTTCGATATGAGAACCAAAGTTAAAAATCTTTGTGGAGTCTCTCGGGCGCCCTCGCTTCGTCGTATCGAGAACCGATCGAAGACATTTCGAGACGATAAATCAGACGGCGTTGGAAAGGGGGCGAGCGCGTGCTGTCCACGCAACGACACAGAGCACGCAAGCGATGCTTACGTGTTTATTTTTATTTTTTACATATTCTTCTTCTTATTATTTTTCTTGTCCAGCTACCTCTTGTCTCGCTGAAGCACATTCGAGGCGGGGACTTCGTAACGGTCTCTGGGTGGAGCTCGTTCGGGCCTCGACGCGAGTTTGCTTCACCATCCGCTTTATAATACACAACACGGACCCTCCGAGAGCCTGCAACAGAGCACATATTATATATATATATATATATATATATATATAAGAGAGACCCGATTGCCCCGGAGCCTCGATGACTCAGCCGTCGAGTGGCCGCGAGACGAATTTTAACAGAGGGAACGCAGAAAGCGACTTAATATTAATGTTTTAAAAAATCTCAAACTGTTAGTTCCGTGACAAAGTAGAAAAAAAATAACGAAGGTAAAAGTCGTGACTCCTCGAGTCATGTTTCTTTCCGTAGAAAGTTCCCTTTTAACCTGTCTACTGATCCTCGAAACCACTCACCGGTGCTCGTATCTTCCCGAAAAATTTTCGACTCTTTCCGATAACGCTTCAGAGTGCTTCATTCTCTTCATCCGGTGGTCTGAACAACCTGAAACATGCGAAAGCCGTTTTATGGATGCTGTTTTATCGTACACTAAAGCTTATGCCGTACGAAGATAAATGCCATGCGGTTGAGTGCCTTTTGAGCCTCTCGGATTTCGTGAATGTTTTTTTTTTTTCGTTACCGAGAAGTGACGGGACGAAACCAAGAGAAATACCGAATTAATTGCTAATTTGAGCAATCGAATGTTTACTTACATTTGTAAAAGGAAACGAATACAGAGCGTGGATATTGACGTTCGGTTGTCGAAGAGAAAGCTTAAAGAGTGGAGAGAAGAGGAGGAATCGAAGAAGGCAGGAGCGAATTTTTGTTCTGGACCGTTACCTGGTAAAGTTCCTGTATCTTCCTCCCGTATGCATTCAAATTTTCGAGTCATCGCGGGAACGCTTATGAGTGCCTCGTTCTCTTCATCCGGTGGCCTGAACAGCCTGAAACATCCGAGAGGTGTGTTACGTTTGTTGTTTTATAGTACACTGTAAGAAATGTTGATTGAAAATTAATTAACGATATTGAACTTTTTTTTATAAACCGTTTATAAAATTTCAAACATACATATATGTGTCTCAATTTCATGTAGAAATTTTTTTTTTTTTAGAAAATCTTGAAAAATTTCTAACAAAACATTCCTAATTTTTTAATTAAGTATTTAGTGAAAAGTACATCATTCGTCAATTAATGTAAGTAATGTAAGCAAATTCTATGTTTCAGTACATTAAATTCACAAATTGTTTGTACAGCGATACGGTTCAAGATGACCCTAGAGATTCTTATTTCGTCGTTGAGAAGTCACGTCAAATGCACAGCTTCGGAACGATAAGAGAAAATCTTGTCTCGTAGAACTTTATTCTCTGGATAAACTTTCTCGTGTGATATTTTTGCGGTGCAAAACACAGCTGTTAAAGCGTGTAAGCAAAAAAAAATTATATGAAATTTTATGATGGATCTCAAAGTTTTTATGTAATAATTATATATCAAAATTGACATACAATTGTGATAAAAAAAATGTTCAGTATATTGAAAATATTGACAATACATTCTTCTTAATAAGTTACTAAAGTAATTTTGTAGAGTTACCTAAGTAACTTTTATAAAAATTCGAATTTTTATAAGTTACTATGATTCCATAGAAAAACTATTAATTTTTTATCACAAACGTACATTACACATCGTGTGTGCCATTTCGTTACATTATCTGGAAATTTAGTCTCGTACAGGCCTCTAGGATTGCGTCAAATATTTTTTTATCCGCCGAGAAGCGACGAGAGTAATCTACGGAAAAGATGAAATTCGTTGACAAGAAGTAAAGAGAGGAAATGAAGGGAGGGAGCGTAGAAATTGTCGTTCGGTTGTCAAAGAGAAAGATTAAGGAGCGGAGAGAAGAAGAAGAAGGACCGAAGAAGGCAAGAGAATTTTTGTTCCATACCGTTACTCGGTAAGCCTCCTTGTTTCTTTCCTTTCGTACGCGTTCACTCCTTTATTTCTTCACTCGACGACGAAGCGGAGTCAGGGTCATTATCTTTATCAATCTCTTGGATGGGGGCCGCGCGACTGGACGACCGTTTCACCGGGAGCAGCAAGCGGCAGCTACGAGGCTCCTTCGTTCGTGACCATCTTTGGTTGCCGAGCAGGACGGGTTTACGGAAGAGAGCTGCCGAGGGCATCAGCAGCGAAGGAGCAGGAGCAATGCCATCAACCAAGAGACGAAGGAAAGGCACGAGGGAGACTAGTTTTCTCTTGCTCCCTCCTTTAATCTTCCTCCCGCTACGAGGCCGGTGAGCCCTTTGCCTTTCGAGTTTTTAAGTAACTTGTCCTCTACACGTTTCCCTGCTATCGCACGAGAGCTTCGCTGAAACGAGATAATAAAAAAACAAAGTAATAATAATAATATAAAAATAAAAATAAAAAATGAGGTAGTACCGCAAGTTGTGGAAGTTGCACGTGCGCGACGTTTCGACCCAATTGCTCGCATAGCTGCGCAACTTTTTCCTCGTCGTTATTCCTTACGACCGGAATTTATGTTGCTCGTGCGATCGATAAAAAGAATTTATCAAATCGCACAACGAATTACTTTTGAAAAAATTGATATTAGTAATATCGATTTATGAAAATTTTTCTTATGGATAAAATCTAGCAACATCAATAGGTATAATAGAAATCATATTTATAGTGGCCTCTGGAGCCGATTGTTCATGTAGCTTTGTAACTTCGCTCTCATGATCACTTCATGATCCCCCGATTATGAAAAAAGGTGCTCGAATGGTGCGGCGAATTAATTTGATTAATAATATTTTGCTACTTAAATATATTAATGAGTTTTATTAACAAGTTATATTCAATTTAATTGTTTCTACGCCGGATTTTCGTTTTCAACAAAATCCACCAAAGTTAGTCGACAGAACAGAAATAAAATGTAGAACATGGTGATTATGCGTTTTCTCGTGAAATAATATTTGTGTGAAAATTGCGTTTCAAAATTTTATGGGAATTCTAATGAGGTGTCTCGTCTAGCTCCGGTCGACCCCCGACCCTTTCGACGAGAGACCGCCGAGATCTTTCGCGCATTATATACAACTCGTAAACATTGCACGTAATTGAAACAACAGCGGTTGAGCGGATACATAACGCTTTGCTTAGCTTTTTTCCATTTTTTTCTTTTAATATTTATGGTCAAGTCACGCACGTGACTCAGCGTCCACCGAGATTTCCTCAGACGAATCCTCGAGGATGAAAGAGACGAGACGGTAGGAACGTGCTCGGCGCACGTTACACAATCCCACTCTTTATCGGAGATGGCATCTTTTTTTTTTTCCTCGGTGGTTCGTTACAGCGCTTGTTCTTCTGACCCAGGGCTATTGCCGGCCGGAGATCCCGACTAGACGAGGATGTTTTACCTGTTGTACAGAAGACCGAACTGTTGTTAGAACTACGGATAAACCTGTCCCGTTCATCTTTATTATCCTATTTTCATAAGCCAATTCGACCGATAATTTTTCATTTTATTTCCTCATCCAAGTTCCGTTTGCAGATCAACCGGGAGCTACGAGACTGGCGAGTTTCTCGAACTGAATATTAATGAATAAAAAAAAAATCTGTCCCCCTTATGTTAATTGTTTTTCGTTCTGCAAGTCTCGAGCAAGTAACGACTATTAATAAATTTCCCTCTCTGAATCTACAGTAGAGTGTTACTTGTTTTTTTTTCTCACAATTAACCTAACCGGTAATGTTTCTTTATTTCTTCGTGCAAATGCCGTTCACCGTCCAACCGGGAGTTACCGGACAAGCGAGTTTTTACTGTATATTATTTATGCCGAAGTAAAGTCTCAAGGAAAAAGGAGAAAGAAAAATGAGGGAGGAGAATGTTTGCGTGGATGAAATTTGAGCCAGGTTCTCGCTCGGTTTTGGAGTCCGTAGGATAAATACCGTCGAGCTCCGGATGAGTTGAGTGCAGAAGCGAGAAGAGACGTGCCGTTCGAGCAGGAGCAACGGTGAGGCGACGGTCGCCGGGGCGGAATCGTAAAGAGGAGTCAATCTCGGTGTTATGACGGCTACGAGAACCCTACGGATAAGCGCCGACGTCGCCAGTCTCCGGCGCGGTTGTGGCAACGGAGTCAAGAAACACGATGGAGGGAATATTTGTCGAACAACGAAGTTCGGAGTCTCATAATCTTCCTTCCAGTCCGAGAAACGTGTACGGAATTAGATCTCCTCTTTCGGGGCCCTTGATCCTGTCGTCCCTCCGTCCACCAGCGTACCCAAAATCAATTGCGCTGCATCCCTAAAGCTGGGAAATAAAAAGCATTCATTCAATATTTATCGAAAGAAAACTATAATGCTTAAAAAAATTAATTAATTAATTTCCGTGAAAAATATTGATTCAAGAATTCCCACAAAAATGTATTCATCAATGCTCGAAAAACAAACTCAACGTCGAGCACTCGAAAGAGAGTGGTGAAACGCATGGAATATATTCCTGCGTTACATGGCCCAAGAGCTTCCTCGGTATTTCTTCCTTTGCACGAAGTGTTTATAATGCTCTCGAACGATGGGGGCACGACGAGTAGATAAAACGCGAGGGACCGGCTACTCTCAGTTTCGATTCTTCGACTCGCGGCATTATCGCACTCGAAATTCCGAGAAACGGTGTCGGTTTGCCTTGCACTCTCCGCAGACCCGACGAGCCTCTCGAACTTTCGTTGATGATAGCTTCGGCTGGTTCGCGGAACCGGCTGATCGATGATCTAACGTCGGGCGACACGGTATTAATATCTAGCACGGAATATTATCACGGTTCCTGCGGGCAGAACAAATACCTAATATCTTAAAACAAACCTCGACGCGAAAGACAAACAGCAACGCGTCGGAATTGCTATCCGGAGCAAACAAGCCCTCGTGGCTTTATCAGCTGGCGAGAGAAGAAAAAAAATGAGCCCCCTCGCGTACGTGTCCTCACTAAGCTCGGCTTATCTTCGGTATGTTGTTTCCATTTCTATCCCCCGGCTCTCGGTGTCTTATTTGCGCAGGAAAAAAATTAGATAGCCCGGAACGATACAAGAAACGTAAAAGAACAAAATTTGGTCATTCTTAAAAATTTGTACTCAGTTGGCTGATTTCTTTTTCCCTCGTCCTCTTCTCGCGGACCTTGGCGAATTCATTCCGGTTCAAGGCATTATATTGAGAACGCTATAGCGGATCCGAGCGAGAGATCATGACGGATAAAACCGGCTCCGCAACGCATCTTGAGCACTGACGAGATGTGTAATAATCCCGTTTCTCTTCTTACGCGTACGGTACGTCCGAGCCGAAGAAAAAGGATTATTTACTCCACTCGCACGTCTCTATCGAGCATAATGTCTGATCGTGAAGTTTTTCCTTCGAGCTGGAAAACATTTCCGGGATCGACGCGTCACAGATGACTCGAAGATATTTGCACGAAACAAAATGTACCGATTTGAAGTTTTTATGCAAGAAGTGGTACAACTAGTTTAACGTACAATTATGACGAAGAATTAATGTACTTTTTTTTGTTAAAACATGAGTTAACTATTGATAAAAGTATCCTTCACGATTTTAGTGAAGTGAATATTATTTTTTCATCCCAATTGGACAGTATATTTTATACACCAGTTTTTGCGTAAGAACTTCTAGTCTGGTATATTAAATTTTATACAAATTTTTTTAACGTACTGATTTCGTAGTCGAAACTTATAGTCGGAGCTCAAAGCCGAAGATCGCAGCAAAAGACTGTTCCTAGGTGTAGCACGTAGATTGTTTTAAATTCAAGAGTGAATCAGCTTTTTGTGGAGACCTTTGGACTCGAAGACCCGGCCCTTTTTATCCTTCTCTCTTCAGCCGTCATTGTCGAAACTCGGGAAGAAGCATCACGTCATCGAGGGTCCCCAGAGTACACACCCAACGGTCTTAACCGCAGAAGAGCCTCAAAATGAAAATACCGCGGCCAGGGTCCAAACACGTGCGCTTGCTGAAAAAGAATGAAAAGTTAGAGTAGCCGAGAATTTTTTTCTATTAGCTTTCGAAGCTTCTCTCGAGTAAACTATTCTGTACAAAATTTGTATCATAATGGAAAATCATTAGTTCAAAAAAATTCATATGAACTATTTTCATGGACCGCAACTATGAGTACAATGGCGAAACGATGAAGCAATACTAAAGCATGCACTGAAGTGCAGTCGACAGTATTTCTCTATTAATTATTTGCCTATCCGCCTGCAGTTCCGATGACTCATTATGAATGAGAATTTGTGTCATAATGGAGAAGTATCAATAAAAGTAAATAAATCATTTCAACTGATTTCATATACGTTGAAGCTATGTGGCACAATAGTCCAGTGCAGCGTGTGTCGGGACATGGCGAGACAACGAAGCAGGACTGGAGCACTCACGAGAGAGTGCGGTCGATGGTTTTACTTTTTTACCATTTTTTTTTACTCTTTCGATCTCTTTCCCTTTCTCGAGCGTGGGTGCGGCTCTTACCCGGGGGACAACGTCCATTGTTGGACGCCTCCTGTGTGAGCCCAACCGAAAATAAACGAAATAGAATAAAATGAAAACGCGAGACGAAGGCGCGGCCGGTACCGAACTCGATCGCGCGCCCGCGCCCTCCAAAGCGAAAGAGACTGCGGAGAACTGCGCGGTCTCCGCTGCTCTCTTTTGCGAAGGTGGAGCAGCGACAGACACACACATTGGCGATAAGGAAATAAAAGGGAGGACTCTTGCTCCATTGTACGCAGATACCCCCCTTTACCTACCGGCATTGTATATGCAGAACTCCGCTCCGCGGATCGAATTTATGCAGGGCTCTCTTTCAAGAATCGTTTAGGCTGCATTAAGGTAACTACTCATCCCAGCTGATAGTACGAGTGGACCATGTCTATTCGATCTTCCAGCAAGTGCAGCATGAATTATTTTTCTGTAAAAGAAAATGCAATATTATCGATTCTAAACGTAAAAACTAGCCGTGAATGAAATAAAAATTTTAATTACTCGAGTCCGAAGAATTTTTCCCGAACGTTGATTCCCTAATTGTATTGACTCTCTGCCTATGAAAAAACATAGCTTCCTGTATGAAGAAGCAGAATTCACGATTCGAGGCGTATTGAGATAATCAAAATTATTATTGCCGATGAGCGTACTCGCTAATTGATCATCTCTTGGAGGCTCCAGAAACTATTCACGACGAATAATCACGCTGAAACAGAGAAAAATTCGGTTTATCACGCACTGCCAAAATCAAATTCACAAAACGCCAAACTACTCCTTCGAAAAAAGTATCTCTTGTCTCGAGGTTTTTTGAAGCTCTCTCATAAATTTATACTTTTTGTGTAAAACGAAATCATATTCTCTCGTACAAAACATACCGTGTATGTTTTATTCGTGTAACATGAGCAGATGCAAGGGACTCGTGCCAGCAAGTTTATGGGGCACGTGCGGGGGCAGTGCAAGGCAAATCGTACAGTCACGTTTGGCGAGATCCGCGACGATACGTGAGCGACAAGCCTGTTATACGGTGCCGCTCTTTTCCTCAGCATAAGAGAGGAAACCAAGTGAGGAGAGAGAAATCCTCTCCCCCCTCCCATTAATTCACGAACCTTTGTGCGTATACCTGTGGGCGCTTCCATAGTATAACATCATATAAATATATGGGGTATTCCATGCCAAGGCTATAGCCGATGTTCCTCGACCCCGTCGATTTTATTCATTTTCTACTATTTTCCGAAAAACCGATTTTGAAAGTGCCGTTCTTAAAACCTTTACAATTCACACTGATTCGGTCATTAAAAATTATTTGACTCTATAATTTTCATTATTTGTATTATATGATTTTTGGGAACTACCTAATCGTGTGCCGAAAAGGTTTGCAATATTTACTACTTTATTTTTCTACATTTTTAACAACATAAATTATATTCGGATCTCCTGGCATTTTACTAAACTTGTGAAAAATTGAAATCCCTGAATATGTGATAAAATTATAAGCGGTAAAAAAATAAACATTCCAATGGCGACAAGCAAAATTAATAAAAACGTGCCCAAAAATCATAGAATCAGTTGGTAAAAAATATATATATTGAAAAAGCTTTTTCAGAATTAATTTTTTGAGGATTAAAAAAAATCACTAGTGTGAACAGATCTAAAATAAATGCTGAAACCTGTGTGACTCTGTAGCAACATTACACAAAAAAATGAACATTTAATCGAACGGGGGGAGGGAAATCGACTACTAATCCAACGTCGAATGCCCCGTATGCATATCTATATATCCATACGTGTCGGTCGCTCGTGCCCGATTACAGTAGAAGCTGTCGGTTCCCCGAGGTATGATTCCCGTTCTCGTACGCGTCGTTATATTCTCTCCGAGCTCTCGGTCTATGGTAGATACAGAATACTACAGTACTCTCGGGGTCCACCCATGCTCGGTATGAAGAAGGAGAGGGGGCCACGAGGTGGAGAGAGGAAGCAGAATAAAAGTTGCTCCGCTGACCGGATCACCGCAGGGCTCCAAAGCCAGCTCTCTTTGCCGTAGCTCTTTGCGCCCGGCCAGAGCTCTCTCCCTGGCCCGACTGCGCTTATTACCATCGTGGACCAAGCATCACAAGGGCATAACTTAGTCCCGCAATCACCGCAACGCCCCGCGGGCTTTGGCCTTAAAATCTCCCTCCACGATCCTCTTTTCTTTATTATTCTTCTTATTCTTATTCATCGGGCTCCTCTTGAATTTTTGTTTTTACTTTTCCCTGGCAACGTATCGTACCGAGCACCATCGACGCCGACGCCTCCGGCTCCCCCCCCCCCCCCCGCTCCCCCCGTCCGTTTGCTGGTTTTCTTTTACGTTTTGTTTTATCTTCCTTTCTGCATCCTTATTTTTTTTTTATCTCTCCCCAGCGCTTTCCCCAGAGATGTTGTAGATGATTTTTTTTTTGCTTGTAACGAGAGGATAGAGCGTCGCACGTGCGGCCTTTTATTAGTACATAATAGTACATGACAAGTCTTACAGTATGAGCTCGAGTAATATGTATAGCCTGGCCGTCGATCCGTTACAGGCTGCGTGCGATGAACAACGACGAGCGCCGTTTCGTCGACGCCGTCCAGCTCGCGCAGTTGATTAAATTTCACAAATTAGTCGAGCGAGGCTAACTGCTGTCGAGTCTCGTGTTACCCCTCAGGAGAACTTCGAACGGTCGAACTCTGAGCGCTGTGATGGGGATTGTATTACCATGGCGCAAAACTTATTTATCGGTTCGACGAGTCGCGTCGTTCCTTTTATGTTCGTTCGTGATATAATTTCTTTTTCTTTTTTTTCACTGCGAGCGTATCGGCTTTCCCGAACCCGAAGATATTCGTTTTCATCCCTATCCGGTACTCTCCACCGGAAAGATCAGCGGAGAAGCAGGCAATTCATCGACGGTTTATAACGCCGCCAAAGATCCCTCGACTCGACTGGAGTCGAGCGCTGTATGAGCAATAAATTAAGGCTCCTCTCGGCAGCGGCCGGGTATAGCGGGAGCTTTGAAGGAGCAGCACCAATTAGCAACTCTTAACGATTTTCTCTCTGCATGTGTAAGAGTTTGCGTCGCCACTCGAGTACGATAGACGAAGTTTCGGGACGAGCAAGAAAAACACGCCCAGAAACCCTTCGACGCCTCCGGACGTTCACTCTTCCGAATTGCTGAAAAATCGTTCTTAGTGCCCTCTTCTCTAAACGGAGCTCCCATTTTTCTTCCTCCGTGAACATTGCGTAATTTTCGAAACCATCCGGAGACTGCAACAGAGAATTCCTTTTATCCTTCAAAGTATTTTTCATCGATTCTCACTATACTAATTTCTTTACCAATTTTTTTCATTTTTTCTATGTTTGTATCGAAGAAATATAAATTTTTTTTTCTGACTATTCCGAATCATCGAAGAATCTTTTCAAACGTCTTTCTTTTTTACTCATTCATAGCTTCGAATCCATCCAAAGTCTGAAACAGCGAATTGTTTTTACGCCCTATAGCATTTTTCATTAAGTCAATATTACCCTACTTATTTCTCTGCCAATTTTTGTGAGCAAAAGAATATGTTCGATATTTCTACCGAATTAACATGTACATATTTTTGTCAAAATCCGTTATATACATTCAACAGGGGGTTTCGAAGGGCGAAAGCCTGAGGCTGAGCGCGCGCGTAAGTTCCGATTCAAAGAGGCAGAGCAGGACGCAAACCGATCGGCTCGCCGATCGCGAATCGGGTATCGGTCAGCTTCTCTCGACGATCGGACTTGCCAAGAATGCGAATCGGCGAGTATACGTCGAGAGAGAGAACCGTAGCGGCAGCGGGATCGGCGAAGCCCGGGGGCGGAATCGCTCGCCCTTCTCGATACGTACCATAAGCAGAGTAAAAAGGGTTCGCCTTTGCGGCGGCGACGACGAAGACGACGACGAGGATTGCTTTCTCGAGAGAGTGCCGACCGTACGGGAACGACCATGGACTCCTTTCTCGTGCAAGCTTGAAAGAGAAAAATGAATAAAAATTATTACGCTGTTTATCGATCGAAAATTCGGTGCGTCTCGGTGAAACCGAAAAAAAAAAATACGATCGACTTTTGCCGATCGAGAAAATTAAACCTACTTTGAGGGGCGCAAGACGGACACGTATGCCACCGCTCGAGATGGGACTCTTTCATTTTTATTAGTATTCCGTTCACGGATCGACAATGCGTCTCGGAGAAGCCGAAAAAATAAAATAATTTCGATAAACTTTCGCCAATCGAGAAAATTAATCCTCCTCTGCGTAAGTCAAAAAGGACACGAATTTCACCGAACATTAATGTAAAGTTTCGAGGAAAATTGAAGTCGCACTATTCTTGCGTCGTTAACTATTTCGCAATTAGTACGAGGTAAACTATTACGATCAACTCGTGTCGCTTGAGAAAAACTAAACCTACTTTAAGAGGCGTGAGACAGACAGGTGTCTTGCCGCTCGAGATAATTTTTTAAAATTAATGTATCAGTTTACTTGTTAGATAAAAAAGTGCTAGGAATGTCGATCAATTTATTCGATCGGGTAAACATAATAACTTATCCATTTATAGACGAAGGACGTCGCACGCACTATTTCGCACGTCGTAAAGGGAATTAAAAAAATGTTAGAATTGTTATGCTGTTTTTCAATCGAGGGTTCGAGTTCCCGGCGATTCAGGAAAAATAATAATACCTATGACAATCAACTTCCGCTTGATTAAACCTACTGTGAGAGGGAAAAGATGAGCGCATATTGTACTCATTCGAGATGAAACTTTTTTTTATTAATCAATTGAAAAGGGTGAAAAAATAAAATAAAAAGCCCAGCGAATTTAGTGTCGTCAATCCTTTCGCAACTGGCAAGAGAATACGGCTATAATGAAATTACCTACGGCGGTATGCTCGAAGAAAAAACATAAATTCTAAGAATCTCGATTGATTTATTCGGAGCGATCACCATACTGCCTTATCCGTCTTCTGCAAACTCATTCTTTTATGGTACTCCGCCGAGTACCATATTTAAACGGATTCTCTGTCTCTCGGTCAGCAACAGCCGAGCCGTTCTCCATCGACGTTACGGCAATTCCGCTCGTTTATATCTCCGTGCTTTATTTTCGCACTGGAGGCATTGAGTGGCCAGTGGAAAATGCTACAAGTGGTCTGATAAGGCATGCTGCTTGGCAAGAGAGCTCGTGCCAACTCACTTGGACCGGTCCTATCGGCCGCGCGCGCCACTCTTATGTTCTCCTATACACTGTGTATACATAAATTTATATATATGCATGTATTTATATGGGTTATTCCATATCGAATTAGCGGCTCATTCTTTAATATGATATTATTACCGACTTATAAGAGTTTGGGGATTTTTTTAAGGTTTCGTTTACCACCGCGAACACAGTAAAATTTTTTAACCATCGAAAAGCCAGCTCCGAAGAGGCCGTTTTAAAAAGATCTAACTGATTCAATGCTTTAAAATATAATATTTAAGCACCACGTAATAATGGGACTTCATTATTTACTATTTTATTTCATTTTCTTTTAACACGTTTAATTATAATCGGGCCTTCTGGTGTTTTTATAATCTGGAAAAAAATTTATGAATGAAATTAGAAAATTGCAAAAGAGTAGTTACTATTTAAATCCCACACACGTATGATGATTAAGAATGATATTTTAAAACATAGAATCAGTGTGAATTCTACTAGATTTTTAACAACTCTTTAGAATCGATTTTTCAACGATATAAAAACTTCACTGTTGGTAAAAAAAAATTGAAAATAAAATTCTCCATATCCTTATGAGTAGATAAGAGCACCATCCAAAAAAATGGAATAAAATAGGCGGGAGTAAGGATCAAGGGCTCCTGATCTGACATGAAATGCCCCAAGCATATATATATACGTATATGGATGCATGTACAAGATCGCATCATAGACGACTGAAAATAAAACCGGCTCAGTCCCAATGCTAAAGGACGCAGGTTACGCCCTTTTGATTTAACAGCCGCCGACGTACACCGTGGATTATAGAGACTATCGTCGTGTACCGCGACGGGGAGTGGCCTAAGCAGAAAAGTCCTTACAGCTCCGTACAAGCGAAAAAAAAAAATAAGCCGGTTGCTGTGCACGCGCTCAAGTTGTCCTGTTTTCTGCTCTCCTCGCTTAAGTGCTAGGCTTCATACGTCACCACACAGTCACCGTATGTTTTATTCCTGTACATACACACACACACATACGGATGTATCTACGTGTGTGTAAAAATCGTAGAGATAGCAGTGCTCCATTTTAGGCTGTTCCAGTTCGACGGTCGTCGGTTGCATTAATGAGATATTTGCAGTCGCGAATACACTAACATTTATGCATTTGTGTCTATTCGAAGTATTTACTTCGGGCGCATATGCATACGCAAATCGAGATGCGATATAGGAATGGCACGATCGCAAGATTTCATGATTATTCGTGCCGCTTACACAGTTGGCTAAGAGATATATGCACAATATATCGCGTGCGTGAATATAACTTGTATGACCGTGCATCGAAATAAGACTTGAGTTGACGTGTAATTTTCGTTGAGCTTCTCTTAGGGTAGTTCAAGGCGCCTTTTCTTTCGGGTAGATCGTCTGTTATTTCGTTTTTCCCTGCATCATTTTGCGCTTCAGTTTCATCTAATGTGGAAAAATACACAATTTCCATTACGCGCTGCTATTCTAGCCAATTTTTACGATATTTTCTTTATTAAATTCCAACCATAGTTCAGTCGAACGCTTGTCCCTCCAACTACCTCGTAGCATTAAAAACTAATCCGCTACAATTTACCCTATTTACTATTCTTAGATTTTTTCGTTTCAGTTATCCCTCAACAGGCGTCCATGATTTTTTATAGCAGCCATGATTTCAACAACTGCAAGGTTGTCGCTTTAATTATTTTCAAGATTTAGATTGGACGATTGCTTCCTTTTTGCTTCCTCATAGAGGAAGCTTTTTGGATAAGAGTGTTAGACTTATTGTTTCAACCTTACAAATTGTTGACATCATTGCTTCCTCCCAAAATAGCGAGTGTCATTCAGCTCGAGCAATCGGGGCCAAAGAAAGATCACCTAGATTTCAGATAAGAATCAGATCATCTCACCAGATCTGTTTCCGCCGATCGGCTAAAGAATCTTTGTCGAACTCCCTGAATATTAGAATCGTCGATCAGTTGGGTCAGGATCGGTCGATCTGAGAGAGCTGTAATTAGGCCGGGGTAGCCGAGCGAACACGATCGGCCGACTGACAAGTTCCCCATGATGGTGTGCACAGAGATCGAACGTCCTCCTCGGCGTCGTCGTTGTCGCTCGTATGGCTGTCGTCGTGCTCGCGCGTAGCCACTGAAAGAAAACCAGTTTGGTGAGTCGAGAAACGGTCGCGAATATATTATATCGTGTGTTATAGTATAGCTTGTCATAGCCTATATAGGTATCTATAGAGCGAAGAAGAGGTCTCTCGATCGAGTAACAAGGATAACGAAGATAAAAGACAGAACAAGAGAAGGAAAAGCAACGAAACAAGAAGTGCAGGACAAGGAGGAAGAAGAAGAAGAAGAATGAGCCAGAAAAAGCCCCGGGCGCGCCCGTGCTGCATACGATTACTACACGCTCTGGACCCGATCAGAATTTTCGGTTAGCGACAACGCTATGTTATTATGTACGTATGCACGATCCTCATATACACACGCGTGCATACTGCAATCTCGAAAAAGGCACAGTCTCCGTCGACCGGACCGAGCAACGACGCTTCGACCGAGACCATTAAATATTGAACGTTTTCTTTGCTTCGAGCGTTCATTTTTTTTCTTTTTCTTTCTCTGCCCCTCGCGCATTCCGCTCGTTCTTCTCTCTTTTTCATGTATTATACCCTTGGCTGCCGGACAGTAAAATCCGCTGGATATTTTGCAAAATGTGAATCCGCAGGAACGAGTGCGATATCATTGTGTCCCGTGAGACGGCGAGGCGCAGGATCGAGCCAGGACGAGCGAAGGGCTATGTAAGGGCAAGAGAAAGGGTGAGCTTGGCATAAACCAATTCGTGGTAGATCTCTCTGTCCGTGGCCAACCTTGGGATTAATGCCAGTCCCTGTCTGAGACTCGAGGGCGTAGGTGTGTCCTCGACTCGGCGCCCCCTCGTTCGGACTCGCCCGTACCTCGAAACTCGAACGGCGATACATCCATCCACATCGAACATCCGACACATATGAGATCGCGTATTCTCCGCTCCCGAATACGTATCGATACTTTGATCGACTTTGATCCTGAAATAATAATATTTATAACAATATTAATAATATCAATAGTAATAATAATAGTCAGCTTCATAATGATAACCATAATCAAATCTTCATCAGGCAAACGAATGCGATTAATACATTTTTTCAGCACACCTTCTAACAAAGTTTCATTTATGCGTGCACCGTGGAGCTCCAACCGCGATGCATCCTTCCACATCAAACGTCCGAGACTCACGAAGTAATTTGCTCTCCCCTGTCGAAGACTCGTCGATACTTCTGCCGAATTTTATCCTGAAACTAAAATAACAACATCGTTATTAATCAAACGACTTGTATTGATCAATTTATATTGCGAAATTAATAAACTAGTTAATTAACAAGTTAATTTTTCCTTACAGTTTCCAACAGGTTCAATTTTTTTCCAAGCTACAGCTATTAATTTTTTCCGCATGCACGAACACGATCTATAAATAAAACTCCGATAACAATAGCAATGAAGACTGGTTGTGTATACCAGAGGCGGACTGACTATTCATACGCGAACACGCGCTGCATGCGTGAAGCGATTTCCCGACTACTCCGGCTCCCTCGGAACTACTCGGGAGGCTCGCGACTAGCATCTTCCAAAAATTCAACCATGCAACGTGATAGGAATTTATAATCGCGCTCGCTCACGCAACGTCCCATATCCGGTTTCTGCGTCTGTACACATCAATATGGTTGGGACGTAAAATTTCCGTTGCTCGTTGTTTCACATTCCAATGTTAGATCGGTTTCATAGACCCGGTGAGCGATGAGAAAGTTGAAAAAAGGCTTCGGCATCGATAGCAAGATTCGTGGGTGAGCGAGCACGAAAATCTTCCGGTTCCGTGATAGTCAGCGCTATTCGAGTGTGTACAAGGTACGAGGCAGTTATCGCATTCCTCGATGGGTATCGTCTGGATTCTCCCGTTGGAGCAAATATCGGGCGAGAAGGACGAGAATCGACAAGGCTTCGGCTGGCGTAAGGAAGCTCCAGAAGAATCGATACCCGATCGAGCGAGAGAGCTGGCTGATGTTGCAAGACCCCTCCTTGTTCCCGGGTACTGCAAATATACCAACGGGAATGAGGACGAATTAAAAAATTCCAGATGCTACCGACTCGGTGACAACCGAGCGGTTAGTTTGGACGGAAACATTTCAAGCATTTCCTGCACGTCCTCTACCAGGTCGACCTTTTAAAGCACAGCCTAAGGACTTTGTCAGAAAACTAATGGATTTACATTTTTTTAATGAGGGTCTTACGAGAACAAGGTCCAGTTTTATGCACAAAAATCAACATCGGACATTGCATCGCAAAATCTACACTTCCGATTGAGTTCAACTTCAGGCAGATAATTGATTATAACATTTTCTATCTATTGACGGGAAGATGAAGCAAATGTTCAGTTATATGTCAATAGCAAACTACTAAGGTCGTTTTTTTGTCAAAAATTAAAAGAAACACCTTAAATTGTTTGTTATCAACAAATAACCGAACGTTTTTAAATAATCCGGTCATTAGATACGAAATCTTGTGATCGATCTCTTTTCCAACTCAATTGGACGAACAGCTTTTAAGATACGCTATCTGTTGTTAATTAGTGTTTATTAATTGTAAATTGTTAATAATTCGCTTATTACTTTAAGTTGTTCTATATAAAAAAAGACATAACATCTTGTACTAACTGTGTAAATCCCGATCGTATCGTTCAAATACCAGCGTTAAAAAAATTTTGAATGCCTTCGCTAGGCAGCTAAAGCCGGTAATCGTCGTCCCAAAGACGATTACTCGTTTCTTCTGTTAAACATCGAAAAGCGACGATTATTTCTATTCCAAGTGCAAGATAACCTGTTGCTTCTTTGTTATTTTCATCCTACCCGATAACGAAGGGATTTCTCGGGCTTGACGCGGAAAAGACACCCTCAAGCACGTCTGTTCATTACTCGCCGAGAGGGTACATAAGCTGCGGGGTTTCCAAGTGCACACGACGGAGGGGTTTCGAGTTTCAAGGATCTCATGTGGCAGTTTCTCCCTCGGTATCTCCCTCGCTACGGGGCCTGCACGGTAATCCTAATTCATCGGGGACAGCAACAAGACCTGAAAAGAACGAAGAAAAACTTTTAGTTCCGATTGACTTGTTCCCCGAGCCCACTACAAATTTCACATCAACTGCACGACAACATTAGAAATCTGCTTTATTTAAATCGCCGAAAAAACCGGGAAACATGGACGTTTTTATGATATTTGTTATAAACCAAAGATGCTGACCGTTCTTAGCATTTTTGGAACTTTTCGTTCGATTAGAATAAGAAAATCTTCGAAACGAGATTGTATATCAGGAACATCAAAACATTGTGATATATTGAACTTCGAGGATTTTCAAAGTCGATGATTGTTAATATTTTCAATAAAAAAACAAACGTGTAGTAGCAGCGTCTCCCTTTGCAAGTACGACAAACATTCCCGAGCGAGGCGTACTAACTAAATAAGTTAGAACACAAGAGAAGATTCGCAAAAAAGGCAACGAGAAATATCGTTACCATTCCTGCAATGTGTTAATTAGGAATGCAGATTATTTCGAATATTGAAGAAACTATCCCTCCGACAAGGATAACAAAATCTTCGAGACGAGATTGTATATAACGTAAAAACACCTCAATATATCGATATTAGAGTTGAGTAATCGAAGAGGAAATTTCTCAAGATATTGTAACTCGATTCTAGTTAATATGGTGGTGTAAAAAAAACCCCTCACGCCGTAGCACCCTCTCGTCCTTTACATACACGACATGCATTCGCGAGCGAGGAGTACCAGCTGCGCAGTCTCAGCTCTCCGAGTGGCTTCGGGCGACCATGATGGAAAGACACACATGGAGCGACGACGGGTCTCCAGTTCCACGAGCAAACGGGAGACACCCTTCGCCGAAAGCTGGTCTGTTATTCATGCTGGTTGCAGGGAAGCGAGAAGCGAGAAGGAGGGTGGAAGGCAACTACGAAATGAGGCGCGCCACGTGCAACAGGTCCCTTTGCTGCGCATCGGACAGCCCACGTGTCTCTCCCCCCTTTCCAAGCTCATAGTCCGCACGGTTCGAGAACCATAAAGCAGCCGATCTCGCGGACGTAGACGAGAGGTCAAAAGCGCCTCTAGTATGATTCAACGGGTCGCGTCGAGCATCAGCGGCAACCGCAGCAGCGGGATTGAGAAGATGATTGAGAAGATTGGGAGCAATGAGATCGAGAGCGAACTGCGTTCTCGACACAAAACTCACTCTCCGTTATTTCTCTCGCTCTTACCCTCCAGTCTCGAGGTGGAGCCCGTCGACACTATTCTTTTTTTTTATCAATCCATTGCTTCCTTGAGATTCGGGATTTCTCGCCGAAGCATCTCCGTCGAATCTTTCGTTGCCCCTTGAAATAAAAATAGAATAATAAAAATAACTAGTTTTAAGAAACATGATAAAACATCCAAGGATTTGCGTGTAAATGAGAAATCAAATGCAACGACCTTTGCAGGACTTTCCCAAGAGTATTTCGAGGATCCAGAAAAAATTAAAATTTCAAAGACTTTTTTTGGTCGGTTCAATCCTGTCCTTTTTGAGCCTCGAGATTCCTTGCTGAGACATCTCCGTTGAATCTTCTCTTCTTCCTTGAAAAAAAAAAAACAAATCATCATGAAAAATCGAATATGTTACTACAGATTCGAAATAAAATTTAAGGACATCTCAAGGACTTTCTCAAGAATTCCAAGAATTGAAAAAAAAAATCAACGTCGCTTTTAAACTTTTTTAAGGCCAAGCGATATTCAAGGACTTATTTATATTTCTCTATGTTCCGATTATTTGATATATTTTTTCTACGGCCTTCATAATTTCGAGCCAGAAAAGAATAATAAAACAGTCACTGTAGAGCAAAAACTCGGGTCTCGGAATTAAAAAGTAAAAGCCAAAAAAATATATGTCTTCCCTAAGCGAAAGATAAAGTCATCGCACTTTCAGCGACTCGAGCGGTGAAGAGTCGAAGCTGGGGAATATGTAATTCTCGGATAACACATATATATATATGTATATACATATACATACACGTAGCTGGACTATTGAGGCAATACGAGAAGGACGTAGGAGGGAACGTAGGTGTCGGGATTCAAGGAAGGTTGCGCGGAGACAGCAGCGACGCGAGCGCCTCTCGGAATATGCAAGATATATTACGATTCGGAAATTGTGCGCGCGAGACGGCGATGCTCCTGTGTGTGTGAAAAGAGCCGTTCAGAGCGGCGTGCAAGTATATTTTCGTACACAACGGCGAACGAGCGTAAGGCCGAGTGGCCTGCGGCCGGTTAATATGTGGGCGGTAGGAGAGCGCGTGCTGTTCTGGAACGGCCCGCACACGAGACCGTTCCAGATCGAAGAAACGCGCGCTCGCCTCTCTCTTTATCTCTCGACAATGGAGACGAGAGCTCTCCTCTATCTGTCCTCGCTCGTGCCTCTCGTTTCGAGACGGCACAGCTGCGTTAAGAATGGAGAGAATTACGGCTTATTAACAGTCGCCAGTGGACCGCACACTGTCACGAACGACGAGAGTTCCATGCATACTCTCGCGTCGAGGTGCTCGTGCGATAGCTAAATTTATCCTATTACGATATGTATCCTTGTAGAGAAAGAGGAAAAAACAAAGGAAAATATAGTTCGCCTGAGACAAGTTTTTGTTACTCGTAAGGTAGAAGAATGATTCGTCGTGTTGGAGGTTGGAATTCTTCAATGACCTTCTATACTGTCACTCTGTCTACGTGATGTAATCCAGCCGATACCTGAATTTATCCTGTTACGATACTTTTCTTGTGTCGATGTATATCCTTGTAGAGAAAGAAGAAAAAATGAGAATAGAATATAGCCCGTTAGAGACAAGTTTATTATTCGTAAAATATGGCAATGCTTTGCAGAGCTGAAACTTAGAATTACCTTTCTCTTCTGAGGACGGCCATTATCTCGATTGCACGTTCACGAGACGCCTGCAAGTAATCATAATACGTTCTAGAAGGCTGTACAAAGTTGGTGAAAGTATTTCCGGTTTCGCCTGAAAGCGTTCGACTTAGCTATAGTATGCTTTTTTTTCTTTTAGGAATGACATTAAATTTTATGTTCGGAAATAGAAAAAAAAAGAAAAATAGGAATAAGAGGAATAGTTCCAATAAGCGTGCAACTTACGTGATAAGGATGAATCGTCGCGTTCATCACGATCGCCGAGTGTTGAACATCCGGCCTTGCGTCATTTCAGTAATGCGTTCATATATATATATATACATATATAATATTTAGGTCTCGCTAATCTCGCCACGATTACTGGAACTTCCTCATCTTTCTTCTCGTTTTTCATGCCGCGCTTTTCCGGCACTCTTGATTGTACGTTCTCACGATTGAATGATTGTTATGAACTCGGTCGACAGGAACATCGCGTGTGGCTGTGATGATTATGTGACAATGGGTTGTAAAAAAAAATGATCCTTCGATGATGATCGGAAAAAAAAGCCATTGTTTCTCTCATTATCTTCGAGCCGTCGAAAATAATATCTCTTTAACAAAGCGCATAATATAGCCCGCCAGATTCACGCAAACGATGTCGAGAACGATATTGGAACAAAAGAAATATCCGCAACTACTGAAAAAATGCGATTTGGCCGATCGACCCAATGGAAGGGCTCGGCAAATTAGTAAACAGCACGGTGCTCGTTCGCATATAATAACTTTTCTGACTATAGATTATACGGTAGGTAAATATACAATCAAGCGAAGATTCCGCGTTTCCATCCAGAACAGTCCGAAAAAAAGGGCACTTAAATATTTTTACAGCTTCGACGATATTAAATGTCGTCAGAGATACTTTGTTAACCGTTCCGATGTGTCTTACCGACTCGGTGACGACGCGCTGTTAGCGCCATCTCTCGGGGGAAAGCGGAACCTCAACGGCGATTTCACGTAGCGAGTGCGCATGCGTTGTCTGTCGTATGGCGGACAACTCTCAACAACACAAAGCCTAATTTTTCTCGATTCCTCGAACAGCGAAGAGATTTAATCGTACGAATAAAGGCCCGGAAAGGGGACGAGTAATTATGATTAACGACGGGAGTAATTAACATGCCAAGCTTGAGGCTCAGTGATGCCCGGTTTAGAAGGAAGAATTTGGTTCGACACGACCTCATCCGCGCACGGCCTAATGTCCGATGGAGTCTCGTCCGAGCAAGTGAAAAAATTCTTTTTCACGTCTCGTCGCTCCCGCGAAGAAGGCGAACACGACGAATCGTTGGAAATTTACATTCCCGAGGTGAGCCCCAACGTCCTCCACTCTCAATCTCTTGAATGGCCATAGCGGTTAATTATTTTTGTGATAAAAACAACTTTCAAAAATCCCTACTGGGGTTACGCACTTCTTTTTTTGGTTAGCCCCGAAAATCGTCGACCCGTTCAGGAATCCGTGACGATAATCGACGATTTGCTCCTTTTGACTTTCGTTGCAACCAATTTTCGAGCGAAAAAACAATGTTTCCGAGTTCGTAGCGAAAATTAAGAGATAATTTCTATAAATTATTTAATTGAATTTTTCCATGTTTTAAAACGAATTTGCATTTATACAAAAAGTAATATAAATTCCTGCCGGTGTCACGTACTGTTTTTGATTGGTCTCGGAAACCACTCGAACGAATAATGAATGCTTCCGACATCGCGACGAGAATCATTACTTTTTATTGTTATTATTAAATTGTACGGAAGGAAAGTATAAACATACATAATCTACTGAAAAGAAGATTGGAAATCACATAACAGATATGTGTTCTTGAATACAAATTTACTCAAGTATGTGTTTTTTCAAAAGAATGCTTATCGAAGCAACTTTATAAAAACTCAAGTGGCATATACAAATGCTCTTCCAGCTACAGATATTTCTAGATTTCGTCGAACAGCTTAGAGCAGCATTCCTGAGCGCACATAAACATATGAGTGTTCACCCTGCGAATGAACTGGTTTTCTGCTTTAGCATGAATAACTGTCGATACATTGTTTAAAAAAACTGTGAAAGTATTATTATTAATAACATTATGAAAATAACAAAAATGTTCCCTCAAAACTCGTTTCATCTTGCAAAAAAAATGAATGTCTACAATATTTGATCATTTTGCACGTCATCCAGCACTTTTGATCCTCCACATTATCTCAACTATTAATTATGTGAAAACAAATACAATAAAAAAAGAAGAAAGTCCCCACTACTCTTGTGAATTACTTCCCACTTAGCATCAAAGGCACCACACCATTCATTTTTATCAGAGATTAATGAATCTGCAATGAAACTTAAAATCCGCCTGTTCAGTATAATTTTATGAAATTTCCTTTCCAAAAATTGCTCCTTTCATAATAAATAATAAACATTTGTAACATCCACAGCTTCTGCAAGCCAGTTACAGCTTCTACACTTGGCCGTCTGCTCCAGTTCTCGCGTGGTTCCTCTGGGAGCACAGGGAAGATCTAGTGGGCAAGAGAGTGCTTGAGCTAGGTTCGGGCACGGCTCTGCCGGGCATAGTTGCCAGCAAGTGCGGCGCCCTCGTCACTCTAAGTGATTCGGCGAGTCTGCCAAAGAGTCTGCAACACATAAAGAGAAGCTGCGAGCTGAACGGCGTCCTCTCCCAGGTGAAGATAGTCGGAATAACTTGGGGAATATTTCTCTCCGGTTTGTTCTCAGTGGGACCGCTGGACCTAATTCTTGGCTCCGACTGTTTCTACGAACCTTCAGTCTTCGAGGAGATCATTGTCACGGTCGCCTTTCTTCTTGAGAGAAATCCCTCGGCAAAGTTTCTCTGCACTTACCAGGAACG
Source organism: Listrodromus nycthemerus (assembly GCA_963978505.1). Classification (NCBI taxonomy): domain Eukaryota; kingdom Metazoa; phylum Arthropoda; class Insecta; order Hymenoptera; family Ichneumonidae; genus Listrodromus; species Listrodromus nycthemerus. The sequence continues at coordinate 5,377,296 of OZ021684.1, read as the reverse complement.
CAGTGCTGATTGGTCGATCGAGCATCTGCTGAGCAAGTGGGGTCTCGCCTGCACTCACGTGTCCCTCGTTGGACTGGGCGAAGATTCCGGAATAAGCGTTCACGAGTTAATGCAGGATCATACGATCCACTTGCTGGACATACGGCGAATCGGTTAAATACGAGAGTATAAAAAAAAAATTTGAACAATCCAATTTCGTAATGGCTGCTAACAAAGCCGGAAAGGGTGTCTACACATTATTCATCGGCAATTTGCCGTGGACGGTGTCCGGATTGGAGTTGAAACAATATTTTTCGCAATTCGGTTACATATCGGCGGCCAAAGTTATATTCAACCGGGACACTGGCATGAGCAAGCACTACGGTTTCGTCGACATAGTGAACAAGGAGACTTACGAGTCCATAATAAACACGCGTGTTCACAAGCTCGAGGGTAGACACCTCATGGTCAGAAACAGCAACGAATAGAGCACCTGGAGGAGCTCATCAACTTTCCTTTCTATCATCGTCATTTCGTAATCACGTAGTTTTCAACGACCGAGGGGCGGGGGTTAATAGAAACACTAGAGAATATATATTTAAAAAAACGCAATAAACAGACCCGAACGCGGAGATGGCTGATTGCGAGAGTCCGAGCACGAGCGAGCTCGAGGATACTTTTTCCCGTGCAGCGAATCATCTTCAGTCGCTCGTCGCAGAGCTGGACACCGGGCAGCTCCTGGGATTCTACGGGCTATACAAGCAGGCGACATCAGGCAAGTGCGACACTCCACGTCCGAACTGGTATCAGACTCACGCGAAGCACAAATGGGACGCCTGGAAGAATCTTGGCGGGATGACCAAAGAGCTTGCGATGGAGACCTACATACGCGCGGTCGGCAAGCTCGATCCGTCCTGGGAGCAAAACTCACGGGTCGGCTCGAGAGCTTGGGTCGCGGTTAGCACCCCCGCAAGCACTGATGCCGAGCTGCACGACTCCGACAAAACACTTCTCGACTGGGTGAAGGATGGCGACGAGGAGAAAGTCTTCACCGCGCTCACCAACGATCCCTCAGGAATTAACGACGCTGACGAGAACGGCATGATGCCCATTCACTGGGCCGCCGATCGGGGACAAGTCGCGACGATGAAGCGTCTCGTCGAAGCCGGGGCTGACCTCGACGCTCAGGACTCCAACGGACAGACTGCCCTTCACTACGCCGCCTCCTGCAGCCACGTCGAAGCCGTCGAATACCTCATGTCCCTCGGAGCCAAACTACTCGAGGACAACGACGGAATGAGTCCGAAGGACGTCGCCGACAAACAGCTCGTAAACATGTTTTGAACTATTGATCTATAAAAAAAATTATAAAAAAATTTATAAAACAATAGTTGTGTAACTTGATATATTTGTCAACCTTGTATCGAGAATTTATCAATAAACCTATGATGAACGATGGAAATCGACGAGTGGTCTTTTAACTCACCGTACACGATTTAAAAAAATGAACTATTAAAAAATCGAGGTTGTCCGTCGGAATTTTAATTTTACCATTTTTGTCATCGATAGTTAATCCAAAATTTGTTAATAAACATTTGATAAATGTTGAAAATCGATGACTGTCTTTTTAACTTACCGTAGAGAATTATTTAAAAAATTTAATTCGGATCGTCGATCGGAATCCTAATTTGTTGTTTATTATTTAGTAGAGAAAAACTTTATTTATGTACAAATAAATCCTCTAATACTCCAATTTACTCACAGCCTAAGCTTTCCTTAGGTAAATGCGTGCTTCTTGTTCAACGCCGCCGTTACAATCTGACGCGTGGACGTATATTTAAAAAAAAATGCTGCGTTTATCAAACGATCGTTCATCGCCCGCGAACGGGAAAATAGTGAGCGATGCGATTACACATTTTTTTTCGATCGTTCCTTAAATCACAAGTTCGTCATCACTACTTTCCGTATGCGTAGATCTAACATGATTAATTAACAATTCGCTGATTTCTTATCTTCACTTTTAGTTAACAAAAAAGCCTAAAGTGGGCGCGAATGAAATATCTGGTTTCGTCAAGGAAAAGTTCAATTTCGAACAAATCTGCGATCGTAAATGTTCATAACCCTGATCAAATTTTTTCCGTCATCAGATTTACGCGACGATCTCTTCAATTGCGAAAAAGTAGTCCCTGAGTGCTTAACACCGGCTGGACTCGTATTTATCTTCAACGTATTCAATTAATTAACTACTCGTTCGGCGCCCCTTTTTTCTTTCAATCTAAATATTCGTACGAGTGTCTCAATAACGAGCGCCAGTCTCGAACAAGCGTTTAATGCAATAAACGCAGGTAAATTCACCCTACGACGGTCCGCATATCACATTTTATCTCAATACCTTATCGCCGAATCACACAATGTGCTCGAATTCAATCGACCTGACATAGACAGCTTCGTTTCGATAACGCGCACCGCGATACGAGAGCGAGTACAATTTTTTCTTTTTTTCTTCTCTCACGCGGCCGGCTTTTACAATTAACGAGAACGCCGAGCATTGTGCGCTGTTACGATATTTTATAGATACAATACTTGTGTAGAAATATCGAAGATAGAGATCAGGGCCGGGCAATCTTGCGACGAACTTTCCGTTATCTTTTCTTAATTTTTGTTTTTCTAGCGTTTTGTTTTCTTCATTCTTTACTGAGAGGTATGTATAAAAATGCTACGCCTTAAAAAAATTCGCGGCCAGAGAGAACGTGTTGAAGAGAGACATAATTTTGTTTTTAATGATTTTTCATATACGTAAAATATTTTTTAAATGTCACTTGCTACGATGATATATACGTATGGTAAATAAATCTCAAGGGTCGACGAAAAAAAAGAATTGCCAGAAGCTCTCAGTGATATTTTTTTGATCGTCGACGCTAATTGGCAGGATTTCTCACATTTGTATGAAATTATCGATTGTCACGTTCCATGCAATAGTAGTTGAACTTCTACCCTCGCAATAGTAAGCAAAAAGATAGTTTGTTCGATAATGTATAAACGCATTGTCGATCGTCGAGCATGACCGTCGGCTTCGTTTGTCGATTCGTTCGTTCGTTTATTCGATCCTAATTTTTTTTGTTATTTTTTCATTTCTCAGAGATTAGTGCTCTCGTGTTCGGTTTTAGGTCGAGCAGTCGGCGGCGGCGGAGGCGGCGGCTGCGGCCGAGGCGGTCGCTGGACGATCCGCGGCGAGGCCGGGGTGTGTTGCTGCGGCGACTTAGGAACGATCACTGTTTCAGTCTGTGTGTGAACGTCGATAATGTTGCCCTCGGACCGGGTTCTGGCGTGGGCCCTGGTTTGCTCCGGCATGTCGGGCCTCGGCGGTTTCTCTGGACGCTCCCCGGACAGGGACATCAGCGAGGCCGGTCGACTGCCCACGCTTGGACTTCTCTGCAAGTTCGAAGCCCCGTTTCCATTGCTCTCACTGGACGCGCTGACCAAAGTGGCGTTCGTTCCACGAACTTGTATTATACTGACCTGTTGCTTGTCGACAGAGTACATATGAGCCCTTTCCAGAGTCAGAGGCTGCATCGGGCATCTCAGTATTATTTTTTGTATCATAATTTTCTTTACAGGATTAATTTTTTTTCTAATGCAAGTAAAAAAAGTTACGTAAGCATGCGGACGTCGACGATAATTAAATCGCGACGATCACACGTCTGACTTACCCCGGCGTCGCTATCTAAGTTAACGTCGTTACTGTTCCTCGACGGTTGCTGCTGAGGCGGTCTTATCAGGCTTGAGGGTCTGGCCAGTCCAGCGGGACGTTCTGGAATAGCCGGCTTGCTGTTTCTCTCCACTGTGGTAACGCTGTTACCTTCGGTTTTGCTGCGCAACTCTATCGTCTCCTCTGTGGACACATTTCCGTATTAAAAAAATGTTAAGTTATTCAGATGGTGCACAATGACTTGCACCATTTTTCCTTGAGCTTATTACGAATACCACACTTAATTCACGTCTGGAGTGATATTTGATGCAAAAACACTTTTGAGTCGTAAAATACAAATAAAAAAATCGGACATTTCAAAATGTTATGAAATTACAAGGGTTAGACATTATACGGGGCTAATACACTCGTTTTTTAAATTTGATCTCGATCCTTCCATGTTTACCAAAATTAGTCTATAGTAATTTCTTAACAAAAACAAGCATTCCGTAAAATTATGATCGTTTCGATAGATTTTGGCTGAATTCACCAATAGAGGGCTTTTATCATAGTATTATATTTGTACTTGTAGTATTATATACAAGTTTAAGCAAACTGGAGTTATTTAACTTTCTCCAACAACTTCAAAATCGCGTTAAATCTCAAGGCTGATCTTGATCTACATAAAAATTGCACCGAAGGAAAAGAGATTACTACTATTAGTGTACGAAATTTCAATTTGCTATCCGTTTCTTCGTTATCCGATAGTTTTTTTAAGGATGTACCCAGGCTAGGTCTAATAATGCATCGATTTTTTTAATATGTTTTATATGTTTTTATATATGTGTACCTGTGAAACTTGAAACTCGGTTGCTTTCGATGAAATAATCACGCTTGAAAGTCCCACTATTTAGAGTATATTCCGCATATTCCGGAGTCACTTTACCAACTCCGCCAACGAAAGTAAGTTTGTTATATATTTTTCTCTTTCATTGGTTCAATGCCGTTCGAAAAAAATAATCAAAATGTACCCTGGACTTTAAGAATTGTGAATATCTCATAAAAAAAACACAAAATAATGATTCCCGAACATTCCACAGAGAAATCTTCAATTATCTGAGTGTTGTTATCGCGCTGGGCACCGCACAGTTAGTCCCCTCCTTTCATCGTACTCCTCCATTCTCAAGCAACGCAAATCTATCACTCATACACACGCGCGAGCGCATACGTACATCCGGATCCTAGCTAAAAATTGCATTTCTCGACTATTTTAACTACTCTGACTCTAAAATCTCAATTTTGTTTTATGAAACGTAGTCTCCTCTATGTGAAAGTGAAGGAAATATGGTCTAACATTAAACCTTTCGTTCACGAGATCGACTCTCACCTGAATTCTGTTGCGTCGCATTCGGTAAACTTCTCGGCGCAGCCACGGGAATTCTTCGCCTCTCCAAGGTGGAGGGTTTCTCGGCCGGAACGGGCTTGGGCTTCTGCGTCGCGTTCTCGGCCGGTTCCGATCCGCTGCCGCTCTTGATATGTACATTGGTGATATTTTCGCGCGCGTTTAGCAATCCCTCAAATCCGATCGGTGGAAAGCCGTGATCGTAATTTCCGGGTCGTCGTTCGGGTTCCGCCTCGATCTTTGGTGCAGATTCTTGATTATGTACCGGAGGTTCGGCGACTACTTCGTTGTTTTCCGACGGAGGATAATCGTTTTTCGCTGCAGCTTCGATCGTCTGTGATTTGTGATCACCGTCGGTCGTCGGCTTTTCCGCGAACTTCTCGCCTTTGCTGTCCGAGTGGGGAGCCAACAATTCGGCGTTTACCTCGTGCTTCTGAGACTTGTAGGTGTGACGATTGAGAGTTGCCGTTGTTAAGGGTCGCGGTGGCTTATCCGGCGCCGGAGGTGGTTTGTCGTCCGACCTTCTCTCATGCTTGTCCGGCGTGCCACTGGGTGGTGTCGGGGCAGGCTTGTTTTTTCTTCTCGTAGCTGGCTTCGGACTGCCCTGGGGCGGACTCTCACCGTGATCGCTCAGGCTGCTGTTCGACACGCACCGTCTCATACCCACGACGACTTGCTCCTCCGAACCATTGAGGATACCTATGCGGTACCTGTAGTCCAGATCGCGGTCGAAGTCTATGTCACCCGGAAAGAACCAATCAGCGTATGTTATTAACTGATCGACTATAAGACTAGAGTTGTTCGCCGTGCTCATGTTCATCCTGAAAATAAAACAAAAATCAGTTTTTTCGCCAAGAGAGAGTGACAATAAAAAATATATGCAGGGATACTTTCTTAAGATTTTTAGTTTTTATTACTAAAGGGTGACACAAAGAATTTATCAATGAATAATGTTCAGGTGTTTTTTTGGCACTGAAGAGTGACAAAAAAATTGATTAAAGAGACATTTTTTTTGTTTTGGGTGGACAAGATTCTTTCATCGCAGGGACAACTTACACCATCGTGTTTATATCTTCCTGTGGGCTCCATATAAGATTCGGAGCGATGACGATCGCGATGTTTTGCGGCGACATCTTGTTGACGTCCTGATTTTTTGTAAGAACCGCGAGAAACTTGATAAGAAATCGTAGATTCTCCAAATTGGCAGGTGGCAATTTGTGCATCACGTCCCACAGTGCGCGCAGTCTCGCGTCTATTTGACTTATCTTGGCAGCTGCCATCCATTCCGGATACAATCTGCGAAAAAAAAGAATAACAATGACAAAATGTATGTTGAAAATATTAGATTAATTCGTCGAACGGCGCAGCACAGCTGGACGGACCCGCGAGTGACGATTTATATTATATTGGTACGAATGAGTTTTGATCGTTCCAATTAGATTGCATCATTATTACATTAAGCATGTAAGCATCGCGCTCGTTCGGCGGAGGAGTGTCGAGTAAGTGCAACGAGCTGTCCGAGGTCAAATCAATTCAGTTCCTCGCCTCGAAGCATTAGTCACGACGTCGTTTCTCCGATGTGTGCAACGCATCGCACTCTGTGCTACGTTACTTTCTACTTATCTACTTGTTTCTCGGTTGAAGCCGAGCGTGAATTTTTTTCACGACTCTCTTATTCTCGCCAATTGAAGAACTCACTTGTAGGTGAGCAGAGGCTCGGGTAATTCTCGGAGATACGACTTGAGAGCACCAGCGACTACGTGGGGATCTTTATACTCCAGAGCCGTTGGAAGGGTCAGACAACACGCGTCGAGGCTAAGCTTGATTCTCCGTAATTTTGACGCACCACCGGCTATTCTGAAGAGTCCCTCTTCCTCCATACCGAGTCGGAGCAACGCGGATACGCAGAGCTGGATCGGCAGAGCAATCTTTCGGTTCGTCACTCGCAGATGCTCCTCAAGGGGGTATCCGTAAACCGGCTTCATCTCATTGTCGTCTGTAATAGAAAAAAAAAGTCACTCGATAAATAAAAATTCAATTTCCTTGATCAATCAATATCTCGTCATTTAATTTTTAAGCAATATCGATTATTCTTTGATTCTACGATTGTCAACTATGGTACAAAAAATCGTTGGATAAATATAAAATTCAATGTCCGCTTTCCTTTGAGCGATCAATAATCTATTACTTTCCAAGCAATCATAAATCGTTTTCTGAATCCATTTAAACTAACGTAGAAAAAATGTATTAGTCATTGATTTAATATAAAAATATCTTACTTATGTAGCTCTCAAGACCCGGTATGAGATCCGCCAGGCAATGTAAGGCACTTTCGTGATAAGCTCGCTGCAGCTTCACGTACTGTATTATCGTTTGAGCAAGTTCCGTTTCCCGCGACATAAGCTGAAACATTTCGGCGGCAAGTTGATCCCTGCATTGCTCGACCTTCGACTCTGCCTCCTCCAGTTCCTCTCGCAGACTGTCGACCTTTGTCGCTCCGGTACCTTCGTAAAAGAAATCATGCCGACGATTATACAATTTAGATTGATATTAAACAATTTCACTCGGAGAGAGAGACGAGCAAATACGAGCTTAGTTCACCTCCGCCGCTGTGTTTATTGGCCTGCTGGTAGCGCGTTCTCGCGCTGTCCATGTCCAGTGTCAGACGCGCGAGGTTTCTCTTATGTTTCACGATATTTGGAACGTCCGTTTCAAGTATGTGCTGCAGCGGCGCCGCGACGTACTGCTCGACTTTGGCTTCGTGATCCACGGTCTCGTTCGCCAATGCGACTTGAGCGCGACCGCACTCGGCGAGCGCAAAACTCATCAGACCGTCCTCCGATACGTTCTCCAGCATCGTCTGGCCCAATATGTATTCTGGGCATTTTTTCTGTGTAAAAGACCAATTTTTTTAACATTGATGTAATTACATTTTTCTTTCTGCCTAAAAAACATAACCATGCTAAGGCAAATCATTTTTAAACTAAGAAGTATTTTTGTCGCTTTATGGGCTCTCGCGTGAGGCTGAAGCTGGAGACTTTTCCAAGAAAATTTGCTCGAGCCGCAAAAGAAAAAAATAAACAATTTCTCTAGGCAATTACTACAGTCCAGCTTGGCTCTAGGCCAAAACCGACATCGCATTTGTATTCAGTACAGGGAAAATGCATCACATCCTGTGATTCAGAAAGTATTTTTGAACACTTTGATTTTACCATCGAAAAGATTGCACGGCCTTTAGTATGATTTTTTCACCCTTTTGACTTTCTTTAAGCGATCGAAAAATCGGTTCCATAACTCCATTGAATATTTTGTACTTTGTATTTCAGTGCATTAAACGCGGTCTGCATCTCGGTTTCTTCGTAAATCCATCAGGAAATGGAGTAAACGCTATTTGAAAATATTGAAAATCCCCAATTTTCTTTAAATTTATTACCAAGCAAAAACTATTTTCGGTGATTACTAATGCTTTTATTCAAAAAGGAAATTTTATCAGATTAGCATCCAGCTCGAAAAGTTACATGGAAACATACAGTCCAATATTGTCCTTGACATTAAAGAACAAATGTCCATATTTTTATTCATTCGGAAATTCTTTTATCACGATTCGTTACTAGCACAATATTCAACATAAAAATCCATTCCGCCAATGGAATACCGGGCAGATAACTCGCGGTATTCCTTATAAATGTATTAGTATGAACTCTAAATAGTCCTGTGGGAGGATTTATCATTTACGATTAGTATTTAATACTGAAATTATTAGAGGAATACATCAGCATCTATCATCCACTTAATATTTTCTATCGTACTTACACTAATATCAAACATCTATATGAAATGTACCGACAGTTACTCCACGTCGAAGGAATAAACAAATTAATAAATAAGTGAATTAGGGTTTATTGTAAATTGGCTCAAAAACGAGAAATTCATCAAATAAATTGTATTTTGAAAATTTAATAAATTCATTGTACAAAGTTCAGAATACCTACCAGACGTTTCTCCTTGTAGGCTGGATCCTGAGTCACTGTAGGGTTCTGAGGTGTGCCTAGACGTTTGCTTAATCCAGTGAGCGCGGCTCTTATCTGTTCCACATGCTTGTCTGCTGCTTGCAAGTCGTCCGTCAGTACCTCCGTCTTTCCGGCTCTGAAAAAAAAAATTTAACGAAGATATGTATACATAAAATAATTCGAAGGCCACAGTTACATTAATTAAATTAAATCTGCTCTCATGCTTGAATAATTATCTTGTGCTCCGTCCGATAATAGTATCATTCATGCCCACAGACCGGCATTGTAATCTCGATGATTCATCATTTACACAGCTCTAATAGTCCCAGCAGATTATCAGGAGCTTAAAATTTGTGGGTGACTTCGGACCCTGCGTACATGCACAGTAGAACTGGAAAGCAGATAAAATTTCCAAGAGTTTCATTGTTCAGTGTCATTGTAAGTTACAATTAATACCTGGGTAAAAAAAAGTCATAATTCTCCATGAATTATGTAATTCGCTTGAGCGCCGTAGTTCCAGAGATTCATTACCGAATATGCCCTGATTTTCGCCACAGATACGTCAGAATAATTATTAATAAAAAAAAAACGCTTGAATCGCTTCTCACTTGTTTACCCAAGTAACCAGCGAAGCGCAAGCCGTGTTCTTTTCGTAGATCGATTTTCGAAGCGCTCGTCCCACAGGAAACGAGGCAATGTTCGACTTATAACAAAAATGACATCGAGCGACGTGAAAATAAAATCGAAACTTGGCATTTACCTCGAGAATGTCTGGTCGGCGAGTTGTTTCACCCTAAAAAATCCTTTCTTCATGGCTGTGCCTTCCGACGGAGGATCTCCGTCGAAAACGTAGTCAATGGAACGTGGAGAAACAAAGAAAAAAAATGTTGGAAAAAAAAAGGAACACAATTCACTGTCCCAGACCGTCCGGTCCGCACTGATTAACCAACGAGACTTTTATCCGAAGTCGACGATCATCTCTCGATCTCGCGCGTGTCGAACGGGCCCGTGTATTTTTTTTTCAAACGGGGCGCGTCCTTGCAATTTTATTACGATTTACGGCAGCAGGACGGATCTTCGGAGTGTCGTTGGGCAACAGAAGAGTCCGTCATAATGCTCGCGCCGTGATCTCATACTTGACACTAACACACGGCTGAGGTTTCCGCACGGAGGGAACGGCACCACGACGAAACCCGAGCGACGATAAAGTCGGTCTATTTTTATCGACGAAATTGTTTTCCCTCCTTTTGTCGGCCCGAAAAGCCTCTCGGGAGCACGCAGCGTGCGGTCTCGTCGTACCGTGAGACGGAGCGACGCGTACACGGATCTCTTCGCCGATAATGAACGATCGAGAATAGATTAATTTCACCAACGGCGATTAACACTGATACGGAATGGGGCTACGTGTCAAAATGACGAGAGAATATCACAGCCGGCAACATCGTCAATCCTCGCCCAGGAACGGCCAAAGAGTCAACTGACGTGACGTCGTTATTTCGCGTGTATAGTCCGAGCAGGAAAGTATGTCTAGCCACCGCCGTCACATGAAGTGCGCTGCGGTTCTCGATTGATCCGCGAGACTCGTGGAAAAAGGAACAATGTAGAACAAAAGGATTATAAAAAGTAAAATTGTTACGAAACGAGGTTTCATTGATTGTGACAAATAAAACTCCATTCTCTTTCGATAGTCGCCGCGGCAGAAAAAAAAAAGAATATGACATTTGATGTAGCGCATTGGAAGTTCATGCATCATCGGGTATTGAATATAATTCTCTAGTAAGGCATAAACTAGTAATCTAAATTTCATGTATGATTGTTATGAAATAAAAATGCTCAGTGTATTAAAAACATTTTAGAGATCATTTATTTTATACAGTTTACTGTAATTTCATTGGAAAGGTCTATTTATTTTTCGAAACAAACGTACATCAAATGTAATATATCGGCTTTTGCATAAATACTTCCACTCCGGTATATTAAATTTACAAGTTTTCCCAAGTTTCAAGTGGTCCCCTATTACATTTCCGGAGTATATTTTTTATTGCTAACGTATATTTCATTTTAGACGCTACAATAATTTTTTAAATCGGAGTGATAGGTCGCGAACACAGCCTGAGAGCGTACGATAATCGATTGTCGTTCCGCGATGGCTGACTTCGGGCCGAATCGCACGCTCTTCCGCGCGCACGCGCAACCTTTGCCGATAGCTAGAGCGAGCCACTGTAGAAATTTAGTTACACACAATAACACGGACCAACACATACATTGACAGCTGCAAAGAGCGACCGTGGACTCAGCAGCGACAGCAGCAGGGGGAGACTGGTTTGTAATCATGCCGCGGTAGCGATCACTTTCAGATGGTAAACCACGTCACTCGGAGGTAGATAGCGGTGTTAACGACATACCCGGAAGCGTCTCAACCGTATTCCTGCGACAGAACGAAAAATAAATATAAAATATTCATTGATAAAATACTATAAACATACGTGGACGTGGGGTTTGCTAATAAAAGACTAACGAGCCTAAATAACGATGGATAAAGCATTTTTAAACGTTCTTATTCTGAGCTTCGGCTTCATGCTGGTGTTCACGGCGTTCCAGACGATGGGCAATATAGAGGTGAGTTAACTGGCACGTGTAGAGTTTTTAAGTTGCAATAATCTTCGTCCGCGTTACGAGACATGCCAACGAGTTTACGCATGGAACTATGCGGGCTCTTTCAACTTGCCAATGCGGAACGTGTATGACCATAAGCGCTCCTTCGTTGCACCAAGTTGCACAGCCTGGTCGTTTTTCGAACGCGCGCGTGTTTTGTTTCGGCGCTAGTGCGACGAGCGCTACCTACGTTGGAATTTGACATTCCCTCGGTTCGTCACGACATTCGTGGAGCTTTCTAAGCGAGAGATTTACAGTATTGTTTGCACATACGTTCGATAAGTCTATCGAAGTGAGATTACTTCAGGCCGTAGCAGTCGCAAAATTTAAGCCTATAGATTGTTCAGAGGCCCAGTCGTTTCACTTTCTCGCGAATGATATTTATGACATAGTTTCACTTGTGAAAGATGAAGTTCCTCGTATCCGGGGAAGCTACGGACGCGATTGAAAAAAAATGTGTTCAACAGAGCGGCGCACTGTTGAATTTCACGTGGTAAATCCCCGCCGGATTAAACTCCGTAACTTATACGGAAGATAAATCGTTCCGTCGGACGAAATTACATCTTGTCTTGCATAAGACATGACCTTTTTCCTTGCGTGTCGACAATGTGTCGCGAGAGCTGAACAGTGTGCGATACTGAGTTTTAATTAATTTTTCGAAGATAATTTTCGCTGGAATCGTCGACGGTCGAATCTCGCATCGAAAAATGTTTTTTTTAATGCATCAGCCTATTGTTATATTTTATACGGGAAATCCCCTTCGGGTTGCGTTCCCCAACTCATTCTTTTATTTCGCGTGTAAGATAAATCATGATCGTGAAGATATCCGCGTGAGGCTGAATTTCCTCGTGTTACAACAACTGTATTGTGTATTGCAGAAACTTCGCTCCGGGAAATTCACTAGAACAAAATTCTACGAGTGAACAATCTTGTTTTCTTCGTATAACAGTGCATTCGCATAAACTCGCCGGAGATAAAATTTGGTGTCACGCAAATATTTTCATGACTACGATAGGTCAGTCTATCGGTCGAAATTTAATCTCGACTTGCATACATTGGTTTTTTTTTTTTTTTTTTTTGTCGCAAGATGTACCGCAGGAGGACGTTGGTGTGCAATATCAAGTTTTTATCCACTTTTCGACGATAACACAGCAGCCCATGCGTCCGCGGTTGAATCTCGCCGATAAACGCGATGGGGGCGACATTCAACAATTAGCACAGAGTATAAAGCTGAAGTTAGAGGTCGATTCCCAATTTTTGTTTTTGAAGCGTTTATTAGAAGTACGCTATGGGGTTTTTGAACACAGTTTAGTAAAAAGTATTATGAAGTTTGGGATTTTGTTTACTAGGAAAATATGAATTAACAGCGAACTCAAAATATCTCAAAATCTGTTTCGCTGATTCAGTTGAAATTTGGCCAGATCCTCAATCACAACAGTTTCCTTCTGTCAACTGGATGATTTCGAAAAATATCAATTAATTAGTTGAAAATAAATAATCACGGCAGTTTTTTTCTTTTCGCGAAGAAAATCATGGTACTCGTTCGCGATTGATAAATAGAGGAATATTTTTGTAATCATCCGGGCTAGATGGAAAATCAAGACACTGGCTACGTTTTATCTCGATTGGACGAATATATTTTGAGATACGATGTCCGTTCGTAATTATTAATATTCGATATATTCGTTGATTGTTGATATTTTACAATAAATACCAGCTCCCGCCGAATGTGCCAATCCGGACACCTATGAGATCCATGGCAATTAACAATGATTCCTCACCTCCGTTGAAGATGATCACTGCAAATTCCGTGGCAATATTGACCACATCTGCGCCGGAATGAAGTTCTTTGGGCTCACGCATCCAAATCATTTTATTCAGTGACTCATTACTGTTTTGAGTGTAAGCACCCAAAAATTATTTTTTTTTACGGTAACGTCATGATGAGGATTCGCTTCAAGCAATCCCTTAAACGTTTTAATGTCACCATCCCCGACGTAAATGACGTATTTGACTCCGTGCAGTTCTACCGATCGGAGAAACATTTCGGTGATTCCGTCGGTTTCCATCTGTACCGCGGAACCGTCGTGGTTTGCGGTGCAAGTTTTCACGTGTGTTTCCTTCCATTCATCGTAACCAGCAGGATCTTCATCTTTATTTTTCTCCCAAAAGCTGCAAGATTGGCAAAACTTCGATTTGACCATGGTGTCGACAACTTTTTTGCGGTGGTGTCCAATGAGACTAGTCACACCAATGAGAGATGAAAACCCTCTCTTTTTCCACGTGCGATCTCCTGAAACGATGAAGTGATGTTCCTGTAGTCCTCGAGAAACGTTGTCTTTCTTCTCTTCTGCTACAGCTTTCTTCAGAACCATGTCGTAAACCGATTTCGTCGCGATTCGTATATTTTCAACACAAGCGTAATATATTGTAGTCGTCATCCCGTTGCAAATGTCCATCATGCCACAAAACCTGCTGAAACGGAAATCCTAATAAATGGAAAACAAACACGATTCGGCGATTTGTTTCATAAGCTTTACCGATAAGTGGACACGAAGCAACACTTTTTCCCGCATTCACATTTTAAATTCAATTTGAAACCGATGCCTCGTCGATCACGCATGGAAAAAGCGATTCGTTCGTTGCACTTTTTACACAAAACGTTATCGGATAAAAAGTTAAAATCCAATGCGAAGTTCAAAAAACAGTACACCGAATCAACACTTAGTTCATAATTTCCCAATTTGCCACTTTGTAAAATTTTCTCCGCTGACGTGCTTGTGAATGACTTGCTCCTTTCAAATTCCCAGCGATTGAGGGGTCGCGGATGCGATCTTTTGCGCCCGTACTGTTTCGAATTATCTTTTGTACCCTCTCGAAGCATATTGCGCAGAAATTTTCGATAAAATACTTGAAAATAACGGGAAACAAAAAACACAGACACTACGATGTTTGGCTGGGTCTTTTCTGGCTGGGTGTTTTCGGCAACGAATGCCGAAAACAGACTGAATTAGTATACCTGCGTCAGAAGTCCTAAGACCTGCAGGAACCCAGCTGGCTAGGTGCCCTGCTGAGACGGGCAGAGCGTCCCAACGGTATCAACTTCAAACGCGTTTAAAATATCGTAAACGTTCAAATTCAGGGAAACGCTTCGACAGATTTATTTCTACATACATGTACATTAAGAATCCATTTTAAAAGAAGTTGATTTTTTTTTATTTCAAGGACAAAATCTCCCTTAAGAGCCATTGGCAACATGGTTGAACCGTTCCGTTATCGATGCGTCTATGAATTTTCATCAGTTGCAGTCAACCATCGGGGCATGATCGATAATTAAGAAATTCAATTCATCGAGCGGAAATTAATTAACGCCCTTGAATTATATTCACTGTCTGTGACATTTTCATAAACTTCGTCTCGTGTATTGGCTCCACGAACTGGAGCTGTGCCACCCGAAATACTCAATGGAAAGTTATCTACTGTGTAACGTGGCATGTTCCAATTTTCCCCCAGCCTGGCTCGAAGATCCGCCACTCCCGTAAATAGTAAAAATAGGTTACTTTGAAGAATAATAGCGGCTAATTATTTTACTTTAATTTTCTTGTAAGACTCGAAGTGAACCCTTTCCTTCCGAGATTTTCCCATTATCCCCTTACCCCGTCAGCCCCTCACTCAGCCACCCAAACTAAAGACCCGAAGATACGAAGACTCGAAGACGCAAAACGGTCTCGAGGATTTACAGTCAAAGCGAGAGGCGATCCTTGGTGCGAGTACTTATCGCGCCAGGACCAAAGGAAGGAGCCCCCACCGTACCCACGCTCGACACCATCGCATTGTCAGCCGGAGCAATATTTTGAGTTGCTCCGAGTGGTCAATGAGGGTTTTCCAATTACAGCACAGACGCGCACGGTGCGGCACTGTGCCCGGTATTGAATGTTCCAACAACGGCACTGTGCCGCACACTTGAGCACAGAAAATTGTTGTGTCCGAGCGTGCTGTGCCATCAGGGGTACCAAAAATGTACATCTTTTTTCCTTTTTAAAAGTGGTAGCATTGCATCTTTTTGTGTTTCTCACAACAGTTGAAATTATGGACGCGACTTCGGTAGACGGTAATATTCGAACAAATTATTATTAATGAATTATTATTGATGAAAGGCTTTCATTGAATTATTTATCTATCGAGAGAATTATTTTAATCTTTTAATTGTAATTCATATCAAAGACAATATTCGTTATGCACTTTATCAAATAATTATATTTTAGTACGATTATCCTTATGATTTCTGCTGTTTCCTACTAAGTTAGTAGGAAAATTTTATCACTCCGCTTTATTTTTGTCACGTTTTATTTTTACGCGTCTTCACTGTTTTTTAAAATGAGCATGAAAGCATGTTATAGAATCGAAACTTTTCGTGTTGTACGTTCTGAGCGCTACCTGGTGGATATCTTATGATATAAGTTGTGTTCCAACAAGCGCCATACTGTGGCGACGCACAGCGCCGCACAGTGCGGCACGGTGCTACTTAGTTGGAAAACCCCCACTTTCTCCGGGAGAAAAAATTTGGCGGGCGATCTAAAGCCCTTCGATCGATGGCAGTTCACGTGGTTGAAATTAGGCGGGAAAATCGACCAATCCCGACGCGAATCGTCAAACAATCCAGATGGCCACCAATCAGCCACCGCCATAATTGCCGCTGCCTTGCGAGATGAACTTAGGATCCATCTTGCAAGGTAGGTTTTAGGTTAGCGAACCATCTGGAAATTGAGATGTGTCATTCGAACTGTAATCATCGAGGAGATAAAACCATCAACCAATCTGACGACTAGGGTACGCTATTTTGGACCCTATTTTCGCTAACGACGAATAAACAATATACCGACCAAGACCGCCAAGGACTTTCGAGAGATAACGGCTGAGTGAGTACCTTATCCCTTATTCTCATAATACCCGCCAGCAGGCGATTCTCCCCGTTCCTCCGATCCTCCGCCAATTTGCCCCACCCCGTATCCTAGAATTTACTCGCAATGTTTTGCATTGGTATTTCGTTTCTTTTTTGTATATTTTTTTTCTGTATTTCTCCGACTGCGAAGTTGATATTACAATAATAATTAGTATTGACCGAGTATTTTATCCGAATGTATTGCATTTATGTATCTTTTTTATTTTTGTATCTATTCTTTTCCGATCCTCAGTTATGGTGCTACGCCGAATAGGTAACCGGCGCGAATTCCAAACCCTGCTTTGAGTTTTCGGTTATGTAGAACTATTACCAGCCAGCACCTATTTCTCCTAAGACCCCCGAATCGACATTACCGATATTATTGGGTGCTTTTTTTTATCATCTTTCTAATTTTTCTTTCATATTGCTGCTTTTACTACTATTGTTATTATTATTATCTTATTTCATTCGGTTTGTTCGCTCTTACCTTATCTTGTTGCGTATTATTATTATTATTTGATTGATCTACCACTAAGTTCAGAGCCAATACAATTGTGAATTAATCTCTACACAAAAGCAAAAGTCCCGCGTTAAAATTTGGCACAGAAAAGATAGTTCTCATTCCCGCCTGTAGTTGGCGACACTATGTATCGGTGTTCTAACACACAAAGAATGTAATCCAACGCCCCTAGTGACCGTCTCCCTGACACTCGTGCCTTTTGGTTAATAGCGTTCTCTCACTCGCGCTCGTGGAGTAACGCGGTCGAGCGTCTCCTTGAGTTCGCGCTAATGCTTTGAATATTTTCAGATTTTTAAATAATCAAATGAATTTTTTTCCATGCTAGAATAAAACAATTCCCGATTATAATAATCACATAGATTAGTCGGGTCAGTTCGAGCATTTAAACCTGTCGACCGAATTAGAAAAACGAGGGGCTAAATCTCTTTAGTTGACTTTGACCGAATGATTGAAGGGCCTGTCTTTTTATCTGGGCAACCGGGGTTCAATTCTTTCACAACTAACTTTTTTTTGTCTCGCAAACGGCTATAAACTTCATGTTAATATTTTCATTAACGCTACATAAACACCCTTTAAACTATACTTTTAAGAGCAGATTGATGCAACGTAATCACACCGGGAAAGTGAAAATATACTATCATTAGCATTCGACCACTAATAATAGTACTTTACCTCGCGCTCGTTGCACGATCACGTTACATTACTTGTTCTTAAAGTAAGGTAATTTCCAGTGTTTGCTTAGCGTCAAACGAAGAGAACATTTAAATTTAGGGTTAAAAAAAAAGAAAGGAAAAAACATCCAATGTGATAAATTGTAGGGACAGAAAGAGAAGACGTCAACTACTCGAGCATCGAAACATTAAAGATAGTTGGCGTGAACGTTGTTAAAAACTTGTGGGATGCTTCATGAACCATTTTGTTATTGTTACGTTTCGATCAGCAATTTTCACTCCATCTCGGTCAAGGAGAATTCGCATCCTCCCTTTACACGTTATTCGGACGTGAGGCTTTATCGAGGTTTCGGCATAGTTTTGAACCTAACCTTTCGGAAAATAATTCGGGATAGGGCCTTGGGCGTATATGCTTATGTTTGGATGGGCGAATATATAGCCGTTTAAAATTCATTATCAGGTTTACACATTTATATATGTATATATTAACAATCGAAATATTTCCTTTTGTCAACATTACAAATAAATGCTAATTAGTTAACTGTGAATGAAATAACATTCAGAAAATATAAATATTTATAATATAAGCAATACATTTACGGAATTAGGGTTTTATCTAAATAGGTTCGTCTTGTAATGGATGATGCAACGAATCGGTTGATGGATGATGTTAATCGATTTAAATGAAACGTCCTTCCCAAAAATATCGAATGAAGATGGTTGATGTTCAGGAATAACGTCGATCGATGATTTTAACGTTGGATGGAGTTTGAAGAAAAATATTCAATTTCAATGAAATGATTTCCAAGGACGTGAGTTTTTTTATTGAACTAAATGATTTTTTGGTTCCTGATCGTTAGAAATTTTATAATTTGATTGTTACAAAACTGTTGTCTGCCACGGAATTAATTTTGAATGGTTAATTTACTATCAACTCTCTCTGCTCAAGTATCTTCGCTTGACTACTTCTGACTACTCTTAATTGACTTCCTCACTTGACTGCTCTTCATTCACCTCTGTCTCTACTCCCGTGTCCGCGCTAAAAGGTACCTTTCAGCACCGGACACCTCCGCGTCACCTTTGTCATAATCGCGCGACGCCTCCCCACTTTTGTCACATGATCCCTTCCTTCGATGAATTAATTCGATTTTCTGTGTTTCTCAACTTTACACTATTCTTAACATTTTGACTTGTTGATTGTTAAATTTTCTCTTGAATTTTGTGAAATTTCCAATTTGAACGAAAGCTGTATGAGTTTTTGTTCCGAAGTTAACAATTATTGACATACATTTTTATCTTAATCCTCAATTAAATATTTTCCTGAATTATTATTTATAATTGGTTTACATCTTTCTATTTCCTGTAATTTTCTGTATAATCTATTTATTGATAAACTTATCCTGACGATCCGATTTAACTATGTTTAACATATTTAATTTGACTTTTTACTTATAATTTCCCCAAAAATTCCGGTGTCTTCGTGGCCAACCTTAACACAACATCTTACATTCATTTTTCGTTTCTCTGTTTTATTTATGATTCTTCTGGGCTACATCGATGATCTATTATTCATCGATACTTGCAGTCCAGGAGGTGCTGCTCTCATTATGCCCGACGGTCATTCTGAGCGTCATGCCCACCGTGACACGCATCGAACAGCAGACCCTATGTTCTAGAACTGCGAGGAGCATTTTTACCTTTATCTCTTCGGATCAGGTTACCGTGTCTCGCACCTTTGATTTCCGCTGTACAATCGTCTATGTACTTCTGCGGACTAATTATTATTTCATTAAATGCTTCCTCCATGATTCGTGTTTGAGGTTTTCAATGTATTCCCAAGATGAATCGGTCATGTGACCAAAAATTCCCGAAATGCTCTGGGAAAATTCGGAGGACGTAACATTATTATTTAATGCTTTCACAAAGTGTTTCATTAATTTATATAGCACGTGTCATCGCCTTACGGTTTTCCGAGCATTACTGTCTATTCAAGAAATTGTTGGCATCGCAAGCATTGACGACGCGTGAACACGAGCGAGAAGGCATCAGCGCATGTTGGAACGCATGGGTCTGGGCGAAGCTAATAGAGTGGCCGCGTGTGCGTTACACTGATACAGTCAGCGCTAGCGGTGGCCGGGTTTCTCACTAACGGTTACCCCAGCAAAATTGTGCCAGAACCTTTCATAAGGCCTGCGCTTCCATGTACTTCTATGTTCTCCGAGAAACGCAAGCGTTTTAATTTTCTTCTCTTTTTAAGACGCTTTACATTAATTTCTCTTGTATGTAAGTATACCTATTTGTTTGTAACTCTCCTTTGGACTAAGAGTAGGTAGTCTATTAGTGTAAGAACATCATATAATTATTCGTGCCTTCGTTGGCTGAGCTGTGTAAGGCGCTCATCTTCTCTGACGTCAGCCCGCGGATTCACCGATCGAGAGTTCAGATCCCATCGACGCCGAATTTTTTTTTTGTCAAATTCTTAGATTGTTGCCGAAAATCCAACTGTAATTCTATCGCGGGGACTTAACCAGTTCTTTGTGACGTTGCAACTCCGTTCGTGTGTCATAGTCGCAAAAGAAGTTATCTTGAATCGTAATAGGGGGTGTCGCTAACTCGTTTCCCTACGGTTCCCTACACTAAGGCATGCATGGCCTTATCTTCAAGGCGAATAAACTAAAAAGTGAAAAATAAATATAGTTTGAAAAAAACTGAAAAAACAGGCTTTTAAAGAATATCCAACTGAAAAGTTAAAAATAATTTTAAGCATTAGCTTGAAACAATGGTGCATGAAAAATACAAGTATTATTGTGAAAAAAGCTTGGGCCGCTCGATATACGAACATTATGGCATAAAGCGCCCCACGCTTTTCTCACAATAATACTTGCATTTTTCATGCACTATCGCTTGGAGCTCATGTTCAAAATTATTTTAAACTTTTTAATTTGATATGCTTTGATAGCCTGTTTTTTTAGATTTGTTAAACTATATTTATTTTCCCGACGTCCTACCGAACCTCCCGCCCCGACTCACTCAAAAAGTGACGTAATAAAAGAGGGACCCATAGTGACAACTATTAGCGCGAATAAAAAAAAATAAACCTAGGCTCTTTTCTCTCGTAACATTGATGACTACTCTGACCTTTTCGAACCAACATGAATATCATGGTATTATCATCGGATTCGACATCTTTTCGGATTCTCACATTAATGTAGATTAGTTTAAAGCAACACCGGTTTATCTTCAATTTCTCTCGATACGCATTTATGACACAACAATGGGCTTGTATTTTCGTTTGGTAATTAATTTTTTTTTTAATAAAAAATATTGTTTACTCTCGGAAAAATAATTTATCGAATTGTAGCGACCAAGTGGCGATAATTATCGAGTATTACGATCGAATCAGGCCGGATCGATGGTTGGAGTCGATAACGATTGTTCCATGGTCGTACGAATTGTATTTTTCTTTTTTTGTTAAGTAAAAATTTCATACCGACGACGAGTTAACGTAGATAAAAAAAAACACGCGCATGGAGGTGCACGAAGAAAAAAACCCGAGTCCGTCACGAATAAATGGACTGGTCGAGCGAGTAGTTTTGTTTCAAGAGGCCGGACAAGGAGAGAATAATTACACTCGAAGAGAAGGTCACAGGCAACGACCCGCTCAACTGTCAGGACGGTGAAAGTATTGACGAATTGTCAAAAATTGCCTCAAAGGAGTATTTTTTAAAAAGTGGAAACAAATTACTTATAATTTTCTTTTCATAATAATTAGAACTCGACTTATTTTTGATTCCCTAAAAACAACAAACGTGATGCACGTCTTTTGCCGGAAATGTATTGACCCTTAAGAATAAAAATAAATAACACAGAGGTCATGTCTATTCACTTCTAGAATAATAAGTAGCGATGATCGGCATGCACGTATCGGACTAACGGAAATCATTTATGCATCTCACCTTCGAGCGTCATTTTTCGAGGACTTTTGTTCTTCACATTCGAATTTTCTCTCCGAATCGTTAATTCGATAAAATTAATCGATAGATTTATTCGATAGAATTAATTGATAGACGTAATCGATACAATTGATCGATACGATTATACGATAGGATTACTCGATATAAGTAATCATCGAATTGTTAAATAAATTATCGATAAAATGATTATTTATTGTTTGTTATAAATGTGAAAAAAAATATACATATATGTGCTTTTTTTTTTAGAAAACGATACTGCAGAGCATCAGCGACGACGATCCGAACTTCAAAGGTGACGGCTACATAAGTCTGGCGATTATTTACGCGACTTTGGCGATGTGCAACTGGGTGGCGCCGTCGTTCATCTGGATGACGGGTCCCCGAACGGCGATCTTCACCGGTTGCTGCTGTTACGTTGGGTTCATAGCGTCGTTCCTGGTGCCGAGAACATGGCTTTTGTACACGGCTTCGGCCGGGCTGGGTTTCGGCGCTGCCCTGACGTGGACCGGGCACGGCCAGTATCTTACCGAGAATAGCGACTCCCAGACGATGTCCCGACACGCCGGTATTTTCTGGGCGATTTTTCAATGTTCCCTCTTCGGTGGAAACATCTTTGTCTACTACGTGTTCACCGAGGCGACGATAGACGCCAGTGCGAGGAGGCTCGTCTTCTGGGTGCTCTGCGGTCTGGCGTTGAGCGGAATGGTCCTATTGGCGCTTCTCCCTTCTCCACCAACGCGATCAACTCTGGGCGAGGCCGAGGGGGTCTCCAGCGCTGACAAGGAACTCGCAATTCCCCAACCGAGACGCGAAAGGAGCTGCAGGGCCGCCTGGCACAGCTTCAGGGACTCCTTCAAGCTCTTCTTCACAATGCAGATGATGATTCTCTCGACGACCTTCGTCTATACCGGCCTTGCGTTGACCTTCTACTCCGGAGTTTACTCCTCCAGCGTCGGCTTCACCGAGAACCTCGGCGAGAACCGAAAGAGCTTCGTCGGACTGTCCGGGATATGCATCGGTTTCGGGGAGGTTTTAGGCGGAACGATCTTCAGCATCCTCGCCTCCAGAGCGAGCATTCGGTGCTCCGGATCGTTCGTCGTCATGATCGGTTTCTTCGTCAGCGCGTTTGCCTATATAAGCGTTCTGCTCAATCTGCCGGACAACGCGCCCTTCAAAGACACCCCGGATGCCGGGTTCATTAAAACCTCGTTGATCCTCGCCATGGTTGGAAGCGTCAGTCTTGGATTCGGCGATGCATGCTTCAACACACAGATCTACTCGTTGGTCGGACTCTTGTACGCCAAGGAGAGCGCACCGGCTTTTGCGATCTTTAAATTCTGCCAATCGATCGCTGCCGCTATGAGCTTCGTCTACAGCAGTCACATTGGACTGCACATACAACTGTCGATACTGATCGCGACGCTCGTGCTTGGCACCGGGGCGTTTTGCTTCATCGAGCGGAAGAACAAGAGATCGACCGTTGACGATGTCCAGGAGATCGATCCGAATTTCGTCGAGACCAGCGTCGAGGAATGAGAAGATCGTTCGTTACGCCTTCAGCGTCGAACGTTCTTCGTTGTTGTTTATATTGGGGGAGTAGCGGATTTCGGCAGCGCGTGTGTTAAAGCCCAATTTTCACACGTTGTGAAATAAGATTGACGACTCGTGTGATCGCAACACTCGCTTTCGGCTCGTACAAACTTGCACGAGTGAAAAAAAGTTTTATCGCAGCGGTACTGTTTTTTTCTAAATTCAATATACTTTCGGAATAGATTGGAGTTGGAAAGAGAATTGTGAAAATGCCGGTCGCACCGAAGACATTCGTTCACAGTGTTGCGGTCACACGAATCAGGACGCGCTGTTCGCCGCTCATGCCGTTTAGATAATTTTAAGTTGTAAGAAATTTAAGTACGCGCAGATATCCACTTTCTCGCACTAGTGTCAGAAAGAAAGACGACATCACGTTTCCACGTATGTGGTTTTTTTTCGCGAACGCGATGCGGAAGAGTGCATTTATGCGCACACTCGACACATAGAAAAGCGAGAATTCACTTGCATACGTTATGAAAATTTTTTTTTTTAAGGGTCAGTTCTTCTTATCGACTCACCTTCAAGTGAATTGTAACATATGTGAAGCATCCGGCTGTGAGATTAAATTGCACTCGGGAATCCTCCCTCGACCTTCTGTCGCAGTGGAGTCCGAGTTGCGGTATTTTTCATAACGCGCGATGACGAAGGTCATAATTTTGTACTATCGTCAAGCGGAGAGCCTGCTTTAGAGGCTTCAAAAAAACGATTTTTTTTTTTGCACAAATGTCTTCCCAAATTATCCAAGAATGTGTCCCTAAAATTTCAGAAGTAAATTCAAATTATTTTCGGAGTTACAGAAGAAACAGTGTGCAAGCGTCGAACAGATAGGTACGAGCGGCCGGATCGCTCGGAGTGCCCGCGCTCAGCCCCTCAATCTATCGTTCGTTTTGTACCTATTGCACATATCCAAAGGGGTCAAAGTCTTTAGAGGCTTCAAAAAATCGATTTTTTGAAGCCTTTAAAGCAGACTCCCCCTTAAGACAAATTAGGTGTTTGATTTTTCTTATCGCCATCGACTGATAGATAGCGTTCGATGGAGACGATAGTGGCGAGAGAATGAGATTATGGTGCGAACCTCACCTCGTCGACCTAATCCTGTGAGAAGTATTGTTGTGTCAACGTGCACTTGATTAAGTAGCCAGTTATTATCTATCTATGTCAAGTGTTTCGATAGAACAACATTTAATGTTCTAATTTATTCTGTTTTATACTGATATATATGTATATATTTCAATTAATTCGGTCAAATGTTTCTGATCTTTTTCTTGATTTACGTGATATGAGTTGTTTTCGAGTTCGAGGGAAAAAATTTGTTCCGAGGTGACGAAACATCTGTGTATTCTCGAACTCCCAAAAGATTTTTTATTCGTTATATATATTTTGCCTTTAGTATAATATACACAAAAAGGATATTTTGCATATCTTATAGGATTGAAACGAAATTCATAGTAAATGAATTCTTATTGTATCATACAAGCTTTAAAGTTAAGATAACTTAAGTAAGTTAAGTAAGTTAAGTTAAGTTAAGTTAAGTTAAGTTAAGTTAAGTTAAGTTAAGTTAAGGTAAGTAAGTTAAGATCGTACATAATATTTTATGTACCTAGAATATTTGAAATAAGTTTATAATATATTTATAACTAAAGTTATATTGGGTTCAAATATTGATGTTCCATCGAAGTCGTTAGACTCTGAATCTTTACCGAGAACATCCACGAGATCTTTAGAATTCCACTCATGGAATCGTTTCTGTGCGATTTCCTCGAACGAGATTCTACAAATTCCGGTCTGTTCGGTGATGTCGTTCATTTTATTTTGCGAGCAGCGTGGCCAAGTTGCTACTACAAATAGAAAATCCGCTTGGCTTTCGGACAATGAGGAGTTAAGGATGCATCACACGTAAATTCTCAACTGAAGGTTCAATTCCATGAAAATTTTACTAATTAGCCGTATACCAAAGATGTAAAGAAAAATCAACCATGTTAATGACATGAAGACCTTTTTTTTCAAAATAATAATGCCAAAAAACTATTAACAAAGTATTTTAAACCTCCAATGTAAACAAAATGAAGGAGGATTGGGGTCAAGGGTCGTCTCAGTGGGAAATTTTCGAAAAATCAATTTTTTTTGTTGCATTATCGGACAGCATACACTGTAATAAACATTCTCTAAAATTTACAATTCAAATTCAAATTATTACAGTCGCTAAAGCGTTTCTTGTAGAAAGGTACCGGGGCGAGACATCTGCCTCGCTCGGCGCTCCGCTCAACGCTTTTTTTTTTTTAATAATTTTTCTACTACGTGTTCACCTTTGAGAGGTGCTTCCGTTCTATTCAGCCAAGAATGAGCAGTTCGGGGAAGCTGAAGGAATATTGTATGGACCTGGCAGTGCCGATTGATCGTAAGTAAACGATTTAACTACAAATTTTCCGACTTCAATCTTCAAACGCGTTTTTCTCAGAATGATGTTTTTCAAAACGGTTTCCACTCTCAACGGAAGAGTTTTGGAGATATCTATTTCCCATTTGGAGGGAACGTTCTTAAAGTCATTCTTTATATCGCTATGGAAGCTTTCTTTTTATATCTTCCTACTTTGTGTACGAAAAACTTTCGAAAAAAGAGCCAAATTTGATACTTTTCGGTCAAACCGCCGCCATTTTGTCAAATTAACCCCTCTCCCCCTCCATAGCGCCACAGCGACTTTCCTACAGATTAATAATCTTTTTGAAATTTTTTTTTGAGATCAAAATTGCGGCTGCGAGCGTGGAAACCGTATCGGACCTTTTTTTATTACGTGGCATTTCAACAATTTATTTAACTATTATAAATTCAATAGGTAAACATTAAAAAATCATTTTGTATTCTTCATGAATGTATTGATATATTAAAAAAACCGGACCGATTAGTTTACTTGAACATAAAAAAAAAATCGCCAAAATCAGTGATTTTTCAGGGGGTCACAATGAGACAATCCCTTAAGTTAAAACCATGAGATCAATTTAAGATTTCTATGATCGATGATAATATATTGAATACGTGTTGTGTTAAAGTTCGAGAGAGTTGGGGTACGCCGTTTTTATATAAAACGAGATTAAAAATAGGTCTTTTGACATTGTAACAATATACCAGATCTCACACCGAGTCATGTCAATAAATTTTATTGAAAAAAAATAATGCAAAAGCTTTGGAAAACTCATTGTTCACAAAAAAATTAAAATTATCAATAAATAGGTTAAAATAAATGTCGAGTACATAAAGGAAAGTATTTAAAAAATTTCATTGTTTACTGTAACAGAAAATAAATAATTATTATTTGTAAAACATTAAATAATAAATAGTAAATAACTTATTGCTAATATTCTTAATATTCCAAAGACTTAGATATTTTACGTCGCTTTGGTTCTTAAATGATTCAAGAATTTTTCAATAATCGTAATAGTTTTAGTTACACGAACTTTGTTACTTTCATCAGAACTTTAACCTTTTCCTAATAATTTTTTCGTACTGTAACTCATATCATACGATGCAGCAAAACGTACAGTACCAATATGCACTTCCTTTGAGTCAATAATATTCGTTGGCTGAGAGCTATCTCATCTTGCATGTTCATCAATTATCTCTGGCTCAATATTCGCTATAGTTGCCTGAAGATTAGTTGATAAATCATCAGGTGTTATCGCAATCTCTGATAAGCTTGTATTCCGTTCTGGCAATATAAAATTCCACGGTACATTTTCAGGTCAGCCATGAGAGGATTAAGATAAACAAAATAAAGGGAAAAAAACAGGAAAAAGTTGAGGCCTATTGCATTTTATATTCAATTCATGTCAAAATTATTAATATAATGGTATTATGTAACAACTGTTCAATTATTATGAAAATGATTGACCAATATTTGATTGATCGGTTTAATTAAATTAACTTCATTAGCATTCAGTAAAAAAAATTTAACTTCTTGCCAATTAATTAAAAGTATAATATTTACAAACAATCGGCGGTTTTGAATTGAATAATCCTTATTTACAATTTTAACATCTAACAGTTTTCACTATATAATTTTAGGAGATGACAATACTTCAAAATCCTAGATAATTCAAGTATTGATTTTACAATCGATCACCAATTTTCTATAAAATGCATGCGCAAGCGAGGTTGGATTTGCAAGGTTGCTGGAATTCTTATTCATTTTACAAAGATTTTTGATTACTTAATTTTATCATTTTACTTAAATTTCTTGACAATTTACGGAAAATTATGTTATAATTTGACCTTAATATTCATACAAGATAAATTTTAACATGCTGAAAGACAATTATTGTTGGCTACAATTTTTCATTTTTGACAGGGCCGTCTTGAGAAAAATGTATTCTCCCTATAGGTATGTTTATAATTTTACCATGTACAGTGTGAGGCGGGACTATCTGACTGAACGATACGTTCCTAACATTCTATACCTCTTTAACGAAACGTTTCAATTCCTTATTTTAAATTAATTTCGTGATTTTTTGGAATCCATATGATCTCTATCAGAATTTTTCGCCTTTTTAAATTGTTTTTTAAAGATTTATTTTCTTACAAAAGTCGATATGAGTAGACAAATTTCGGGTATCTTCCTGTATCGTGGTTCTACATCACACGCAAAGAGTTTTACTGCGATTGTGCTAATAGTTCCGTAGTTATTGCTTCAAAGAATTGCAAAACACGAAACATTCCACAATTTCAGAAAATTCTAAAAAAACAATCATGCTGCCAAGAAAATCAATTCTTTTAAAAAGTGAAAAAAGGTTTACTGATTATTCTTTGAGACATTTCCTTCGCCAATATGTTACTACCTTTTTGACATATGTTTATGCAAAATCAATGATACAGTTGATTTTTTTTTCAGATTTTCATACGATCACGAAGTGTTTCAATTTTCACTGAATCAAACTTGTAGGTAGGAATGTACGTGTGGAGAATTCTCAATCCGCCGAGGCCTTTCGATCTACGCTATGCATGGGTGACTTTGTCATGGAATCGTCAGTAAAACTTTTATCGTCCACATGTTTACCAGGCGTATAAGAGAGTGTTGGATAAGTATTCAATGGCAAAAGCTACCATGGAAGAAAGTATCTGGAAACGACGTGGGAAGTCAATATTGACTTATTTTTAAGGACGTTCCCAAGGAAAACACTTTTCTTACAATATCTTTCAAATTTTAAATCCACATACATATGAGTGTCCTTTATACAGCATGAATAGCCCCTGAAACATTCAAATAATAAATGTTATCATAAACTTCTCATAAAAAAATTATAATAGATATTAATTATTTTAATTCAAGTTCTTTGTTTTTGCATATAAATACAATATTTTGAATTTACTCACCTAGAATCACGGACGTATTGATATCAGAAACACCAGTGCTGGACTCTCCGGTATAAACATCATTACATTTGACACAAGTATCACATTTTATCTTAAATTTTACGTGAAGTCCTTCTTTGTGAAAGCCATACATTTTTTCCATGTCTAAAACACTTCTGCAGCAAGTGCATTTGAGGTTTTTAGCTAATTTTTTCAATGTAATAATACAATGCCCATCTGGAATTTCACATTGAGTGGTGTCATGCAGTGATTCTTGAATTTTAAGTTTTTTAGCTTCTGACATAGCTGTTAGAGCTTTAGCTACTTTATCACCGACTTTTTTTTTAACAAACCTCCCATTCTTCGAACGCGAAGTCATTATCAATAAATCATTTATTATCTCCAAAATAACCTGTAAACATTAATATTTTCTAGCACACGTCTCAGATATAAAAATATACAGAAAGAGAATACAATGTTGCCAGATCGGAGAAACGACGCAATGGGTATATTTTCGGACTTCTGCGCACGTTCGCGCCACTGAAAATCTATACTGCATCTCAACTTTTTGTTATTGCATTCATAGTATAGTTTACATGGGGGAATCGTTTTAGAAATTGAGCACAACTGCTACTTGGGAACGTCCTTAAAAGAATTTCAATCTCCAAATTTCTATACCGCACCGTGCCGCAACTGCTATCTTCGAAGCTCTTCCGTATCGTCGATATATGTATACATATGGGTATATGCGATTACAGATTACAATCAAAGCGAGGTAAAGCAGACTCAGTCGGTAACAAAAACTGCAATGGCAAGTGGCTTTTATTTCAAATGTCAAACATCTTTACTTGGGATCTATTCGATAGATGCGAGTTCTCCCTTGCACTCGCACAACACGTGGTACGTGCTTTAACTCACATAAAATGAAATACAACAAATAGCGACCAGCGAGCAGCGCAGGTAGATACGGTGAAGCTGGTCTCCGCTTTTGCCAACGAGCGGAGCTGGAGGTGTCCATTCTCATTCCCGATCCGTCCACCGAGCACACCTTCGTCTTCCATGACTGAGATACGCATCGTCGAATTTTCTGTTGATTTTCGTCTGTTGACCTAGCTGGTGAATCGCGCGCGCACTGTGCACCGCTTTTTCGAAAACAAAAAACAAAGACCACAATTCGACAACCGTGCGATTCGTGAAAGAAATCGTCTCGTTTTCATTGTAAAATTGACGAGCGATGCTTCGCCCATCAGACGCACGAGCCGCATCGAAGTCGGCACGAGACCCGATCAATCAGCAAGCGAATTTGTTGACAGAGAACAGCCGAGCTTTGTCGTCGCGTTTCGAGATCGCGATGCAGGCCGAGACCAACAGCTGCCCTATCGTCAAACAGTGCGTCGCTCGTCGCTCTCTTTCGCAGGACGTTTGAACGCATAAATAATCCTACTATAGACCCAACCCGAAATTCATCGGAGAGTCGATGTGCGGGCATTCGCGTTCCCGATGCAGCAGCACAACGCAGCCTTACGCGGCGGATGCACACGACGTTTTGATTAAAGATGGAGGAGAACGGTGGCAACGAGAGGTTACTGTCAAGAAGGCGAACCGCGACCCTCAAGCCTTCGACCGCGAAGGACGAACGCGTTGCGACGCTGAAAAAAGTACGACGATCATTCGAGGGTCGCGATCAACTGTTTCAATTTTTTTTTTGTGGCCAAAAATTGCATTGATTGTTTTATTTTCTTTTTGTCAACGTAGGCAAAGTGTTGACAAGGTCGTGTTTTTTTTGACAGGTCGCCGCAATTCTGCAAAAATCGGAGAACACTCGGAGCCCCGAGGAGATCGAAATTTTAACCTCCTGCGACGATGTCGTGAAAGAGGTTAATTTGAGGTAATTCTTTTTCTTTACAGTCAAAGGGTTTCGGGTTGTATTGTTTTGGAAATTCAGGGATTGAATTTTTTAATGAGTTGCAGGCAGCAGAAGAGAGACAGAGTCAAAGCGAGACTGGAGGAGGTGGAAGATCCTCCGGAGATACTTGACGAGAAGTGCATGCGGCTAGCTGGAGCAATCAGCAGGGCTGCATCTCTAGCTGTTTATACTGGCGCCGGTATAAGCACGGCCGCCTCTATTCCTGATTACCGGGGCACAAATGGAGTGTGGACTCGAATGCAACAGGGAAAAGATATCGGGTAGATAAGAAAAACTCCCATAAGATCATCAATTGATAGTTTCTACAGTTGCGCATTCTTTTGCTGGATCAAATTACATCTGGGTAATAAATTTGAAAACCAAATTTTGGCGCTACAACATTAATGGTGCGATCAAAAAATCACAAACAAAGAACATATTTGTATTTTTGTTATGTTTGATTAAAAAAAAGGTCCATGTTTCGAACATGAGGAAAGCAAATGGAATTTTTGATAAAATTTGTTTCGTTTTTGGTACATACATTTTCTTTTAATGCAAAGTGGACTTTGATGCAGCAGGGAAAAGATATCAGCTAGCTTTATTTCTGCAGCTTCGTAACGAATTTGAGCCAAAACGGTATATTTTATTTTTTTAATCAGCAAACAAAAAGATCTCAGGTTCAAAAGTATATCAAACACGATTTTGGTCACTATTTCTTTTGTTTTTGGGACAGCTTGTGGACTCGAACGCAGCGGGAAAAGATGTCTAATAGATGAATTACAAACTTGCAACTACGCTACTCGCAATAAACACTTCAAAGTTGCACATCTTTTGCGTACACGCGTTACAAAGCGCCTGTTGTTAATCGAGGCTCGAACATAACAGCAGATGAAAATTTTGTTAGAATTCTTGTTTTTATTTTAAAAAACAATTAGAACATTAATATGTCAATTTAATTTTGATTTTTCCAACAGGAGCCATGATCTCAGCCAGGCGGAGCCGACAGTGACGCACATGGCTTTGTACGCTCTTTACAGAGCCCGAGTTCTAAAGCATATAGTCTCACAGAATTGCGACGGTCTCCATCTGCGAAGCGGCATTCCACGCGCCCTCATGTCGGAGGTTCACGGAAACATGTACGTCGAGGTTTGTCGGACGTGCAAGCCGTCCCGCGAGTACTGCAGACTCTTCGACGTGACGGAAAAAACGGCGAGATACTCTCACGGCACGGGACGAACGTGTCACAAGTGCAAGAGCGTGCTCCAGGACTCGATAGTCCACTTCGGCGAGCGTGGAAATCTCCCGTGGCCGATAAACTGGAACGGCGCTAGTCGTGCGGCGAAGCAGGCCGACGTTATACTCTGCCTGGGCTCGAGCTTGAAGGTACTGAAGAAGTACCCATGGCTCTGGCAGATGGACAGGCCGGCGCACAAGCGCTCCTCACTGTACATAATAAACCTCCAGTGGACGCCTAAGGACGAAAACGCCGTACTGAAGATAAACGGACGATGCGACGAGGTAATGAAGAAAGTAATGGCACACCTTGGACTGGAAATTCCAATATACAATCGCGCGAAGGATCCGATATTTCATCACGCAATAAGGCTGCAAAGCAATGAACTGTCGACGACGTCGCAGCCGTGTCTAGAGGAGCCCGGGCCATCCGAGAACGCCGAACCGATTGACGACGCTCGAGTCGAGACCTCTTCGCCGGAGGAGAGCCTCGAGACGAAGAAGCAGGAGGACTGCGTCGCTCAGATAACTCTCGGCGATCCGCTCAGCGGATATCCGGCGCCGTTCTTCGCCGCTCTGCCCTTCCTCTCGATGGGCCTTCCATTTCCCCCGATGTACATGTATCCCCAACTCACGCCCCTATTTTACTATCCTTTTGTCCAAGTTCCAAACGGCGTCGCTGACAAGGAACCGCCGAAGCCCAAGCCCGCGTGCACCTTCTGCATGGAGCACGAAGGATCCCTTGCGTGTCTCTACTATCAGCGAAACGGCGACGATCCCGTCGTCACCGAACCACTCGCGAACGACGAGAGCGACGCGAGTCTCGAAAACATTCAGGAAATCAGTGCCCTCGACTCATCGACGCCGATCGCTACGGCGAAGAATCCCGGGTGGTTCGGTAAGGGGTACCGAAAGGGACTGCGCAAGAAGCGGTAGCATCTGCTAACGGTTCTCGGACTGAATATGCGCCGAATCGAAGAAACAGAGTGTAGCCGTACGAGCCGAGCAGCAGAGAACATTGCGACGATAGCGGAATAAAAGCGGCATGCAATTTTTCTTTTTTCTTCTTTTCATTTTTTCTCAAAGCCCATGCGGATTCACCGAGAAAAAAAATTTGACACGATCCGAGATGAAATTCGACTTCATCGAATCGTCTTGGGCCCGTGCCCAACAAAAAGTGTTATTTTATTTATAAGCGTTATACCGAATATTATTTATTTATAGACGATAATATGTGACAATGGGCGAGTTTTTCGAGATAAGTGCCAGACACACGCACACACACGCGCGAGCCTCTCCTTCGATTCTAATGGTAGATTTAAAATGAGAAAACATCACGTATTAGCTGTAATCGTTTTGAAGCTAGACGAGCAAACGAGAGAATCTCTGTGTTCCACTGCGAGCCCGCATTGCGTCGTATATCGTGCGGGTATCGCGCCACGCCTATTTACTATACCTCAAATTTGTAGCAATATCGAGAGGAAGAAAACTAAAAAAGAAAAAAACATCGTACACCGATTTTTTCGTAAACCTCCCCGAGTCCTACTTATGCAACATTGTGAAATTAAAGCGTTTACTCTGAGTTGTCCTACCAGTATAGTGTATCTATTTTATTCAAATCCTCTAAATACGCCGCAATATTTGTTATATTATCCACTGTGATAATTTTCGCACAAGAAAAATTCTTCCACGAAGAATTCAGAAAAAGTCATAAACAAGATGACAAAACAATGTTGGAACTGCAAATTTTAAAAATGGAAGAGGAAAAACAACTGAAAGAAATGCGAATATTATTTTTTATTTTTTCAACGGAGCACCGCGTCTTCGAAGTTCCAACGAGTACCGGTGGCAGTAGCGTCACAAATACAACTGCCACTACCTACTAGGTTGGAAAAAATTTTACGACACATTCAGGGAAAAAAAATCATAAAAATTATAAAGTGAGAAAAAAAAATAATGGTGAAAAAATGATAAGATTAAAAAAAAATGCTATGCTTAAAAATTGTGAATGTTAGTTGTTATTTTTTCAACGGAGCATCGCGTCTCCAAAGGTCTGACGAGTACCGGCGGCAGTAGCGACGCGAGTACAACTACCACGGCTACTAGGTGTTACTACAATCGATATGGCAGCGGGGCAGAGCCGTTCGGCACGAGGGTTGTATTTTGCATCGGGTCGGAGTCGCGCGAAGCAAGAGAGAGAGACGGGCAGTGTCGGTGGGCAGTTTCAGTAGTCCCAATAGTGTACGCGACCGACTAGTTTTATTTCGCGATGCGTTTACACGTGTGGGTGTTGTAAAGCGGCGAGCAAGTAGCGTTCGCGACGCTCGCGTACGGAGCGGGTGCGGCGCGTTCGCTCTCAGCTCGCCGTCCGAGCTGGTGAGAAAAAATAAACAAGAAAATAAAAAAATAAATAAAAGACACGACACGACCGTTGCCGAATAATGTCCGTATAATTTCCGTCCAACGAACGTGTCCGTATCAATTATTCGGATCCTGTGTTGCGTATGTCGTACGTGCGGTCTTGCGAACCACGTCGGCGACGTACCGGCCCGGCTGTTAATGAAAGAGAAAAAAAAACACGGCAGTTGATCGAGTATCATCTTCGTCCGCGAGTCCCGGCAACGATACCGAGTATTATTGCTGCCCGTGTGCAGTGTGCAGGGTAGTCGCTCGGGCGCCAAGAGCGGCAGTGCGTGGGCGAGGAGAGTCGAACGGTTCTTATCCGCCCCGCTTAGGTGCTCCTCGCCGATCCCGGGAGAAGAGTCTTCGTCTCCCCGTCGGAAATCGACGAACAAAAATAAAAGGAAAGAAAAAGAAATATAAAAAAAATCAACGACGTTTGGCGTCGCAGCATCAAAAAGATCGAAAGTTCCCAAGTTAAACGTTCGACGAACGAGAAAGAGTCGCGGATGAGAGTTCTCGGTGGAACAATAATACCGTCGCCGGTGGGACACGCAGCAGCGAGCCGGGAGGGAGTTTTCGTCATTTGCTTCTGGCAAGCAACGCTGCGAGGTTCTCGGGGCTACTCATCCTTGTAACTCTGCAAGAATCTCTCTTATCAATAGTGGTGAGTGGAACGCACCGTAGCGTAGTGAAAGAAAAAGCCTGATGGAATGGAAAAGCTGCGAAACGGGGGGTGGGGGGAATAAAAGAGAGAAGGCCGAATCGTGAGCTCGTAGTATATAGTATATAGTATAGTATTATCGCGGCAGCGGGCGCCGGGACGGCAGCGCGGGCGGCGGAGGGAGGGGGATACGAGAATGACGATGCGACGAAATAGTGGGAGGTGCGGAAAAGTCCGTACGGCTGTTGCTATGGCGACACCCCTAAACAGCATCCACCCCTCATATTTGTCGACAGCCCTCTCTCACGATTTTTCTTCTTTCTTTGTTCTCCTTCCACCTTTTGCACTACGCTCTCTGTGTGTATACGTATAGGTATATATAGAGCATATATATATGTATGTATGTATATATGTATAAGCGTGCCTTCTCGCACTTCATTCCAGCGGCACCGGTGGCGACTCTTGCACTCTCCGCTCTCGGTATCTTCTCTACCCACTCTCGCTTAAGGCAGAGCGTGCGGAGCAGCGGAGATTCGCCCGGTACCCGAGCCGGGTGGGTGTGTTTCTGCGTTCATACTCCGCATTTTTCATTTCGGTCGCCGGGGAATATTTGCAGGATTTTTCGTAGACATACTTTTCGATACTCGATGTTTCGCGGAGTCGGGCAGTGCTGCCGCCCCGCGGCTCTAGACGGCTTCACTCGGGCATCGAATATCCCGATCTCCGACGGTAGGTCTTGCTCGAGTGGAATCGTGAGAGTCGCGAATTAGAATAATGCCCCATAGCACGGTGCACTGACACGTAGAATTGGAAAGTTTTTTGTACAGCACAATTAATTCTGCAACTTGTCAGCGACACCCTAAAGGAGTAGAGGACGAATGGGGTAAAATCCTTCGCTCTCGTCACATTTATTTTGAAAAAAGCCCTCGTTTTTCGTCATTTCTCATTCGATCGAAATCGCGAGCGTTGCGAATTGGACGGTTGACCGAGCACTGTAGACTCGCATACACTTGAGACGTCTTTCTGCAGAACAATTGTAGTCGTGTAAGTCGTCAGCGATACTGTAGAGGGCAGTACGAATAGATCTAAACGACACGCTATTGTACGGATTATACATATATGTTTCTTTTATCCCTCGTTTTCACTTTCAAATCTTGGGCTTAGATGAACTTCCGTAAAATGCAACAAGCCCTTGTTTTGAAAAATATTACACATGTTTTCATATACAATACATTTAATATATATATATATATATATATATATATATATATATATATATATATATATATATATAATTGAATGATAGATGACCGAGGCGAGTTAGAGCATCGAAAATAAAAACGGTGAACGAGAGGCTTGTTTACTTGCACAATAAATCTTTCTATCTCGTCAGGATTATGTTTTGTCAAACGTCTCATTTCCCTGAAATATTTTTTCATAGCTCGAAAAGAATTTCGGCTAAAAAATAAAATATTACGAATTTTCGTAATATATTTTTTTAACGTATAAAATGCCACCGAGCCGAGTTCGAGCAATCGAACGCGGCGGATGAGAGGGTTGATCAATTTCGCAATTTTGCGAATCTCCATACGGAACGTAATAGAGTATGCAAAACGAGGCTTGTAGCCAACGATATAGTAATCGGCAAATAGCATCGAGTTTGTTGTCGACTGTAAATGCGCGGAGAGGCTGTTCGTTCGATATTCTCCCCGGTTCGTAATTGATGTTAATTAGCCCCATTATTGGCGTAAAGCTCGAACAACGCCGTTCAATTTACCCTATTCCCCCTCACAATCTATGTCTGTTCTTCGTTTTCGAGCCATTCACGTGTACAGTCTAGCGGATCGATTTTCCGCTCCCCATCCTAATATAACCTCGAATTATTTCCATACTCGATCATCGAATTTCAGCCGTATTCACGGCCAATCTAAATAACTCGACGTATATAAACCATCGATTATATACGACACATGCGTTATTGCTTATTATTCAAGATTAGACCCGACATCATTTGCGACCGAGGTTTTTACAGAGAAGCGTTCCATATGATATTGTACCGGTGTTGTACGTTTTAACCGCGAGCGGTTAAAACGTACACTCTCTTTTATCTAATCGTCCACTTATTTGCTCGGGTTATCTGGACGCCCGGTTGACGCGTCGTTACCGAGAACGGTGGAACAGCAGTCGAAAAAAATGACAATCTCTCGCAGCTGGAACTTAAAGCATACGTATATGTTCGTTTTTTTAATCAATCGAAAACCTTGGCGAAATTCTATATCGCTCGAATTTGTCCATGCGTAATTTTCTTAATGACACCTCGACAAGTCAAAAGGAAAGTTTCACCTGAGTTATCCGTGATAGCGAAAGCCTAAAAAATTAAGTCTTTCTCGATTTGGATATTTTTAAATTTAAATCCGAATACTCTACGTGTCACCGACGAAAACATTGACGTGCCAACGAGAACGAGGAACACACCGCCGAATTCATCGTTATAATATAGGTGTCGGCAACCACTACCAAGTTTTCACGACAGAGGGCTAGACGCAGTGCGCTCTGGCTTCATTCGCCGGCTAGACGCGGAGCCGCGAGCGAGTATGAGTACGACAGACCTTCCCGGTTTCGCAGTGGGGTCGAAAGCAGCGTCGGAATGGTACGAGTGAAAAAGCATACAGCACACATTTGCGTACGCGCGCCTCTACGTACGAAAAACATCCCAACACGTCGAAAGGAGCGGCGTGGAGGATCGCGTATGGCGGGGCGAACGTCGGAGTGGAGGGGATAGCGTAGTACACGAGACGGAGAGAGAGGGCACAATGGATCCGCCCGAGCGCTCTGGCGGCAGCTAACCGCACTAATCAGTGCTTCCCAAGAGATCGCCGGCGTCAAGCGAGGAACGGTCGTGTATCGTGGTGTCCTATCTCTTCCCTTGCCTCTATCTAGTGTGCTTCCCTCCGACCGCTTGCTGCTGCTGCTGCTGCATTTAGTAGCAGCGGTAGTTGTTCCCAGTGGCCATCGGGTACGCCAGTCGATCGTAACCCGTTTTCTCTTGTAGATCGTCCACCCGTAAACCCCATCCAGTACCATTACAAACACTGAACGGAGAGTGCACGGAGTGTATACGCGAGTGGCAAAAGAGTTGGCGTACCGTTTTTTTTGGGGTTCGCGAAGTCCGCGCGCCACGCGAACGCGGACGCAAGGTGATTACTGTGCGTCGTCGTTTACACGTTATTGTATGCGCACGATTATAACAGACGCGAGTAACCAATTCGTCGATAAGGAAGTGCGCGTTCCTTTTTTTTTAACTCATCATTTTTTTACCGACAATCGTATCGTCGCGCAGTTTCGCGAAGTACCGTTCTCTCCCGTATGGCATGTTGTTTTACGGACGAATCGGTAGTCGGATCTTCGTCGAGCGTGGAGTAACCGAAGATACGTTAAACGAGGCCCAGCGGAGCGTTGTTGACGGGCCCGAGGAGGAGAGGGACCGCAGTGGCAGCGAAAGCAGGCATCAGGAAACGACATGAGGAGGATCAGCGGTAAGCTTGAAAAAAAAAAAAAAAAAAAAACACAAATACAAGAAAAATTCATAAAAACTTGTACGACTCGCTCGGAACAAAAGGAACGTTTTTTTTAATTTTTCAAAATATTTCGACTGTCCGATAATCGATTATCGATTATGTCGAGAGGCTGTTGCGACGCGTCCGTGCGCTACTCTCTTTCTCCTCGTGTTTAAAGTGAATTCGCATTGGAAGCAATGACGACGCGACGGGTGCGCTTTTGAATTGGTAAACACAGTCCGGCGTAGGGTAAAACGAACGACACGAGCCGCGAGAAGCCCCTTCGCGAGGATTGCCAACCGACTGCTGTACAAGCACGAGACGCCCGATGCACATTGTCAGTCAGTTCGTTGCACTCCCAATCGATGCTGCTGCTTCTCCTGCTTCGTAGTACACGCGGAGAACCACGCGAAATTCATATATATATATATATATATATATATATATATATATATACACACACCTATATAGGCATGCATGTAGCGTACACGCCATGTACACGTATTATTCGGGAAAGCTTGTAATCCCACGAAATGGCATCGCCGGTCGGATAACCGAGGAGGAGGATTGTGCGGCGGTTTCGCGATATTGCGGATATCACGAGAGATTCGCCCAACTTCGTTCAAC
Source organism: Listrodromus nycthemerus (assembly GCA_963978505.1). Lineage (NCBI taxonomy): Eukaryota > Metazoa > Arthropoda > Insecta > Hymenoptera > Ichneumonidae > Listrodromus > Listrodromus nycthemerus. Next base: position 5,338,135 of record OZ021684.1, on the reverse strand, counting down.
GGTTTTTTTTTTCCGTTCGGCAACCAAAATGGAGTTTAGCGGAACTTTCAACGAGGATTATCAAAGCATTTTTTTTTCTTCTTTTTTTTGCTGACGTATACGATCGTTACGTCAGTCGGAAGCTGGGATAGCAGGATTCGATCAAGGAACCGTGTAAGGCGGACGATATCGCCAGAAATTCGCGCAACTCGATGCGCGATTTTCCTCGCGCTAACCAAAATGGCGTTTAGCGGAAACTTTTATTTTTTTTCTTTTCTTTTTTGATTTATTTAATTGTAACGGGTCCGCGTCCTAATACGAGACATCATCTGACAAGCACATAATCAAAACATAAATGAAACCGGTGTATTACAAATTATTATTATTTATCATTTCTTTATCGCTGGCGTCGACGATCGTTACAATGGGTCAAACCTGGCTCACCAGCATTCGATCAAAGAACCGCGTAAGACGAACTATGTGTCAATAGATTCGACGAAGTCTTTTTTTAATCCAAATTCCATATTTTCCTATTCGGTACACAAAATGGAGTTTAGCGGAACTTTGGACGTGGATTTTCCAACTTTCTCCTTGTCATTCCTGTTATATATTTATTAAATTAATGGCGCAAGGACCATCAAAATCATATAAACAAAAAAAAAAATATATATATATATATATGTATTACAAAAATATTGTTATGATTAATATCTTTACCAAGGTGTTAAAACGGACATTTTTTCCGTCGAAAATTGAGTTTACCGAAAGTTTGGATGCGCATTATCGAAATTTTTATTTTTCATTCCGAATATATATATATATAGAATTTTCTCGCTAACGTTTCCCATCGTTAGCGTCAGAAGGAAGCAGTTGGCGTTCTAGGGTTCGATCAAGAGCCGAGTAATGCTGCGTAGGAGAACGGTGGTGGGGGGTGAGGAGAGCGTCGATTTACGAGAGCTCAGCTCGGACGCCGACGGCTGACGGGCGAGCCGGATCGTAAAATCTTTCGTTCCGATTTCGGTGTCGTTTCCTTGAGTATTATATTCTTTCCTGCGCATGGGATTTTCTTACGGCCGCGAGGAGAGACTTCCGTTTTTACGAGTACGCACGGAGAGTCGGAGATGATTCGGCAGGGGTTTTCCCTCCGCGCGTTGGCCGGATCGACCGATAAAGGAAGACCCTCGGGGTGGAGGAGTGGATTTGGAAATACGAGAATCCAACCGCGGAGGGGTTGGCCGCTTCGACTGCAGCCGCCTGCGATACTCCCGGTAGTCCACGGGCCCGTCGAGAGGAAAAGAAGAAGACCGGCCAAATCGACCGGGGAATACCGACGAAGGACTGAAGAACAAAAGAGGAAGAGCAAAGAAAAAAAAAAAAAAAAAAAAAAAAATCAGGATTGAGCCGGGCTTCACAGTTTTCAGTGAAAATAACGGTGAGACGTTCTCTTTCTCTCGGCGGTCGGCCAACGCCGGGCCTGAGCTTACACTCGGCGCGAGGCGTCGGCCTTTTCTCCCGTTTCTCCAATTCGTCGCCGCTTCTCGCCCAACAGTACTTAGCGCTGTTCCTTCCTTTTATATATATATATATATATATATATATATATATATATGGTAGTGCAAAGCGAGGGTTCTCTACTGGCTCGGTCATCACCAAGTCGCGAGGGGCTCCGCACGCCAATAAACTTTGAACCGTCGTTGCGTAAAGTAGTAGAGGCGCTCGTCGTAAATTAAACCAGATCTCTCGCAGCGTAACGAGAGAGGTTCTCTGTCTGTCTACCCTGCTGGCCGAGTAATTACTGAGACGGAGGACTGAAACAAGAAACTCTAGAACTGAGATCCGATGAGAAGACCAAAGATTATCTATGCATCGTAGAGCTGGGTGAAAAAAAAAACAACATTTTATGAGACGTTTATCGAGGAATTTAGAGCCGTTTTGAGGCACGAAATTTCGTTTTCACCGTATCGCTGCACGGTGTCGTAATGTTTGTTTTTTCCCTGGTACTGATATATATATATATACAGTGACTGACAAAAAAAAGAGACCACCTCAATAAATTTAAAAAAAATCGAAAAATGTAATATTTTTGTATTTGTATCATCTTCAATAGGCAAATTTTATAATCCTTATAAAGAGGTAACATGGTAATCGTCGAAATAATTACTTTCTTTTGCTTATAACAATGATTATAATTTATAATGATAATTTATATCTTTCAACGCATGGACAAAAAAAAGAGACCGCTTTTCAATTTGTCAATATAACATAGAATATTTTTTTTTTTGACGATGCCTAATATTTGGTATGGCCACCTTTAGCCTTGATGACGGCTTGGAGTCGTCTACGCATACTTTCGACGAGATTTTGGAGATAGTGGTCATCTAATTCCTCCCAAGTTTTATTAAGCGCCGTGAAATAATTGTCCTTGTTTGTTACACCAGTTTTGTTGATTTTTGCGTCCAAAATCGACCATAAATTCTCAATTGGGTTGAGATCGGGTGATTGCGCTGGCCAATCAAGCACTTTTATCTTGTTCGATGTCACGAACAGCTGTGTTCTCTTCGCTGTATGCTTCGGATCATTGTCTTGTTGAAAGGTGAAATTTTCTTCCAATCCGACCCGAACCAACGACACTTCCAAATTCTCACTGAAAATGTCGATATATCTATCGGCAGTCAATATGTCAGTGATTGGCAGCAAATTTTCCACTCCGAACCAAGCAAAGCAGCCCCAAACCATGATGCTGCCTCCACCGTGCTTTACAGTTTGCTCTAGGTGACGTTCTTCCAACTGTTCCCCGGCTTTTCTCCACACTCTGGCCCTTCTTTTCCGGTTGAACAATTCGAATTTGCTTTCGTCCGACCAAAGGATCTTTTTCCAAAAAGCAATTGGCTGTTCGACAAATTTTTTTGCGAACTGCAAACGTTTTATTTCATTTCGTTTGCTGATAAAGGGCCGTTTTGCTGAAAATCGGCTATGCAGGCCAGCTTCCCGGAGTCGACGACGAATCGTTTTGTGAGACACGTCTAGCTGAAGATTTTCTTGAATCACTCGTATTGTTGTACGCGGATTTTTTTTTATTTCTCGTATAATGCGAGAATCGTCCCGGTACGAAGTCGCGCGTTTCCTTCCTCTTTCTTCGATGTCCTCTACACAACCAGTCTGAGAAAATTTTTTCCACAGTTTTTGCACTTGAGTCTTGCTCACATTAAATTTCCTAGCAATTTTTCTTTGTGATAAACCAACCTGAATATTATTTATAATTAATTTTCGTAAATCGATGGAAGTTTGTTTCTTGGTCATCGTAGCACATGTACTGTCGTCGAGAAACGGTTTTCAACTGAGTCAAAGAATAATACCAGTTCATAGAAAGCATCATACGACGACCAAGAACAAAGCACAAAAATAGTAAACAGGTAAAACGTACAAAACAGCAAGTTATACCATACGTGTTGACATCGGTCTCTTTATTTTGTCCCTGGCTAAAATCAAGTATTTTTGGAAAACTCATTGTGAATATAGTATCGAAATGAAAAAACGTACAAATATTATTCACATATTAGTTTGAAGTATAAGTACATGTATGTAAACGAAAAAACGATACGGTTTTGCCAACTGTTTTCATAATATTGGAAAATTTAACTCAACAAATTTAGTGGTCTCTTTTTTTTGTCAGTCACTGTATATACACACAATTTGTGTGTTAATGAAAAGGTCATTGGAAGTAATAAACAATCGGTTAATCGTTCATTAATAGATTACATGATGCGAATAATCTGGTTTAATATGTTTGTGTATATGGGATTATATTTATTGTTTATTCCCTTCCCAAGAGGAGCCGAATTTTCGGAATATAGAAGTTTTTTTTAAGCTGTCTAGATTATTTAAATTTGATGTAACAATCGCAGATATAATTATTTATGATTCTCGCCTAATTGTTAGTCGCGAGTAGAATTTAGACGTGAAAGTCAAAAGTTGTTAGAGACAATTTAATTTTGAACGATGGATCATATAACAAAAAAGACTTATAGTGGAGTCAGCATTCTCATTATATTATGTATCATATAACAAAATTAATATGAATATCAATGCCAATAGTTCTTTTCAACTCTACGGTTGCAAAGGAAATCGTACATTTAAATTTAAAAAAAATAACATATGTTCTCTTCTAGCTTTAGAACACAGATTAAATTAAACTAATAAAAATATATAATGATGATAGAATTCAATGAGTTGCACACGTTCATTTTAGAACAATACAATATGTCTACTTTATATAATCTATACTAAATTGCAATGTGTATTTCGATTTAATGCATTAATAAATATATAAATGGACCCTCATGTAAAAGGTCCATTTTTTTTTAGAAAGGAAGTAGAGACCAAGTTCGATAATCTTATACAATCGGATAAGCAAAAAAACTGGAAAATTCTTCGTAAAAGTTCTCGAGAGATTCCGCGGTTCTGCAGCGGTACAGTTTCTCTTCGATTCTCGTCGGGGCGGACGTGCGACGATATCGACCGGTCGATCGACCAGCGTCTCTTACAGCAGAGCGCTACATAAGGCTACTTGACCGCCTCTCTTGGACTCGGTCCAGCGTAAGAAGAGTGCAACGAGAGTAAAAAAAGAGAGCCTCGGTTGTCCGAGAATGGGAAAAATCGTCGACTCCTTCCCCCGCAAATTTTCCACTACGGTGGATTTCACCGATTAAAAAAAAAAGTATAATAATAATAATGATGATAGTAATAAAAGCCGGAAACGATCTCTGCTAAACGTCAAAGATCCGAGCTCTCGCTTTCGCGGTCGCGAAATTGCAGTGCAGAAAAGAAACAGAAAAAAAAATTCTTTTCTTCTCGACGTAATATCGCTGCACGACTTGTGTGCGTACAATAATTCTCCGGGACACTGCGCGTGTCTCGGCAAGGCTCTCTCTTTGGGTAGCGCTCGCTCGTCGTGGCCATTTACAGAGAGGCTAACCGGCGCAACTCGCGGATATAACAGCACAGCGCCCGCGGTTTTACTCGTTTTGTTCGGTGTGCTGCATGTATGTATGTGTATATATATATATATATATATATATATATATATATATATGCGTGTGTGTGTGTGTGTGTGTGCAGAGAGCAAGAGATTCGAGAGAGTACGCCGAGCTCTCTCGACGATATCTCTGGAGAGAAAAGTAGAGAGTCTCATTTTTTTTGAATGTCAGAAATAATTTTTTTTATAAGTACTATAAATTTATAAAACATTATTAAAAAATTAAATATAATAATTCATAAAGATTGCGTGTACGTCGGCTTGCGGTCTAGCCCCATAACACGCACGAACTACTTTTTTTCGTTTCGTGCAGTCCCCTCGACATATATATATGTATGTGTATATATATATTTGGAACGAATGCATATAACGCAGCGTAACTGCAATTTTTCTGGGCCGACAATTGATTTACTCGAAGAATATTCGATTAATATTAAACAATTAATACTACGAACATTTATGATGAACATTAATTTTTAAGTATTTGGAAAAATAAAAAATGTGAGCTTTTTGAAGAGAAATATTTCAAAGAACATTTTTCCTTCTTCGTACATTTGTATGAATCTTCTACGAAAAAACAAGCTTCTTACATTTAAATATAAGCACGATGAGCTCTGGCTGTTCGTAAACGATTCGCCACGAATTTTGCGAGAGTCAGAGATATCGGTATAACTTCAAAAAAATATCAGCACTCTTGCTATTTACATCGTGAATCCCAAGGAATAAAACTTAGAGTGACAGAAAATAGTAAAAGAATTTCCGTATTCATCGTATAGTCGAAACTAAATTTTAGTAACAGAGTATTTAAAAAAAATAATTCAAATATTATATATATATATAATGTAGAGAGCAAGTTTAAGCGCTTCCGGTTTGCTCGAAAGAATTTGCGACGAATTTTTCGGGGTTGGACAATGATAACAGTAGCGACAGGAAAGTAGCAGTACACTCCTGCCATTCCTGGCGCGGAGCCGGTCCCCCTCGTGTAACTGTACATGAAATCTCTTCTCGCTGCCGCAGCGAGGAACGAGGCTGCGGTGAAGGAGAGGTATGTATCGGCTACACCGCTGGCGTCGCGGACTGGACGCGAGGGCCCTCCACGAGGAGCCGTTGCCTGGTTGACTCCGTGCGAAAGTGCGAACGGCCCTTTTATTTTCCAACACGCTGCGGCTCCTCACGCCGCTCCCTGCCGCTCCCTGTCGCTCTTCGTCTCACAACCTCTCTGCCTTTTGCGACTCCCCGTCGCGGTTTCATCGACCTTGAAACGGCCTCGATGCCCGTGCCCTGCCTTTGTCTTCGCTCGGTCCTATCCCCACTCGGGAACGAGGAGAGGAACCACCAATCCGCAGAACGATCGGCCCGATTCTCTACTCTAATGTCCCGCTTTCAAATAATATCCATTCGTTTCGTTATATCTTCACAGGCCAAAACATTTACCTCTTTGTGATACTGTTGCGAAAGATAATAATACGCTGTGTCCACGCGTCCGGCAAGCGGACGAAATAAGAGCATATTATTTGTCCGTCAAGTGCCGGATTTCTTCTATTTTCTGGGATTCGACTGAGAAAAAGCTTTTTCTTATTAATCTCGTCCTTTACGTAACGTGTTTTCGGCTTACTTAGTTTAGAACCGTTTTGTCCATTCGTAAATGGAAATTTGAATTTTTGATATACAATTCTCAAATGTAATTGTGTATCTCTTAAAGTATAAAATGGGTTTTAATTCTACGGCGGAAACTATCTCGAGGTTTTGTTTAACGATAGCGTAAAATATTTTGCGTTTTTGTTGCTGTTTAATATAGCGGAATATACGTTGTGGTTAAGACAATTATTTGAGAATTGGAAAACAATACACGAAAGGTAAAACTGTAATATGATAGTTGCCTCATTTATGATAAACCTTAAAATTTATCCCCGAAGAAACATTACCTATACCAAAAAAAAGAAAAACAGAATGGGAAACAAAAAAAATTCACCGAACAAAAACAAGATTTAAAAAATAAAACGTAGAAACACACGCAGAAGAAAAATGCCAAAGTGTATTAAAACACGACAAGTTAAAACACACGCAAAAGAATAATAAAGTGTATAATCTTTATTTTTCTTCTGCGTGTGTTTTAGCCTGTCGCGTTCTAGTGCACACGCAAAAGAAAAAAAGTAAAATGTATAAACACGCGCCAGAAAAAAAAAGTATAAACACACGTGTGCTATTACACGACAGGCTAAATACACTAAAAATTAGTCGGACGAATAATTTTTCCATATTCGTCTTTACTCGGACGCTTAGACACTTCGTACAAATATTATGACGACTCGCGCGGAGAATAGGGGAAAAAAATTCTATTTAATGAAACCCAAAAATATAATTATGAAAACCTTTTAAAAAAAGTTGAAAATTAAAATTTTTATATTGTTTGCAAATGAAAATTATCTTTACTCGCGAAGCTTCCTCTAGGAGAAAGCAGTTACATGTTGTTGGTTCTTTACAATGAAAATTTCGCGCATAAAGAAAATTTCGATTCGTAAGTTTTATGAGGAAGTATTATGAAAATATCAAATTTCAACAGTTTTCAACGTCAACGTCGTGTTTGATTTTTTTACAATACAACTGGCTTCAGAAATTGAATCAAATATCCACCATTGACGCACCTACCTGTGTTATAAATTTCAGCTTTATATTTCATGCCGTTATCAATTTACAAAGATTAAATTACATAATTTCTTAAAATAAAAAAAAACAACTGAAATTTGATAAATTTTAAACGGTACGACCGATTATTTCTAAATTCAATACAGATCCTCCGTTCATAAAAGTCTATTTACGTGCAAAAAATTCAAAATTCCGTAACATCTAAACGACTGCATAGATTTGGCCTTCAACGTGTGTGATAAATTTCACCTCGATATCGTCGAACAAAAAAAAGGTCAGATCATCTACACCATTTTTTCTTTAAAATCTCCGATATTGCTGTCCAGATTAATTGAATACACTTAGTCGTCTGAATAATAATATCGAATAATAATTGTCAGACGAATAACGAACGATTATTGGTCCGGTAACTCCCAGCGAGTAAAAGATTCAAATTACTAACAAGTTCATAGGGAATAAACATGGACTCTTTCGCGCATTAATCCTTCTATTATATGCGAATTCGTTGAGTGAAATTTCCTGGTTATTCGTTATATACAAAATTATTAGGAACTGGGCCGATTGCGAGAAACGCCTTGCCCATCCCTCCGCCTAACGTTGGCCACCCGCAGCGACGCCCAAGATTGGCCACCTTAACGGAGGAATAATATTCACTAATTCGTCCGATTTCCGAACGTCTAGACAGTCTGATAATTATAACACTATTAAGGCGATTAAAAAATTATTAAGGTAATCTATAAATAATCAGACAATGTTATTAACATAAAACAGTAATTTATATAGAGAAATAAAATCATGACATTTATTTCACAGTAGAGCGTGGATCGTTTTGCGTCTTCCTCGTCTATCAAATATCAAAGAAATAAACTACATCACAGATAATTAATTCCAAAAGAATAGTGATAAAAAAAAAATAAAAAAAAGACTGTAAACAAATTGGATTAGTTATAACAGTAATACTAAAAATAATAGTAACATCTGAAATAAGTATTGGAAAAAGGTGAGATTAATAAATTGCTATTAAAAAATGTATTTTTCCAAGGCGACAAGCGTATATAAATTTCTCGGTGCGCTTTAATTTTAGCAACACTGTTGTCCCGCACCGCGGATTGAATCCAGCAGTGCGGATGGACGGATCTTTTTTCTCTCGCGTCGACTCGTTATTTCTCAGCCGGCCTCTTCCCTCGTTTCGCGTACAGAGTAATAGTTACGCGTAACATCGGTGCAGCCGGGTTAGCGCGGACGTGTGTATCAGTGACTCGAATATATCGGAACGCGAACGGCCTTAAGAGGCCTTTGTAGCTTGTCCTCTAGCGAACGAGTGGCCAACCGTGGCACGGCGCAGGGAGAACGGCGGACGTGACTGCTCTTTAGCTGTACACTCGTACCGTATACACGACTCGTACACATCGCGGCTCTATATAACCCTATACATAGACATAACACAGTCGACTCGTTTCAGCTTGAGGCTATCGAAACGCGGAATTTGCACTCGCGCGGAGAATGCCGGCCAATCGCTGCTCAGCTCCGCGAGCTACGACACTGATATGACGTCACTTTGTTACATACGCGTACTCGACACGCTCAATGTTTACACGAACAAAAAAAATCATGAATATGGATTTTTTAACATGGTCACTTAACTTATTTATTTTTTTGTGAAGAAGTTTTTATTAAAAGAAATTTTTTTATTTTTTTTTATTTTAGAAATATAGTTTTACTAACTCCCAATTGTCGCTGTGCCGAACGGGAATTAAGCTTCCCAGTGCAAAGACCCATTTCAGGGTCTTTTCGAAGGCGCATGTGTTAGTCCAAACGAGAGAATATTACTTGAACACAATTTGGCACATTGATTCTTTCTATAATGATCCATGTCTGTGACTAAAATTAGAAAATTTATTAATCGCGGTGTAATACGAATTAGTCGATGAGAAACAAGAATCCTTTTTTTTTTTTCATTAACTGTTGGTTTTTTTCGTCAATAGAGGACCAAAAAAGATTAGTTTATGTACTCTGTTATCGTTACATTCTACTTGTTTCCTTCGTCATAATTATTTTTTTACTTCATGTAGTTTTTTTGTTGTATCTGATCGATTATTTTTTTTTTTATATGAAAAAAAAAAAACGTTAATTTAAATACTTTTTCGCTAATGTTTAATTTTTTGACGACTCAACGCGTTGCAGGTGGCAATGTAATAGGATATACGAGGGCCAAGGTTATTTCGCCGTACGGTGACGCACATAATCGTACGACCGGCTGAAAAACCGTAAAACGCCGCGTCCGGATACTCTGTTCTCTCCGCTTCTACGAAACTCAAAGAGTCACGTTTTATTTACACAGCGCCCGAGAAACGTTCCTTCTGTGTGCTTGGCTTTGTCGAAAGAGAGAGAACTCTCTCGTTTCGCGGCTCCAAGAATTCTCTTACGATTGCGTTATATTTTTTTTTCTCTTCGCTTTTTTTTTTTGGGTCCGGCGTGTCGAACCAGCATTTCGAGACGCGGTGAATATAATTATTACATCTCGCGGGACTGCGGAGAGTTGCGCCGTTGGAGTATTCAAGGACGCGCGATAGACGAGCGTTAGTCGTAATTCACGTCGAGATGCCGCGCGACGGAGCGATGATGTATTTTTTTTTCTTTCTTCGATTCTCCGGCCGATGCACAAAACCGGAGTTTGGACTTCGCAGAACGGCATTCTCCTTAGAGCCTCGGGCGAAATTGGTCATGGACTTTCTGCTAGTCGATGATACGCCACGATCCGGGACTTGGCTGCTATTAGCGCAAAAAAGCTAGAAGGTCGAACGAGGTTCTAATTTTTACACATTTCTTTTATGCGATTAACGGAAAAAATCTGGAAAGTCGAACGAAGTTCCAATTTTATGAAATTTCTATTTCTCAAATATGATTACAAAATAGAGAGGCGGGGGGGGCGAATCGATGGATTTAATTAATAAAAAGTTTAATGCAAAATTTAGTAATAAGAAAATGATTGAAAAATAATTGAATATTAAATGATGTGCGAATGTGAATTTTTTTCTTCAAATTAACGACTAATTGATTTAATAACAAATCCGAGATTCAATATGGAAAAAATTGATCATAAACATTCATATCGTTGAAATAGAGTAACGAAATATTCGTAGCGCTATTGAGAAAGTAAATAACGCAGTATTCGTGGGCTCGGCACTTCGGAAGTTAGAAATTTGCCTCAGGTGACACTTCGGAGACCCCGATTAGTCTCCCTAAAGCAGCAACATGATTTTTTGACAAGTCGGCGATACGCTCGACCCGGTTGGTCCGAGAATATCAATTAATGTCCATTTAGCTTAGTTTCGGTCAGACAGAAAAACATACGGTATAATAAATGAGACTCGTATTTCAACAAGAATTAAAACAAGAATTAAAACAAGTTTCTCAAAAAAAAATTAAAAATTCAACGTCAAAGATGTGCGCGAAAAATCGATGTATTCTGTTGATAACAAATTCGTGGCCGAAAGCGGGAGGAAATTTTTATGAAACAGAAACTCGAGCGAAGCTCGAATTTGAACAATTCCTTTTTGAATCTAAAGTAAAAAAGGTTCATCAAAATAGACCGGGAAACATGAATCGATGGATTCAATTGATAACGAAAATGAAAAGACACTTGAGGAAAAACATTGTTATAAAAAAAAAACGATGCATCACAAATACTTGTATTTGTAAAAATGTATTAGTAAAAATTTTTAACGACCTTGATAAAAAAAAAGAACGAAGCATTGGACAGGTTCGACGCTCCGGAAGTGAGAAATTGCCTGCGGCGATACTCTGTAGACTTCGATTAGTCTCCCCAAAGCAATATCGTAACGATACGCTGGACATAGCGAATATCCTTGGTAATAGTTCGGCTCGTCGCTGCGGGGCTAAGGAGGATTGCGCTATGCACACCCTTCTCTTCATAACAGCTCTCCGTCCCGCCATGGGTAAGCTGGAAAACGGCAATTACGAATGCGTTAATTCCAGTCCGCGAAATGATCATTTCACCTCGCTCCTCGTACACTCTAATTTGCACGGGACATATATATTCGCGGCATATTATTTTTAACACAGCGTCCGCTAAGAAAAACGTCGAGGCATACGCCGTGCCGTTCTCCGCCCCGAGTCTACCCGAGAAAAATATTATTGGTCGATTTGCATGAAATTCATCATCTTACCTCGCCTCTTTTATTCTCTTTCATCTTTACTCGTCCCTCCTTTTCCTCCCCTACCGTAAAACTCATCTCATATTCTCATCTTTCCCAAGAGCTTAAAAAATACTCTTTATGAAAAATTTATCTCCGGGGATGAGCATTTTTTTTTTCAAATTTATATTTATATTTATATTTATATTTATATTTGCATAATTGTTGTGAATATTCGCCGGATGAATTTAATGCACGGAGATAAATCATCATTACCGCCATTAACTTGTTTATCATTAAAGTAACTGGTTTAATCGGCAAACTGGAAGAGTCGTCCGGTCGGCGAACACGGAGTTGTTTGTACTCCCTCGTCGTTTCACTCCGGACGTCGTGTCCGCGTCATCCGTCGCGGCTCTTCATATTCCCTTCGTACGGGCGTTATTATACATTATATTCTTCGACCGACCGTGGCGCGGAGCAGCTTTCGCTCTCCTCTCTTCCAGCTGTGGCTCGTCCGGGACATCGACCACTCGGAAAAGCATCGCTTATAGTCGTACATCCCATTATAAGTCTCTATGTATAGAAACTGGATGAGCGGAGGGACGTACGAGCCCGATGGAACGAGAACTTTAGCCCTCAAACTCGAAACGTCCGACGAGTCGAGAGTCGCGGCACGTGGCTTGTTTAATTCTCGCTGACACTTCCACTCGACGTACCGTGCCGGAAGCTTCGACTTCTTCATTATTTTTTATCCATTCATTTGAGAGATTGCCACGCGATGAAAAACAAATTGAGAATGAAATATTTGAATGAATCTTCTTTACCTTCCGTCGATAAGAAACTAATCATTTTTTCAACATAGAGGGAAGTTCCATATATTCTATATATTGTGTTCCTTTGTTTTTAACACTCGGTTGTCCTGATTCTTCTGACTCAGTGAAAAGCACGTAAAGAGAGAGGCGGTGAGAGAGAGAGAGAGAGAGAGAGAGAGAGACGTTGATGCTCTCGGAGGTGCACAAATTAAGGGTTGGACCGTCAACGCACAGTGTTTTCGACCTCTGGTTTTGAGAATTGAATTTGTCCTGAAATTTGTTTACCTCCTGTCGATTATTTTTTTTTTTACATAAAATTGTATAAATTTATATGGTACGATATAAATGTACATCATTTTATTGATTTTTTTATACAGAGTTGGAGGAATGCCGCAAAGTAGTGGAAATAGAAAAAACCTTTTGTATTTTTAAAACTATATTGATAAGTACTCGAGTACTTATCGTTTGAGTATGTTCTATAATATGTCGTAGATTCGATTAAAATAAAGTAGTGTTCACGTTTTTTTACATTCGAAATTTGTCATTATTCTCACCTCAAACTGTTTGAGATCCGATATTTTATTACATTTGACACTTTATTTGCCATTCAATATATTGAATGCATTGCAAATTTAAGATGTTTTGTACATATGAAATTTCCTTCGCACTTGATTTTTGACAATATTCAGAATTGTAGATCACCGTGTTCTTGTGCTCTTTTAAAATCTACAATTTGGTAATTTACAATTGAAATTACAAAAATTTTTTACTGATTTTGATTCCTTTCTGTCAACATCTTCCAAATATATTTTCGCTTCGGATATTTTCACAATCATTCTAACTATTCAAACGTGGAGATAGACGTAAAAACATTTTGTATTTTATACCTGATTAGTCCAAAAAGTACTTCAAATACCAAAGAAGCATTTGAGTGTTTGAAATAACTAAAATCCATAATGTTTTGAAAATAGTCTCCAGCTCTGTTCAACAATAATTCTTCGTACGTCGACTACGGAAATTTGTTATTTTTGGGGGTTTTGGAAAAATTCAAATAGTAGAAAGATAAAGTTTTCGCCGGACAGCGCCTTGGCATCGGCGTGAATCAGAGTTTCCCGTTCCGCTTAACGTTTCTCGTCCGTGGCCCTTTGCTTTTGACACTCGACTCTCCCTCTTCTTCCGACTCAGTGAAAAGCACGGAAAGAGAAAAAGGCGCAGATGTACTCGTAGGTATATAAATTAAAGGTTGAACGCTCGCTGCACCGTGTTCACCCTCCGGTCTTGCACCCCCTCGTATCTCTGCTCCCACACACACATAGACAACACACAGGCGTGTATATGTATATGGAAACTCGTACACAAGACTTCGGTGCATCCGGCAGAGTTCTCTGCGGGCGAATTGCCACCACGTAGCAGTTTCTCGCCCCATTGTATACGATCGTCTCGACGAGCGACGATTCTCGAATGCGGAGAATCGATCGATCCCCGTTGACTACACCCACATGGCTAGGAAGCGAACGACAAAAATAACTCGAGAACGTAGAAATTACATTCAAGATCTGTTAATGTGTACATTGACTCTTTGTCCATAACTGGAAACTCATCAGTTGTGTTGGTTCGTCCTTGTTTAATAATATTTTACTTGCATTACTTAAATTCAGTCCTTGTTCAATGATATGTTACTTACATATATCAATAAATTCTTGAATTCTGAATTCAACAATTTATTCATAGAATTATTCATTTATTGCACGATTAATTTATTGAATTGGTTGGATCTTTATGTAGACGTTGTAATTAACCACACAGAAAGTTGTACTTTGCTACTGGTTAAACTATTCACATTTTTGGTAAATGCTCTTTTACGATAACCGCTAAATGATTAATTCAATAGATGATGAATTTAATGATTATTGGAAAAAAAAAACAGAACATATCGGCTGACCGGAAAAGCGCTTACGGCGCATAAAAAAATTCATAACATTTCGTAATCGTTTTACGAACCATCCAAGTTGAACAATCTTTGTAGGTCGTCGGCGGGCTTTTTTTTCCGTCTCGATCTCTCGCAATAATGTACGACGATAATAATAATAAATAATAATAACAATCATTGGAAGAGTCATATGACGATGAGGTCGTTGGTGGGCCACCCACGCGTACGACACTGTGAATTCATTAACGCCCCGACGATGTAGCACACAAACACACGATATTTCGAAGTCTCTCGAAACGATACGTTATATACATTACACTCACGTAAGCATCCGAGAGTGTTACGGACGAAGCTTTGCCGTTCGACTTAACAGTTCCTCATCTCCGTTCGTTCTGCTTCTCGGATGTCTGTCCTGCTAGGCTCCGTTACACATTATATTCAATACCCAGGCAGCATCAGCAGATGCTGACACCGTAAATCGTGAATCATTTCGGTCCCCGAGACCTCGCGTACGATTTCGAAACGGAAATCGTATACCAGCCGACTCGACGATAGTACAATGTCGTTTAGTGTGCAACGACTGTCATGGCCCCGAAAAAAATAAAGTTTGTATAGCTATAATTAATTTTCCTTATTTTCGTTTGAATGAAAAATGATCGAACACGAAATTTACATTGATTTTCAATAATTGCTTGTCACAGCCGAAATTGTCGGTAGAGATTTTCTGAACGAGTCTTATATTATTATCAATTCAAAAAATGTGCTCAGTGATAAAATTTTATTTCATTTCTCTCTTGCTGAATAAAATTTATCAAAAGGGAGGAAATAGGATAGTTTTGATGTTTTATTTGTTAAATTTCAAAGCTTTTGTTTTACACTGGGATATTCAGAGATGGAACTTATGGAGGTCAGCTTCGTAATATTGATAACCAAACGCGATGAGAATCGTTGAATGTGTTGCATGCCAGCCTGCTTCGTCCGTTGCTTGCACATTATATTCAAAATCCAGCAGCATCGGCAGATGCTGACACGGTAAAGTGTGAAAAATGACGGTCCTTGAGACTGCGTACGATTTTGCTTCGGCAATCGTAACCGAGCCGAGCTGACGATGGTACAACATCATCAGTTTGCGAGAAATATCGTGGAAGCGAGGAAATACAATTTCAATCGCCTTCATAGAGAAAGTATAATTAATGTATTTATTATTTACCTAAAGAGATTCATCAAGAACGATGCAATTCGATGATCATGTTCGTTTTTCATAGCGCGTTTTTCAACACCCATTCAATATTTTTTTTTTTTTTGTGTACGTCTCAGTACCTTATTCAATGTTCATTTTTATTACTGTCCTTCTAAAGCTTCAATTTCACGGAGAGATATTCCCCAGCGAGACTTATGAAGGTCGGTTACATAATACAGATAGCCAAATACGACGAAGATCGCTGAGTCGGTTGTAGACGAGCTGGCGCGTCAACAGTCGGGAGTTTGTGTACAAAGCACTGCTCGTCGAAAATACTAGTGCAATATCGTTAGCTTGCAACCCATAATATACGACCGAGAAAAGAAAAACAGTGTACATACTGACAAATTTGATTCCATTTTTCATGCTTAAAAAATATACGGTAAACGAAAGTTCGGAGGCTACGAAGAAGAAAATAAATAACTGTCTATATCGAAAAAATTTAATTTTTTTTGCTTCCACAAATCTATTGTACAAGAATTTATGAGATACGAGAATAATATTTATTTCTGATTGACTCATTTTGGGGCTTTGATTTTACGTAGAAACATTTCGAGCGACCGTTATGGAGGTCGGTTTCGTAATACAGGTAGTAAAATAGGGACGAGGATCGTTTTATCGGTCGTAGACCAACCGGGGCATCGACGCACGGTAGTGTATATACAGAGCAGAGATCGTCGTGTTAAAACCCGCTGTCCGACGGTTGGGTGCAAATTATAAAAGGCACGCGACGACGTCGGCCACGCGAGAACGAACGGACTAACGAACGGGCGTTCGTCCCGACGATATAACCATAAAGAACCCGCCGCCCGTTCCATCGTCCGAGCGTCACTGTCGATACGTTCCAGTTTCACAGCTAACACCTACTCGTATACCCATATATACGTTGAAAAAAAAATAAACGAGCCAAGGACGAGGCGCGTGCTGTGATAACGCCGTGCCACTGATTAAATATCGATTCTGCAATGAAACTATATATATATATATATATATATATATATATGGGGCATTCCAAATCGAATCTGCAGCCCATGTTCCCATCGTCAGTTGCTTTTCTGAATTTTTTTGGCATAATGTAAGATTTTTTATAAAATCTGAAAAAATGTACTCTGATCCTACGATTAAAGATATGATTCTTAAGCACCGCACGATAGTGTGATCTCGATGTCAAGTATTTTTTCGTAAGCTGTTAGTTTCTTTCATGTCACAATTGAAGTTTTTTATCGATCTTATCTTACATAGATATTTTTAACAAAATATAGAAATAAAATAATAATTTGATGGCATTATCGGGTAATGCTTTAAAACAATATTTCAATTCATGGATGATGTATAATTTTTTTAGATATTTAAAAACGGCATTTGATTCCCGAGGATTATATGTTCAACAGGCCGTCGAAAAAATACACATCGCCCCAAAACATAAAGCAGATAAACGGCCATGCACGAACCGAGCTGCCGATTTGAGGTAGAATACCCCGTATACATTTTTTGTTTTTTCTAACATCCATACGACATTCGATTCTCATAAGACATGGATCGAGTAAAAAAAATCCGATGCTCATATAGTCATCTTTAAATATTGGAAAAAAATTCTCTTAATTCTTTATAAGTCACAGTGCCCGTAACCGTACCGAAACGGGACTAACGGCCGCGGAGTGGGGGCCACGCGTTGCTATAGCAGCGCCTTACAGTGGGGACAGAGGCGTAACTTATCAAGGGATAACTGCTCGGGCAGATACATTGATTGGTTGATTTAAAAAAAAAGCATCGACACATCCGTCGGAGCCCTCGCTTCATCTGACGATTATTTTGTTATCGGTTAAGTGACGCCGGCTAAATTTTTATACGACGATGAATTTGCTCATTCTTTTATTTACAATTTTTTTTATTATTATTTATTTTCCGACTGATCGGTGACGGACGAGTTTTCGTAGCAACAAAAAGCATAACACGACGATACTTCTGGTCTCCGTGAGCGATGGTCGTTGTGCCGTGTTGACGAGCAGCGGCCCGCCGCGTGAAAAAGCGCAATCGTCCCAACTGATTTTTGGACTTTATTGGTTTTTAGACTTTGGTTTTGGATGTTAACAAAAAATTTTGCGATTGACGAAAAAGAATTTTTCAAAATTACGGATGTCGGTTAAAGTGTGATTTCTTGGATAGAAAAAACAAATGATAAGAGTCAATTATCTTTCAATACTGGTGATTGCACCGATAATCTTAACAATGATCGTGTGAATAATAGTATGAATAATGGTATCAATAATTGTATCAATAATCGTATTGATAATCGTATCAATTATCGTATCAATGATCGTATCAATGATCGTACCAATAATCGTACCAACAATCGTATCAATAATCGTACCAATAATCGTACCAACAATCGTGCCAACAATCGTACCAATAATCGTACCAATGATCGTACCAATGATCGTACCAATGATTGTACCAATAATCGTACCAATAATCGTATCAATAATCGTACCAATAATCGTACCAATAATCGTACCAATAATCGTACCAATAATCGTACCAATAATCGTACCAATAATCGTACCAATAATCGTACCAATAATCGTACCAATAATCGTACCAATAATCGTACCAATAATCGTACCAATAATCGTACCAATAATCGTACCAATAATCGTACCAATAATCGTACCAATAATCGTACCAATTATCGTACCAATAATCATACCAATGATTGTACCAATGATCGTGCCAATAATCATACCAATGATTGTACCAATGATCGTGCCAATAATCGTATATACTAGTAATGGCGCTAATAATCGTAGATACTAGTAGTGGCGCTAATAAACCTATATACTAGTAATGTCGTTAATAATCGTATATACTAGTAGTGGCGCTAATATGCATATATACTAGTAATGGAGTTAACAATCGTATATACTAGAAATGGCATCGATAATTGTACCGACATACACCCCACAGGGGATTCAATCTACCGACAATTCGATTTTACTAAGGTCTTCCACGTACCGTCGGCGAACTTTGTCCCCGACTTTTCCGTTTCTCAGACTTTGGTATTTTCCTGTAAAAAAAAGTATCGACAAAAAAAAGAAGAAAAAAAATTATGGACGAAGTTCGAAGTAAAGTTTTTTCGATAGAAAAAAAAAAGAGAAATTGATAAGGACCGATAATCTTTTTTTTATCCCAACCACGCAGCGTCTTGCAAAAGGCACTTGAAAGTTTTAAGAGGAAGTCTCATCGAGATTGGTTTTAATTATATTACCCTATATATATATATATATATATATATATATATATATATATATATATATATATATATATATATATATATATATATAGACAATTTCCGCCGAGTTTCCGGCTCGGGTCCCGAACGCGAGACGGACGATATTACTATTGGCCCTGTCTCGCTGACGAGGAACAGTGATGGAGGAGGGAAAAGCCCCGAGGATATAGTTATAGCTATATATCGCTATATCTTAAGGCATGCGAGATAGACACGTGCCAGGGCTCGAAATAGATCGACGTAGGAATACGCCGGAATCGCCGTGAATCCCCGTCTCTCCAGGGAGAGTCATGAATTTCCACGGTACATTTAATCTCCAATCGACTATTTCAGTCGGTAGCTACTCACTGGATGGGTGGCTCAAAACGAACTATTGAATGAAGCGAAAAATTTAGAGCGTCTAATTAAACTATCGAAGCAAAAATAGAAAAACAATTATCATTTTTTTTCAACATAGCCAACTACCATCGAAATAACGAAATGTTTAAAAATAATTTTTTCTCAAACGTGCGAGAGTTTTTCGTAGAAAGAATTTAATTAACCCACATGAAATTATTGAAAATATTAGAGTTGATTACAGTTTCATCGAATTACATTTTTTGTTACCAACATAGACGCAGCGACTGAACTCCAAATGTCTTTTATCTCTCTCTGTCGTGCCATAAATCAACATAGAGAGCTATAAATATTCAAGCTGAATTTGATTTGCAATGGACTTCTCGAGTCGGAAGCTTCTCGCCGGATGCACCGATTAAAATTAACACCGGATGAATCACAATATTTCGGGCCCGCAATACATTTAGCAAACCCAGGATAAAGGAAAACTCATAATTTTTACTGCTCGTCCGTAAAAGAAATCTACAAAAGAAATATTCGCCCGTCGCGCCAACTAGTTATCAGAAAAAAATTAAAATAATATCGTCGATACCTCCTTAATATAATCCTTACGATACTCGCAAGCCAACGCATAGTCTCGAAAACTTCGTAAATCGTCAATTAATTATTTTTCTATATATTCCATAAAATACAGTGCGAATAGAAAAAGCAGTCGCAGATATTTCTCATCCAATACCAAAGTCCTAACTAATAACCTTTGTGAAGCCAAAGTTCACAAAGGTAGGTTCAAAACGATTACTTAAAAAACAAAAAATTCAGTCAAGCTCCGACACTCGAGGCTCTAGCCGCGAATTAACATACTACCGTTCATCAACGTCGCTTATTTCTTCGCGAACGCCGAGGCCTTCATCAGCGACCCGGAAAAAATGATCTAACGAAGCCTTTCACCTTCCTCATTGCGGAAAGACAGGGAAAAAAAAAAACATTGAAAAAAACCTCTTCGAACAAAGCACGGGTGGTTCGCAAACGTGCGTTTTACGCGGAAATGAACGAGGCTTGTATAATACTCCCCGGGCATATTTCTCGGTATGCGGCAAATCACGTACCCCGTTCAGACATAGCTGAGATGTCGTCACAGCGTATTACGTACGTAGACCTCGACGCTGCGGCGAACGAGCTTTCGAGGACAATATACTCAGAGATGGAATGACGGGAAAGATGGAGAAGCGCGTCGGGTAGAGAGCACGTGTGGCGGACGAGACATCGAAGTCGACGCAGCGTCTCTTCGTGTACTCGGGAACGCGGCACTCCGCTCCCTTTTTCCCTCAGCGCGCGCGCCTCGACCGAGGCGCGCACATCGGAGAAAGAAAAAAAAACGAACAAAATAACCGTACCTATTTCTCGGTGGAAGAAATAGTGAGAAGAAAACCGTATATGTATACGTGAATAACAGGATGAAGAAACAAGTGGAAAGTGAAAAGGGTGATAAAGCAGACAATGCGTATCGAGGGAGCAGACGACGAGGCTCCCGAGAACGTGCAAGGCCTCCTTTGCTTTCATGTTTTTTTTTCTGTTTCTTCTCTTTTTCTCACTAGCTGAAGGAGAACCCACTCATCAGCTCACTCGGCGTCCCTCGCTCTCCTCCTTCGGCTCGGTATTGAAGACCTGACTCGTGTTTGCATGTATTTCGCTATATGTATATACAGGGCATTCTATGTAAAACCAGCAGCCCACAGAGAACATAATTTCGTGAAAACGGAATACGAAGTTTCGTGGAAATGATTTTGTTGTAGAAGTGACAAAACGGCTTGTCCTCGGTTGAAGATACTAAACTGTCCTTTTATTTTTCGTGGCATCGATAATTTTAGTTTATACTTTTGGTTGTAAAAGGTAAACCGGTTGGTCGGACTGGAAAATCAAGGAATATCAATTTTTGGAAGTTTGTGGACGATAAAATCTAAAAAGTGGTTTTTTCTCTGCATCTCCCCGCCTCGCTGTCAATGTTGTTTATTTTTTTTGGTATGCAGTTTTTGCCGCGAGTGTTTCGGCAATTTTTTTCTGATTTTTCTTTCAAATCATATCTTTCGCAAATATCCAAAAAGTTTGCATGTATAATTTGCCATTTTTTTCATGATATCCTTGCGGTCATGCCTTTTGGTCCTGTTATGAACTTCAGAAAAAATGGAATCTATTGACATTAGATAAAGTTGTGATCGATGAAGAAAAAAAAACTCCGACTGTGACATGAACAAACTAAAAATCTGTAAAACAAAATAGTAAATATAAAAATTCCATTATCGTCTGGTGCTTGGGAATTATATTTTAAATCATAGGATCATTGTGAATTCTGTCGGATCTCCAGACAAGGCGTTTAAGAAATTGATTATACAAGGATTAAAAAATTTCACAGGTGGTGAAAAAATATGAAAGAAATTCCAAGAACCTTATGGATTGGTAACGAAATCATTGTAAAAAAAACGGAGGTGAAAGACGTGCCGCCTATTTGACACAGAATGCCCAATATATATTCATATATGTATGTTTATATGTACCTTTGTATATGTATATATATATATATATATTTATTTACATCTCGGGCTTCCCTCGCGCTTCCGCCTCTCGGTGTCGGTACGTGCGGCTATATCTGCTGTCTCGACTCTCCGGAGAAGAAGCCATCCCTCCGCGTTAATGCTAAAGTCCCGACGAGGAAACGAGACGAGACGTTTCTCGCTCGGGGGAGATATCGATACAATTTCCATGATTCCTCTGAGGGTGACACTCGCAATCTTGCGAATCTATTCGTTCGAGGAATATTCAGTAGGAACGCGTAATCAATTCGATAGAAAAATTTGTCTCGACAAAAAAGAAATAAAACAAAAATTGAATCTGCGTCTCGCGATTGGTAATTCGATGAATTTTTATTCGCGTCCCAGACGAAGCGATAGAAGTCCGGAAAAAATTCAGATACCTCGAGGTGTTATTTGTGAGACGAAAAAAAAAAAAAGTAGAAAATTGATGGCGCAAATTTATTTTTGAATAAATCAAAGAAATCATAGGTTTTCATTGCACGGGAATTACATTATCGACGCAACGATGGCATTGATAAATTCTCATCGCGAAACCGGCGCCACTCGCAATCTCGTGCAAGTCAATTCGTTCGAGGAGTATTCAGAAGGAGACTAATCAAAGTCTCTAAAAAAAAAAAAATTGTCTGGAAAAAAAGGGAAAAAAGAAATGCAAATTGAATTTGCGTCGCTCACGATTGGTAATTCGAACACAAGGTGGCGACGAAATTTTTTTTTTTAATTCAGAGATATGACTCGCGGAGTTTGTGGTACAAAAAAATTATAGGTAAAATTAGTTTTTGGTAAATGGAAAAAATCGTCGGAGTTTCACCGCGGGTCAATGAAATTATCGATGTAACGATGATGGCATTGATAAATTTCTCGGGGCGTAATCGGCGCCACTCCGTTGATTAATGAAAATCGATAAACCTCGCCGTCCGCCGTCCGTCAATGAGACATTCGCGAAAGTCTCTTGATTGTATATCCGTTGATTGCTTTTTTGATGTAATTAAGAACGATCTACATCGGTTGCCCGGCCGTTTCGTTGGCTCCGACGCTGTTATATCCTCCGGGTATAATGTTTATCAAGTAAATTTCCTCGTCAGCTGTTCGCTCGAGCGTAAACCACAGTCACGGGTCACGTGTGTGTCCGCTCGATAAATTAGCCCGTATCATTCACGTTGTCCACTACTGTAATACGGCTCTCTTAGCTATGTGATTTAATATTTTTCCTCTCGTTGCGAAATATCAAGGCGCCGTCCCGGCGTTCCATCAATGAAACTTGGCGCGTGTCTCGAGTTCCCCACCGCTCCGCTGCTTACCTTACGTCGCCGGGGCTCCCTCTCTCTGTCAATGTATTTTTTCATAGTGCGGGGCAAAATGGTCCATCGTTATGAATTTTCATGGGAAGAAAAAATAAATTCTCGACCGCTATAAAAGTCACTGATTCGTTTTGTCCCTAGGATATCGTGCTTCGTTGTCCTCTTTTTTTCTAACATACTGCAAGACGAAGCAAAATGAACTGTGTTGTCAACTTTTACCGGGGATAAAAAAAGGTTTTATAACGAAGGGACAACATTGCCCCTTCCCCCTACAATTTCGATGATATACATCGAGAAGGGGCAAAATTGACAATTTTTTTCACTTCCACTGGTGTGTCAACAAACATCTTTTATTCTAAATTGCGGGGATCCGTTTTGCCCCCCCCCCCCCCCCCCCGGCAACATAGTGACATACTGAAATCGGGCTATCATCAATTTTTACTGAGACGTGAAAAAAAAAGTTTCATACCATACCAAGACACTGGTCCATTTTGCCCCACTGCTATATCCCCCCCTTCCCTCTTCGATTTCATAATACACAGCGAGAGAGTCGAATCGGTCTATTTTTGTTGATTTCTAGTGCAGATCCGAAAAAAAAATATATAATCCCGAACCTCAGACACTGGTCCATTGTGCCCCGGTGTTTCATTTTGCCCCACCTCTCTCTCCGTCCGTCCGCACCTCGTGGTAACTCCGGCTCGAAAGAGTTGTCCCTCCAAACTGTACATATGATTTGCCATATTTGCCATATGGGCCGGCACATTCGATAGCGAGAAAATTTTTTTTTCCGAATCCTACGCGACACCGAGACGCGGCCCCGTCGGCCGGGACTCTCTCACAGTTTTTAAAACCCACGCAATTTCACCAACTCGTTTCACCCACCTTCGGCCTCGTCGCGGGCGTTGCGCCTACGTTTATTCGTCGTCGCGGCTGCGTTCGACGCTCGAAACTCTCGCGGTTTGCCAAGCGGTTATTCGAATGTGGTCCGTAGAAGGGAGGGTTGGTAAGCGACGAGGTTCCGCGGAGAATTTTATTGCCATCTCCACCGACAACTTTATTCCCCCATAGAGTCAAGACTGCGGGCAGGAGAGCGAAGCGTGAACGGGCTTTCGAGAGACAACCCACTACTACCACCATCGTCGGGATCGTCGTCGACGACGACGACGACGACTTTTGCCATTGCTGGCGAATGCCGGTCTCTCGGACTTTCTGTCAGTTCTGACCGATCCACCGTCCGAGCATTATTGCAACGACGCTCGAACGCGATATTCGTTTTAATACATTTGTTTTATATCTCAATCCGGACTCGTTTGTGACAAAGCTTATGTGAAAAGTAATTTTTAAATAATAATAATAAGAGTAATGGTACCGGATCATGAGTCGTAAAAAATGGGTCGTTATTTGGTGATATTCGAAAATTTTATTCGACAAAAAGAGAACAGTTTGTGCGTCGTGACGACGATGAAATAATATTGATTTTCGTTTTTTTTTTTTTTTTTCGGTGATAATGCGGAGAAAAAATTCTTATCGGAGTTAGATACAGAAAAAAAAAAAAATTATCCGGGAATATCGGCTTCGAAATATTTCGAGGGGAGCTGATAATTTTACTGTGCGAGAGCATACGCGCGGACCGGTGCGCCCACACACATCAGGAATCGATCGATCAATACCTCGCAGACGAGGAGGGACGGAGAGTGCGTTCTCTCGACGAGATAGCCGCCTCGCGTCGTTGGGGAAGAGACTTTTGTGAAAGAGGCTGAGAGAGCTTCTATAAAAGGAGCGCGGATATATTCGAGATTGTGCTCGAAGGAGGATATTCGAAAAATCACGGCTACGATACGATACAAAACGGGTATAAGATACAATAACCCTTGGAAAAGCCGTCTTCGATACGTGGCCTTCGTGAAGAGAAGCAACGAAATATTTTAAATTAACGTAAATAATCGTGGCAAAATTTTTCGAAAATGTAAAAAAATCCTCGAATATACACATCGAGAGAGCTCATAAAAAATTCCTTATCGAGCTATTTCCTATAACCGCTGACTAGTGAAAAGATTTATCCCCGTGACTTTCAAAAAGGTTTTTTTTTATTGCAGAAAACTACAACGAAAATTTTCGAAATATTTTATAAAATTACACACCAAGCCTTCGAAGATCTCATAAAAATTTCGGAATTATTCGACGAACCGTTTTCGACAATCACTGATTATAGTGAAAGGATTTATGTCCGAGAGCTTGAAAGAGATAAAAAAATATATATCGAGAAGGTTCGAAAAAAAAATCTGAATTCGAAATGGCTATCACTGCTGTTTCGAGTTGCGTTCTCGGGCCGCCGCCTCTGCCGCCCGGCAAGCGTTTTTTGCACAGATCGAGTAGCGGCTCGAGTGCGAACACGAGCGGTCTCGGTATCGGCAAAAAATGCGCGCAGTCCTCGACGTATCTGAGCTTCCGGGACCCGGCGGTCGAGGCCTGGATCCCCACGGGCATAGTGGTTGCTTATCCGCGCGAAAACCACAACAAACTGGCGGTCAGCAGGTCAGTAGCGTCGACGAGCAACATCGAAAAAAATGGCGAGAGCTTCGAGCGAGGAAAGGGAAGAATCGGCGAGATCGGGGAGAGAAGAGCGGTCTCGACATCGTGGAACGCGTCGATAAACAAGAGTGGACGGTCCCGTCCGAAAAATTACTGCGACTGCGATGAGATCGACGGCCCGGTCAAGATCGAAACAAATCTCTTTCGCAGTCGCTCCGAGGGAAATCTTCGGAAAAGTCACGGACGGGGCAGCGTCGTCGGATTGGCCGGAATGAGACCTCTGGAGAAATGCATCAAGGCCCTCTACGGTAGCTGGAGAAATTTGCTTCAACGTAAGATACAGAAGAAACAATTTTATACCTAAACATCAGGATACGCCAGGTGGAATCTGACTAATTTCATCAGTTTCGTTTCACCATTTTTTTTTCATCCCTCTACCGTTGGAAATGTGCTTACCAGCCGTAAAGAAGAAATGCGCAGTTTTTCAATTATCTGAGTTCGCAGAACCTGCAAAGTCTTTCATAACCGTTATAGAGGCTTCGTACGATAGTCAGACGAATTCACAACATAAGATTCAGAATAAGGATCTTTTTATAAAGATACATCTGCTTGAATAATCTCACGAGCACATTTATAACACTCGATGCTTTCATCAATTTTATTTTACCTCATTTCCAACCCTCTCAATCCAAATTTCCATTACCAACCTCAAAAAAAAATGCACATTTCCAACAACAATGATTTCTCCGAGATAAACAGCAAACTTGTAAGTTTTCCAATTACAGAAATTTCTCAAAATCCTTCCTAACAATAACATCGTCCCTGAGCCGCGCAGTCGGAACAAGATGGCCGGACGATTCCAAGCCGCGCTTCGGTTGGCGTCTAACATTTTCCGAATCGTCGTTGTTACCGTCAGTTCGCGTCGGTGTCGATGGGGTGTCGCGCGCGTCGGAAAGCCAGTAGCGAGCGTAGGGCACGGCAGTTTCGAGCAGTGTTACAAGCCGAATGGCTGACTAATTAACACGGCCGTTGAGAGAGACGAGGTGGACGACCGTCTTCGTGGGTGAGGCGACTAGAAACACCGGAGAGGACAGAAGAGGTGCTAGGAAACGAGAAAGATAGGTTGAAGCGCAGCACGTACTAATAAGAGAGAATCACAAGCCTTTCTCGGCCGTTCGCTCGTAACTCGTCTCGCCCCTCCGCCCCGTGTCATCGGGAGGCCGTTCCAGTTCCAGGGAGCTCGGACTTAGGGGGGAATGTAGGGAGAACCTGGGGCGAAACCGAGCAACGGAAAAACTCGTTTACGGCATGGCACGAGCGCTTTATCGTTCGACGACCGCGTTAACCATGGGAGATAGTGTACGTATATATAGGTATGTATAAAAGAATAAGGCGAGGAGCCAAGACTATACGGCTCGAGAAATAACATCTACCACCTACATGCCGGGATGGTGTGATGGAATAAGGAGGGGGAAGGGGGGGGGGGAGGGAGACGTGTACACATGTGGACATAAAAAAATACGAAGCCTCAGAGAGTAGGTGAAATGTAAATGGAAATAATTTACAAACAGGGAGCTTCGCTGTCTTTACAAATCGTCCCACTCAATTCGGGACGGCCGCTGTCTGACTATGCATAAAAACGAAGCTTGTGGTTCCAACGAACTTTTACCTATTTTCTTATAGTTTTGTTTCTTGATAGAAGCATCATGTCATTATTATTATTATTAAATAAATTTAATGTAACGATGGAGTAAGGGTTTTATTAATTGATAGATATGCTTTATGAATAGTAATTCAATGGAAAAATTTAATTCCGAAAAACTTTGCAAACAACGAGCTTCGCTATCTTTTCAAATCGTGGCACACGATTCGGGACCAGAGCCGCTTCATTATTAAAAAAAAAAATTACCCGACAATACCGATGAGCTTTCGGCTCTTTTCATATCCTTTCTTTATTTTATATCCATAGTCATACTAAATAACAATAATTATAGTTGTTGAATAATGGTTACATTGAATAGCAAGTGATAAAAACCCGTTGAAAAATAATTTAATGGCAAATATTGAAATCGTTCGAAATTTGGTCACTTTCCTTTCACTTTTATTTTCGAAGGATCGACGAAAGTTCTCCGGCGTCGGGAGAGTCGCGTCGCCGTTCACCTTCGTTGCCATGTACGGCTCCGGCTCATTTGCCTCATTCGTCAATGGCTCGTGAAGAATCGTACATGCGCGTCGTGTTCACCAAACGAAGTGAATTACAAACTCACGATTGAATTCTGCGAAAGATTTATCGGTCTCTTTAACGCCGCTTCGTTAACCCTTTCCTGCCGAAGAGTCCTTCACTCCGGCCGCAACGATGGAGCAGGGCGACGTGGAGGGGGGTTCCTTCGGACCGAGAGGGTTAAGAAGCCAAGCGAACTGGAGTTACGTGACGACCGCTTGACCTTATTTTACACGAGCGTGTACGTAACTTCAAACGCTTCGAGTGCCACTGTGCTGTCGATGATGGACGAGTGAGATGTACGGACACTTGTCCGTCGCTTCGACGATTCCACCACGCGCGCATGCGCGATATTTTGTTTTTTCCTCAGTCATTTTATTTCTCGAAGCTTAAGCGTTTAAAAAAAAAAAATTCTTATGAAAATCGAAGAAATAACTTTTTTCTTATTGTATCGCTGCCACAAAGTCGACGTTGCGAAGTACCAAGGGCGAATCGAGTGTCTATATAAGCACGGGCTGCGTGACCTTCTGGCGTTGTATCTCTGCAGCGCGCCCGGCTTGGGAAGGCGTTACGGCACACGCGAGAGAATTTCTAAGCAGTTGAAGCTTTTGTTTTGTACTTCGTCCTATATATCGTTCTCTAATATAGGTTGTCTCGCAAGAAAAATCAACAACCTGTTGATTACACATACACTATGCCTATGTGTGTTTTTGTTGTGTGTTTTGTGTGTATGGATCGGTGTTTTCGGAAGAAAAGACGCTCAGTGCGAGCGGTCGGCAGAGGGCTCGCTGTTACCCATCTATCTACGGTCAGCTTCCTCTAAGCGAACGCTCTCTACTCAGCTATTTCCGGTCAATTATCTCTCTATGCAAAACCCAAGAGGATAAGGTGTTGCCTTACTTTCTTTTTTGTTTTTTAAGTGTTTTGCCATTTTAAGGCTTTAGGTTTCTCCGAGCCATCCAACCACTGTTCTCATCGAATTTTACAGGCAAAATCGCATTTTCAATGCGGGCGAATAGAAAATGCAGGAAATCTGCGCCGACACAGCCGGTCATTTTAATGGAATTTGTGGTCACACTCGATATTTCGGATACGAACTCTCCTACTTCGTTTACATTTCGTTTTCGTTTCTTCACAGTAGTATATATATATATATATATATATATATATATATTGTGTACCTTTGTATGCTGTGCCTCTTCTTCCTACGTAGAATTCTTAACTACTTCTTTCAATGCCCCGCCCAATAGGCGCTCGTTCACGTTTTTGAATTCCTCGTTTGCTCACTTGTACACACACAAACACACACGATACGCTACACCTATAAATCATTTATCCGTAATTGAGGGCTCTGGAGTTTTACGAATTTTTAACCGCCCCGAGAAAGAAACTCGTTCCCACTGTAACCTCGGCCATGCTTTCCCTGTGGTAGAGAAAAAAAATTTGTGTATTATAATAGTGACTTAATTTTCTTATCTTTCGTTTTAATTTTTGACACTTTTTATTAAAAATTTTTCGCGGCCCCGAGCTAGAAACTTATTCCCAATTTCTTCCATTCGTGATTTATCGAAAAAATGATTAAAGTGAATTAAAATGTTGATATAATATTTCATGTTTGCTCGTGAGTCATTTATATTTTCCAACATCCAGGCTCGGTGATTTCTTCGAAATCCTGTTGCGTAGTCGGTTTATTTATTTTACATTTTTCTATTTTCATCTTGTCGCGTAAATCATAAGAGTACACGTGTACGAACGACAAACTCGTTTCCCGCTGTAATCCTTATTACGCTTTTGCTGTCATACGAAATAAACAATATAGTAGATTAACATTTTGGCAAGATATTTACGTTTACTTTTCATCTCTTTATTCTATTTTTCTAACACGGAGTCCCGCTTCTACCTTCGAAACCGTAGTGCAAGATCCGTTTATTTATTTCCTGTTTTTCTAATTTCATTTCATCGCCTAGAAAAATACGCGTTCGCTGTCATTCAACGCAAAAAAAATACCATGGATAAAAATATTGACTTAATTTTTCCCGTCCGCTATTATTTTCCTTATATTTTATTATTTTAGGCTCGATTTACTCTTCTGTCTTTGTTAACCATGTTTCGTCATCGGTTTATTTTTTCAAATATTTTTCTATTCTCATTTAGCCTCGTGAATCATAAACGTACACGTCTCAGAGCGAGAAACACGTTCGCGCTTTAACGTTTGTTACGCTTTCGCTGTCATTCTACGAGAAAAAACAAGTACGACTGATCAAAAACCCTGACTAAATTTTTAATCTCTTCATTAGGATTATTTTTTTACTTCTTCGCGAAAACTGTGTTGCGCGTCGGTTAATTTATTTTTCTATTTTCATCTCATCGCGTGAATCATAAGTGCACACGTTATCCGTCGCATATCCGTATCGTTGGTATTTCCGAAACGTGCCGCAGGCTTTTATAGGAGCTTGTTACTCTGCCGGGATAGTCGAGAGAAAGAATCGAGGGAGGCGATGGCAGACACGCCGCCAGAGATCGAAATGGAACATGTGTTCGTTTGTGGCCGTACACGCCACGCTTGTCGGCAGCTCGTGCGTCAACGACAGTGTGCAAGGATAGTCCGAGAGCGCTTTTCGTGTGTACACTGTCGCGTGACTTATGCCGTCGGGGTATATAAAAGCTAACGGTGGAAAAGAAAACCAGGCTTACCTCGAGTTTCGAGAATCATAATAATCCAAGCCTCTGACCCGTCGTCGATACTAATATTTTCCATGTTCTTCTTCGTTTTTTTTTTTCATCGTGTTATTAGCAACACACACGCAATCGATCATCGGCTCGTTGAAACTTCATTTCTCAACGCTACGATAAAGGGGTAACGAACACGTTTGAAAAAAATATGTGTGTGTATTTATTTTACGTCATCTTATATTTCTATTTATGCTTCCAAGAGAGTTATTCACACTTCTTTTTTGGTAATTCGGGTCGTCCCTTCATTTGTGTAATTCGCAACGTATTAATATTAATTATGATTATGTCATTGAAAACGTTGGCGGTACAGGAAGCGTGCTGTTTTTAAAGTAATTCTTTTGTTTCATCGGGAAAACGAATCCTTTTAGATTTATATTTCTTACAGTTTCATTAACGACACGGAGTTAACAAACTTTTTGGTGCGCAATGACATTATAAGAAGAAATGACATTCAATTTTTGATGAACTATCCTTGTAAAAAAAAACAAAGAAAATCTTTTAAAAAATCTCACGTATGACTGTGCTCATCGTTAAAAAATTACACAGAATATTCTTATTAGTGTAAGGCCACATGCAGAAATTTGTCAACAGGCTGGCTAACAATTTCCGCAGGTGTCTAATAATTTTTTTTAACAGAAATATATCCTGTAAAAAATATCTATATATGCATCTATTCTATGCAATCCTTCAGCTGCACTTATTCTCCCAATTTTTTTTCAAATATTTTTTTCTAGTAATATTAGCACATCTCTACGGTTCATTAACTTCTAACATATATATATATATATATATATATATTGTTATTTTTTTTTCAATCGTCTGGAGATATCTGTCGGTTGCCTCAGCGCTACATGCACGAAACCGACACTCGGTGTTAGTGGCGCTGTGGTACGTGACTCTGGTGTCGAAGTGTTCTCCGCCCGTGGTTATTTTCCACGAGTTCGAGAGACTCCCTGCGCCTATTTCATCGGACTCGTATTCTTCGGAGACGCGTTTCCACGTCCAGGCCAATTCTCAAATTAATATTATTACGATGCTGTCACGCGGTTCGGATCTCTCGACCGCGTCTTATAACGTCCCATGAATATGGGCGTTATTGTACTCGGTGGCGCTGTTGCGCGCATTGTGCTCTTCGAGGCAACCCGCTCGTCTCCGAGAGACTCCCCGGCTCAATAATACCGCGAAAGGAAGTCCGAACGTCACGTATTCAATGGCTACGTGCTTTTTTTTAAATCTCTGCGATTCGTATGCGTCCCCGTGTGAAAAAACGTTTTTCCCCGGTGATATCAAAGACGTTACTGCTATAGACGTAACACGGACATCTCGTTTTCGAGAAAACAGGCCCGCGAGAATTTATCTTTGAAGTCGTTCCGTCGCTTGGTTTTCGCTTCCCTTGGGAAACTCTTGGTTTGGAAAATATTAAATAATATTGCTAATATTTTTCGGTGGTATGAAAATCTGAAAAAAATTAATGCATGTCAAAGATACTCAAAATATTAATTTTTCACAATAATAACATTTACATATTATATACAAATTGATGAACGAAAAAAAATCGGTTAGCAAATTGCCCAGAGACGTAACTTCGTTTAAATGAAAATGATTCGATTATTTTTCTGAAATATTTTTAAAAAATCTTCCTATTTTTTAATTTCCTTGGATTTTATTTATATGGAAAAAAAAGTGTGGAAAAACACATTTTAATGCAGATTCTGAATCCGAATTATATGGAATGATGCACTTTTTTCATTCAATTAAATGACAAAGCACACGCACGAATATTAAAATGAATTCATGGAAAAAAACGAGATTGATGAAAAAAAAAAAAAAATTCTTCGTCCTATCGTTTGTTGAGCGCTGCCGTGTTGCACATTGCTGCCAAGAGCTCGTTCGCCCACAGCGCACAGCCGTATGCAATGTATGTACAGCTCATCGTATACAGTATAAGTATATAAGAAACTTCGCATATATAATTATTTACTTTGTATAAAGTTAGTGTAAACCTTTTTCCTCTGACTAAGAAATAATTACTATCGATGTAACTAGTCTTCAATTACACAGACCTAACGTGATTAATCTCAAAACTTTCGACTGTATTTTTTAACGTACTCAAAGTCAACCGTGAATTTTTCTGTTACCCAATTCAGTGACAACCAATAGCGCGAAAAAATCCAAAATTATTTTTTCCCCTATGGAAAAATTCATGATTGATGAAGAAAAAAAAAACGCTTCCGTCATTCCACAGTTCTTGGCTGCCTTGTCTCACCTCACAGCCAAGAGCTTCTCGATCGCCCACGGCGTACGCTTTCTGTACATGAACTCCAAACCTTATATAGTGTATACACTTAGAAACTTTGTCCGTACAATTATTTACTTTCTATAAACTTAGTGTAAACGTTTTTCCTTGGGATATCTAAAACGTTACTGCTCTCGATTTAACACCGGTCGTTTGAACCGTTGAGAGAACGGGCCTTGGACAATTCACCTATAAACTTTGCAGCTGCATTTTCTTTAACGAATTTTTCAACGAATTAAATGCAATCTTTTTTTTTCCTTAATTTAGTCACAATGAATCCGCGACCAAATTTTGACTTGACATTTTTTTTTTCGTGGAAAATATTGTGATTGATGAAAAAAAAATTGCCTTAAGTTATTCGACCGTTTGTTGGATGCTGCCTCGTTCCACGTTACCACCAAGAGCTTCTCGATCGCCCACAGCATACGTTTCCTGTACATGTGCAGCGTGCAGTTAACCCATATGCAAGCGCATGTATTCCTCACTGGATGTACTGTGTATTCTTGGAGACTTTGTATGTACGCATATATATATATATCTATATATACACTGTGTCGAGGTAGAGGGCCGGTAGACGTTCTCGCGGAAGAAGCGTTTCTTCTCCCGAAAGAGAACGCCTCGAGAGTCTGCACTCGTGAATGTCGCCGTCGAGACGGCTCTCTCGCTCGTTATAAGGTTTTTAGATTTTTCTTTCTACGCCCCTTCGCTCCCACCGCGTCCTCATTCTGCATTTGCACGATCAATTGACGAAACCACCGAGTGTGTCTCGTCTACCCACTTTTGATACACCTCATTACGCATTTTCCATCACGGATTACATTTTCTAATTTTTTAATTGAAAAAAAAATTTTATCTTCTTTAAATAATAGACGCAATATGTAATTTTTCAATTTTGTAAATAATCTTGTAATTTTAGTATTCATTTATTTTTTCTGCGCCCCTTTAATTTCACCTACCTCGTCCCTGATTTATAATTTGCACGATCGATCGACCAAACCAGTAAAGGCGGTTGTACGAACGAGTTTCATTCACCTTGTTCCATATCTTCAATTTTAAATTGAACCTATTAATTTTATTATTTTCTTAGTTTTAGAAATGAATTATTTTCTTGCCGTGTAAAGGCGTGCAAATTAATTGGGTTCTTTGCGGCAGTCCGGGCAAAGTTGGCGCCACGAGTAATCCACCGTAGGTAATAATAAGACCGACCTGAATATTAATCGGGATCTTCGATGCATTCCCGACGGGAGTTTGCCCGAACAGTTCTGTCTCTATCCGTAACTCGTGCAAAACGAGTCTCTTGTCTCACCGTAAAACGTGGGAAAACGATGAACTAGATCCACGTTCCAATGATACGTTACTGTTGTTATTATCGTCGTCAACGTCGTCGACGCTTCGATGCGGGGGGAGAAAACTCGTGTCAGGTAACAAGATTGTCAAATTTTAATTGGGGTAAATTTTCGACGAGCTTAGTCGATAAATCACTGTCGCGTGATTGTTATTCAAGCCTTCGACTAGAAACTGGAGAGCGCGAAGGAGATTTTTTTTAATCAAACGATCTGCCAGAACAGATCGCTGGAAAAAAGAAAAAAAATCCCGACGTCACTTCGTCGGCAAGGAGAGACAGCTTTCTGTAAGAAAAGGAAGATTACAATTTTTTTCACAACATGGATTTTAGTTTTTATTTTCTTATTTTTTTACCCTATCGTTGTGCATCTGAGATCCAGAATTTCTGATACAAAACTCACCGCCGTAATGTAAAAAAAATACATTCATTATAACATGACCGAAAAATTGACGCCGTTACTGCATGAAAATTATTCCGATCCACGAGCCAGCACAAGGACGTGTAAATGTCTCCGCTTTCCTCGATTCTTTTTTCTACTAAAAAAAATTCCAACGAAATTCACGGACAATGATTTGTGGTCTTGAATCTGTAGATCGATCTTGGATTTTGGAGGAAAAACAAGTAAAGTAAAATCTTCGTCAATTAACGCTAAACATTTTTTTCAAGTTGAGTGCGAATTTTTTTTTATCTTTATACGTTGTTTCGAGACTATATCCGGTGTGTTTTTCCTTCGTGTCGTAAATTACCACCCATTTTAATTCCGGATTAAAGTTCAATACAAAAATCACCGCTGCAAAAAATAAAAAAAATTTAGACTGAATAGTCGGACGAAAATGTATGTCCTCGACGAAAAAAAGTCAAGTATTCCATAATATATGGTTTGTTATTCCCTCTCGTCGTAAATCTACCATTTCAGTGTTGGACAAAAATCGTACATAAAAATTTCAACGTAACCGGAGACTCTGTTTACTATAAAAGTTATAACGATGCCAAATCCAGCATGAGTTCATGTAAATGACTCGTCCCCGCTCGATGAAAAAATATCCTTCACTAAACCCGCGTACAGAAATCGTAATATAATAATAATAATAACCCGTAAAAAAGACAATAGCATTAATAATAATAGTAATTTTTAACGTGACCGGAGCATTGACACTGTTGCATAAAAATTATGCCGATGCCGGATTCAGCACCAGTACATGTAAATTACTCTCATATCCGGCCGATAGCATCATCCGCGCTTACATCGATTCTTTCGCCGCTCCCCCGATCCACCGAACGCGCAAAAAAAAAATCTATCTCCAAAACCGCTACGCAAAAATGTGTGTCCTCGAGCCCGCAGATACGTGTCCTTGCGAGAATCTCGAATCTCTAGGCGTAAAAAAAGAAGCAACGAAAAAAGTGAAGCAAAACCGCCGAAGAAACTGGTTCAATGTATAATTGAAAATTCAATCGCCGTACGTTTAGAGGCTCGGTCCTACGCCACTGAGAACCTGTTTACGCGTCTCGGGCTGGACGCGAGAGCGAGCGAGAGAAACGAAACTGACAGTCGAGTTCGGCCAGTGCACCGTCGGCTCCCTCCGGTGGCTCGCGTTTCTATCGAAGGCGAACGAAGCGATCGTAGCGCCGCTCGCTCGGGCACTGCGGCCGTTGCAGCCGATCTGTTCCGAGCGAGGCTTCGCGCGCGCGGGGTCTCCTCCGGTCTATCGCGCGCAAAGTCGTAGCCGATCAGGGTCGAGAGTGACTTTTGGGATTAGAGGAGAAGTCCCGGAGAAAAGAGTGAGCTTCGACCGTTCGAGTTGTTCCATTCTCCGGGCTCTCGACTCCCCTCCCGAGTCGCTGTTTCTCATTTTGTTTTTCTCTGCACCGAGAATTCGTTGCCTCCCGCGATTCGGGAGTCTGAACACTGCTACAGGTAGGTAACGAAAGCGCGGTTGGTCGGCCGAATAGGGAGGGAGGGGGGAGTGACAAAGAGCGATAGAATCGGCGGGCAATGAGAGTCGCGAGGCGAGTCGACGGCTGGTCGCTGCTACTCGGACGTCGTCGTACTCGGCCGTCGAACACTGAGGCCGGTCCGGGTAATTGAAACCGAATTAGTAATTGCTCCTCGTGCTCGCGTTAGAAGGATAGCGGTGAAACGAGTCACAATTGAAACGGATGACTTCGCGATCGACACAAAAACGTTACGAACAGCGAGCGGCGCAGACGGAAGACTCGCTCGGGTTAAACACGTGACCGCCCCCCACTCCCCTCTCACGCTACCCTCACCGAGACGAGTAATTTGCAAGAAATTACTACGCGATTCGTTAGCGAAGCGACGAGTTAGAATTAAAGTTGCTTATTCGACTACGCTAAATGTGCGACAAGCAAAGTCTAATGATTAAATAAAACCTCAAAAAATCACATGTTTCCTAATTTTCTTTATTTTGGACCGTCGTATTTTTAAAATAATTTTGGAAAATATTTTAGTCAAAAAGTGTTCGCAGACAATATTTGTCGATAATTTATTTCTACATGAATATATTTAGAAAAAAAAAAAAAAATTCATGTGATGTATAATAATGTTTTTGTTTTTTGTTTGTTTTCAGTCGGCGGCATGAGCCGACCAACGAAAGCGGTTACCCAGGTGAAGAAGGTCGCTCCACCAGCGGTGCCCGATGTATTCCGTCATTCGGGTTCGTCCTTCGGCTCTGCGGGGTACGCGAGCAGCGAGGACGGTGGATTTCTGTCGAGCGGATGTGGGAGCGTCGGCGGCGGAGGACCCGGCGACGACGGCTCGTACGGCATGCCCTCCGGCAAGAGTCCTGGACCGATATTCACCCACTCGGGATTCGCGTTTCCACCGGTCGTCGGAAAATACGCTCATGCCGAGGACCAAGGTACGCCTCGTTGATTTATTTCAAGCATAATTAACCGTTCGGTCAACTCGAAACACCAAAAAATTAAAAGAAAAACAAAATGTATCATTTGTTATGTTTCAGATTGAAATCGCTTTTGTAACGTCCGGAGAAAAGAGATTTCCTCCAAATTAACATTTTTTTATTTTCTTTTTTTTTGGTAATATGAAATTCCTTCCGGATTTATGTTATTTTTGAGATTTGAGTCGCCTTTTTAACGCTCCGAGGAAAGAGTTTTCTTCCAAATTAACGTTTTTTTTATTTTTTTAATGAAATTCCTTCCGGATAATCCGTACGTTAAAAGAATTTTTTTTCTGAGTGCCCAATGAATGGAATACGTTTATTTTTTTCTCGTCGGTAAAAAATAGCATGTGAAACTACTCCTCTCTACACTTATGTTCCCAGGTGGTGTGAACGGCTGTAATCGATTTTTGTTATCGAAAGCTGACTTGTAATCCATCTTCGATTACACTTTTCTCTTAATCTCGTCGCTGAAAACAATTCATAACAGTTTTATCGACCGTCCTATTCCATCCGTTCTTAACAGTAAATTAAACTTAAATTCTCTTTTTAAAATCCAACGGAAAGAGCTTTTCTTGAAATTACCATTTTTCCGGAATGTATCATCAAAATTTTATCCCAATAATTCTGATGTCTTTTTAAGACGAACTTCTCTCCAGATAATCCTTGCGCTAAAATAATTGTATTATTTTGTGGTCCTCGATTAATAAATAACAACATACCGTGTTATGACTTTTTCCTCCGAGACTCGTCTCTCGCATATCCGGAGAAAAAAAACGTAACATTTCTTTCGCGTCTGACTTATGAAAAGTTTCATCTTTGTTCCGCGGATAGTGAGATATGTTCCCCACCGCGCGTCATGGAATTTGTCATTGTGGAATTTTTATATGGCTTTACTCGTCGTATGTTACAGGTATCGACATGACGCAAAGCCCCGGTCGCGACAGTCCCGGTAGTTCGGGTTCTGGATCGGGCTCGAGACACTCGACGGCTTCGCTGGACTCCGGAAGAGCGTCCGGCTACCACCTGGGTCTCAGAGGACCCGGAGCACTCGCTTCGTCGCCCAGGTGCTCCATAAGCTCGCTCGGCAGTCATCCTGACAGGCCTGCCGATCTCGACGTCGTTCACGCCTGGCTCACGGAACTACAGTTCGAAGAGTACTTTCAACTTTTCGCATCTGCGGGATACGATCTCGCTACAATAACCCGCATGACGCCCGAGGACCTCACTGCTATAGGTCAGCTTCTTTGAGGAAAAACCAAAGTTTTCAAACTGGTCATTTTTCATTTTTTTTTTTTTTTCATCCAAATTTTATTAATTTTTTCGAGTCACTGTATTGGATGGTTTAGCGCGGGAAAATTGTAATCGAAGCCATTTTTTAAATTGAATTTCAATTTACAGGTATCAAAAAGCCGAATCACAGAAATCGACTGAAGGCGGAGATCGACAATCTGAACGTGGGTGACGGATTGCCGGAGCACGTGCCGGGTTCACTTGAGGAATGGCTGAGATTACTGAGACTCGAGGAATATCTCGGCGCTCTTCATCAGCAGGGTATGCGATCGGTCGAGGACGTGACGACGCTTACATGGGAGGATCTCGAGGACATCGGGATCGTTCGACTGGGTCATCAGAAAAAATTGCTTCTTGCCATTAAACGGGTTAAAGATATTCGTGCGGGGAAACGCATTCAGCCGCTCGATCTCGCGCGACTCCCACCTCATCCTGGACACACGCAGGTAATTCGTTATTTTCGTTCTACGATGAAAACTGTAAAATAGCTCCGATAAAAAATCGCAATTCATTCGTAATTTATCTCTTGTAACAAAAACAATACTGAATACACGTAAGAAAGTTGTTATATTATCGACGTCGAAAAAAAATCGTTTTCATAAAAACGTCGTCATTTATTCGTTAATTAGCTTTTGTACAAAAAATCCTAGATTTAATTTGGTATTGTCTTTGTCGAAAACATTAACGCAGGTCCAATGAGAAATCGCAATTTATTCTTAATGTGTCTCCTGTAATATATATATATATATATATATATATATATATATATATATATATATATACCACAACACTAATTGTTGGTATAACTTAGGATAAGATTTGACGGAAAATGAAAAATGTATACCTTAATGCAATTGCGTACCCAACAAGTCATAATAATATTCGTTTTATCACACCACGGAAAATTCTGACTAATATTGTTTTTTTTTTTGCTCAGGACGTCGTAATTCAACGCGGAGGTCCAGACCTGCCGTCGCCCGATGAGGACTGCTCCTCGCCTGTTCTGAGATCCTTCCAACGGGGCGGCAACGAAGCAACGTCAACGTGGAGGAGTATGTACGCGGCATTGCCCGGGAATCTGGAGTACGGCACAGTTGGTCGAGGAGGCGCAGGATCGCGTGGTAAATCACTCGAGAGTCTCGAGGACGCTCCTCTCGTCTATCCACCGTCGCCCGCGCCGGCGTCACACGCGGATCCGCTGGGCTGGCGGCCGAGGTGCTTCGAAGACGGAGATCTGACGCCGACGAACGAAGGCTCGACAACGGTGGAAGCCGGAGGTGGCACTTTGCCGAGGCCGAGACACTGCCTTGTTCGCCCGCGGCCCGTAGCCAAGGTAACGACTCGAAACTCCTCGCTGGCTCGACGACGCCATCGCATTCTCCATTTACGTCACACGAATGTATTCGTCAGTAATTTTTTCTTATTCTTAAAAACGTAAATACATTTCGAAAAATTTCTACTAATCTCGAAATTGAAATGATAAATTGGTGCTTTATCAGTTTATCTTTAAAAAATGTTTACTTCCAATGTGTACCAACGTTAATTACTGCACACAAATGGAGCCGTCAGCAAAAAATTTTTCTTGATTCTCAAAAACTCAAATACATTTTGAACAGCTCCGTAGAAGCTCATAGTTTGAAACATTGATTTGTCGCAATGTCAGTTTATCATTTTTTATTTTTTTTAGTTGATTTGTGGCAATATTAGTTTTTTTTTTCGTTTTCTTTTTACATTGAACGTAATAATAATTAATATCAGTGGTTCAATCAGGTAACCGCGACACCGGGCCAGTTCAAGTCGTTGCCACGTGACTTCGAGAACAAGTATCAGTTGACGTACGGACTAGAGAGTAGTCCGCATCTTCCGAAGAGGAGGCCACCGTCGCCACCGAGACGTCAGAGCTCCAGGGAACTCGCCGGCGGTGTCGCCGTAAATCCAAGCGGCGACGTCGTCATAGACTGCAGCGGTCCGGTTCCGACCGCCACCTGTGATGATCATCACATACACCATCATCATCACCATCCACCACCCCCAGCACCGGCATCCGCGGCACCGTCCACGCCGCAACTCAATCGACCGTCGTCCTCCATGTCTCGATCATGGGGCAGCGTCAGCGGCAATGTCAACGAGGAGCACGAACTCATCGCGACGCTCGCCCTACAACATCGCAACGGTTCTGACGCCAGTTTCAAGGTAAATATATCCGGATGTCCGAATGAATGAATTTTTTTTAATACATTGTACAAAAAATGAATTTGAATATTGATGAACGATACTTGAACCTTCTTTACATAAACTGTTTTTGAACTTTCAAACCCATATATGTTGCAATTGAACAATAACATGTTCACTTTTAAGCAACACTTTTGGAAACTTCAAGCGAAAGATCTGGAGTTTTAATATTTGGTATTTTTATTTTACGAGAAAGTACGTTAATGTTCAATCAACGGAATGCAAACAATTTTGAATTTCTGAACAGTACATTACAATTTTTCAGATCAGTACTTCACAATTGGGAGAAATGTAACAATAATTGTTATTCACCGATTCTAAATCATCCGTTACAAGGCCAATCCTTGATAAAAGATCTTGATGAATGAATTATTCTTTAGTCTAATAAAATTTAGCACAAGATTCATTTATTTCACGGGTCAAGCTGTTGTTTATTGAATTATCTTTTACAATTGTACGCAGACGCGTATAATTGTAAATGTGCCCTTGCAATACAATTGGAATTATTATGATTTAAGAAGTAAGTGTATTGGTGATATTTTGCACGGTATGAATGCTTGGACCCTCCAAACATTATTCACATTTAATATTCCTGTTCCTATTGCCAACCGACCATCGACGTAAACCTTTCAGCGCCTTTTATCATTTTATAACCTTTTGTTGGGTTTCTCCTTTCACAACTAGTATACAGTAAACCACAATTTAGAGCTTGAAATACAAAATTAAGAATAATAAGTTACGATGAGCTAATTTAAACACGAAATTAAATTATCTTGTTTTCAAGGGTTTATGGAGATTTGATATGATATAATATTAGAATATAAAATGTTATTATTATTGATTTTTATTAATATTTTTTTGTGTCTTTTACAGTCAAGTTCGAGCACGGAATCGGATTCTCTTCCTTTCGCGAACGAGAATGCCGGAACGATCAAACAGCGGGCAGCGCGCGTGCAGGAATACGCGAGCAGTCCCGGAGGTCTCGGGTCTCACGTGATGGGCGGTCATCACGTGGGCGGAGGTCAGAGTGCCGGAAACAGCGGCGGCAACAACAATACCAGCGGTGGCGAGCCTGTCGATGTTCTTAACGATATTGGTAATATGCTGGCTAATTTAACCGACGAATTGGACGCAATGCTCGAGGAAGAGAAGCGCCAAGGCCTCAATCCATAATCTACACTGCCATGCTGCCGAATCCCGTTCGGGAAATTCTGTACCGCCTCCTCCTACTTCTCCTCATCCATCGTCCTTATTCATCACCGTCGTTTATTATATCAAATCTCTTCGTTGCCATAAAAAGAAGAAAAGAGGAGAAAACTGAAAAAAAAATTCAGCGGACGATACGAGTGATCGTTGTTTGCACTCCTCGAGATAGTAGATTCACATTCCGCGTGACTGCAGTTGATACACTGTCGTGGGGTAACAGGCGTGCTACGCTCCGGCGCAAAAACGGCCGAAATGAGCAGACAAGAGCGAAGATTTCGATACTTTGAACGACAGACTCGTCTCGAATGCACAATCAAGAAAATGTTTTTCTTCACATTTTTGTTTTATCAAAGCTTCGTGCACGATCCACCAGGTTTCAATCTACTTTCGACCAGGACGATTGGAGCTCTTTCGAATTGGCAAAACAATCGGGATCGTTTTAGAGTCGACACGCTAAACTCGCGGAAATCTGTTTTTAATTATGTCCGTTTTAATTTAGCCTCTGCCTCTTCCATCGTTGTGTCGTATTTCGATGGGGGAAAATCGCGACGTGCTTGCTCGCGTACTCGTGTCAGTGAACTTTTTTTACACAGAGAGACTGCACAATCGCTGTCGGGTAAAGCCTTTTTTCACTCTTTTTTATCGTACACGCCGTGACGGAGAAACTTTTTGGAGTCTGCGCTGCGGAACTCAATAGCGCACGCCGCGGAGCGCAAAAATTGATTGGACTTGTTCCCTCTTTATTTTTTGCTTTTTTTGCATGTACTTCATCCGGCTTGCATACGCTCCAAAATATGACCGACCGAAAAAAAAGAGATCTCGAATCTCGGTTCAGCCCGAGGACTGTCGTATTTTTGTACATTTAAAGTTTTGGGGATACAGGGTTTACGGAAAGCTCAAGCCGTCCACACTTTAATTCAAATAGTACTTAAACGTTCCCTTTAAGACACGAAACGCTGCCGAGCTTTTTTCTGTTTTAATCTACGAACGTCAAACCCGCCCCTCGAGGCCTCGTAGTCTTCCAAATCTTATCTTGCCATTTCTCGACGCTATCGCTGTCGTCGCGGTGTCGAATAATTGTTCTCTTGCGTGCCAGTTATTCCCTCCGGGGTTTTTCGAACGATCGTTAATCGTATGCTTCTTTTTCGGTTCAAAAATGGACTCTAATTTTTTTTATCGGCACGGTAGGGATCCGCGATTTGTAAGTCGCTGAAAAGGCGGTAATAAAAATCGTCGAGTTGCTATTTTGGAACGTATGCGACCCTTTGAAAATCACTTAGAAACGAGAGCCATACATTTTTTGGATTCCGCAGCGTTGCGGTAAAAAAATAACGAGTCGAATTTTTCTATGAATTAAAAAAAAACTTGGCCCATGCTGCGAATCCACGAGTCTTCTACACGTCCTTATACCACGCAAGCCCGTCATTTACGGTCGGACAGCGATCTTTTTTGAACGAGCTTACATTACCGACACTCTTGAGGGTGGTGATCGGTTTAATATTTTGTACCATAAAAAACTATTGATTTTTTCTCCGAATATAA
The DNA here is from genome assembly GCA_963978505.1 of Listrodromus nycthemerus. Lineage (NCBI taxonomy): Eukaryota > Metazoa > Arthropoda > Insecta > Hymenoptera > Ichneumonidae > Listrodromus > Listrodromus nycthemerus. The sequence goes on along the minus strand of OZ021684.1, from coordinate 5,294,507 downwards.
TAACTAAGTTAGCGATAATAACGATTCGTTGGGACATCAGAAAAAAAAAATTGCCCGCGCTGCACACACATTCCAATATACGGGATCTCGTTCCCGCAATCATGTTTTTTTATTCGACATTTTGTCTTCTAGCCTCGCCGAACTGATTAATGAGAGATAAGAAAAAAAAAGCACGAAAACAGAAATTCCAGACAATTTGACGCAGAAACATAATTGAGAGATACGCCGATAAACGTTTTTTATATTCATTAATACTTAATTACCACTTGCGATAAATGCATATGTGCAGCTGCATTGTTACTGCATTGAGGGGGAAAAGGAGGAAGCCGATTATCGCGTACGGCGCGATAACGCCCGACTAGTATTTTTTTAAGCTGTTTCCAAGGTGCGCTATCACGTACGTCATTGATAAACTGCATTATCGCGGAGGGTAGATGTGTACAAATTACGGCTTAGCTTAGTCAATTTTTTATCCGATATACGATCTTAATATCCACATCGACAAATGATCAGGCTGAAGAAACTACAATTTCGTAATCGAACTACGAAAAAAAATATAGTAGATTTCAAGCATCACAAACGATTGATTTTAAGAATTGCGAAACATTGATTTCACGAATTGCAAAGAATTGATTCCAAGAATTACAAAAAATTTACTCCAATTGAAAAAATTTCTGCATCTACCCTCCGACATCTCTGGCATACTTGTCAAAAGTTTGAGAAAAACGTTTTCGTTTTTTCAAGTTCGGAGAACCCGCGGGGTAAAATCGTTCCCGTAAAAAAAGAAAAAGGACCCGATATCCGTGTTGTCGACACGGATCGGGACGCAACATTAAATAGACATACTACTTATGATTAACTCGACGTTTAAGATTAATCTATCGAGAAAGAAATGAAAAAGAAAAAACGGAAAAATGAAAAAAAAAAAAAATGAAAAAATGAAAATTCGCCTCGATTATCTCGGGCCAGCTGACTTGTCTTGTTAACTATTGTAGGTGTATAGTTATAAATATATGTCATGAATGAGCAGTGAATTTAGGCTGCCGGTCTGTCTGCGGAACTTTGAAAACGATTCTTCCTTGACTTTTTTGTTTCTTTTCTATAAATTTCTCGGCAACTATTTTATAGATATTTTTTTCAAGTTTTCGGGGCTCGACGATCTTCACGCGATTCTAATCCATTTTACACGAACAATTATTCAATCAATCATGGCATACACGCACTATGGGAGATTTTTCTGAGCAATTCTATTGACTTGCTATAATTATTACTATTATTATTATTATTATTATTATTATTATTATTATTATTATTATTATTAAGGCAGCTAATAGGGAAGTCGCCTGAAATCATTGCTTCTGCATGGTATATAAATATTATATATAAATATATATTATACTAATTATAGTTTTTGTACAAAGGTATGTGCGCCCCCGAACGGTGATCTCGCCCAGCGAGTGCGAGAGCGCTCGCCTAAACTGTATTGTACACAAAACAACAAGAAAAGAAAACAAACGAACGAGAAAAAAAAAACACAATCCTCCAACTCCCGCCCTCCTTTCGTATTCGTTTATTAAGAATAATGCATTACAAGATATATTATTTGATTAAAACAATTGTAAAAGATTATTATTATGATCATGGAATAAAGCCGATGCAGGAACTGCAAGAGACTTCGTTACGCGCGGCCATTGATGAAATTCCAAAGGACTCGACGTCCTCCCCTCGCTCGTCGGGCCGGGCAAAGAAAAAAAAGAAGATGTAAACTGCGAGAGAGCCGTGTAAGCGAGGAGGATATTGAAATTCGATCGGGGAAACCTCGGTCTCCGGATCGCTATGTGCGAAACGTGTCGAATCGTGTCGAAGGGGGGAATCGCGTAACAGGCTTGAAAACGTCCCGTTTCGAGTTTCATGTGTGCGGTTCGACGCCATTGCATCGGAGTCGTTTTCCGCTTCGGTAGGGTGAGAGCGGCATACGCGATAGGGTCAACCGAACGAGCGGGCCAGAGGAGAGCCCGATGCTGTTTCTCCAAGCTGTGGCAACATCGTGGACAGAAACTACGTCGGTGAGCAGCCGTTTCATCCTAGTTCACCGTGCGACTGATCAGTTGTACGGCGCATCGATCTGCGAATGGTTTCGTAGAAACTTTGTAGCTTTTTCGTCCCTAGGCGCAGATCTTTTTTGTACCAAAAGTCCTACCGTGTGCGACTAAAGCGTCGACTCAATAAACATCGTTCCGTTCGCTGAGACTCAAAGGACCTATCGCATGCTCGCCGTAGAACTGGCGTATAGTGCGGAATCCCATAACTTTTAAAGAGGTAAAAATACAACCTCAGTACGTCCATCTCGTGCAACCAAACGACAGACGGCATATCGCATAGACAAATGGATTCATTAGTCAATCTCATTAGAAGTCCATTATGAAGTTTGTCAGTCTACCATTAATAACCGTACATGATCGCAGCTCTCATTCGTCAACTGCTCGCTTCGTTCCTCGCTCGCTGCGTTATACGTCACAAGTGACTTGTAGGAAATGCCATAGCTACAGTGGAAACTCCCAGGCGACCGAAAAGCTTTGAAGCGCTCGCAGCGCCTTCTGTGAGCCTTCGCTCGAAATAAATAGGAGATTAATTATTGGAAAGCAGGTCCAACAGATAAATGAAGCAGGCTATAATCGTTCATATAAATCCGACCGGTAATTAATGTTCCTTTAAACGATGAATATTTTGTAATTCACATTTTAACACTCAGACTCCATGATGTAGTTTTTTATTTAATGAGGGAGACTCTAAAAATAAATCGAGTATTAACACGTAATCCTAATAAAGGGAACTCAAGTAAATTCAAAGATGTATCCATTGCCTGGTAATCGTAGTTTATTCCTGCACGAATATGAATTACATGGAGAATCCGTAATATACTCTGAATTTAGGAGAGTTCGAACTGTACCGTAATACAGCGTAGCTCCGGGGTGAGAGACAGTGCAGCTCCGTTTTTCCACCTTAAACGAAAAAAAAGATATTCAAAATTCGGTTCTCCCAGTTAAATGTTGCATTCAAACATTTGCATAAATTCGATCGGTTGACAATGTTTTTACACGATGAGTAATTTACTTCACGGTTAATACCCACTACTCGGACTGAACGATCCAACTTTTTCAAGTACCGAAGTAAATTGTTCGCTTTTTTTAAATTTATTCACGAATGTTTCCTCAGCCGATTATCAAAATAAAAATGTATCTTATAACTTTTACATCGCTGAAAAAAAATACAAACACTATTTTTTATTTTATTTTTTTAATACTCAAAAAACTAATTGCATTTTAAATACATTTTTATACAAATGTCGATTTTTTTTTTAAATTCGTGATTACGTAGTTGCCTCTATAAGGAATATAATTAGTACTGTCAAATATTAACTTAGCTCAGGTTTTATTGAATTTTCCATATACCAACCATATGCGAATACATCGTGCTCGATTATTGAAAATACTAAAAAAAGTACTCATCGAGCTCGAGCTCCGTAATAGTACAGTGAGGACTCCACATAACCACGACTATACATCACGTTGTTCTGTACAGTTCGAACTACAGAAACCCAGCATGGCTCCCGGATGAGATGCAGAGCGGCGCTGTTTTCCATCAGCCGAAAGAAAAAAAATATTCGAAATTACGTTCCAGCACTTGAGTAGATAAATCTATAGTAATTCGTAGAAATTCGAGCGTATATTCGTGCCCCAAGAAGTTCAACGACACAAACAAAAAATAATATAACCTTCACCACAAGATCCCAGTAACAAATACCCAAGTGAATTGTCCTACTGAACCGAACGATAAATCCATTCCCAAGTGATCGTAATTTATTTTGGCACGTATTTTACTGAACGTGAATAATCCCTATTTAATATAAAGCGAAGTTGCGAGAGTTCGGACTGTACAGAAAACACACAGCTCCTGGGTGAGAGGCAGAGCAAGCCCCACCGCGCCGCATGTGGGAGCGATGGCGCTGCTTCTCTCGTGAACTACTATCCGTACACATAGAAGTAGTTTCGTAGTGTTGGGTATGCCCGTAGCCCTCGATCCGCGATGGCACACAACGCCGATGGTGGGAGAGAAACTAGAGTTCCGTCGGTAGTGCCGAGCGTGCAGCCTGGCAGGCCACAGCTAGCAGTGGGAGCGAGTACCGCGCGTTCGTTCGCTCCGCCGCTGCAGCAGAGACTCTCCGTGCGTTTCTTATTTTTTGTTTGTTTTGTTGTTATTTTTTTTCCTCTCCGCGAACGTGAACGCGCGTGCTTCGTTGGATAGTTATCGTTTCGAGGGTATAAAGACGATAGAACGAGGGAGGGAATCGCACCAGGGAGAAAAAAAATCGAAAGATCGTCGCGAGAGAAACGTGAGTTGCGCTCGGATAAAGAGACCTATCGGGTGCTGCGGTAAACTGTCCTGTGCGACACGGACGAGTCCACCTGTTTGAGGATCTATCTCTCCGTCTCTCTCGCTCTCGCTGCTCGAGATTCCGAGAACAAGTGCTACGCTCTGCGTCCGTTCAATGTTTCGCTTCGGAGACATCCTTTGTGTTCCTTTTTTTATGGTTGTTTACAATTCCCGTTTATTTTTCGCTTCGTTTTAGTGAAACATTTTTATGTCGAGATTTCAATGAAAACGCGTACAAAATATTCCAACGAAATAAAATATTCGCATCTCCAACGAAACGTTCGTATGTGTGTGCGTGTGTATCGCAAAAAATTCAAAAGTCTGTAACTCGAGAATTTTCACAAACAGCTTGCACGGTCAACGGTCGATGTTCCGTCTAAATTCAATTTTTTAAACATCCAGTTCCCCCTTTTTTCGTTTAATTCCCATTTTACGTCTTTTATTCGTTGTTGAATCTTTCCTGCGGTTCAGCGGAGCTCTTTGTACGTCCGTGGCTGCGGAATTGGCAGTTTAACTGTCGGTTCGAAGTAGCAGAGCCGAACGCAGTCGCGTTCTTCTCGCTTATCTGGCGCATTTGACGCGCTGCCTGCCTGCGTGTTGACCACCTTGCGAAGGGGTGGGGGGAAGCGTACTTGCGAGCGTTCGTTCAACGGACACACGGGACATTCGTACTGTACGATTTAGCCGTTGCGTTGCTCGGGGGTGCGGCGAATAGAATAATAGACTCGCGTGGAAGCTCGCCTCCGACGGGAGAGCCGAGCCCAGCGACTAGTCGACCCGCTATCTCGACATCGACCAAACGTCAGTGGAAAGTCTCGCGCGAGACTCGATCCTCTCTGCCGGGCTGTGTAAACTGCAGTATCGGCGGAGCGAATTTCGCTCGTTACGTACGATATAGATGAGCGGGAACGAGGTCGCACGAAAATTGTCACACGCTGCTGTCTCGCGTTATTAACGGTCCGTGCAGTTGTACCTTATATCTCACTTCGATCCTGCAATCTCAGTAGGAAAATCAGTTAAATCACGGTTCGTTTTAATTCAAACCAAACTATAATTAGAATATCAAATTTTTGGAAGTAAATTCTATTTCGTACAGATTATTGGTACATCGGTATAAATTCCCATTCACGATACTGTAACACACTGGAATATTACTCCAGGTGAAGTTTGACGCTATATATACACGATATGACGATATATATATATAAGCAGTGAAATAATTTTTTATTTCGATTGAAAACAAATTCCAATTACAGTATCAAATTTTTGAAACTAAAGTCTTTTTCGTACGGACTATTCTTACATTGGTCTCAAGTCCCATTCACGATTCGCTACGACACGGGAATATTTCTCCAGGTGAAGCCTGATGCTATATATATATATATACATATATATATATATATATATATATATATAAGCAGGCATATAAGCAGTTAAATAATGTCTTATTTTTATTGAAACTAGAGTCTAAGTACAAGATCAAATTTTTTAAACTAAAGTCTATTTCGTACGGATTATTTGTGCATCGGCATTAAGTCCCATTCACAATCCTGTAAGATACTGGAATATTCACCCAGGTGAAGCCTGGCTCGTTACTCGTATATAGTTTTAACCCAAATTTTTTTTTTATTTCCCAACGGTTCATTCAATTTTTTTTTGTTCAAAATCATATGATATTTCGATATTTTTTTATTATACATATAATGATTTTATTGTATAAATGATATTTTTTTCCTGACGGTTCGTGTAATTCGGAACTCCGGCGAAATGTGTCATTGATTATCGTTGAAGAGTTGAATTTTGTCCGGGGTGGAGGCGGAGGGAGGGAGGGAGGGGGGGGGGCAGAGTTTCCGCCATAATTACTCGATTACTCGTACTGGCATTATTATTAATCGCGGCTCTGGGACAATTAATTTTGGCGGAAATTGGACTCTGCTAGATTCTCCCCGGATGAATTAACGGTGGTAAATTACGCGCGCGGGTTGTCGTTGGTTCGTTGATAATTACGGATAAATTTAACGAGACGTTAAGATCGAAACTTCTGTTTCGCGTCCACGCGTGTAATCCACGCTGGAGGGTAGAACAGGAAGTCCGCACGAGGCAGCGGGTTTTTTTATTTTTATTTTCTAGGACCGCATACACTTTCGATCGTATTTCACTCAATCTCTATGCCGTATCTTTTCTTGCAATGCTATTCATCTGTCACGGTGAAACTTTCGACTCTTAAGCTCGTGATTTATTCGTAATAAAAAAAAAAAAGAGACCGGAAGTACACGCTTACGCTGTTTAAAGTCAATCTGGCTTGGTCATATATTTCAGTCAGGACATTCGCGCGATTAATATCGCATCAACGACAAGCCGGAAATGCACACTCGTGTTTTTTTTTTTAGTTCGTAGTTAAATCGAGTTTTAAATATATTATTTTTGCATATATCATGTTCACTTGTTTTTTTTTGTTTTTTTTTAAATTTTTTTAGTGCCTTTTGGAAAGTGTGGTTGCGTAGTAGATTGGATCCGAAATATTTTCCGAATGAAAAATAAACGCAACAAGCCCGATAAATATTACATTTTTTTTATTAAAAAATGTACGAAAAAAATTACACTTCTGGATCATTTTAGTTTGCTGTGGAATCAAGTTTTAATTATGTTATCGTTAATAATTCATGTTCACTTGTTTTTTAGTATCTCCTGAAAACTATATATATAGATATACATATATATGTCGCGTCAACATTTTCATCACAATCTATAAAAACTGTGAAAAAATATCCGAAGCATTAAACTCTTCGTAGTATAAAAAATCACCGGAAGTGCACGCTCATGCTGTTTAAAGTCAATCTCGCTTGGTCACATATTCCAGTCAGCACATTCGCGCGTTTAATATCGAATCAAGGACAAACCGGAAATGCACGCTTCTGTCTCTTTTCAATTAATAGTGTAATTATATATCGAGTTTTGATTATAACATTTTTAATAATTCATATTCGTTTGTTTTTTTTTAGTATCTTTTGGACACTATAGCTCTGTGTGTTTAGATTGGTTGCAATATATTTTCAGAATTCAAAATAAATGCAACAAGCACAAAAAAAATTGTTTGGAAAAAAAAAATTGAAAGAAAAATTCCACCTATGGTTCATTTTAGTCTATGGGAAAATCGAGTTTCGATTATATTATTGTTGATGATTCATGTTGACTTGTTTTTTAGTTTCTCCTGAAAACTATACGTACGTATATTGGGGCAACATTTTTTTTAGAATCTAAAAGAATCGAAAAAAAATATCCAAGGCATAGTGAAAAAAAAATTTCACCGGAAGTGCACGCTTATGCTGTTTAAAGTCAATGTGGCTTGATCATACATTTCATTCAAAACATTCGCACGATTAATATCGAATCAAGAATAACCCGGAAATGCACTTTCCAATAATATTATCGTTAATCGTTTAGTTACATTTACTCTCGGATATATTTTCGTCAATGTCGACAATATGAAAAATATTTCAAAAAATTTCTGAATCTAGCAAGATCGTGAAAAAAAATATTCGCTAAGCATCCAATTCATCACAGTAAAAAAAACATGATCTAAAGTGTATAATCAGCTTGTTCGTAGTTCATCCACCTGATAAATTTCAGACGGAAAATTCGCGCGTTAATATCAAATTAAGAACAACTCGGGAATGCAAACTTTCGGCCTATTTTAATTTCCAGTGAAACCAACTTTCGATTACATTATCCCGAACAATTAATTTCCACTAGTTCTCCACAAATAATATTGTAGAATAAAAGGAAGGAAAAAATGCCAATCCAATAAACATAAAATTAATCGGTCGCTGAAACAATAATTTTTCTTCGATTCGACTTCGAATTTGGCGAGCGGCGAACATTATTCGGCACACTTACACCGTGTCCGTTAGGAGCAGCGAAATACCGAACCGTTTGTCAAGACAGACGGAGCTTGTAATTTCTTCAACGGTCTCGTCGCATGCTCGCACAGTTATTTCTCCGCACTCGGCGTTCCGTAGTCCCGCACTTTAAACTCGCATAAATTTTTCTATCTTTTTTTTTCGTGTTTACTTTTAATTCCTGGCGTCCTCGAGCTTTCGAGTCTAATCGTCTAATCGTGACCGATAAGCGCCGAGTTCCAGGCTAATAACTCAAACCGAGCGGAATATTAAAGCGTCGACTTTTCATTTTCAGGCCGGGCATACGTGACCGGTTAACCAGAGCTGAAACGGTGCTTTCATCACATTGAGGCGTTTCGAGCGAGTTCCAAGTGCGCGCGGAGAGCACGCAGAGAGAACGATTCACCGGCGAGGCCCAGCGCGTTGCTCGCAGCCGCGAAGCGAGAAAGACACCTCTCGACGCGAAGAGCGCGGAAGAGGGAACTCGTCGAGGGAGCCACATCGTCGCGTCTCCTTCGTCGCCCGAGTCATGTGTTCTTCTTCGTGAGAGTTCATCGAGATTCATTTTTTATTTTTCCTGTGCTAAAAAGCCGGTGTGTCCTAAATAAGTTCCAAGCCAAGAAGTGAGGAATGTAAAAAATAAAAAATAAAAAACAAACGAACGTGTCGGAAAAATAAAAGATGTAGATTCGAAGTCGTGTAAAAAAGTCCCTGGCAAGAGGAGGATTTATTAAATTCGGGGTTTCCTAAATTTGTTCCAAGCTAACGATTTGAAAAAAATAAAATAAATTTTTTTTTATTGATTTATTTTTGAAGTGTGTCGAGAAAATAATTGTCTGGGAGCGAAACGCTGAGAAGAAACTGTTGTCGAAGATCGCCGGTAGAGAAATCCTTCGCCAAACAAAGGAAGACACACTCGGCCGAGTGAAAGAGAAACGAGAGGAGTCTCGACCGTTCGACCTACACGAGTCGACTGGCGAAGAGGCTCAGAGTGGGGGGAGAAGGAGGAAGCATCGACAACCCACGGTGTCCGAGAGGGAGAAGCATAATAACACACAGATCCATTTATCCGCACACACGACCGTGCGACTACGTGGAAGATAACTCTGTAGTATATCGCCGATGATCCGACCCGAGGATTCGTTGAGCGAATCTCCGAGAACTCCTCGAACGAATCTCCGAAGGACGAAGCTGCGGTCATAGAAAAAAAAATTATAAAAAAGCAATCCTCAGGAATAAAGTGAAGATTGGTCGGAAGTCGAAGGTGAAAAACTCTGAGGTGAAAAACCCTGTCGTTGATCGAAGGTGAGAACCGTGAAAGGACGTAGGAATCGTAGAAAAAAATCTGCAAAAAAAAATCCTCCAGAATTGAAAGAAGTTGGATTGGCAGCCGAAAGTCTAACGAGACTTCAAAAAACGAAGCTCAGATCGCAGAACGAAAAAACACCTCGGAACTAAGTAAGATCGAAAGCTGAAGATGGAAGAACTGAAAATGACAAAGCTCGGACCGTAGAAAAAAGTTCCTCATGAATGAGAAATTAATTCGGAAGCCAACGGCGCAAAATTTTGAGATATTTCGGAGGTGAGACTAGAGAGAACGAAACTCGCGTCTTATGTGAAAAAAAATTCCTCAGGAATAAGAAGTTGGGTGGTAAGCGGAAGTTGGAAAAACACTGAGGTGGATACCAATGTTCAGGGCCGTACGATGGCGGGGGCCCTGTCCGAGAGCGCCCCGAGGCCGGTTAGTGTCGTGACCGTTGAGGGCGTGACGGTGCAGCCGAATCAAGACGAAAATGTCGCGGCGGTTTGCGCCTCGCCGGACGTTCGAGGGCAGCGCAATGAAAACAACAATAATAACAGCAATGAGCAGGAGATCGCGACGAGCGGGCTTGTCCGAGAGGAGCAGCAACAGCAGCAGCAGCAGCAGCAAATATTGCCGAGGCCCGTGCGATCGTTCGCGTCGACGGAGGCTCAGACGGAACTGGCGGTTGGCTCGCGTTTGCTCGAGCCGGCGAGTCAACATGGCCGCTCGGGCCACGGAGCGCTGCACGTCGAGCAGCACCAGGCGAGCGAGGAACAGTTACGCGACGCGAGGAGACGGGAGAGGAGAGTCAGGCGGCATCATCGTCGGGCGATGAGAAGCTGCTCGATGCCACCGACCTACCCGGGCGTCGTGCCGGGCGGAGGATGCGTCGGGACCGTCGCCGGGGCCGGGGGAATCGGTGGACCGGCCGGCATGCCGCTCGTCCCGCCCGTCGGGGGTTTTCTTCATCCACCGCCGCCCCACCTCAGCCTCCGGGGACTCAGCTTGGGACTGCCGTTCCCTGTGCCGGCGAGCGTCTCAGCCTTCGGCAGGTCAGCGATATAGTTAAAAATACATGCACGTTCGGGAAGGTATTTTTAATCGATGCTTCCGAGAGCACCCGAAGAGACTCGGTCGGTAAGGCAAAACTGTAATTGTTTTTTCAAGTCAGCTCGACTTGGAGCTTCGTTCTTACGTGGAGCTGAACTCACAATGAAATTGCTTTATTATTATTATCGTTATTGTGGAGATAAAATGGCTGGTTGGAGTGAATAACAATTTAAATTGATTACAATTTTTGTTACCGACCGAGCTGGGGTCGGAGGGAATGAACTGGTGTCAGTCTTAATCTTCGGTGAGATCACGGCGTATATACGTAGATTAGTTTCGGAACGTGTTCTTAATCGCGGCTTCCGACGGCATCCGAAGTGGCTCGGTCGAGAACGCAAAACTGTAATTAATTTTTTTTCCGACACGCTGACCTTGCTAGGTCTACGATAAATTGTTACATAGAGTTGAGCCGATATTCGAGTAGTGTGATGATCGACTTTCAAGCGCAAATGATTGGCAGATGTGAGAAACCATTGAAAATCGTTTACAGTTTTTGCCACCGACTGGGTTGTTTTGGGTGGGAAAGTCAATTGGGCAGGGGAGCTTAAACAAGACTGTGGTAACAAGCTACGATCAATAATACCGGTCGTTCTCATATTATATTTATTACATCCATCAAATTTCACGAAATACGAAAATGAATAACGATTTTTTTACGCCATCCAATTCGGGCGGGCAAAAATTCCCACGAATTAATTTCAACCAACCGAGCGACGTTCAATAATACCGATAATTCTCGTATCCCATTAATTACATGAAGACCGAGTCTTTTTTCCACATACAAAAAGGGCGAAAAAAAAAACTCATCACAGTCATTCGTAGATATCGCCTCGGTGGGTAAAAATTACCGTCCAATCCGGCAAGGCCTATTTCAACTTCGAAGTAACGACGGCAATCTCCGCTCGCGCGTTATAATGGTCGTAGAACTGGTGTACTCGTATCGCAGCCGCATTGGCTCTCCGCTAGTGTGTATCTTTCTGCCGGCAGCCAGAGTGGTGTAAGTCGCAGTGTTCCACGGGAGACTCGCGCCCTTATGTTTCCAGATCAATCGATATGGTGTACCCGTGCAGTGCGAGGATAGCCGATCTCGGATTAAACGTCAGGGAGGTTTGAGTCTTTAATGACCGAACCGAGTCTCCGATACGGATTGTCGGCTTCTCTCCGTGCTGGCCGCGCGCGCCGCTGTAACGAACGATACGACACAGCCGGGTCGCTCTCTCCCACGGGGCAGCGCCCTCTGTCGACCGTTCCAATTATCCCCCTCGAGATCGACGCCGGGATGAGTCGCACGCTGTTTATCCCTACGGATCACACCCGAACCGCCTGCGAGCTTTTTTTTTTAGATTCACGGATTATTAACCGCGCAGCGGCAATCGTAGATGGGCTTACCGCGAAATTGAACGCCCGATCTTCGGCGTCAGATGCAACGGACACGGCGAGAGCGAGTTTATCGACATCCAGCGTTTGTTTAGAAGCGCGACCGAACTCGAAGGCGATAGACGAGACACACGGTACAGATCGGTCTTCGCGCGTTCTTCGTGTCCCGAAAAAAAAAATACAACGGCCACGCACTCGTGGCACGTTCTCTTTTTATTTTATTTATTTTATTTTTCGCCACGACTCTTGCGGGAAACGTATTTAAGGTGATCCTTTTTCGCTGCCTTGTGCGGTTTTGGCCCGTCTGTTCTTTGCTATATCATTCGATGAAAACAAATTCACTCGAAATATTCTGATCCGTGGTAATGATAATTGCAATTGGTGTTTTTATTATTGCGCATTAGCATGATAATCGTTTATGTCGATATAAATTTTCGCGGTCCGGAAAAAAACAACATTCACGCACTTCTAGCAAACTTTTGTTTTCGTTGCTTCTCCTTCACCCGACGCTTACGACACACGAGGCATTAATGTTAATTCTATTTGTTATTTCATGCAGTCTCGGCGAGCCTGCGCTTTGTTATATTGTTCTCTTAGAAGCGATTCTCCCTGAAGATTCCGACGCATAATACTAATAATGATTACTATTATATTTTCGACATCAACAAAAAAAAAAGTAAGCTTTCCATATAAGCGAAAACAATGCCGATAATCGAACCGCTGGAGATTGGAGAAACACAATAGGAAAAAACAAAAATGCCAATAAGTTATGAAATTTTTCTAATAATCTTGTGTCATAACGAATATTTGATAGTGAATTAATTATTCATAAGAGCCAAGGCATTATTTCCCTCACTCAGTTAAATTAATTGTTTAATGAATTTTTAATTCATGGGGTTAATCCGAGTTTGATTGTCAGCGCTCCGGCCCTCCTGGAAGTTAAAGACGATTGCGCCCCTCGCGATCCGTTCCTAAATCGCTGCCGAATGAATTAACAAGAATGTTGCCGCGAATGAGTGCGCTGTCGTCGTTACAATGGGAATAATAGCGATTGAGGAACGACGATAGCGAGGCAGGCCTCGGTCGTTTGTACGCACAAAGCCGGAGATTTCCCACGTGTCACTGAACTGGACTTTAATGTGGTACATGCTCGTAGGTGTACGAGGCGTATGTGCCAACGAGGATTTTCCGGGATAACGAGAGAGAGTAGTGCATCGCACAAAACGTTTCCTCCTCATCCCGCTCTGTCGCCTTCCCGGCCGCTACATTATTGCGCATTCATTCCACCGGTCTCATTAAATCTTACGTATTTCTTGGGACTTTTTTCTCTCTCATTTTTCCACACGGCAGGACGCGAATGACAATTATCCGACGTCAGTGGCAACGCGATGTCCAGTGACAGGGACGCGGTCCGTTGGAATATTTAATTCCTGCAGTTGGAGTGTCATTGCCGTTAAAAAAAAAAGTAAAACAGCCGTGATATTAAAAAATAAATAAATTTAAAAAAATTGGCTTACGCGAAGGGAAATATATTTTTTTCAATTAATGTATTTATTATTCTTTTGATGGGGGGAAAGAATAATCGATAAAAAGGACTACTACATTGATCTTGTACAATTGTAGATAAAAACAGACAATATCAATTTCACTGTGCTTTGTCGCGACATAGAACGTAAAGAGAGATTAGATATAAAAAAAAAAACTATTCGAAACATTACCAAGAACGTTCACAAAGAAAATTATTTTTTTAATACATACTTTCATTATTCTTTGAACGATATGTTGGCGAAATATGTTACGAATATAAAAAAACATATTATAATATTGTGAGAAAAAAATATTACATAAATATTACATAAATCTTATTGTCCCTCACGGTAGGCCGCGAACAACAATTATGCGTCTGTGACAACGCAATGCCCGAAGACAGGAACGTGGCTCGTTAGAAAAATACATTACCTGCACTGTAGTGTTCTTCCCACAAAAATGAAAATAACGGTAACATTTTGAAAACAAAAAAAAAAACCTTTACAAGACCCGTCAAAGCTTCTTCAATACCTTGCGATAAACAAACATGCCCGATACGTCACAAACATAAAATAAAAATAATAGTATGATGAAAAAAAATTACATGAATTAGTAAGAACTCTGATAATTTTATTTTCCACGATCGGAACACCGTCACAGACGATCGACAGAGTGGAATTTTATGCGCCATTTTTTTTACACAGGAAAAAATAAATAAATACAATACGTCACGATTTTTAGTATTAAGTCGTCGAGCCCCCCGTTTAATGGCCGTCTGCCGTGTAATAACGAAGTACACAGAATCGAGTCCATCCCCTCGGTATAATTCCGTGGCAAAGTGTCGGAGGCCCCAGCGCGAAGGGAGCATCAGTCATCCCGATAAAAGCCGCTCTTCGCCATTGCCTTCTCCCCTTCCACGGCCCTCGGCCGGCTCGTTCTCTTCGACGTTGCTCGTTCCCCCTCTCGCAGTTACGCAGTTATAAGTATATGTGCGAGTCGCTCGGCGCTACCGCTCTCCGGGACCCGAGCGGGCGGACTTAATTTTCGTGAATCATCGTGGGGTTCTTCTCCCGTGCCCGAGGCTGGTTCAGGAGCGAGAAAATCGGGGCCGATGGCCCGGATCGATGCGCCTGACTGAGGAGAATAAAAAGACGAAAAAAATGGGTCTCGATGCTCTCCGCCGCAAAAGCCCGAACGGGAAGGCCAGCGACGGAAGGAGGAACGAGAGAGCTCTTCGGAGAGAGTTTGATACTGTGTGTATGTGGTGAGGTGCGCGTAAAGCGTGGCGCGCAACAGGAGTGAACGAGTCGAGGGACGAAAGATCGAGCGAGAACCGCTGGCTATGCAACGTTTCTATAGTTCCAAAGTCGCTCGAGCTCGGCTCTCTTTCTCGTCTTAGGAGCGCTTCGCGCACGCCTCTTCTCTCGGCGAGCGCCCCTCGGAATACCTCGTTGCTCGTAAACACCAAAAATAATATTCCTTTCGGCACTCTCCGCTTCCGGATTTTTTGTTGTTTTCACTTCGGATAAGCAATCGAGTCGGATAAGCAATTGGGCGAGTGAGAGATCAACTGCGGTGAGAGATCGCAGCGCCAGCGCGCGACAAAATACTTCATTAATGACAAACAACGAGAATAACATTTCTTCTTTCTTTATATATTTATTTGTATGTTCAAAAAGTAGAACGTTTTACAAGGCTGCTTACGCTTTTATCCTAATATAGAATTGTAGTATAAAAAAAACAATATTGTAAAAAATTTCAGTTACGACTGTGACTAAAAATACACGTCGCTATAAATTTATTCTATTTCGATCGGAAAAGTTTCCTGCAGCTTCAGTTTGGATAGCCCGAGAGAACCATCTTGTTGTTTAACTATTCAGACCTTCTACGGATAATGGCGCTGGGAGTGGAACTAGTGAGAAACTGGCGATCAGCCTGCGATGAGAAATACCAAACGAGGGTAATTTTGTTCGGAAGCCATTTTGTTCAGACCTCGGCTTTGGGGTGGAATTACGAAAAGACGATTAAGTTTATTGTTTTCTGCGAGTAGAATATCCGGAAGGGACATTGTTTAACGAAATTCTTTAACAGTTCTTTCGGTCAGCTGAACGGCGACAAGAGGGCGTAAAAAAAGTTTGGACAAGACATAACCTCGAAATTTTTTTGTTACGATCGAAAATTTTTGAGAAAAAACTCTATGGTTCTCAAACCATACAGTACAATGTTTTTTCGCTCTGACCATAAATCTAATGTCAGTTTCGTGCGCAAAGCGAGAGCGGACGTTGGTAAATTCCTTATATTATTTATTTTCTTTTTGTTGCACGGCTTACGTTCATCGTCGGTGCTTCACAGCTTCGGCGTCAGACGCAGCCAATCAGAATACGATTTAGTCCGCCAATAATACTCTCTCGATACTTTCGATTCTTTTTTTTTCTTTTTGGGAATATTTTTTTTAGGTAGAATTTTCTTCTATTCTCTCTGCATCCTCTGCGTCGCGCGGGTATAAATATCGGTAGAGGCGCTCGTTTATTTTAGAAAAACACACGACACCCTATAAATAACGAACAACCCCAGCACCCACCTGCTGATTGTGCAGGCCCTGTGAATGAATTACAATTTAACCGAAATAGAATCGCTCTGTCTAAGCGTTCGGCAACTGGACGAATAAGAGCGTATTGTTCGTCGGTCAAGTGCTGGATTTTTTTTATTTTCTGGGATCAAACTGAGAAAGAGCCCTTTTTTATTTATCTCGCCGGTTACGTAACTAATATTATACGTATTTTCGACTTACGTTGTACCGGGACGAACGCATTACTGATATTCGTTTGGATATATAATTCTCAAATGGAATTGTGTATCTCTTAAAGTGTCCATTAAGTTTCTCCAGTACAAAAATATCCAGAGTTTATTTTATTTAGTGGAAAATGCCTCGCGGTTATGACAAAATTATTCGTGCGATGGTCGGACAGTGAATCGTTGAACAATGCATATAAAGTAAAACTGTAATTTGATTGTTGCCTTATTCGTAATGAACGCTGTAAATTATTCCCATAGAAACATTACCTATACCCAAACAGACTGGGAACAAAAAACCCAACAAAAAAATCAACCGCAACAAAACAAATATATAAAAAATTAATAAATCAATAGTATAAATCGATAGGCTATGACACAATTAAAATTAGTCGCACGAATAATTTTTCCATAGTCTTCCATAACTGGTATGATTAATTTTTTCATATTCGTCCTCCGTCGGACGTTTGGACACTTCATACAAATATTATAACGACCCGAGCGGAGAAGAATTAAGAAACCGAGCATCTTCGTATAATGTATTCCATCGAAGACTTTATATCATTGAATAGCGATGCGTATGTGAGGTAGATTAAATTAAACCCAGAACACTTATGAAGCACAACTAAATGGAACGAATACAAAAAAAATTCGAAAAAAATAATTTTAAGCAAAAAAAAAAAAACAAAAAAAAGTTAGATAACCCTTTCAACCAAGGTAAAATGTTCATATTGCTTCCTTTAAATTGAGGCAATCGCAGGTTCACAGTGAGAACCCATGACTCTTCCACGAATCAATCATTCTGTTATTTGCGAATCCGTTAAGTGAATTTCACTGTTCATCCGTTATCTACAAATCTATTAGGTACTGGATCTCTTGCGAGAAACGCCTTACCCATCCCGCCATCTAACGTTGGCCACCTTGACGGACGAATAATATTTCGTAATTCGTCCGGTTGCCGGAGGTCCCGACATTCCGAAATAGAATATGCCCTGCCCCAACGTTGTAATCGATTTCACGATAAACGATATTTTCAACGGCGCTCCTCTCCATTCTACTCCCACCTCTCTCATCGTTCTCCAATTTCCGCTTCGCGAGGTAGCACGAACTTCCGTTTTTCGTTATAAAAAAAAAAAAAAAAAAAAAAAAAAAGACAATAAAGTATGAATCGACGAGTAAAATCCCTGTTCACGATAGCAGCGGCACGTACAATCGTGGCGGTCAAACGATGAATTACAATAAAAGTTTCTTTTCAGGCCTTCGCCACGGTGGATCACGGCAATTAGAGTGTAGAAATTGTGTATTATTTTTTTCTTTCAACCCATCGTCGAATTACGGTGGAAAAAAAAAACGAAGCCGTTGTTATTGTGATTCTTATTCTTATGGGCGTGATATCGGTGAATAGGCTGACTAATGACTGACACACTTATTGAACCGTGCATAATCGTCGATCGCTACCGTTCGCGTCGCCCCATTGAGAAAAATTTCACTTTTATACATATCGTCCCGAGTTCGTTGCCGTTCGGCGAACGAACGAAAATAAAATCCTCTTTCGGAACATTGAGCACAAAAAAAAAAATGAAAGTTTCACCGAGGGAAGACTACGAAGATAAACGGTAGACGCTCTAATTGGAGGATAACAAAAACTTTCCGTGTTTATTGACATGCAAATGCTTCGAACGATATTTTCGGCCAGGAGAAAAAGAAATAATAAAATAGGCCGTAACTTCCTATTCACGTTGCAAATTATTTCAAATCGCTCGAATACCGGGTAAAACTGCACGTACTCGAAACAAAATACGAAACACCGAAAATGTAACACCTTGGGGTAAAATGGAACACTTTGGGGTGAAACGCCACACCTTGGTGTAAAATGGAAGACCTTGGGATAAAATAGAAGACTTTGAGATAAAATTGAACACCTCGGGATAAGACGTAATACCCTGGGGCAAAACGGTCCATTTCCCACAAACTTTCCACCGAAAAAACAACTTAAATTTTTTTCACTGGTCCATGTTGCACCCTTGCCTTCCACTAAGTGTACAGGACACTTAATCTATTGTATTGAAAGAGAGGCCATGGTTATAGAATCTTGAGGCCAAACTCTACAAATTTACCACACAAAAAAAGTCCTAATCTCAAATTAAATTGAATCGTAATCGACTTTACTGGTCCGTTTTGCCCCGCTCTCCGTCGCCAAGTGTGTTCATTGTGGTACCACGAAAGGAGAAGCCACGATTATCGAAGTGCCCGAGCACTGTACAAACAGAAAAGTTACGTCGCTTCGTGCACTTTCTATTCCAGTCTGCGAGGTCGTTTTTTTTTCTCTTTCCCCTCACATTCGAATCGCAAAATTCATCTAAAATATCCGCAAGTCAACGGATAATTTTCTCCCTCGAGCTCTAATAATTGTTTCGAATTGGCCGGCCCGGTGATCCGAGCGAGCAAAAAACCTTTCTCTTTTACGACGATGCGCTACGGACTCTGCCCGGTATCGCTCGATTCTTGACTCGTCTCATCCTCTCCGAGACGTCCTTTCCCATTCTATTTTTTTAAACCTGCAACCCAGCTTGCGTTGCGTCGCACGAAACGAAGCCCACGAGAGTCTGTGTCAGTGGGTCAATCTATATATATACATATGTATATCTATATATGTATAAATGCTTATACATAAATTTATGTACACTGGGTGTATATAGAAAGGACAGTGACGATAGTGGTTGCCTTGAACTATAGATATATACATGTACATAAAACGATGTACGCTTAACAAGCTCGTGTTTCTCGTTACAGGGACGCCGTGCCGAAGCAATGCTGCGGGCTGGGATCGCCACCGGTTCGCTGGTCCATCCTAGGAGTTGGAATCGTTGGCCTTGTGTGCGCCGCAGCCGGTGCTCTGCTCGGTGCCCTCAGGGCTACCGGACGAGATCACATCGCCGTTTCCCTTCTCATGATCGGTGAGATTACAATTCCTATCGATCCTCCATCAATCCGAATTCCCACAAAAAAATCGTTCAGGAAATCGCTGTAACGATGGCGAACGATGAAGAACGTTTGAGTCCTTGGCGAGAGTTTTTTTGCCCGATTGTTTTTTTTTTTTTTTTTCCCGTTTCGTATCTCGTAATGTTTTTCGGAATTTCTCATATTTAATTCGTACTTTGAAACTGTTTGCCGATATTTTATCCAATTCGAGGTTCGAAAGTTGTCGCCCATTTTTTAATTTTTTAGCTTTTTTTTTAGTATATCGCATATAGTACGTCAAGTTACCGACGGAGAATCGTGGAGTGCGGTTTCGTAAACGCGTGCAAGCTACCGGACAGAACAGTTTTCATCGCCGACGTTGCTCGTTGACCTCGGTAGAGTTTTTTTTTCCATAATGGGCGATGTTACTATTAAAGATAATGGTATTCATTGCCACGACGAGACTCGTAACTGCGCTCTGCGAATCGATCCGTTCGTGGAATTCAGCGTGGCAACAAATAAGGCTCCACGGGCCCGCGCGTACGAGCTAAACTCGGCGGCTCGAGCGACTCTGTGTATCAAACTCGTCCTCCAGCTCTGTCGCAATGTCACGCGCCTGTGAAACCGATATATGCGAGTCCTTGTTTCTGTAATCAACGAGCTCCGGTCGGTTTAACAAGAGCCGCGTGCAACCTCGTCCGAACTCTATTATGGGGTGAACAAGAAAAAAACATCGAACAAAACTCAGTTACGAGACAGGGAATGCGCAACTTGAGGCAGCACGTGTGCGCGCTCGTCCCTCGTTGTTTACGTTCTGAAGAGCGAGTGTCGCGTTAAAAATAATATACTCATCGCATGGCGCGTGACAAATTTCGGTTTGTATGGCCATTATATTAATTCCGTCGCACGAAACGAAGTCCTCGGTCCGATTGCGCTTCGTCAGCGAAATCGTTAACTCGGATTAATTGTGAACGTCTATTTCCGGTCGCTCGGCGCGCATGTTTCCAAACTCGCTCAATGGATAACCGCCGATAATAGTCACGGATGGTAATAGAGTGGGAGCGGCTAATTGATCGACGTACGCATCTTACTACACCGCCACCTACGTTCCTCCGTTGCGTTATCTTTTACGCGCGACTGCGCCGGGTCGTTACGTTCGGCCTCGCACCGCCGATGTGTATCGTTCGTCGACGGAAAATGCGTCGCGGATTTTTTCAATTGTATTTCTCTTCAAGACCGAGAGAGACGTGTTCTCATCGGTATTCGACGAGCGAGTCGATCGCGACACCTCTCAATTGCGTTTCGTCCGTGCACGGACAACTGAACCGTCGATTCTCGAACTCTGCATTATTGACGACGCTCCGGCGCGATATCAACTGCGATTTTTATCACCGCGGGATTTCCCTGATGTACGAAAACTTTTTCATTACTCACTTCCGCTTTGAACATCCGAATATTTTACCGGAAGTGATATACAAAAATAGTCGCTACCTCAGCTAAAATATTATTTTTCGCCCGGTAGTGACGTCATAAAAAAATATATCACTTTCGGTACAAAACAAAATAAGACGTTCAAACCAAAAGTCATCTCGTACCGAAAATACGTTACTTCCAGTCGAAGTAATGATATTTTCAAACCGAAAGTGACGTATTTTCTTTACGACGTCACTTACATTTTAAAAATAGGATTTTCATGTATATATGAACGTATCAACGGTAAGACGTCCCTTCCGGTCGAAAAATTCGATTTTCAAACCAGAAATGACGTTTCTGAGATATGACGTCACATTCGGTGAAAAAATGTCCAATGTCAAACGAGAATTTAAGTATTTTCGGTACGACGTTATTTCCGGTAAAAGAAAACGGATATTTTTAAACCGGAAACGACAACGAACTGTTGCAGTTAAAATTAAAACACCCATGATTTTCGGGCAGTCTATTGACTTCCTGACGGAAAATGACTTTTGGCGCAAATGCGTTTGGCTGAAATGCTAGCTCCCTGAAAAATTTCTCCAATCCCGCCTCGAGAATGCCAGAGTGCACTGAATCCTCTTTTTTTTTTGTTTTTTAACCTCCCGCAGCTGGAAACTCAATACCAGTGGCGAGAGTCTTCCCGAGAGATCAGCGCTCTCGCTACTCGTTCTTCCATGAAATTACTCACGGAAAATGTATTACAGCTCGGTGGTACGCTTCCGTGGCTCAAAAAAATCTCGATAAATTACACCGCTCCGTGGAGCTTGATTCAAACAATCGAGAATAAAACTTTGTCGGCCTTACCGTATGGATCTGATTTTAGTATTCGTAGAAAATGAGGAAAAAAATAAATCCCCGTACGAAAATTCACGACGCTCGTACACGAGTGCGGACGCACTCGTTCCGAGCGTCGGAACGGAACGGCCATGGCGGACGGGCGAGCGACACCTAACCTATAAAATAAAACGCGATACATGGGTAATGGAAGCGCGAGCGTAAATCCAGCATGAGCGTCGTTTATACGGAACCGTGGCGGATGAGGAGAGTGGTCGTGTCTGCGCCCGGCCGAGATCAGCTAAGCGAAAAGCGAATGATTCAGGTCGTGCGGGCGTTCTGTTACTTTCTAAACGCTCGCCCGGCAAAGCTGTAACCTGCGACCCGGAGAATGGGCCGCCGTTCACAATGGCGAAGCCGGTGGTGATCGCTTCGAACCGAGCACCTCTCCGACTACGCTCGACGATTCCGTAGTATTATACCGTACACGACGATCCCTCCCTTTCCCTCCAGCTCACCCACACTGCGTCGGCCACGCGGAGAATAAGTAAAAGGACTAAGGCTCTTTTCGTCGTCGAGTCCGTTTCTATGGATGCGAATACTACCGGCTGAAAACGGAATCGAAACACTGTGTCGTCCCGTACTGTATTTACGTGTATATATATGTATACATGTGCATGGGGCATTCCCCGTCAAATCGTCATCTCGGGTCCCTCTGTCGATTTCGTTCATTTTTCTTGTTTTTTTCAATTTTCTCACGTTATCGGTCATATTTTTTGTGAATCCTCGGATAGACGGTTTTTGAAAAGGCCATTTATAAAAATCTGAAAAAATTAACGCCTATTCCATGATGTAAAAAAAAAATGTTGAAGTACCCATTTTATGTTTATATTTTTATTTTTCATTGATATCGATTGTGTTTCAGCTTTTTGGTGTTTTTGTGTAAAGTGCCGAAAAATTTTACATCCGTTTATTCAAGATAGTTACGACCCATTGGAAAATTAAAATAATCTTCAATTGTGGTATCAGAGAGACTAAAAACTTGAGAAAAAAAGGCAGTGAATATTGAAACCCCATTTTCGTGTCGTGTTTAATTGTTGCATTTTGAATAACAGATTCGGTGAAAATTTTTAATGATTTTTGATAAAAGCCTTTTCGGAATTGGTTTCGCGAGGATTTCAAAATTGAACTCGTCGTAAAACAATATCAGCGAAATTCCAAGACCCTTCCGGGTCGGTGTGAAGGCATGGCATTGAAATCTAAAAAAAAATCGCCGGTGTGGGAAATGGGCCGCTGATTAAACATGGAACGCCCCATACGCATACATAAATGTCGCCCCCACGAACTAGTCGTACCCTACTGTTGTAACAATACAAAAGATTCTAATCCACGCTCGAAGAGATTGAATATCCGTGGACGAAAGCTGCGCGGTATACGCAGCTCTCTCGTCTCTCACAGCTCTTTCCCCTCTCTCCGACGATAGACGTGATGGGATAAAGATGTATTTGTTCTCGGAGTGGTGTAGCAGCAGCTCTTCCATCACCCGGTTTTCACAGTCGGAGAACCCGCGCGCCGAGAGACCTCTTACGATTTTATTCTTTCTAATCGTTTTGTCATATTTTTTTTCCTCGTTCTCATCTTTATTTCTTCTCTTTTTTTTTTTGTACCGACTCTACAGGAATCGGAGTCGTTCTTGTGACGGTGAGCGCGGTTGCATGGCGAGTCACCAGTCGAGAAAATTGCGGCAGCTTCTTCGGTTTCACCGGTATCACAGGAAGAATACCACCGGCCAGGCCGATGCATCCTTACGCTGCCATGATCTACCCGGAGTTTCAATTCAGGACTCCTCCACCGAGTTACCAGGCAAGTTGCTATTATGATTATTATTATTGTTATAAGCTTTCGAACGCTGGGTTTCGTTAGATTTATATTATATTCTATAATGTCAATAAAACTGAGAGTCTCGTCTAAACTTTTCAACGTATATAATTTTATTGCTTCAAAGAAACGAGAAGCGTCGAGAGAGAAACGTTTTTGGGCTTTTAAATTAAATTCTTTCGCATTCTTGAATAGATTCTTTTTAACGAAAAAAGAAATAAACAACCCATTCGAAGTTGTTCGAAAAACAATTGATCACAAAAATGTTTGTTACCAATTTTTTGAAATGATAAAGCCACGTAGAATGCACTATGCGACGTTTTTTTTTCTCCCTGAGTCCACAAAGTTAAGAAGCATTTGTCCGTACTTTGCCAGCTCATTATTATTATTATTATTATTATTATTATTATTATTATTATCATTATTATTATTATTATTATTATGCTTATTATTATCATTATTGATACATTTATGAAAGGTATTTAAAAATGTTCCGCTGAAAGAGTAATGAAATGTTCGCAGGCCAGCATGCAGGAGTACAGGCTTCGGTTGTTGCTGCTCGATCGTCTCCAGCCTACGTCGTCGCCGCCACCGACTTACAGATCAAACGCCGCCAGCATCGTGGGTACGGCATGCGCGACGAGGGAAAGCCGACCGCCGAGTTACTGCGGCCGTGCGAACGTAACTCCCACGGCGACACTGGCAACCTCGAAGAAAGACGCCAATCTCGTGAGGATCGTACAAACAGAATCCGAACCGGTGATACTGAGCGGTGATCAAACTCCGCCAGTCACCGCGGTCGAGGTTCTGGCTCATCTGTGAACGCGCGAGAGCGACGCGAGAAGAAATGAATGTAAACGCGAAGCGTCGATTTACCGTGTTGTGTGTCGATTCCCGAGCGTGTAATTCACTTCTCGTTCGAACACCGTCGATACAGGCGAAAACTACGAAGCGCGCGCGGAAGTTATCGACTTTTAGATAAAACAACTCGGACGTTAGGGCTCGTCGACCGCTCTTCAATGTATTTCTCTCATCTCGACCGGTGCTCGACGCATAGTTTTACAAAACCTTCAACAATCGAGACCCGAGCTTCGAGCATAATATTCCTCGATGGGATGTTTTTTCTCTCTTTATCCCCCCCTCTCGCCGCCCGTGAAACGGGGGCGAGACGACCAATCTCCCAGCGCCGAGTTCGGCCGTTAGAATCGTCAGAGTCCCCTCGCACAAAGACTCGGCTCGGGTTTATTGACCGGGCAATCTGCAATTTTGCGCCCGCGATCAAACGGCAACTCGAGTATTTGTATTCGTAAAGAGGAAAATAATGAAAAAAAAATTTTAAACGAACGGGCGGTCTGTGCGAGAGGCCGAATGGAATATGTAACGTTCAATCGTCAGATAGATTCGACGTCTTTAGCCATATTATAGCGTATTAGATTTTAAAAAACAGGACGTAAGATGGAAATGATAATATCGGGAGAGATTTGAACACGTTACGAAACAATTGTACAGTAAAAATTATGTGTGTAGTCTTGTATAGGGCGTGCGTGTAATGTAAGATATATATATATATATATAGATATATATATATATATTATAGAAAAAACTGGAAATTTAGCCAAACTTGCGAGATAATGCACTGCCTATTACGCTACAAAACTGTAGTGAATATATTTTTCGAGAAAAACAAAAATGCTGGGCTGCAGACCCGAGTCGCGATGTGCCGTAATTGTTCGCCTTTTGATCCTTGATCTGTGTATTATCCGGAGGTTATCGAGTCTCTCGAATAGCCGGAGGAATGTGCCGGTTAATTTATGCTTAATCCTCGGGCCACCTGGCCGGGGCAGTGAATTGTGCAATAGACGTGTGCAAGAGCTCTCTCGTCCTCGCCACGGTTCACACGCAGGCTTTCGCCGAGGTTTGATGCTGGGATAATAAAAAATATGCATGAAAGATGACAGGGGAAAAACAAACCACTAAACAACACGACAATAGCTATGTTTTTACGACGCGTGGGTAGTACGCGTAAAGTAGCCACTGAATGAGTATTAGTATTATTAGGTAAAGCAACGAAGAAAGAAAAAAAGATTAAGATAAAAAGTAAACACGTAGACAGTCGCGGCATTGCCGCTTGAGATTTTCGTAGGATTTACGAGGAGTTTTACGACTAGAAAAAGTCAAGGAGGATGTTCTTTCGCATAGGCAAACATTGTTCAGGGCCTGGCAATGTGATTTGTATCCTACAAATCGCACGGATGCGCGATTCAAAAAAATTACGAAAACAGCGAATTTGCCGAACTCAAGGAAGCGTGAACGCGGCCGGTAATTGTATTTGCAGATGCTCAGAGACGGAAATTATTTTTTCGCCGAGTAAACGCTACTCGAGAGTTCATCTCGCGGTATTTTCGGGATAAAAATGTGTACAAGACTCTAGCATGATCCGATGGTAAAAGAGACAAAAAAAAACGAAAAACTGGAACATCCTGATCTTTGGGCATTCATCGATTAACCTTTAGATACACAGAGATAGACATTCATTTACTGGTGAGTAAACGCTTCTGGTGAATTTATTTCGCGATTGTTGAGGAACGAAGAATATCTCAAAAATCCTCTGGCAACAACAAAAACTAAGAGTATATTGAGAACTCTCGGATCGATAAATGGGATCGGTAATTGGTATTCCGAATGCACGGAAACAGGAATTTATTTACTATCGAGTAAATCCTCCTCTAGATTTTTTCTTGCAATGTTTGAGATACAAAAAAATTTGAAAAGTTCTCAGGTAGGATGATTAATCTACGCGTAGACATGGAAGAAAGGCACGAATGTAGTGAACGGGTGGAGACGAAGGGAGAACAAATGTCGTGTAAACTATTAAAGACGTAGAATTATTCCTGTTCGACTCAGAGATAAATTGGCTTCGAATTATTGTGACAAATGAGCGCTTACGGGCATAATTTACTAATGTCTCATAAGCCTTATTACGATACTATACATAGTACGGATATTAATATTTTTTTATAAACAAGTACCGTTGAAAAAAAAACTTTCATCACTGTATGCATGCGGTGAGCGCGTTTACAGCGGGGCAGTGCTCGACGAACCAACGCTTTGAACTGTTTAAAGTTCTTCGAACTATAAAAGAATATAAAAAAATGAATGATAGAAAAGGAAAGGAAAACAACCAAACTCGCAAATGATTCGTGATACCAGAATGATTTATAGTTAAATTAAGTCATCGATCGAAATAAAGTAGTTCCTTAATATCGTAGACAAACTTGTATATTGACGAAGAAATAATTAAAATTATTTAACTTCAATCGAAATATTAATCATTTTTTTCTTAGTTTTTTTGGTCTCCTCGTGGGATATTCGAGACGGTGTCACGCAGCGACGACAGTTTTCTGAACGTCGGCACGTATGTCGCGTGAAAAAAAGAAAACGAAAAAAAATTATAACAAAAAAAAGCAATATGGAAAACTGTAAAGTTAAATACAATTTTTATGTACACTGGTCCGATGTACATAAATCGCTTGTCCGTTGGCTCGTTGAAAACAAATAAAAAACGGCTTTAAAACGGCGTGCGGGAAAATGTAAATTTAATATCTAGCCTTTGACTAGTGTTCGTGGAACAGCCCAGATCGACGTCCAATCGTTCGTTCACCACATGTGCGTTTCGCGTATTTCGCTGATGATGTGACCGGCCTGGGTCAGCGCCTGCAGAAAGAAGAAAAAAAACGTTAAATTGACAATTAACAAGTACGAAATAACCCTTCACGTGCGGAATCCTAAATGTATAAGGACTTCGAATCCTGACTATTCGCATTGCGCGATATGAAAATCGTTATGACTAAAAAAAATTGATCATATAGGAAATCGAAAAAATCTCCTTTGAAAAATAATATTCACAATATCATATTTATGTGAATAATATTTTTATCGGCAATATAAACGTGTATTACTGTTATTCAAAATTTAAATTTCGAGTAGAAAAATTATCGCGTACCAGTCTGTAATATTCAATACAAAACCTGGTACATTCAATTTGATGTACAATGGTGATAAGAAAATCTTTTTCTTTGAAACTAAGGTGAATTATCGAATAAAAATTGAGATATTTTTATAGTAAATTTTAGTAAATTATTAAAAACAAAGTATTTCGAATGTTTTTAAAAAACGAAACATTAATTTTTCATTATTATTTAACATTAAATTTGATATATGACTTTTTGTATACAATTTTCTATTCAGATACATTAAATTTTATACGATGTTTTTACAGCGTAGTCGCGCTAAGCCCTTGCACGTGAAAGGTTAAAACGAATCAATGAAACATACGAAAATCATACCTTGAGCATATCTCCGGCTTCCTTGCGCCTCACGGCGATGTGCTCGCTCTCGTTAAGCAGAGCCTCGGCGTGATCAGATTTGTAAAGATGAGTAACAAGCTCGCTCTGCAAGTTGTCCTTAACGAAATTCACTAGGAAATGCATAACAGCCTTAGGCACACTGTCCTGAATGGACTTTCGAACAATGTAGAAGTAAGATTTAATGAGGCGCTCTGGAAAGAAAAAAAACCATTCGTTAACAAAATGTAACTTGAGTTTTCGGCATTAGGTCTGATGTTTTTTCCTACTTGAGTTATAACCATTGAATTTTGAAAACCTGATACACACACACAACCAGAGTAAGAAAATTGTAATATTAGAGTACTGGAATAAAGCTGTTTATGCAACAATTGGTACATTAAACTAAATGTACGATTGTGATAAAAAAAAAAAGTACAGTATATAAACGTTCTTTCGATCCAATAACTTACTTCAACATAACTGCCGAAATCCATCAATTTCTCACAACAATTCTACATTAAATTTAATGTACCAGTTATTGTACAAATACTTCCAGTCTGTTGCTTGAAATTTGCAATCTTTTTTTAACAGTGCTTGCACATGCGTACATATTTTAATTCAGGCTTGTTTTGTTAATGCGATTTTTCGACGTTTTGAAACACTCCGACGATGTCTACATGAAAGGCTCGAAATTCGAAAGAATATCGACATAAATTATTGGGCGTTTCTCACGTACCAATAACGTCGCAATCACGTTGCTCTCGATCGCTCAATTTCCTCGAAGTCTGCATGGGCACTTCAGGCAGGAGATTGACAGGTTTCTGTTGCGGCGAACCTCTCTGCGGTATCTCGGCTGGTAGACTGTTCGAGTTAATATTAGCGCCATTGTACGGCGAGGTTGCGCCGTCCCGGTTTCGTACTGGCGAAGTGTCAGCCGTACTGGCGGACTCGGTGCGCCCTTGCGGCAGGATACTGTTGAGCAGCCAGTGATTCTGCTGGACCTGCAGCTGCAGCTGTTGTTCCTTTTTTTCGTCGTAAAAAACACACGAATCGTCTCGGCTATTTGCAGCTTTTGAACTCTGCAGCAGGGATCGGGAGATCGAGATTGCGATGAAAAAGGAAACAAAATGCAATGAGAAAGAGAAAATTCCTCGGCGGTTACTAAGAAGAGAAGGTCGCATCAAATTGCAATTAATTTTTCGAATTCGTAGGTAAAATTCAATTCTATTTGTGTGGAGCATTCCCTATCATTTTGAACTGAATTTAATTCATGTCTTGGATTGGACTTTCGATTCCTTCAATGACTGAACTAACTCGCAGACGCACTTATAATTTATTATTTAAAAAAAATTGTATTGAAGAAAAAAAAATAGGATGAAATAATCGGTCGATTATTTTAAAGGTTTTTTAAAGGTTCTTTACCAAAAATACAGTACTGCAGTATTGCATAAACAAGTGGTCAAGCCATAACCCATAGTCGATAAATATTGTTTCGTTATTTCGTTCAATTTCCGTTAGGCAATAATTATTTTTAAAAACAATATGAAACATAAAAGATGATTAATAATTGTAAATAATTTTTTGTACTAAAAAAAGCTTTAGCCCTTTCGATCGGTTACACAAAAGATCGTTGAGTGAGTCCAGTCACACAAAGAATCGCTGACCTAATCCAAGGTGTTAAAGGTTAGGCCCAGAATCGAAATGGTACAGAAAATGCTGCACATCCTCTTAAGCACAGTCGTTTTTAGATATTTCGTAAAAAAAAAACTGCTGATGGCAATATATCGAGATGCGATATAAAGGATAGTAGTAACGCGTGCCCTCCCAGTGACCAGCAAAGGAAAATGAAAAATGTGGGGAAAAAAGCCGAAAAGTGTACTTAACGAGGGATCGAACAGAGCTCACCGATTCCGCTTGGGATGTCGCTGCGGCGCCGATCGCCGGTCCATTCGTGTTCGCGCTAGACACGTGCCGTCTGCTCTGATGCTTGTGAGGGAGTTCGTTCTCCGCGCTCTTCAGCAGCGACGAGACGAGTGCGGCGTCTTTGTGAAAATCCGGATGCTTGGTATTAATGTAAGCGAGCTCAATGGCAACTAGATTCTCTACCATCGAATTCGTCGTCGGCAATCTTCTTCTCAGCAGATGAGTCACGGTGTCGACGATTCTCTCGTGAAGCTTCGGGAATCGCAGCATCTCCTGCTGCACCTCGGTGCCGCAGTGCTGTATTATTCTCTGCATTTCCTCATGAACGAGCTCGACGCAGCGCAGCGACGGTTCCTCGAGCCGACGGATTTGCCGTTTGACGAGCAGCTCGAACGAGACCTCCGGCACGAAGAGGGCGGGCCTCGGACCGGTCGCATTTCTGATCGCCGTGAGTATGTCCATTTTTGTTAATCCGGCGAGCGGATGAATCGAGTCCAAGGTCCTGCCGAAGGTCTCGTGAAAAATGTAACATATTCGAGCGCCGCCGCACAGCTCGGTCGTCTCGATGTTCCGGGCCGTACCGTCGATCGTCGAGCAGTAGCTGCTGGCAAATTTCGTTATTATCTGAAGCAAAGTCTGACTCTTGTCGGATACGTCGTCCCCGTACGAGTTCAGAAGAGTTTGAAACTGCGAGACCATCACGTTCACGCGAGTCTGCGGGAAGCGAAGAAAATACAGTTATTAAAATGCCAACATAAAAATAACAAATCGAAGATTTTTTTGTATTAATTATAATTTGTGGGCGCACCTTGAGATCCGGAAGGCAGTCGCGGATGTGGTGCATGAGCAGACGATTGAGAGTCTTCGCGAGATACGGCGTACCGTTCCGGTTCGCCAGGGTCGGATATTTGCGCTGCAGGAACGCCGCCTCGTCCTTCAGGGCGTCCTGGATTGTCTTATTGTTCATTATGTCCTGTTGCGAGCGATTCACGACGCCGATTATTCCTAGCTTCACAGGAATCACTCGACCGCAGAGAATATCGATTGCGTCCGTTCCTTAAGTGATTAAGAAAAATAAGTGAATCGATCGTGCATTTTGGGATAAATATACATCGATAAAACGACCTTGAAAATAATTTGTCTTCCTTATTTATAACAGGTTTTACGGTACATCGTCTATGAAGAAGCCAAAATCGATCGGTGTTGATCAGAATATTATATTTGCGTGCACCTCTAGGAAGATAGCTCAACCTCTACACAATTACCTGCAGTCACGGAGTTTCGAAAAAATTCAAAATCCTGTAAAATTTGTCTCTCGAATGTCCAATAAGTTCTCAATCTTTACAAAAATTGAATTCAAGAAGCAATGTAACTCTACTGGCGTACCTAAACTTAACAAGCTTTCTTGGACCATTTGCCGGTTATGGTCGTTTTAAATTATGCAAATATATCTCGTAAAAACACGCATAAATCTGGCCGCCAGCTAGAAAATGGATTTCCCGACAATTTAGCGTATTGTAAGTACTATGACACTAAAATCTTAAATTTTTTTTTATCACAAAACCAGGCTTTTTCTTCAATACAAAAAAAAACAAGGTATACGAATAAAACGACCGTTGAAATAAACGAATGAATTACCAGCGTCCATGAGATCAAGTTTAGTGACAACGGCGAGAGTGCGCCGGCCGTCGGGATCGACGTCCTTGCTGAACTTCAGACTCTCGCTGCAAGCCATATCCGTATTGGCGGTAACGACCGCCAGTATTATCGAGTTTGGATTGCATATGTACTTGAGAACAAGGCCTCTTATCTGCTGCTCTATGTCCTCCGGCTGATCGCCCACGGGCACTTTCGTAATACCGGGTAAATCTATAAGGGTCAAGTTCACCACCGAAGCTGAGAATATCTTGAGATTTATGGGCTCTGGGCAGATGCCTTTGTTCGCCCCTGCCATTCTGTCCGTCTCTGCATCGATCTCTCTGCGGATATCATTAAAATCCTTGTATACTTTGTTCTTGGTATGCAAAAACGTTCCCCACTCTTCCAGATCCAGGGTTCCATCTTCGGCGCTCCGATTCTCACGATCCTCCTTCGGAGTATAAACTAGCTGGAGAACAAGCGGCCTGCGTGTGACTATTCCAGTGCCTCGAGGAAGGAACGACCTTCCCACAAGGCTTTCTATAACCGATGACTTTCCGGAACTCTGACAAAAAAATATAAAATTAATTTTTTTCAATAATTGTTACACAATATTAACGTAACTTTCTCATGATTCAATTTCTTTGTGATGTACGCAGCTTCACAGTTTTAATTGCTGCTGTTGTCTGCAATCTATTGTTACCATTATGAAAAAGACTAAATGTATTGAATAAAATTAAATAGAAAATAATGATTAATGAAAAACTTTTGCACTTTGTATTTTCCTCGATATCAATTTTGGAGTCGAATGACGCATCATGATCCTTCCGATAACAGAATGTAAATGTTTAACTAAATTAAAACTATACAGCCGTCGGACTAACCTGCGTGCCGAGTACGACGATTTGAGGCAGTTGTATAGCATCGGCGCCGACGGTGTTAAAAACGTCCTGAAGTTTATTTATCACTGGAATCAGTGCCTCCATAGTTCGCGGAGGTTAAAGGTCAACGCAACGGCAAATCCGAGAACTGCAAAACCCGAAAAGTGCCTGGCGCGGCTGTACGCCGCGAGGAATTCCTTCTCGTCTCTCCTCCGACTTCGATTTACCTCCCGACGTATTTTCCTTTACACCTTATCGGGCGTAATTTTGCAAGAAAAAAAATAATATATATATATCAAAAAAGCTCCGTATGTCGCACCGACGAGTTGGCCGCGAATAAGCCTTCGATCCTGCGAAACAACGATCGCTCCAAAAACTTCGTTCTTTCGTCTTTTTTTCTCTTTTGATAAATATGTCGCGCTTCTATTTTACGAATGTACGAATGCCGGCTGCGAATAATTCCACCGACCACCGAAGTGCTAACTGTTTTTTTTCTAGTGTCTCCATTCGCCGTTTGATCCGCTGCGCGCTCTCTCCGTATCGTTACGATTATTCGACAGCAACTGCCATTACGCGTGCCATTCGCTGCTCCGCGGTGCGCATGCGCGCGCATGGGCGGTAGCGTACACTCGTCCGCGCACCTCACTCGCGCATACACTAATCCCACCGCTCCGTTTCACAAGTTTCGAGCAATGAAGTCCTAAATACTTCATCGTTACGATGACCTAGATGACTTTTTTCTGATGTACTGTCGTAGGATCGAACTGTACGAATTAATCTATCAAAGATGCATAACTACGATTCGTCGATTGCCGGGGGAGGCTCGCTAAACTCGGCTTATCCGCCGCGTTGATTGTCGCGTTCGATGGTAAAGCCCCATTGGCGCCATAGGCAATATTCCTCTAGAGCCGTAAACTTGTTGCACGAGATAATCCACCACGGGGTACAACACGAGTCTTCGGAGTTGTGCCCTCTCGATACGTCGAATACAAACCGCGCTTAGTTTCTTGTTGTTCTTTTCAATCAGTGCTAACGGACAACGAATTGACTGTAGTTTATCGCGAACAATCATCACGTTGTCCTATCATAGTTGGATATATAGAAGCAGATAGGCGGTTTATCTTTCTACGAAATGGACGAGTGTTCGTGCATCGACGGAATCAGCTCTGCCGCGACGACAAGAATGATGCACAGACCGAGACAATTCTCGTGGCTCTGCTACATCAGAACATAAAAAACAGGCGTCCAGCGCTAGGCGTAACTCGATATTCTCATTGTCCCCAGCGTCTCTCGGCTCTCTATGATTCAATCGTTCGCTATATCGTCGCTTTATCGCGAGTTGACCTCCAACGAAATGTCAGAGGATCCACGAAGACGCGAAGGCAAATTGGGGCTCTGACAATCAAGCGCTCATAACTATGGGTAAATTCAGTTTAATGCATGAATTTGGGTTAATGGATATCTTCGGATTAATGGTTAAGCTCGATTTGATGTATAAATTTGGTTAACGGATAAGTTTGGTTAAGTCAACTGGTTTGATATAATGCATCTGTTTGGTTCAATCTATAAGTTTGATTTGATGTATAAGGTTGGTTTAGTTATGGTAATAATAGCAGCAAAGTCCTGCAGAGCGTGAATTAAAAAAAAAAACTTTGATCACTTTTTAATGGGATAAAAATCTGAAAAAAACCAACTGGATGGAAGGTACTGCAAAGATTGTTTTTGTAAAATTATAATTCTGTTTTGTCCTTAACAAATTGAAATTGAAAATTATGATTCAATCAATTACCTGGCAACTTGATAATTGTTCTTCCAACAAATAATTCGTGTATTTTTCAGAATATGTGTCAATTTTTTCTGAATTTTTTGTAATCTTTGAAAAGCCTTTTTTTTTATATGTTTCTGCTATAAAGAAATGCATGATTTGAATGATACATGGAAATGTTGAAGATAAGAAAAATATGGTGACAGATTTGTTTAATGGTTTTGGTTTTTTTTTCTACCTGTTTCATCAGTTATGGCCGGTACGGAACGCGCACCGGGTCCCACAACGGAGGCTTCGCACTCGGCCAGGCTTCAATGGCTTCGACAGCGGAGAGAGACTCTTCAGGAAAAGCTTGCCCTGAAGAATGGAGAGCTCAAGAGTCTCTGTGTAGACGAGGCAGAGCTCACTGGAATTCTGCCGCCGGAGATTCCGCTGGAACCTGGGGAGAGTCCACCAGCCTTTTGCAGGAGAGTTGACACCTTTGCCTATCCGCAGAACCTCATCAATAGGCTCAAAACTAACGAGGCGGTGAAGATTTTGCAAATTTCTGTTTTATAAAATTTGCTAAGAAGAAAAACCATATTGCCCTCGAATTTTTCTAAAACCAATGCAACATTGAATTTTTTGAATTAATGATCTATTTGTCTCGTTGGACGATCTTTTAAAAATCATTTTATTTTATCCTTTTTGGTTATTCGCAACTGAATGTCCCATTAATGTTTGATCTAGATTCGATAAAAAAAAAAGTATTCAATTAATGCAAGAACATCATAGATTGGTTTTGAAATATTGGACAAACAAATTTGCCAGGATGGATGGAGGAATCGAAAACCAGCTAATTCGTGGACAAAGTAATTTTTCATTTCACCTAAAATATGGTATCGTTTCTAAACGAGATTTTTCAACTTGTTCCAGGAGGAATCGACACTTGAGCTAGAGCGCCAGGTGCAAATCGGAATCGCGGAAGCGGCACTGGTGATTCTGAACGACCCCGCGCAGAATAAAACGGTGCGCCGGAAGCACCGTTTGATTTATCAGCAAAGTCAGAGAAGGCTCCGAGAGTTGGACGCGCGACTGAGTTTTATCCGTCAAGTCTATGGCCGAGCGTACCGCAGATCACACGTGTCGGCCCTGGAGGGAACCTCGCTGAACAGCGGCGATATAACGCAGTCTCAGGCAAACGCCAAGCACAGAACGAAGAAACCTCGTCCGCCCCTGGACGGCCTAGGCACGGGTGAGAGATCGGCGTGTCAAAAAAAAAATCAAAAAATAAATAAATATAAAAAGAGGTCCAAAGTAGTTTAATGCATAACTTACTATGAGAACTTTTGTTGTTCGATTTTGCCTACCTTATAGAGCAAGTTATAACCAAAACAACAACTTTCATAAAAAAAAGGCCCACTATGACAAAACGATATGAAAATTAAAATTTTCAACTTAAAAAAAGTGTATTATTAAGCTGAAAATAGGAAGCCCATGAAATTTACTTCACATGGTTTTCCGTAAAACAACATTAAAGCTATCAAAATTTACTCCAGAATTTGTTGTAGGAAAATGCAGACTGAAATTTTCCAATTAAGTCGTTTGACAGTAAAATCTCGATTTTTTTTCAGAAACGGCTTCTTTTATGATAAGGCAAAGAAAACCGAATAAAAAAAACAAAGTAAAAATGAAAAAATGTGGATCGATTAACAAACCCGGTGATTTTTTTCCGCAGGTGGCGATTTGAGTCCCAAACCTGGAATATCTTCGAGGAACAACGTCCTTCAGGACGTCGTCACGAACGCGAATCCGCCTATAGCCGATTCGCAGCACCAGTATCACGTCTATCGTCACAGCGCGTGGAGTCCTCACGACTACCGCTCGCAGGTCGACGATCCGTCGACGTGGAGTCTCGCCACCGATAACCGAAACTACAACCACGTAGCAATTTCTCCGACGCTCGACGGTCCGGTCGATCGTCGTCGGAACAACGCTAAATATCTCGAGCACGATTACAACGACAATCACGACGTCTACATCCTCCCCGACCGTTACCGTCCGCGAACGTACTCGCAGGGCAACAGCGACGCGATAAGTGTCTCCGGCCAGAAATACTGCCAGGACACCGAGCGCACATACCGCACGATCCCGAACACCTATACCGAGGAGGAGCGTCAGATGCGCTACCGTCACCTCCAACAGAAGCGCCAGCTCGATTCCTACGGTTCTCGCCACAGCGTCCAGCAGGATTCGCCTCAACACCAAAAACCCCCAATCCATCACGGCTACACCGCGAACTCTCACCATTCACACCAGCAACTCCTGGACAATCGGGCGCCTTCGACGGTCCCGCAGAATTATCCTCAAGAGGGCTTCGTCAGATCCGTTCGTTACGGAAATCCTGAGGACTCGAGATCGTTAGTCTCGAAGAAGAGCCACATTCAGCCTCAGCAACGCGCAGGCGACGGTCGACTCTCGAAGACGAATCTGCAGCAGGACGTCGTCCGGCCGGATGGGCAGCTTCCGGCCGGCAATTGGATCCGCGAGAACGACGAGATCGTCTGGTGCCCCGAGGAATCTCCGCCTGAGAGATTCGGCAGTCTGGATCGTCGAAAGTGCGGCGCTCAATGCGCCGCGTACAGCGCCGCTTCGCACTCGTCGAGCGGTCAGGAGGAGCGAGGACGTTATCCGAACCAGCAGAACAACTCCAATCGAGATTATGTTTTAGGTTTGGCAGGTGCTTCGAAATATCCGTCATCGTCGACGGTAACGTCGCATCATCAGAATTACAATTCGCAGGTGCATCAGGTTGGAACCGTTCAGGGTACGGCCTCGTGCAAGAGGATTTCCCCGCCGCCGAGGACGCTCCTGAGAACCCAGTCGCTTGGAAGCGTCGAGACGTGGCAGCAGACCGGCGGTCAGGTCGGCAGAGGTCACGAGGCTCATCAGCAGCAGAGCCAGAGCATAAGGAGGGACGATCGAGGGACGGACAGCACAGCACGAAAAAAGGAGAAGGAATGGTACGAGACATCGATGGATGCGGCATGGTCGGGCAGAACCCCCGGAGGTTTCGAGGTCGAGATTCCTCGGCAGATCGTCGTCGCTCCGGTCTCGCCGCTACACGCTTCTGTGAGATCCGTTGCGACGCAGTCGTCGGCCACGCCGCCTCCGCCACCGCCTCCGCCTCCGTCACCGCCGTCGTCAGGTTCGAAAGACTTCCGGCAAACCGGCGGCGTCGAGCAGCCGAGGCAGCTTCAGCAGATTCGGTACAATCAGAGCTCCGCCGTCGTGCAGCAGCGTCATCCACCCTCGCCGAAGAGCCTCGAGATTCCGGCGGAGTCGAAACCCTGCAGGCGCAACGTCGAGGACCCAATGCGGCCCGATCGATCGCCCGATCTGTGCACGATCGTTCAGGCAGGAAAGTACCAGCCCTATCGTGAGGTTACCAAACCCTTCGAGATGTCCGACTTTTACAAGTACTCGACAAAATATCGGAAACGAGCCGAAGCTCTGGAGAACCAGCGTGCTACGAGCTCCATTAACGGCGAGGAGGACGATAACGCCGGCAGAAGGCGACACGACTCAGCGAGCAGCGAATCGTGCAATGCCCGCGAGGAGGACGCTCACGCTGTGCCACCCGTTCAACGTAAGATCTACGAACCCGTGCAGAGAATGTCCTGCCAGCCGTACGCTGGAGCCAGACGCATGACGGAGGAGAACGGCGGAGAGTGGCGAGCGGCAACGAACAGTCGAGCTTCGTCCGAAGATTCAACGGTCGTCTGAGATTAATATTCGACGCATTTTACCGGTCGAACAAAACTCGAAGAGACGTCGGAATATCATGGCCGATAGATTATTATTATTTTCAAAAATAGAGATTACGATGCTGATGGATGTAAACTTACTTGCCTAAGCGGTCTTCTCAGTTGAAGTACGTCGCGTAATATTTTTTATATCGATTATATATATATATATATATATATATAAACTGTAATCCACATTAGTGTACTACTAGGAGTAGTACAAGTTATTGGTAGTACCAATAATAAGGTAAATCGTCCGATTAGACGATCGCGTAAAGCTTAGTTGTAAAACGTGAATTGGAAAAGAAGCGCGAACAGCGCGTTACTGGAAAACTACACGTTCGATTTATCATATCTACGAGAATAGATAAATACTGTTTCGATGAAAAAAAAACACACACACACACAAAGTGCCTTCTCGGGTGTGGCACAGCACTTCCAAGACTGATATTAATTGGGATGTACAAAGGAAGCGGTTTTTTATTTGTTGGAGGATTAAACAAAATGTGTGATTGACGAATTTTTGTGGTTTTTTTTTTTTTTAGTTTAATACACGTCTACTTCCAATAACAAAAAATATTGTTGTACGAAATGAAATCGAAGCCAAACGTCGCCGATTGGTGGTGAGTTTTATCGTAGCGACGGTAGTTTCTTTTCTTGCACCTCAACGTGAAACGCGCGATAATGCGCGACAGCAACTATTCGTAACTTAATTACGTAGTAAATCGAAAAAAACACTCATTAGCTCGGTGTATGTAGATCAAGCAGGGCACATTGACTGCGGAAGTTCCTGAGCATTTTCTTCTTTTTTATTCCAAATCGGTTAACGATAAGACCGCTTTCACATTAAACTACGAAAGATTATCATCTTTTTAGCCATTACCCCTTTTTTCTTTTATTGCTTCGTTAACTCTTCCTTTCTCGTTCTCTCTTTTTTTCATTTCTTTTTTTTTTCAATCTTTCGTATTTTCTATATCCTACGTCGTTAATTCCTAATTCACTTGGTTACAAATGGTGCAACTGCGGTGTGATAAAGGACGAATGGCGAAATAACATACACGCATACACACACACACACACACGCGCGCGCGCGCGCGCGCACAGGGAGGCCCGCAGACGTTTTATGTTACAATCCCTAATTTTCTGTCTACAGTGTCGATAACAATAGGTGGTTTTTTCTTTACCCGATAACAATAGCTTTTTTTGTTCCGCTACTACTTAATCCAAGTTGAAAGTTGCCCATACAATATTTCAATACCCTCGATGGCTAAACGAAAAAAGTTAAGCATTACTTCTGCTGATTACGCTGTGTATTAATTCGCGACGAGGATTAGTATTTCTTTCGTGTTTTTTTTTCCGTTTCCTTGATTTTCTTTCACCTTGATGAGGAATGATCGCTGGGGTGTTGCGGAAAAACGACAATGACGCCGATTTGCCGATATGACTATTTCTCTCTTACGATTGAATTATCTACTTTTATAAAATTGTCAGCTCGCGCGCGCTTTACGCGCGTTACAATCAGCTAGCGCATCATTCAGCTAATCCTTAACTTGATACGAATCGTAGTTTCCCCCTTTGAAATGCTACGGATTTTTTTGTGTTTTTATTTTTCTTCCTTTTATTTTTCTCTTCTTTTGTCGTTTCCGAACGCGAGTTTGTCGACTTATCGGTACGAACTCGGGTGGCTTCTCTCGGGAGACCGATAGCAAGTCATTGGGTCGCGAATAACTGCCTAAATACCCAATACTCGTTTCGATTAAGAAAAAAGCTGCTGCGGAGAGAGCGCACTGGACAATGGGTAATTGCGACTTTTGTTATTACGCGTGTACTTATTCGGATAAACGCGACTTGTTTTCAAAGCGGCAGAGTCGATCGGTGTGAAGGATTTCTTTTGCGAAACTTGCGTCGGCGAGTGTGCGGCAAAAAAAAACCTCGCGACGGTACATTTACGTAAATCTCGGCTCGTGCTTGCGGATGCGACGGACGAGATTATTCTTTGTTTTGGTTTTTTTCCCATCCAATATTCATTTTTTCGTTTTGTTTTTTTGCGTATTTTCCAACGAATTTAATCGGACCAATCGGAGATGTCCGAGTCCAGGTAGTCGATGTCGAGCTCATCATGATAGTCCATGCCGAGCCAATTATTCTCTCGGTCCTCTATGAAGCTCCTCAAAAAATAATTCTGCAAGACGAGAGAGACAATGGTTTTAATTCGAACATGGCTCGATCGCGAAGTTGATTAACCCTTCGCGTACGGGAGCCGCGAGCAGGGCGTTAATCTTCTACTCGATAGGTTCATCCCCAGTAATAATAACACACTATATATCGGATATGGGCAGTACTTAAAGTGCTGAAGTACTTTTCGGTATCTCAAATATGTGCTCGAAGTACAAAAGCACGAACCCATACTTATACTACAAAAGTAACTTTCAGTACTTCAA
Organism: Listrodromus nycthemerus; assembly: GCA_963978505.1. NCBI lineage: Eukaryota > Metazoa > Arthropoda > Insecta > Hymenoptera > Ichneumonidae > Listrodromus > Listrodromus nycthemerus. The sequence continues at coordinate 5,254,199 of OZ021684.1, read as the reverse complement.
GTGAGTTTTTATGTTTTCAACTGTCGAGGATAAGCATTTCTTTCGTGCACGAACGCATGACGGATACTCGATGATGAGCATGACATTCAGTTCCTATTTATATATCATTGTCTATCGAATCTTCTCAAAAAGTACTATTTCACCGAGGAGGTTTTTCTTTAATTTCATTTAACAAAAATATGATACCCTTTTCGTTTTTCTGTAATGCCCGGAAAAATATCTTTAAAAAACATGGAACGCGATACGAAGCTATCCTTCTCGTGTTTTTCTTAATGATATTTTTACTGTGTACATTAACTATTTCTTGGTACGTTGGCCAGTTAAACGAATACAATATTGTCAAAATTGCTTTTTAAAAAGTACTACTCCGAATTGGTTTGAAGCGGCGATTTGGATGCCGCGCAATATATATACTTACTAAGCAAGAATCTCGGACGTCGAGGCTCAAAATTGCGAGATTCGTAGGAGCAAGCAAGAAGAAAAACGAAATTACCTGAAAGAGATCGAAAACGTCATCGCTGAACGAAGCCGGCCGCACTGGCGGACCAACATCGGTTTTCGTGCCGTCGGGTAAGGCGTGAAGATAAAAGCATTTGTTGCCGAACGGACACTTTCCGCGCCCTTTGTCGAAGTATTTGCAGTTCTTCAGACTCAATGCCTCTTTGTACTCGACGATAAGCTTCTCCTTTTCCTCCTTGGTGTCGACCCAATACGTGCTCGGACACACGAAGTCCGACGCCACGCGGCACTCCGGACAGGAACGTATTATTTTGTTATCGAACTGCTTCGCCAGTCGCCACCTTCTTATGCAGCTGAGGCAGAAGCAATGATTGCAATTCGGCAAAATTCCGAATCTCTGTTCGCGCGTCGATTTCTCCATTATAACTTCGAAACAAACGCCGCAGGACTTGTCGCGGCTTCGTTGGATGGCGAACGACAGTTCCATGTCGGCCTCGTGCTGTTTCACGCACGCCTGTTGATTAAAAAAACCCCGTTCGATTATTAACATCTCCAGAGTGAGTTGCAGCGTTAATGGCAAGCGCGATACTGCGGTCGGAAATAAAAACTGTTATTAACTTGTCTTATGGATTCTGGCATTAACGATAAAAAAAAAGTATGATCGAGAGTACTTTTAATCGTACATACGAGAGCCCTTGAGAAAAGTTTATCACAGTTCTTGCTACCAACGGAACTTGGCATGGCTGGGGAAATATTTATACATGAAAAAAATTGTACAGATTTCGCATAAGGACTTCCACTCTGGTAAGTTTGAGAATAGCGTAAACTATTGTGGAACTCGCACATGTACAACAACGGTGCACGCCGATACTATGAAAACTCCTGAATGTTAATAAAACGTCAAAAAGTCCATTGCAATAAATAAATTCATGTAAAAGGTATCCCACGTTTACGGATATTATTCGTTTACGATAAGTGTTCAGAACTGATAAAAAGCACAAAAATATAGAGCACGGCACGACGTCGAGCAGTGGGTGGTTCAATCGTTACGTTCATGAGTTCCACCAAGTGTAATATTCCATTTTCCTAATTCTTTGTACGTTTTTTATGGAAATTCGACTGCATGCTACAGCGTTTATGCCAATTTTATAGTCCCGCGCGGTTTCAGACATATGCGTACGATACTAATAATTCTAAATTGCAAATAATAGATCAACCATAAAAATGGTCAGGAGTTGAAAACGGGATCAGCAATTGATTGAACCTGACGCAACAAAATTATTGGACAATGTAACAAGAATCTCACGGTGGTGTGCTGCTGACGTAGCTCGTCGTTGAACGGATGAAGAGCCGCGCTACCGCACATTTCGCAGGTCAGACCATGAAGATAAGGGCAGTCTATTCTTTTACAGATACCGCTTGCTTCGGCGTATGGGCAGAGCGGCTCCGATGCCGCGTTTGGCGTGTAGCTCGAACTCGAAACCGCACGCGCGTACGTGGTTGGTGGAGCGCTCGTCGACGAGGCCGACTCGTCGCTGCACTTCGGCAAACCGCCCAGCATCGACGACGGCACGAATTCCGGTGTGTTCACCCACTCGTTGACAGTAAGTACGGTATCGTTCCTGAAACATGTTAGAAAAAGTACCGATAACGCGCTGAAATTATCATTATTGTTATGAAACTTTACAGAAAACAAGTGTCACGTTAATAAATCTGCATTTTGCTAACCAAATACATTTTTCTTATGTTATAAATTCTTGTAACATTTTTAAATTTCTTATAACTTCTTATCACTTCTTATAAATTTTGTGTGAACGTGACTTTGTGTGTACATTTAATATAAACATATACAGTTCCGTTCTAAATATGTTGATTGGTAAAATGAGATGGGAACTTCATAACACTGGACTTTCATCGTTAGTTAAATGTAAATATATGTTTCAAGAAATTAGTCGAATTTTGTCTCTGTGCTACAGGCAGTAAAATGAATATTGGTCAATCAGAAGCAAATACAGTTGTGTTTATCTCCGATATACATTTTGCCTTGGCGTTCTCTAGACTTTTCAAAAAATAAATGGTCCATTCAAATTAAAAATTGATGAATACCACATACATCTTGTGTGAAATCGTCGATGGAACAGATTCGGCGTCTGAAGTTCCTTCAGAGCGTGGTCCGTTGTTGCCATCCGAAAGGGGTCTTATATCCTCCGTTTCTGCAACGTTAGTTTCGGCGTTATGAATGAAACGACAGCGGGCTCCAAATTTGCAACTTCCCCATTTGAAGAATCGGCAAGTGGCTACCGCAGCAGTGACCACTGTGTTCTCAGACCCATTTTGAACAATGGGCTGAGCGACGCTTGATGTCTGAGCGTGATGGTACCGGCAGTTTTCCCCCTCTCGACAAATGCCATTTTTGTAGTATCTAAAAAAAAAAAACCAATTTGTGGATTTATTTACATAGATATCGTCGTGTTTCTCGTACATGTCATAGTGGGAGGATTTCGCGGGTCGATGCGTCGGAAGCGTCGATCAATGGGCGAAGAAGGAAGGTCTTAAACCTTTGTTTTTTTTTCTGTTCCGATTCGTCGTCAGAGAATCACGTTCGTAAAGTCGACAAGTAAACGCCTGACGAAAAGCTTACCGGCAGACAATGCTCTGTGTCCAATTGTCAGCCATTTGCTGAACCACCAGAACGGTTAGTGAGGCCGTTTTCTGCGAGAACGTGTCCAAACGTCCCGATATCGGCCACGACACAATAAGACCTCTGCCTTCACGATTTTTTTCTTCAGTTTTTTTTTTCTTGTCAAGTCCCGTCCACGAAACGAGCTGTCACGGTTCTCGTTTCGAGGAATCGGAGACTCGTCCTTTCCGATGTTCCGATCGTTGAGCTGGTATCAAAGAGCGTTACGTTTTCCGTACGGAAGAATTAAGAAAAAAAAACCGATGCCCCTGAGCGAGGAGGTTTCGTATGGGGTTGGCGTTGAATCTCTCTCGGGTTTTGCTTTCTCCGTTTGTTGTTGTGTACAAAACCGCACACAGAACGCTTCTGCGTACACACGGGCGGGCGCGATTCCTGTGTAGACGCACGATAGGGTGTCAAGGCTCCGTGTGTATACGTTTGTGATGATCACACTAGTCAACAGTGACTTCGAACGTTACCAGTGGTCGACTGCTGCTGTTCCTACGCAGTGCAGCCAGATCGTGGGTAAAACTTACCCCCACTCTAGCACAGCGCGCGCGTTGCACACATGTGTCCGACACCTGTCCGTGAGTCGGAATCCCGAAGCATGCCGAACGAAACCGAGCGTGACGTCATACTGAGGAGAAATGATTCCCCCACTGAGCGACAGGCAGAGCCAGCACACACAACGAGCACTCGTGTACATGAGAACCCGAGCATAGCCGAAGTTTAAAATGCATGCGGAAAATAAATTAGGCGATGATGAAAATTTCAATTAATTATAAAAATTATATTTGGTTGTATACAGAGTTAAGTAAAATTTTGAATAATAAAATTTGCAAAAAATCTATAATAATTCTAATTCTCAAAATCTCCCATTATTTTCTGTAATTTTAAAATTTAGTTATCAAATAATTATTATTAATTAGAAAAGTTAGTAATAAATTTGATTATTAATTGTTTATGTTAATTGTTAGTGTTAACGATTACTGGTAATAGTTACCGGTCATTCTCAAACATAGTTTTTATATAGAATTTCATACACAATTCTTAAGTTTCTGGTTGGAGCCGAGAGCTTCGTTTCTGCCTTGCGCACTCAAGGACCTGGGTTCGGTTCCGCGGCAGAGTTTTTTTTTTTCTATTCAACAAAAATATTGTTAGAGTTAAATAATGATTTTTTAAGTTAATTAACAATGAAACATTTCATTCTATCGCTTATAATCATAAAAATTTCTGTTTTTAAATTTTTAAGGAAAATTTAAAAACGGTCATTTGATCGCGCATGGTAGGTTTAGTGTTAAATGCCCCACGCGGGCTTTTAATCGCGGGAGTCTTTTGTTTTCAACGAAGTTGAAACAAAAGACGCGCGAAGGCAAAGGACTCTTTTGTTTGTCTGTTTTGCGAGGAAAGTGTCAGTTTGTAGTGAATTTTCGTGTCGTGTCTACAAGGTTGCTGATTACGTTCTACGTTTTTTCGGAAAACTCAGGGCTGTAAATAATGCTTTTTAATTATGAATCTCAAATGAAAATTACATTCGCTTTTTCACGAGGATCATTAATTAGTAATTAATTAATGGTGAGCGAACGAGTTTATTATACAATTGGACTAATAATTTTTAGTATTTTCTAAATTAATTTCAATATGATTTATAAATATATTCCTAGTAAGATTCGTAAGTAAGTTTGAGATTCATAGTTCGTGGTGAAGGCCTATTGGGGATCCTGCCACGTTAAACAACGGGGACGTATTCCATGGCGCAGTACCTCCAGGGTGACATGGAAAGCTGTTGCCTTTGGAATGAAAAAAAAAAACTCTGCTGCGGAACTGAATCGAGATCCTTGAGTGCATGAGGCAAAAGCGAAGCGCTCGGCTTCAACCAGACGCTTCAGAAAAATGAGTGAAAACTTATATAAAAACTGTGTTTGACGATTGCCGGTAACCATTATCAGTAATTGTAAACACTAACAATTAACATAAACAATTAATAATCAAATTTATTATTGATGATTTATTATTGTTTTTTGATAACTAAATAATAAAATTACCGAAAATAATGGGAGCCTTTGAGAGCTACAATTATTATAGATTTTTTGCAAATTTTATTATTCAAAATTTTACTTAACTCTGTATACAACTAAATATAATTTTTATAATTAATTGAAATTTTTATCGTCGCCTAATTTATTTTCCGCATGCATTTTAAACTTCGGCTATGCTCGGGTTCTCATGTACACGAGTGCTCGTTGTGTGTGCTGGCTCTGCCTGTCGCTCAGTGGGGGAATCATTTCTCCTCATTGTGACGTCACGCTCGGTTTCGTTCGGCATGCTTCGGGATTCCGACTCACGGACAGGCGTCGGACACATGTGTGCAACGCGCGCGCTGTACTGGAGTGGGGGTAACTTTTACCCACGATCTGGCTGCACTGCTCCTACGTACACTCGCTCTTCCCCCCCCCCCCTCGCGCGCCGAGCGACCCCTCGTCACCGTCTCGTTTTGACTCTTTGTCTCCTCGCTCCGTTAGTCGGTTAACCTTGTGCGCGCGCGGCTCCTTGCGATTCCTCGACGACCTTTCGTTGCAATTTTATACACATGTAATGGTCCATGTAATAATATAGTTGCAGTGACGCGCGCGAGTGAGCATGAACTGATAAATAAAACGAACGAGGTCACTTCCGGCAAGGAGGCGCGCGCGCTTGGGCTTCGTGTGAGTTTTCATAGATGACGCCTGTGGTGATTATCCAAAATGAGCACGAGCGGTGATACGAGCATAGGTCTTTCCAGTGGAATTTAAAAAAAAAACAAAAAGAAGTGGCACCTTTGTAATATGAAGAATATTATTCGAATGGCTTTCCCTAGAGATTTCGTTTTGGAGACAACCGTCAAGAAAATATGTGTGTAGTAATGGATTTCGTGAAATATGGGGTATGGAAATGCGTCGTGTATATTTAAAAATCGATATTGAGTTTTTCGTGAGACCGAAAAGCCAAATCGCTCGCGTACAAGTCTTGATCGCCTCTCGCCGGCTATTTTATATCTTTTATTTAGTTCTTTTATTAGACACATCTTTTATTTAGCCTTAAGCCTCGAAATACATCACTTCCTGTACCGGAATTGATGTATTTCGAGTGTGTGACATCACATCGGGTCGATAAATGAGATTTTGAAAACAACAAATATAATTTTACTTGAACACGTCAGTGGTTCTTAACAATCGACACATTTTTTTAATTTTACAGCCGTCCACCGAGCTCTTCGTACATCGACCATTTCGAAATGATCAGCAAATCATTACTGCCCAATACGGGGTATCAACATATCATTCAAGATTTGCTAAGTGGCAAGCGCCAAGTGCTGGTACGCGAATTGGGAAGACATTGTCATAAGGATCGTTGAAATTTTGTCCCTGAGGTAATCGAATTATATATTTATCAATGCACTTTGTTTTGTGTGCTTACATTTTTACATTCTTGAGAAAGAAACTTTTCGCCACGTGCAATATTTTTTCGTAATACTCGGACCGCTCTGTCGATAAGTCCACGCTCGAAGTTTGTCACTTCACCGTATCCAAAATTTTTCTCGACTCCGCCAGGACCGAGTAGCAGCTGATTCGAGAAGAATCGAGCCTCGGATACGGTGGATTCAACGTACGCCGAGGTGATCACGTGAGGCTCGTTGTTTATCGCACGGCAGAGTTTATCCACGAAGACGAACGCAGCCGAAGCCATCGAGAAGGTCGAACCGCCGGTTCCTTTTTTCGCCTTGAAAGAAAAGGTGACGTTTCGCCATCGAAAGGTTAACCAATCTCTTTGAAGAAGATGAACATTGACCGAACTTTTCTCACGTAAAAAAAATATTTGTCTCAAGTGAAGTGTGTCGGACGGTTTAAGAGATGCAGCAATGTTTCTACCAGCACGACTCTCTTTCCGGCGTCCCGAACTTTGACCGTAAGTTTCTCGGCCTCCTCGTCGCTAAGACAGACTCGTGGACGAGCCTGGGAGAAAATTGGAACTGTTGTTTCCTCGCTGTGGCCACCGACAACGGGAACGTAAGTACTCCTCGATTCCCAACCGATCGCCTCTGCGTAGAAGTGTCTCGATCGCATGGCATCCAATTCGCAGACACCAAAGAGCTTCGAGGCGAAGTAACAACCACGACTCTTCAATGCTTCGGCGGCGACCGGCACTAGCGAGTCCACAGGATTGCTCACTATCGCCACCAGCGCCGCGGGACAAGTGTCGGCGACGCAACAAACTATTTCCTTGCACAGCTGAGCATTTATCTATTTTTTTTTTTTTAATAATTTTACAATTTTAGAATTTCGTATTACGACTTTGAGGCGATGTGGTAACAGAAATTCACTGCATGCCGTTTCGACGCGGAAGATCGTCGAGAGTAAAGAAAATTATCTTTTCTTGCGTCTGTCGTTTATTTAGGGAAAGACAGTTCTCTTTTTCTCGACGCACCGTAGTTCTAAAACAAGATTGAGACCGCATTCGGTAATAAAACCTGTAATCAAGTTTTATTGGCGATTCTGGGAAATTCGGTTAAAAGAAGTGTCTCATAGAAAGACGAAATCGTATCCGCCTGCCATGAGACTTTTTGTTTGACTATATATGCAAGCATCTACAAAAAAGCTGATTGCAGTTTCCGACAGTGACTCGGCATGTGGTACAGACTCAGTCGGTAACATCGCCTTTTCTGTTTTCTCGGAAACGATTGATAAGACGACCGAACACGAATTAGCTTTCCGTACTTATATGGACTGACTACAAAAACTTTATATGATTCTGGTCGAAGCATCAACACATCATGGAAAAAATAGGGAAAGCAGTTTGTTACCATAGGAGCATCGTTACGTATGTATCACATGCTGTTAAAGCGATGTGAAAGTCTTATACGGTAATGAAAACGGTAATCATTTTTTCAAGATTTGTCAACATTATGGCCTAAGCGCGGCTGTGCATAGAGAAAGTCAAGCATCTTTGAAATATAGAATGGATTACAGTTTTCCTTACTGACTGAGCTGAGACTAGCTTGGCAAGGGATCTTATCTAAAAATTGTTAATTTCATCACTGCATTGAGAATTATTCAAGAGAGATATTTTTTCTTAACTTAAATTGCTTTAATATTTTTCAATTCCGGTACAAGTTCCTCACTTACCAGGAATAGCTGTTCTCTGGAGGTGTTCTCTTTACGAGGAATTCCAGCGGACAGTACGACGACGTCGGCGTCGCGAAGACCATCGGCCAATCGTTTTGAGCCCTCGAAACCGTAAACCTTAACATCTGTCGGTATGTGAGAGAGCTCCTCGACTACCGCCGTCGGATCGCTTCGATTGCAGAGCCTCAATTCCGTCATACCGCCGGGAAACATCTTCAGCAAGTGCGCCAGAGACTTTCCCACACCTCCGATACCTACCACAGCAACGCAACATTTTTTAACAGACGAGAATCTTCTCAGTCTTGAACGATGATTTATTTGCAGAGTTCCCAACGATTTGCCGAAGGAATAAATGGGGATTAAAACATCGTGAGCGATATTGAAGTTATTTAAACATTTTGACAGACGAACGACAGAATTCATTCGAGTGATCGACTTATCAGTCTTAATGCAAACAATAGACGGTGCATTATCGACGGACCATAATGCAGCGATTTATGCTCTCTTGAGAATCGAGCAATATTAATATTGAACTGCTGTTTTATCACCGCTCGGCATATTATCATAAATATATAAATATAAATATAATATAAATATTCTTAATTAATCGTCATATATTAAAAATTGAACTGAGATATAGAAATTAATTAAAACAAAATACACTATAAGTCTAGTTTTACACGCTGATCAGTATCGTTGATAAAAATAACTCAAAATTATACTTATAATGTAGACTCTTATTTGAACTACTGTTACTGTACGAACACACTGTACTGTACCGAACACACTATTACAGTGTAAAAGCTCATACATTATAATATAACAGTCTAAAAGAATCGAAAATTCACAGTCGCAGATGTCAAAATAAAGAATCCATTCGAATAAGAAAATCATGAAATCCACATTCACATTAATGATAATTCAGGAACAAAAACAGCATCAAAATATACCATGAAAAATATCCATTCTAATACATCAAAAAAATACACTGTAATTGTGCAAAAAATGGTGTTCGCAGAATTCCACACCGTTTCTCTCTGGAGTCAGATCCAACCGTCCGGTGTCCCGTTCCCTGCTGCATTCCAGCCCGAATCCGTGTACTCGCGGGATCCTCAAAATCCACCGCCGGTCCGAGGTAAGTCGAAACGGCGTGAGGGAATCGTTTGCCCGGCGGAGCGAAACGAATAGCGCCGAGCGGAACGGCGAACCCGCGGGGGGAATTTGGGGTTGCGTTCAGAGGGGGCACGAGTCGGTGACAAGCGAAAGAGCGTGTCAGAGGGTAATCCTATTGGTGGAGACGGACGTCGCGACGTCTCGACGCCATTGGCCCGACGATCCAATCCGGGGCGTGGCCTTACTCCACGCTCTTTCCATCTCACTCGCCCTTCTCTTTCGTGCATTAATATGTCCCATACAAACATTTACAGTGGAGAGGGTCTAACCCTCTCTACACTATACTTTCCCACCTGTTATATCGTCCATCTATGTACAACTCCGGCTATCGAATATTACGTATACCAAAAACCCATCTATATATATATATATATATATATATATATATATATATATATATATATATAGATGGGTTTTTGGTATATATTATATATATATATATATATATATATAAGGACGAGAAGGATGGTTGTTCCCTACGTTGAATCCATCATGGCGGCGAGCGTCTCTTCGGTAACCCCTTCGACCCCGTTTGAAACCCTCCGCGGCTTTTCCCAGCAAAGCCCGGGAAGCATCGAGAGCGAGAGAGGACGGACCAGTTGTTTCGACATTGGTAAAGCGAGTTCGAGACTCCGTGGTCGGAAATTCGGTGGTGGAAAGTGGATTGAGCGACGCGAGGGTACGGCGGACGATGGGACGGCGGGATGGAGGAGGTAGGGGGAGGTAGGGGGGCAGGTTTGGTTTGGCGAGAGGAAAAGCGAAGGATGAGAGCGGGAGAGTGTGCGCTTCTGACACGAAAAACGGATTACCGGTGCACTCTCGCCCCGGCAGGAGCCATAGCGAACGATTGCGTCCGTCTCCCCTCGGTCGCCGATCCTTCCCACCTCTTCGACGGCGCACGGTAGCCTTGCTCGTGCGGCGTTCCATCGGGATAGAGCAGACGAACACTTCAGGAGTCGGGAGTTCGATCGACCACTCAATTATCCCGGTGGATTCTGCAGATGCAGACGCTTACCTTATGTATGCATGTGTTTTTATGTGCGTGTATTTATATTAGGGTGGGTAAAAAAAATGGTTTATTTTTTTTTATTACAAGTGATACGAAAAAATGGGTTGCCAGACACCTTAAAAAAATCCTCACCAAGCATGAGCTCTTGATTTTAATAGGAAGATCCTTCGCATCGCAGTTTTGTATTTTTTTCTCACTCCAATAGAAAAAATCCATACGTCATAATTTATCGATTGAACGGAAAAATGTTTTCAGAGAATTTTTTTTAGGAAATTCAATGCCACACAAAAAAAGGTATCTTATAGTTTTTGAGTAAACCTCACCGTTTCAAAGATATCAAGGATTTAATTTTGATTATTTCAAGACAAATTTCATTTTTGTTTATGAATTTTGTAACTCGACGATCAATGACTTTTACAAAATGCGCGATACAATTTTTTGTTGGAAATTAACTGCTCTATAAAAATGGTTTGCTATGTTTTGGCGATGAAATTAACCGTTCAAAAGATATTCATCATCAAACTTTCATGTGTACGGATTTTAAAAGTTTTTTTATTAGATATTCGAAAAATTTCAATGTAATTTATAATTTTTGAGAAAATTTACATGAATTTTAGTTGTTATCAACTGAGAAACTTAACATAACGATAAAGGAAAATGGAGGTGGCGCTAGTTCACAATTGAAGAAGATGTAATAAAATACAAAACAAAAATTCTCTAGAGGAGAAATTTTCTCTAGGATCGTGATTTTTAACGATTAAAAATAAAAAGTTTAGAATAATTGAAGAAAAATTTTGATAATTTTGAAAATAAAACTCAAATAATACTTATTTTAATGGTAAGAAATGAAATTCATATGAAATTTATAAATTAAATAAAAATTTTTCGAATATCTCATAAAAAACTTTTAAAATTCGTACACATGAAAGTTTGATGATGAATATCTTTTGAACGTTTAATTTCATCGCCAAAACATAAGAAACCATTTTCATAGAGCTATCAATTTCCAACAAAAATTTGTATTGCGCATTTTGTAAAAGTCATTTACTGTCGAGTTATAAAATTCATAACCAAAAATGAAATATGTCTTGAAATAATCAAAATTAAATCCTTAATATCGTTCAATTGGTGAGGTTTACGGAAAAAATATAAGATACGGTTTTTGTAGAGCATTAAATTTCCTAAAAAATTCTCTGGAAACATTTTTTTGTTCAATCGATAAATGATGAGGTATGAATATTTTTCTGTTGGACTGAGAAAAAAATACAAAATTGCGATGCGGAGGATCTTTCTATTAAAATTGAGAGCTCATGCTTGGTGAGAATTTTGTTGAGGTGTCTAGCAACCCATTTTTCCGTGTCACTTGTAAAAAAAAAATAATCGAATTTTTTTACCCACCCTAATATATATATATATATATATATATATGGATGTATGTATGTACGTATCTATTTGTCTATGCAGAGATGTGTGTTTATGCGTGTGTTCGATGCGCCTTCGTATCGTTTCACACTTATTCGATGCGCAGAACTTTGGGACGCTGAGGAAAATCTTCATTAGCGTCGGAGCCGTATCCAAAAGTAAAACGCAATCCGAGGATTGGTTTAACGGTTATCCGAGCTCGAAACTATCTGAATAGGAATGATCGTGTTGTCTTCCAATCTTATGCGTGTGTCCGATGGTATTTCAGTCTTCGCCGTATGGTCGTTTTAGGGGGCGAAGCATTCCGAATTGACCACGTGGATCATTGGGACTTTGGAAACCGATGATTTCGATTTCCGAAGATTCAAGGAAAATCGGTAACTTCCGGTTTGAGAACAAAAATTTTTCGATTGGAAGTGTCTGTACAGTGGTAACACGTTACTTCCGGTTTGGGAAATGTCATTTTTCGACCGAAAGTAATGTCACACCGGAAATATGTGACGCGCGTATTGAGAATCTTATAGTTCAACCGGAAATGACGTCATACTCGAAATAGGTCACTTCCTAACGAAACAATGTCTTCTTCGACCGGAAGTGAATTGACCCCTTACATGCATCGATTACTCATCGAAAATCTCATTTTTTCCCATGACGTTTCACGACGTCACCGAAAACAAGTTACTTCCGGTTAAAATTTTTTTTTTTTTTTATTCGACCGGAAGTATGTCACTTTCTGTTCGAAAAAAGGAAAATGTTAGCCGGAATTGATTTCGCACCCGAAGTATGGCATTTCGTGTTTGAGAATCTAATGTTTCGAACGAGAGTAGTGTCACTTCCGGTTTGAAAAAAAAAAACACACACACATTTTTTAACCGACACTAACTTCACTGACGGTCTTGAAACGTTTCAAAGTTCATTGGAAATAGATTGTTTCTCCTTTTTGAAACATTTTTCGATCGGAAGCGACATAATTTCCGGTCTCAAATTTTTTTTCAAGCGCATCGGAAGCGACCTCTCTTTCGGATTGAAAGTAGAAAATTTTTCGTTCGCCGGTGACGTCACACCGGAAATGCATAGCACAGCATCCCCGCCACGAATCCCAATATACATCTCGGTACAGCAGAGCCGCATAATTAAAAAGATAGAGAGAAAAAAATGTGCGAGAGTGTTTCATATTCGCACCTCCTCACGGAAAATCCTCCGCTCGGTTCGGCGTCCGTCCGCCCTTTTCCCGGATACGTTCGATGGTGGGAGGATGGAGGATCGTTGGCCAGGGGGGGGGGGGGCGCAGAGCATAGGACACAGCATCAACAATTTCCGGTCTGTGGTGGGACGACGTAGAGCGAGAGCGAGAAACCGGAGAGCCGCGGCGCGGCGCTCGATCGGAGGGTTGGCTGCGGCCGTCGCCGTGAGGAGGGAGAGCGGCTGTGAAGCCGGGGTGGAGAGCAAAACGGGAGGCAGGACGTCGAGCGAATGCCCGAGAAGGACGAACGCGATCGGGACGACGGCGGACCGACGGGGACGAAACGAGAAGCAAGAGTTCGAAATGCTCCTGTGGCGTCCGACATCCCGCGGCAGGGGTTGTTCCATCGTCGGCGCAACGGGGTTGGCGCAGGCGCTTCCGGCACGACGGTCGACCGGAGGGGGGGGAGGTTTGTAACGCGCCGTCAAACGTAGCCGACTATAGGTTAAATCCTCGTATGGAGTTTTTGTTGTTTTTCTCCCGTTGCCTCCTGATCCCCGCCTTCAAAAGTACCCGCCGACCAATCGTAGGGGCGTTTGTCTGCAAGGTCCCGATCATCGTCCCTCTCGAGAGACGGCCGACGAGAACGGAACGCTCGGGGGTTTCGAGCTCGCGGCACCAGCGCTGCCCTCGTTGTCGGAGAGCACCTTCCGGTGGCGGGACACGTCCGAGAACCGACGATCCACGATCCACCAATTTACGCGTCAACGATCTTCAGCCTCGAGACTCGTAAAAACAGAGAAGACTCATAATTCGCCTCTGCTCACCTTCGCGAAACTTTTTTATCCTCAAGAAAAAAGGGAAAACACACAATGTCGCTCGTGAGTGTTCGTATCGGGTGAAATAGGGAATCGAGTGTTGGGAAGCGATTCTTCCGCGACGAAACGTCGATCGTTATCTCGTTCCGTCGCCCCGGAGTAGGGGTAGAAGCGCTGTATATAGATATATAGTTACATATTCGTGCACATATATATATATATATATGTATATATGTCGGTACATTTTTTGTATATAGATATGTATGTATATACTTTTTTTTGGTGACGGAGGAAAAGAGAAAGATCGTCGACAGTGGCGGGTTTGGATGGCTGGTCGAGGCTTTTTGCCCGAATCGATTCTCAAAAGTCATCGAATAACCATCGAGGTGCAACGCTCTGATCGGGACGGACAATCACGCTGCTTTGGCCTCGACGTCGCCGACTAATTTTCGTCGCGTGCGGCCAGTGCGTCGACGGTGATTCCATTATTCGGTGACTTTTCGCTCGCTTTGTTCTTGTTGTTCTTCAGTGAGAAACATCTTTGAGTGAACTTTTTGCCGAGTGGTCTGTTTATTATTTTTCGTTTTTTTCTTTCGTCGATTCCGTGCGAAACTGTGAGAATTTAATAGGAATATTATTTTTTGTATTGGACGGAGATTTTGGGAGTGTTGGTTAAAAAAATTGTTGGAAGAACGATGAATGGAACAACTTCCGTCGCCGTCAACAACGACACGCAACTACAGAGGCAACATCCGCACTCGCAGAACGACACGAGCTCCGAACATCCCAGGAGCCCTGCGAGCCCTCTCAGCATTCGACACGGTCAGTGAACAAAAAAATATTTACCGGATTAAAAATAGATCCCGCTTTTCTTTATCTTCTTAAAACAATTTTTCATTTGTCACTTGCTAAAAATTGTGACAGAATTAATTTTTTATAAGTTCGAATAAACTGTGGAATGAATTTAAAAAATCGCCGAGTAGATAACTTTAATTGGATGGTGTGAAAAAATTAATGCAAAACTATTCAAAAGAAGACTTTGATGGGAATTTATGGAAAAATGTTTAAGTGGCGGAAAACAATTTTTTGCTGATGATTAGATGTTTTCTTTTTTGAAAGTGTAAAATTGTTTACTCCGTGTGGTGGTTTTTCGTTAAAGTATGAAAAATCGAAGGATACTGATTTTTTTCAAATTGAAGAAAATTTAAAGTTAAAGGAAAAATGATTTGTGAATATGATTCGAATCGTCAATGTCACCGTGAATTTGTGACGCAGATCATAAACGCGCCGTTGTGTTTTGTTTGACAAGTGTTCCACTTTCAAGTCTGCGACATGCTTTTGTAAATGGACAAAAATATGTGACTGCATCAACGTTGGAAAATAAAATAAATAAATATAAAATAATATGTTATGTATTGACAATGGATGTGTATATATAGATTGAGGAGAATACCGCTTGTTTTGATCGATTCCCCCTCGACTCGGCCGACGACGATACGTTTGCCACGGTATAATCGCGATTGCAATATTTCAGTATGTTGATCGCGACGATTAATTCGAGCACCCTTTCGCCGCTTCAATTATACGCCAATCCGTTATCCAGTCACGTTCGTCCAGTCGACAGATCGAATCTCTCGAGTTCTCGAGATTCGAAGATTCGAAAACTACCCTTCGCCCTCGTGCGTCACTCTAATCCTGTAATCCGCCCTGAGAACAGAAAAAATGCCTCCTAAAAATAAATACAATTTTTTTCCATGGACTAAAATAACATAAAATTCTCTATTCATTTATTTTTGTCAAACATGATTAAAAAAAATAATTTCGTAAAACCGAAATGCCAATAAAAAAAATTTATGAAAAACTTGTTCCATTGATTTAAATGAAATGTTATAAAACTTAGAATGAAAAAACCCTGGGCGTTTTTGTACGAAAAATTATTTTCAAAATGTACGAATAATTGTTTACTTCGTAGACGAAAGAAATTTAATAGATTACTGAAACTACAAACACGTTGTAACGACCCAATCTGTCTGATCTCTCTCTGAATAATTCTCTTTATATATTTTATTATTCGCAATTAATTCAACGAAAAAAAAAAAATCCATTAGCAAATCTTGTAAATTTTGATTCCGGACCGGTCGTCACCGAATCGAGACGACGAATTCGATGATTGTTTCGACGGAGGTCGACGGTGAACGCGGACAGTTGAGTGGGGGGTTGGTTGGTAGGGGTGCGGCTAGTGCTTTACCCCATTACGGTAATCAAATCTGCGTCTCGGCTCGAGAGCTCGGTCTCGGGGAGGGTATTTTCTGCAGCTCGGGGTTAAACGAAAAGAGAAGAAAAAAAAATTATGCACCGACGAGAGGGACAGACGCATGTACACGACCCTGTGCCATAGTATAACGATTGAACGAGCGTCGGGCGCAAGGGCGTCAAATTTCATTAGCATATCAATGCTGGTGGATGGCGGGGACTTCCAGGCGCCACCTGCGCCTGGTATTATGGGATCATAGCCAGGGTTGTGAACCGAACTTGCGTTCAAACTGAACCCCCCTTACCACCCCCTTGTCACGGCGCCCTCTTCCGGGCAGTTTTCGTCAAAGTTACACGGGGTTCATTTTCCTCGAGTAAATTTTAAGGAGTAATTACTTCGCTCGGAAAACGACGATAAAACGTAGGGTGAAAAAAAAATGACTAAGTGCAGGGGAGAGAATTTTTTTCATTATTACATTATTTTATGCAAGTCGTGTATGAACCATGGTACTTTTGGTTGCGTTCGGACAGTGGCGAAAGTGGTGCTTTACAGTCAAGTGTGTAGTAGTAGGCGCATGCGCCCATCAAGCGGATTTTATTTTACGCATGCTTCTCGTATTTTACGCACGCTTCTTGTACTTTACGCATGCTTCTGTCATATTATATACGTTTCTTGTACTCTACACACAATTCTCCTATTTTACGCACGCTGGCTGTACAGTGCGATAATCAGCAAACACGGAGTAGAACTTCTCCTTCATTCGTTACAAAAAATATTAAATATTAAATGAGTTACGGAAGAGCACTTTTTCGCGTCGCGTGCGGGAAAAATACTGTGCATGCGTGCAAACCCAACACGGTCTTCTTTCCCGCACATGTGCGAGAAAGTGTTGTTTGATTACAAAATTTATTACAAAAAAATTATGTGAATGGCATACGCGTAAAAAAAGATCTTGATTCGTGCCATATTTTCACATTCACCGAGAACCGCATTTGACGCACGTGTCATACAAATAACTGTTGCAACACGTTCAGAATTTATTTATTCGGTTGTATGGCTTCAATTGGACTTTTTCATCTTATTACGCACAACAATTTTTTAGTTCGCATTTCTTCCCAATATCATTTCTACGTAATGAAGCAGCGCACAAACACGATCCATACATTTAATATACAGAACTGAGCAATATACTATTGGCAATTATTTTGGTTAAAATATAATTTTGCATATTATTTTAAAGCGTGTATAAAATAAAATACAATTTTCCGTCTCGGGTAACAAAAAATTGAATTTTGAAATAAGTTTTTAGTGGCCTTTTCCTTTCTCATGTGAGCGTTATAGAAAATTCAATTTTTATTTTTTATGAGAAACCATATTAAAATAAAAATTTTCAACATCTATGAGTAAGCAATATGAAAATTTAAGTTTTCACCTTTTCTTTATTGAAATTTTTTAATTGTTCGATCGGTATGCCTGACGTTTATTCTTTGAAGGTGGCTGCAAATGTTGGCACGATAGAGTCGTCAATCAGTCCCCCCCCCCCCCCCCCCAATCCTTCCCTTCCGGAACTCATCGTCCCGCGATAAATACAATCCCATCAAATCACGCCTCGGCGAAAAGCGTGACTAATAAAGTAAGTGGCAGCCAGGTCCCCCGGAGTATAATTCGTTCCCGGAACGACCCCGAAGCTCAACCGATAGTTGACTAAATCGCATTTCGTCCCAGCGAATCACAGTCCGGTGACGACTCCGCTCCCGTTGCCCGAAATTGGGCGAACCTACCGTGCCTCTAACATTCTAACTTGTCTCGAGATTTTGTAACATTTCAAGCGAGATTTTGTTAACCAAGAAAATCTGGAAATATGCTCTCGTTTTATTTTTCACAATCGTTTCTCGAGCAGATTTTTTTATGAAATATTTTTTCAATGTCATTTCTTTATATCCAAAATAGTTTCTTTTTTTTGTGGATATTCTCAGGTTTTTGGTGTTTCTATCCTTCCTGTAAGAAAACTTGTTTTTCGCAAGTAATTTTTTTCTCAACGTTCTTATTTTGGATTGTATACATATATTTATGTAATTTCTAAGAACGCGATTCGAACCGTGGCACCAAGGAATAAAAATCGTAATTAACAATCACATTTCTCAATGTAAATGCTATAAATTCTGTAAACTTGCCGTGGCTTTCTATTTATTTATATAACAAATATATACTTATTTATTTTTCATAATGGTTCCAACAACAATTTTTTTTTTTAACAAATCACTTCTTTAAAAAATGTATCTATTTTTACATATTTATTTAGACATTCTAAATTTTTTAAATTTTTCCTCTAACAGTTTTTGTTTCGACGCCATCAATTTTTTCTCCACCGTTCCGATTTAGATCGACGAATATTTATGCCATTTCTGACATGATTCGATCCGCGACCCCGAGGAATAAAAATCTTAATTTACGACTCGCCTGTATTTCTAACGTCGTCGTCGACATCCGAGGGACAACATTTTTTCATAACTCATTTCACAATGTAAATGCTGTTTGCCGAGACCAATCATTCGGAATCCCTCTGTCTTTTCCTGGTTAAGCCTTCGCCATCGAAACCCTCCGTGGTGAAACTCAATGCGGGGGGAAAGTTGGGAGAAAAAAGGAGGGAAAAAAAAAACCCTGACATTTCACGGGGTAACAGGTCCCTCGGGAAAAGAACCACGGATGGAGCAGCATGCAGAGGCGATTCAGCCGAGGAGCAAATCTTAGAGATCCTCTCTTTCAGTCGTTCAAATTTCTGAATATAAAATACAACTCGATACCCGAGGGACAAAAAATGTACGGAAAAATGTTGTTCGCCAGTAAAACTGCGGATAACTTTTATTTGTAATCGACGTTGTCAGAGTTTATGCACTAGTGTGCAGGATGTTTTGGGTGTGTAAAAAGTGAAAGCTGTGCATTGGAAATAAATTCTATTCTGTACACTGAAAAGGAAAATCGTATGGAATGAAATGCACCGGACTGCAGTTTTTATGTAGAAACTTCTGCATTAAATTTCATGTATTATTGCGGTGAACATAATTCAAAGTTCTGTGTACCAAAACCATTGGAAATTCTTTGGTGTAGAAATGTTTTTAATGGCTACCATAAAAGTGCTGTACATTTTATAAATTTGTTTAAATTCAATGAAAAAATGGTATATAAAAATCCATGTACAACCGCAGTGACAAATTAATATTCAGTGTATTGAACATTAGAAAAACTTTGCTTCGAATCATCTACTTCAGTTTTGGTATAAAAGGACTTTAATTTTTATAATTCACTTAAATTTCAACGTGAAAGTATATTAATTTCTCATGCCAATTGTACACTTAATTAAATGCACCAGTTTGTTGCGCAAGAACTTTCAGTCCGCTGTTTCCATTTACAATTTTTTTTCCAGTTTACCCAACACACCCGTCGTCACGAATATCGACGGCTCACCTGGAGTTTCATTTCTTCATCCACCGTTCAGAAAATTCGAAACACATGAAAAACATAATTTCTTTTTCTTTTCGTTGCCGCTGAACAAAATCGACATCGTGAGTGACGCGAGCCTCGATGTTATTATCGCAAACACGATAACGGTTTAACGAGTTAATCGCCGTGATTAACTGTGTGCGTTGCACAAACACAGGATCGACACACAAACGTCTGTGATTCGATACGTTCGAGGCGATTATTAAAAACTTAATACCAAAAATTAATACTTCCCTTATTCGTGTTTGAGTTTTTTGTTTTATTGGAGCGTTTACAAAATTGTCCCAACAGGAAAATGAGAAAATTTATTCACGCATCATAAAATGTGTTTATAAATAGAATTTGAGAAATGAAGAAATGGTGTCTATCGGCCACTGCTCTTCGCGCGCAAGCCCATTTGTGTAAAGTCTGGCGGATGATACCATCGCAAGGGATAACAATCGTAATGTTTATGTTTTGCCGATACGACGGGCGATCCGCGTAGACCTGGGAAGTAACGAAAACAGAATACGACAGGGCGTGGGGAGGTTAAAACGGTGTTATCGAACGTGCAAACATCGGAGAATCGTTATTAATTATACGAGTTCGATGCTTCCGTCTTTTTGGAAACGAGCGCGATCGAGACGCGGAGAAAATAATAACATGCATGATTTATCCTCGTGCGAAGCTCACGCGCCGCCCGGGTTCGTTGCCTTCGGCCGCCAAGCGAAGGCTAAACTAATAACAGTTTTCTTTATTTACGAATTATTATTTTTCATCAAAATATTAATTTTTTAATTTAAGAATCAGTTTTTTTTTTGTAAATCAAAATAATAACTTACTTTTCTCAGTAAAAATGTTAACACCATTTTTTTAATTCAATAAGTAGACAACGCGGTGAAACTCTACCAGAATAAAAATAAAACTACCGGAATAACAATAAAATTCTATCGGATTTAACGATCTACCGTCTAGCCCTGTTTTCCAGCGGAATTTTATTTAAATTCCGGTAGAGTCGTTGTTTGACAGAGTTACGAGTGGTATTAAATGTCCCGACAGATAAATCAATTAATGAAATAAAAATAATAAGTTGATTCATGGAATAAAAAATAGTACCTTATTTTTCGAAAGAAAAAATCCTGAATTAATTTTTGAATTT
Source organism: Listrodromus nycthemerus (assembly GCA_963978505.1). Taxonomy (NCBI): domain Eukaryota; kingdom Metazoa; phylum Arthropoda; class Insecta; order Hymenoptera; family Ichneumonidae; genus Listrodromus; species Listrodromus nycthemerus. The sequence continues at coordinate 5,233,400 of OZ021684.1, read as the reverse complement.
ATTCGATTTCAGATTCGGGCGAGTCGAGCGTGATTTCGCCGGGTTTGCCGGAGCGTTACAGTCCGCTTGGTGCGACGGGAAGTGCCTCGAGTCAGCACGATCCTTACGCCTCGAGATCGGTTCAGGAATGTCCGGTGCCGCTTTGTCGCGCGATGCCGAATGATTTTCCGCTCGCTCGTTCGCCCTATCTGACTGCGCTGAGCAACGGCCATCCTCATCTTCTGGGCCAGGCGGTACAGCAGCAGCATCATCATCAGCAACAGCAGCAGCAACAGTCCCACCATCAGCATCAGCATCAGCAGCAGCAGCAGCAGCAACATCAACAGCAGCAACAGTCCCAGCACGGCAGCAAACCTCCCAGAAGTCTCGGACTGATTTGCGTTGTTTGCGGCGACACGAGCTCGGGAAAGCACTATGGAATCCTCGCATGCAACGGCTGCAGCGGATTCTTCAAAAGGAGCGTCCGGAGAAAGCTCATTTACAGGTAGGAATTTTTTTTTTAAATGCTCTGTTCGATCGTTCGGACGAAAATGGGGCAAACGGAACCGTGCGAATTTTATCTTAAGTGGAAATTACGCAGACCGTTTTGCCAAACTTTCAACACTATTGGTGACATTTTTTTCTTTACTTAAGAAACTTTCTTTATTCTGAACTTCTGCAATGATTTTCGCTCATTTTACGCTTTTAGATGAAATATTGTAGGAAGAAAGTAACAACGACACATACTATGCGTTGTCGATTGTTACAGTTTTTCAAAAACATTTTCAAGGTAATGCATTTTTTAATTGCATCTACATATCGTCAATGGGCTATCGACCGCAGGCTTTAAGATCAGCTTTGAAAACTAATTTTCGTTGAAAACAAAAAATGATAAAATTACAAAGAAAATAAAATATCAGTGGTGTTTCTCGTCGACAAAAAATGAAAAAATATTTACCGATTGTCGAAACGTTTCCATTTCGTGTCCACCGATCGAACCGACGCGTTATTATTTATCCAAACAGCAATATTAGAATGACAAGGGAATTTAACGACAATATATCGTATATCGAGTTCAAAGCTTAAAAAAAAAAAATTTACGCACAACGAAAATTGGTCCAAACATTTGTCGAGTGCAAGAAAATAGAACGGAAGAAGCGTGTGCGTTTCAACCGCTGGGGACCACTCGATTGTGCCCACACATATTAGAAGAACAAGTATCGAATACACGTGCTGTCCATTTGATTGTGCTTAACCCTCAAGTGTTGAAAGTTATGCCCACATGTAATCTGGCAACACGGATACAGTATACGTATATATAGACATATGTACATATGTAAGAGAAGAGTTTCGACTGGCGGGCCGATCGAGGGTGATACGTTTTGTCGGATCCACACAGTGTGCCATGTGGCCGAGATCGAGTGGACTCATCCTTAATACCGGTAGGATTCATTTATTTCTTCCCGCACTCCATTTTCCTATATCGATGGAAATAATTGCATTAAAAAAAATAGTATTCCCAAAGATCAATATTAAAATCATGATAAATTTTCACGACAATAGTACATTATGACGTATTGAATATAAAAAATATCTATTTATATATAACATATCGTGCCAATATAAGATTTCGTTTATAATTCCGACCCTCAACGAAGGTAAAAGAAACTATTTTCGCACGACAAAATTTGTGCGAGTCGAGCGCGTTTAAAAATGCAATCTGTACACCTCGACACCTCAATAAATTGAAATTACAATTACAAAAAAAATAGAGAAGTCTCGATCAACTGGCCGATCGAGAATAATGCGTTGGGTCCACACGGTGTGCCATGTGGTCGAGATCGAGTGGACTAATCCTTAGTACCGGTAGGATTCATTTATTTCTTCGCGCAATCCATTGACTTATATCTATGGCAATAATTGCATTCAAAAAAATAGTATCCCTAAAGAACATAAAAATGATGATAAATTTTTACAATAGTACATTATGACGTATTAAATATGAAAAATATCTTTTTATATATAACATACCGTGCCGATATAAGATTTCGTTTATGACTCCAACCCTCGACGAAGATAAAAGAAACTATTTTCGCATCACAAAATTTGTGCGAGTCGAGCGCGCTTGAAGATGCAATCTGTACACCTCGACACCTCAATAAATTACAATGACAATTACAAAAAAAAAAAAAAAATAGAGAAGTCTCGATCAACTGGCCGATCGAGAATGATGCTTTGGGTCCACACGGTGTGCCATGTGGCCGAGATCGAGTGGACTCATCCTTAATACCGGCAACAATACGAAGTGGGCTGTATAATTCGCGGGGAACCCCCTTCGGCATCCCTTCTGGACAGTAACGCGCGGTGCCGTAGGTGTAGCTCGCGGGATAAAGCGCATACACATCGGGGAGATGAGACGGTGCGGATCGGGCGTAGGATCATGCACGAGTGACATCCAACAGAGCCTGAAGAGGCCTCCTGGTCGTTGCCGGCGTGCGGCGTAAGGGCGCCACGGCTTGTTTGAGATACTATTACGATCCCTCGGGAGAACCCGACGATCCATCTCCATCGTATCTCTCTCAACTCGATATCACCGCTATGCTCGCCTCACTCGCGTAGGCTTTTCGCTGCACGACGGAGGAGACGATCGGGTGTTTGCGTACCTGCTGCGCACTGGCGTGTGTGCGTGGAAGCAAGTTCCGCAGATGAGACGATACACAGACTGTTGAGCCCGCGAGTGGGGGAATTACGGCCCAGCGTGCTTTTGATAAATTGATTCTGTAGTCGGTTCTTTTTTATTTATTTCGGACGGAGTGCAATTTCTCCTTCCGGGGGACAGTCGAATGTCTATTTGTTTGTTCTGTATTATCAAGTTATTCGGAACTTTTTTTTTTTATCATTACCGACGCGTGATATCCTGATAAAAATTTACCCATATCGTCATTATCCGAAATCGTATGTGGTAGTGGACTGATAGACTACTGTAGATTACAGTCAGCAATAGTACAGCAGTGGTCCCGAGCGGGAAATGAGTTATCTGAACCGTAAGTGACTTATTCCCGTATGACGTCACTCCCGGTCGAAGATTGACATTTTTCGAACGGAACTGAAAGTGACGTATTTTCCGTATGACGTCACTTCCGGTTGAAACGTGAGATTTTTAAATGGCACGTTACGCGTTTCCGGTATGACATAACTTCCGGTTGAAACGTGAGATTTTCAGATGGCACGTTACGTGTTTCCGGTATGACATAACTTCCGGTTGAGACGTGAGATTTTCAGATGGCACGTGACGTGTTTCCGGTATGACATCACTTCCGATCGAAGAGTAAGATTTTTCAAACGGGAAGTGACGTATCTTCTGTATGACGCCACTTCCGTTAAAGAAGTGACATTTTCCAACCGGAAGTGTACGTATTTACGGATTGACATTACTTCCAGTCGAAAAATGTTCAAACCAGCAGTAACGTCGCATCGAAAATGATTGATTTTGGGACAAAAAATTCGATTTTTGGACCGGAAGTGAGGTATATGCGGTATCACGAAATGTCAGTTTGAAAACTGAGATTTCCGATTCGTGCCGGATGCACCGTCAGGCAATATAAATTTTTTTTTGTTAAATGTTGGGAGTCCAAATTCAGGGTAGTTCAACTCGATTGACGAATTGATCGATCAATGATAATGGTATTGTCATCGCGGAGATATATCGCTTTAATCGTATTTTGATGGCCTTCGAATCGAAATCAATGAATCGACATTCTCCATTCTCGTAGATATACATGTATGCGTACGTATCTATGTATATATATGTATATACACGTATACGTATACGTATATAAATTCCTGTCAGATGGTCGTAATACGGTAAAGACTGAAGAGCCTTCGCACAGATAACCAATTACCGGCCGAGTGAATGACGACGTCGGCGAGGGTTCGAGGGCATCGTCGTTCTCCTGGCACGACCTCGACGAGGCTGCGACAGATGCGTCCCGACGCCGGTGCCGTCGCGAGCGAGCCCACAATCCCACCCGGATTAACTACCGCATCGTTTCGAACCATGCTTCGCTTCTCGATGGAGAACGTCTCTCGGGCTTTTCCGGCTATCGTTAAAAAGGACGCCCTCGAAGATCGCGACGAGTTTCGAAAAACGAAAAACGATGTATCTTTGTTTCGATGCTCCTTCGATCCTCCGACTGTTGCAGTCGAGCAGTTTACTTTTTTTTTTTCATATCCGCTGCAACTTCGAGCTTCAAAATTTTACGTGCAGTAAGAAAGTCGAAGTGGGTCTCGAGTGGAATTTTATTGAACATCCTTTTCAATTTCGCGTTAAAAGAAAAATGGGAACGCATATGCTATTGCCGTAGGTATTCTAGCACGCGGTAAAAAAACCTCATTTTTATTCTTTTTTTTTACACCGCAATAATTAAGTATCAAAAGTGTCCTGAACTGTCGGATGATTTTTAAATCAGCTTATAACGACAATCCCCGGTGTAAAAACAATAGTAACATGAAGAGTAGGAGCCATGAACGAATGTTTCGAATTACAACATTTATAATTCAACATTAAAACCATCCGATACAAATCAGCTCATAACGGAGATCTCCGATCTAACGACATATATGATTCCATATTCCGTATAGAAATGAAAAATTCCTACTATCGTCGCAGGTATCTCAACTCTTGGTACAGAAGCTTCTGTTTAATTCATTTTTTTTCCACCCCAATAATTCAATACCAAAACTGTCTGGTACAAATCAGCTAATAACAATAATCCTCGGTTCTAAAAACACCTAATAGTAATATCGAGAGCGAACAACCGTGGGCACATGTTTCCGGTTACATAATACGTAACTCGATAAAGCAAACAATGCCTTCTCGACTGTTAGGCAGAAATAAAGGCCCGGGACGACCGGAGAGGCGCGGGAATACCGGGAGCGAGAGATGGGTAAATAAATGTATGATGTGGTTCTGAAGGGTGAATCCTGTAGCGGATAGGGCGAGTCGAGGGTGTCTCTCGGTTGCTGGCCGCGGGTGGCTTCGCTGGGGTGTGAACGCAAATCAATTTGTCCGACCCCCGTCGGGCCACGACGTGGCACGCACCGCTATCTCCCGCCACGTTCCGGCTCTGTCCTCCGCAAACCGGCGCACACAAGTGTAACTCAAAGCTTCGCCGCGTGCGCGCTAGAGGCGCGTCGTGTAACGCGAGTCTCCGGGACTCTTCCGTGCAACAGCAGCGCCCCAGGACGAGATAGAGAACACATTGACTGCGTACACCCTCAACCAGAACTCTCGCTCAGACTCTCGACCCCTTTTCACCTTCCCTTGTCGCCCTTGCCCATCCTTTTTTTTTAGTTCACTTGTAAGTGACGTTAGTTGAAATCGCTCGAACGAGTAGCTGATTCGACCGCGGGTCCGGCCTGAATCCACCGGGAAAGATATTACCAAGCCCTGGGAAGGAAGGACACTAAGATTGTGTGACAATCAAGGTGGCACCTGCGGTCTGTCCGACCACACGTGAGTTCAGAGGAAATTGCGAAGACTTCTTGATGGAATTAAAATCTAAAGAAAATTGCGCGTATTGAAGCTGTTGAAAATATGAATTTGACTAATGTATTTTATTCGAGTATTGCACGATGAGTATCCTTCAATCTTACTGATACGTATTCAGAAAAATTGGTAAACCGTTTTCAATTTAAAAAGTTAAGTTGCTGGATGAATTGTTAAGCAATTTTTTTCATTTACTTGTGAAAAACAATCGATCTTTTCAGCAAATTCTATATATGCTTGATTTTTTCTAATTTCAAATTTGATAAAGAATTATTCGCAATTCCTCCTTCAATTTTTTCTGAGCTCACGTCGGGCCAGACAGTACTCTAATGCTTAAGATGGCCGACAATTGGACGGAAAAGTTCAGTTTGGGCGCGAGGGAGAATTAAAGCTCCAAATGTGATAAGCCTCTTTGGAGTAGCATGGTCTGAATTCTTTGGGATTTTCATTGATGTATCCAGTAAGGCGTCTTTTTGGTTTTTATTACAGAGACATTTTTTGACTGTTTCCTTTTAGATGCCAAGCCGGTACCGGACGCTGCGTGGTCGACAAGGCCCACAGGAACCAGTGCCAAGCGTGCAGACTCAAGAAATGCATGCAGATGGGAATGAACAAGGACGGTGAGTTCCTTTTGAAGTATTGCAACAATGTTTTTATGGCAATGTTTTGACTTTTTTTGTGTAGGTGAATAAACAAAATGTAATTCTTTTAACTAAGTACAACCGGGTTCAACCGACGAAAGAAATGTATAGCCAATACTTTTTCACACCAATCACTTTTCTTCTTTTTTTCAATACTTGAAAACTTTTACGGTAACTTTCTCGCTTTTACATATATATATATATAAATGTAAGAGCCGAGTAAAAGAATCAATCAGAAAATCCCTAACTCGAGACACCGTTAGATGTTGCTCCTCCTCTGCCCTCGACATAAATAACCGAATAAGGTAGCAGGCGGGAAAGAAGCCGATGGTCCAACCAAAGAGGTTCCGAAGAGAAACGACGAGGGTTATAAGCATCCGGGTGGGTTGTCGCTCGGTACATCCCGGTTGGATCCCGTTCTCGTTTCGCAACTCTTAATACTTTCACGGCTGAGGCCGCATCTGCAACAGCTCCGCTGCTTTCTCGTCTTTCCCCTTTTTCTTCGTTCTTTCTCCTCTCACTCCTCTTCGTCTCCCAAAAAGAAGCTTCCTCACGCAGGAAGTACCACCAAAGACGGTCGCGAGGGCAACTTTCTTATTGCCGAACTTGATGTCCTATAGGACAAGATTGGATCGGATTTTCCCCTCGCGAGAAGAAAATAAAGAAGATTAAGAAGAAGAAGAAGCGGCCAAGAAGATGGTTTCCATCTGCACTTATCTACCAGACTCGTTTCCGACGGACGGAAATTCATCTCCAATAATTTTCGGCCTCGCAATCGGTAGATGATAAAAAAATGCAGTTACCGAACGTTGGTCGGAATTTTTGGCCGAAACAATATGGATCGAAACGTTTATGGTGAAGTCGATGTTCAACGGTGACGGTGATGCTCAGCAGTGAAGCTGATGTTTTGCAGTAAAGCTGATGTTTTGCAGTAAAGCTGATGTTCGGCAGCAAAGTTGACGATTAACAATCGGGTTAACGCTTAAGAGCATTGGATATATAGCAAAAATATCTTATTGCCGAACTCGATATCCTTACAGGACAAGATTGGATTCGATTGTCATAAGTAAACTAAGAAAAATAAGTAAACTAAGACAGAGTAGAAACAGCGAAGATGGCCTCCGATCGCACGTTCCTCCCAGATTCGATTCCGGCGGATGGAAACACATCAGCGATAGGTTTCAAACGTTATTCGGAGCAACTCGAACAATATAGATGCAGACGTTTGGCTGATACTCATGTGACAACGCAAGCTGCTGAACTTTATCCGATAAATTGCATCAATCGTCAGTCTCACAGCGCGGATCGTCGGAACGCAGTTAGATCATTAAGGCTTAACGATCCGAACCACGAATCCGAAACGTTGAACGCTCGAGGGTAAACTGTAACAACAACCGACGTGCGTGTAGAACGAGTCCATTAAACGGCAAACGATCGGGATTAACGCAGCGCGTCGATGACGACGTGGAATATAGTTTCTCTCTGGATCGAACCCACATGGAGACGCAAAATTTTAGATGGCTGATAGGTTTTGAAGACCGGGGACAAAGACGTACGTTCGGTGGATAAAACTCGGCTAACGGCCTAACGAGAGGATTCCCGGGTCGTAGCTCAGCACCGAGTTTCTGGAGCAGCCTTCGAGTACTGAGGATTGGCACATGTGGTGATGTTGGCTGAATAATTTGTGGGGCAATAAGGATCAGCTGCCGCACGGGGTTTAATGGTCGTGGCGAGAATAAAATTTAGTCTCCGGGGCACTATTGACGTTCTCCAGGTAGCGATGGTCGACACTATAAATGAATGGAACTTGGCAGAAAAATAAAATTTTTAATGCACTAGCATAAGGATTGAGTTCATCTGGCATAATTGGGCATAGGTTCGTGCTAGCATGAAAATTTGGTCCAAATAGCATTGTTAGATGAATATTTGCACTAGATTGGATGAAAATGTACAGAAAATAATACAGTCTATCTTGTTCTCTTTAAAGCAGTAGCACAGGGATTAAGTCCAACTGGCATAGTTGGACCACAGTTTGCTCTTCTGAGGATTTGATCCAACTAGCATCGTTGGACGAAAGTTTGCACAAGTAAAAGAATTTGGACCAACTTTCACAGTTGGACTAAACCTTACATGGGCATAGGTATTCAATCCAACTAGCATGTTGGACCACAATTTGCACCGTTATAAGGATACATCCGACTAGCCAAGTCAGAACATAATCTGTGCTAGCTTAAGAATTTGGTCCAACTAGCATTGTTGGACCAGGGTTTGCACTAGTTAGGATGGAACTTTGCACAAAAGAATGTATTTTTTTGTTCTCTTTAAGGCAGTAGCACACGGATTGAGTCCAACTGGCATAGTTGGAGCACGCCATTGTACACACTATTGTAGGGAATTGATTCAACTAACATTGTTCGACTGAACTTTGCATTGGCACAAGCATTTCGTCTAAGTAGCATTATTAGACAAAAGTTTGCACAAGTATAACAATTTGGTCCAACTTACGCGGTTGGACTAAGCTTCACATTGGCATAAGGATTTGGTCCACCCAGTATATTCGCACCACGATTTGCACTAGTATAACCATGTAGCACAACTAACATACTCAGGCCAAAGTTTGCATTAGCATACTAGGATATGATTCAACATTTTTGTATGCCTTTTATCATAAGGTCTAGGTCGGATTTTTATTGACGTCTAAAAAAATGTCAATTAACAACGGACTCATTTACAATTCATAACTATCAAACGACAATTAACAACGGAAATCGTATCTCAAAATGCATTCGTCCGACTGACTTGTAATCTTGATCAATCCTTCATTTCAGCATTTTGAAGTGATCTTTTTCCCTTTCGACGCTACACATCCAAAAACCATACACATTTTTCACCAAAATCCGTGAAACCCTTTCATCGGTTCTTGTCGAACGCTTCACCGCCGCAGCGGCAGCTCGTCATATAGGTGTCCCATAATCTCGAGCATCCAGTCAAGTGACACGTGGACGCGTGTCTACACGTGTATACGTAATTCAAGCCTCTCACACATGTGCCTTTCGAATCCCACCAATTCCTCACCCACACACGCTCTCACGTTATTTCGTTCCTTGGGATAGGTCGAAGATAGAAAAAAAAATGTAACGTGCCTTACACCGACGTTCCGGGGTCTTCCTCGGTCGGATTCTCCTAGCCGCACTCCGTAAACACTGCGGTCGTTAGCGACGGTCGCGTGGCCCGACGCCCGAAGGGTTAATTGGAGGAAATAAACGTATGCAGAATCGGACCGACGGGCTCCCGCGTCGGAGGAAGGGGGGGTGCAAAAAAAGGGGGGGACTCGTCAGAAAATTCAACGCTCATGCATTTGCACAGCCGAAGCACAGACGGGTTTGCTACACGCACCGTCGCTTTTCGGTATTACTTCTCTCGGCTACACGTACTGGTTGTCGCTAAAAGCGAAGAGACCGCCCGTCGCGCGAAACCGTCCATGCAAATGAGGAGTGTCGGCGACGTTTATCTCTTTGCTAGCCGCGCAGAGACGAGAAGCGTGGAAGAAACGAAAAAAAAGGAAGAAGTAGTTAGCCGGTGTAAAGGGCTGAGCTGAAAGAAAGGAAAAAAAAAGAAGGAAACACTGTCGAGCGTGGTAAAAGTGCACGGGCGTTAAGGCCGGAGCGTGTGGGAGGAGTAGAAGGAGGCTGCACCCCTATTAAGCCGCTCAGCAGGCCACAGACGAGGAAAATGCGAGACAGGCACGTTTTATATTATTACGGAATTATTCGCCGGAGGCTTGCGAGTGCACCAACGTGTCCACAAATAGGACATCTAACAGTCTGGAAAAAATTATAACACGCCTCTTTCACTTCGCAGTCTTCCCCTGAGCTTTCGTTTACTCGAAAACATTTTTTTTCATTCATACGAAAGAATACAAATTTCTCTTCGCCGAATGTGACAAAGTCTCGGATCGTTTTCTTTTTAAAGCTTCAATTCGAACGTTCAATCAGCACTCTGTCCATCTCTCAGTTTCGCCAATCAATAACAACAACCAGTAGTATTAAGGTATTGATGACTGTAGCATCAATAACAATGACTGTTATTATAATAATATTAACGATTACTTTTTACAATAATAACTATCAGTATTGTGGTTAGCAGAATAATTTTTGTCTCGGCGATTCCATTGTTCGAGCAACCGGACGAACGTTACTATAATTATATGTTCACATATTCATTATCGCCATAAATTGGACGGTCCCGTTGTGCTCCGGTTATTTTTCATTAATCGCCCGGTTAAGTCGGAAAAACAATGCTGTTATTAGCAGAAACTTGACTGGCGAGTTGATGCGAGAGGAGTTTCGTGAATACAGAATACACTTAACGCGATAGAGACTGGATCGTCCGGATTGTTCTTGGTACGGTTGGGGACTGGAAGTTACGCAATCCATGGGAAACACGATATAGGTACGAGCGCGCCGAGGCACGTGCTGGTTCCGCCGTCGCGAGCCCGTTGCATACAATTTTGCCGTGGCGAGAGCCGGCAGAGAGCCGCAGGACGGATTCGGTTATAGTCTTCCTGTCAACAGCAGACGAGCAAACCGTCTCCGACATTATTGTTTTATATGAAACACAGGACGAAGAGAGGAGAGGCGGCGCCGCGCGTTATGCCTGCAACGCTCGGCTGTTCGCAGCGCCCTCTACGAACGGCGCGCCAGAGAGACAGCGGAACCGGCGGGACGCTGCAGAAACGCGCTGTCCACGCTCCGGGCGAAACCAACGCCCAACGATCGACTCGCCCACTGCTATGTACGAGGCATTCTCGGACAATGGGGCAACTTTTTATTTTGGTCGACCCTCTCGAATTTTTATCAAATTCGCTAGTTTTCGATAGTACTCTCGGAGGGACTTCTGTGATTTTATTTCAGATCCTCAAAGCGCTTCGTTCAGGACTTGTTTTTTTTAGATGTTGGAGTATGTCAGGAAGGGTTGGACACTTAAAGAATTCGTAGGAACATTAATTTTTTGATTTTTCATCAACTTTCGAATGATGTTAAGCTATAATTTTTCTCATACGAGAAAGTTTTTTCTTCGTAAAATCAAAGATGTTGATATAATTTTTTAAATTAAAAAAAATCGCAGAACGCATGAAACCAATGAAAAATGTTGTTCGTGTAGCAGAGAGCACACGAGGAAAACACCTTTGACAAGCTTTATTGGAAGTGCATCTATTGTTTTAAAGTAAAAAAAAAAAGAAATAATCCTACAGGGTGCTTTTTAAAAAGCTACAAAAAAATCACACAAACATCTCTTGAGTAGGACTATAAACTGATCAATTTTAAAACATGTTTTAGCGGTACACCGAAAAAAGTGGTCCAGTTGATGAAGAATGCCTCATAAACATTTTCTCGATTTTCGGATCGTTATTGTGTGGTTCTTTTTTTTAATAATGTATTGCGCTGCAATGCTTCTATAATGGATTTATGTATAAAAAGATAAATAAATTATCAAGAACTATTTTTAAGATTAATTTATAATTTACCAATTTGAATATCAACTTAGCGTTTATCGCTTTCAAAATTGAGTTACTTACTAATGGTTGATGAATAATTTTTTTTCTTGCAGCTGTGCAGAATGAGAGACAGCCGAGAAACACAGCGACCATCAGACCAGAAGCCCTCGTGGAGATGGATCAAGAGAGGGCTTTGAGGGAGGCCGCAGTGGCAGTCGGAGTTTTCGGGTAAGTTTTGCGATGAGTCTTAAAAAAAATGTTTTTACGATTCGAGTTTTTTTGTTAGTTCTTAAGTTAATTCTTAAAAAGAGCTAAACATATTTTATTCTTAATATATGCTTCAGGTGACATTTTGGATATTTCGTATAAAGTTTCATGTCCGCCAAGAAGTTATACAAAGTTCTGCAGTACAGACATTTAGTAAAATATTAGTAGATGAAGATCGAGAAACTGCTTTGATCGAAGATGGTTATTATTAAATTCAATTATTTTCGGACATGCTCTTTTACGTCATGAGTTCACACTTGAACGGAAAATTGGGAGCAATATAATAAGCGGATTGCAGCTGTTGAACAAGTAAATAAGAGGAAAAATCGCAGCGATCTCACCGTAAAATACAGGACAGAATTAAAATAATCTAGTTCACTTGAATGCAAAAAATTTTAGTATGAATGCCAAAAAAAATCACGTATAAACCGTGTTGAAGAAAGCACATCACAGTGCTGTGCTAACGACGCATTCGATGCGCGAACGTAAGCTGGCTTCATAGTTCTCTCACCGTCTGTTAGTAAACAGAAGGGATTCTTTGTTTTCTTGCCTCATAAGCCCAGGCGTTGCGTTCACGGAAAAAAATGATCAATAATACGAGTAAAATTCACTTGTGGGCTGCCGATGAAAAAAAAAATATTATTTCGATTCTACTTTATATTCTCACGATCCCATACGAGTCTAAAACGCAATAAAGTCGCCTTGACAGTCTTGCCGTTGTTGCTTAAATATATCATGGAATTGTAAGAATTAAAATTTTAGAAAGTTTCTTTGGGCAGCCTGCTAGCGAATATGATTTTACCGTATTATCTACATGCGTTCCAGAAATATCGTAAAATCTCTGGAAAGTTTAATCTCCGCTACAAGACCACACAGAGCTCTGCAGCGGAGATCTTTAGCAAAGGCTTGTTAAGTAGTTAAAGATCGAAAAACTTCACTTCGATCGTCGAAGCCTTTGTGAAGGTCACGGAATCGCAAGATCGAGGATAAAACGGATAACAAACAAGGCGCATCGGTCTTTCGTGTTATCGGGCCGATCCGGCAGATCGTAGTTACGAAGCGGGAGAAAACACGGGACAAAAGAGACGACGAGTTGACGGGCAAAATTTTTCTCCGGGCAAGATATAAAACCGTAGAGTACAAACTCCATAGAGCGCCGTCGGCGTCCGAGTACACGGGAGGACAGCAGAAAGGACGCCGTTACCACGTTTGATCTCGCTGTTAGCCGTTATCTTCAACACCTCTCCCATGTATCTCCTCGGAGCACAAAAGCGCTGAACGGTTAATAGCACAATAACCGCGACGAGTTAGACGATCAGAGACGGGGAAAAGGCTTGCTCGGCTCCACGCCACGCCAAGCGTGATCTATCATGAAAAATTACCTTTGACCAACTGGCCGTGAAGTATACTTGCTTCAGGTGTGCAACACGAGCCTCGGTTAATCCGGAGGGACTTTCTGAACCGTTCGCAAACGAATAATCAATAACGAACCGATAGAGGCAGCGGACAGTGTACGCTTCGGTCAGCCGACACAGGTGGAAGGCTAGAAAATCAGAACCCCCGTCGCTATCGTCATCGCATTCGCTGGAGGTCGTGCAAAATATCAAGCATTATCCTGCGCTCGCGTAGGTCGTACGACCGGTTTTAAATGTTATTCCGACACTCTGCGAACCGGTGAGGCACGGGTCAAATGTTAGGCTTCGACAATTCGGCAGGGTTTCATTTGCGATGCCTAAGATAATACATTGGAAAGGTGCCAAATAATTTGCAGTTGGCCTACATTTTTTTTTACAATTTTGCATTGATTGTAATTCATTAGACAGCTTCATCTAAGAGAAAGCTTGTTCATCGATTTATGTTGACTCGTGGATAAAGTTGTCGGCCAAATTGCAGCAAGTGAAGAAACCGCGTGCAAATTACTTTACACCTTTTGTTGTAACATAACATTGTGTTTTACCTAGTAAAAGTGGAGTGATTAGGTCAATTTTCGTCAAACTTAATACCATACATTCTACAATGTTAGGTTCGTCAGGTGTGAAATTCAAGCCTGATAGCTCCATGGTAACCAAGTGAAAATCCCAGAAAATCTGCGTTTTCTGATGCGAAAAATTCAATACCAAAAGTCTTTGATCACAATATCATAATTGTGTGCAGTATCAGAACAATAGTTCAAAATTTAAGCAAGTTAGAGTTACGGCGAATAAAAAAAATGCTTAATGACATAAAATTCTCAATCGGATATTAATCTTCATGAAGATTGCACTACATGAAGTTGACTACTCTATTACCAAATTTTACCTCGATTCTAACGATCCACATATGTTTTACAGACGTCCGGACGCCAGACGAAAATTACACCGTTCAACATTGTAGATTATTTTTAATATTATGCCATAAAATTTTTTTTTTTTCACCAACCCCCTTTATGAGAAAGGAATATTATGTATTATAGTAAATATTATGATATACTATAGATTATATTACGCGTAAGATAAATAAGGTAAAACTCGGTTTTTGGAAGCCCATCGCTCTCATATTTCCCGTATAATAATTCGTCTATGAAAACACGTATACACATTGTATAATACATTTGTATAAACAAAATTTCTCACGTCGCCGTTACGTCCCAGCGGCCGAACGATGGATTAGTTTCATCCTTGGCGTGCAAAAAAATCACCAACTTCGTCTCTGCCCTCCCGACAACGAAGATTCGACGGCAAAAGAACTCTGACCTAGATTCATCTCACCGCGGTTCTCCGATCCCGTCGACTTCAGTGTAGAATATATAAGAATTCCAAAATTTCCGACAACATTTAACTTCCGTGCGCTCCAAGATGAAGAATCGCCTCTCCGTTGACGATCTTCGCGAAAATCGCCCTCGCCCGTTCGCAAGGCGAAGGTCCGCCGATTTTGTTTCTTTCCTCGGCCGCGTCCCGATGCGTCTCCAAAGTTCTCCGAGTCCTGGACGAAAAGACATCCGGACTGTCGCCGATGTTCCTCTCCAAACGGATCGGCTGGACGAGCGGCGGAAGTGAGTGTCTGACATCGCCCTCCGATTTGGCGAATTTCTTCGCAACGTCGACCCCAGAAGCTTCGATTATGCTGGACTCCTCGCACTCCACTCTCGACCCACGGCCGTGACTCTCGGACTTGGTTTTCCTGATCAGATGAGCCACCCGTCTGCGAATGTCAGCTCTGGCCATGAAATATTCGTCCTGGTCCTCATTTTTCGTGGAATTTTCGTATCTTCTAGTCCTGGAATCTCTCGTGACGCCGTCCAGCATCTCGAGAAGCCTTTCGAATGACGTCGCGATATCGTCCAATGATCTCTGACTGACAAGCAAAAATCCACGAGTTTCCGTCTCCTTGTCCCTGAGAGCGGTCTCGAGATCTGTGAGATCGCGCTTCATCAGCCTTAATTTGGACTCCGCAGCTTCCCGGAGAACCTTCTCCTCGGTCAAAAGCTCGTTGATTCTTCTTGTCTCCTCCTGAATCCTGTCCTTCTCCATTCGCGCCTCCGACAATTGCTGGATGACCCTGTTCAGCTTTGCTATACTAAAGGAATCTTCATTCCCAGACGCGTCGTCATGGGAATTCGAATCAGGATCTTTTTGCTCCGACTCTTGGGGCTGTGGAATCGAGGTCTGCATAGCAGCATCTATGCGGGCTTGAAGGTCCAAATGAAGGGAGAGTCTGGGTTCCGTTTTAGGCAGATCTTCGTCAGCAGGTAATTTTTTGCCACTTTCTTGTACCAACGCAACCTTCGCTCCTGGGAGATTTGTCAGGTGGGTCTTCGATCGCGTTTTCGGGGCAATGACATTTAGCGGGGAAGTTCTTTTAGCGGGACCGGTGATAAAGGGTCTTTTGGTATTCGGGACGAACGCGCTCTTGGGTCTGGTAGCCAGGACATCGTCGACCAACTCCTCGTGGCGATTCCTTCTTTTGGCGCCCGCTGAGACTACGTTTCTTCGATCCTTCTGGGGCAGGTTAAGCCACCTGTATTCGGACCTTTCACCGCCTCTTTCCGCGCAATTGGCCTCGAGTCCCTGAACTATTTCATCGACGATATCGTCGCTCATGCTTGCGTTTGACCTCACGTCGACGACTGCCAAAGTCTTGTTGTGTTCGAGGAGTATGACGATTTCCCGGCCGATGACATCAGTCAGGCCGCAGTGCTGAAGATCCAGAGCTTTCAGCCACAAACTATCTCGTATAGCTTCGATCAAGTCCCCGACAGCTTCGTCGCCCAATCTAGGATTTCCGTTTAGGGTCAAACGCCTCAAACCTGGCATGGCTTCGAGATTGGGTTCCCGGTATCGCAACGATTGCTTCCAGGTGTCATGATAAAGGGACAACTTTTGGCGGCTTAGGGCAGCAGCCAACGCCGGACCGCAGTTCCTACTCAGATCGCACTGGCTGAGGTTCAAGGACCTTATGCTCTGCACATCGGCGACGGTTCGGCAAACCAACTCGCAGCTGTCGTCACCGATGTAACATCTCCGGAGGGACAAGTGACGGAGTGTCACAGTTCCGGCGAGACCAACGCAAAGGGCCGCCAGACAGTCAACCGGAAGTGGCACGCCCTCGAGCTCGAGACTCGTCAGGGCCGGTGAGTTTCTCACACACTGGGCAACGCTGTGAGACAACCACTCGAGAAGATACCTGGAAAGAACCACCGGCGCCTTGCCCATGGATCTTGCCTTGTCCTCGGAATTGATCTCTTCCAGAGGCTTTCGGCACTGATAGCGGCTTCGCACGCTCACGGCCTTGAGACTGCGATCCAGAGACAGGGAATTCAGTATCGGACCCCAGTCATCCATCTTTACGCGATCGGTCGTGAAGTCCAAAGTGTGCGGCAGAGTCACGCATATCACTGGTAGAGGACGAACCCTCTGCTGCTTGCAGAGTTCCATGTAACTTGTGGAGAAATTCTGGCTCGTTGGGATCGACATTTTTGGGTTTTGGACGAGGGGCCGGGAGACAGGATTCGGGTGGTGGTTGCGAGACTCGATGGGGCGCCGACGACGCTCCCGTCGCTTCGCGTATGGCGATGCCAGCTTGGAGATTTGTCGGGTCCTTTTGGTTAAGGATTGGCGCCCAAGATTTTTCTTATTTCCCGGCGAGGCGAACACTCCGTGCATTCGCGCTACACGTCATTTGCTGTATCGGCTAGGGAAGATTTGTTTGTATGCTTCTCTCTGGATCGTTGCTACCGTTGATTCTCGGCGAGGTAGGGATTGAACTGAATCGAAGCCAAAAAATCGTCAGTCGGTATTAACGCGTATTTTTTTTTCGTTTGGTAGAAAAAAAAGTACACTTTACGCGTTCGTCGCGACATCAATGGAGACGCGACATTGCGGACCGATGACAGAACCGACGAATTCGGAATACAGGTTTGGTAGTCAAACAAAAACGTAACTTTGTACGATGCCTGAAGTTATCTGGTTCGGCGTATTTACTCGATCTAGGATGGATTTTCATGGGGAAAGCTTAGTTAGGTGTAACGTCGAAAAAATAACCCATCGAATGGAGGGTTTAAACCACGGGTCACAAATGTTTCGTTCTTCCCGACCAACTGTACGAAAGGTAACCATTTTTGGGATTCGTTGGAAACCCATCCATCAGAAAGAATTAAACGAAAAATCAAGCCGAAGTGCTTGAAACCCAAAAATAATTTTCCTTCAAATTATCATATTGCACAGCGATGCGCAACGATAAAAAACCCACGAAAATGTTAAAAGAGTATTTTCGCATTATTTCGTCTTCAAATGTATGAGTTCCGAAGTCCCATACACCTTATTCACATGTGTTTTTTCACACTGATCGAATCCGATAACTCTGTTAAAAAATCAAGCCGAAAATTCTTCATTAGCGAGAACATTTCTTGTTTATTTCTTTTTAATTAATTTCGATCGAGTCACCTCACCGCGTAGCGTCACTAAAATGTTTGTTCTGTCTTTCATATTTTTTAGACCTCCGGTTTCCCTTGCAATGGCCAGATACGCAACTCCACTTCCACTGCCGACGATCGGCTCGACAACGACGAACGCGACCTCCGAAGCGACTCCTTCACGCCAGCAGCAGGACGTCGACGATGGCAACGCCTCGGAGGACAGCATAGACGTGACGAACGAAGAGCCTTTGACTCCCCAGCAGCGAAACGTTTGCGCCCAATTGCCACCGGTTATGCCGTCGTTGTATTCGCCAGCGGGTGCCGAAACAGTCTACGAAACGAGCGCCAGACTTCTTTTTATGGCGGTTAAGTGGGCGAAGAATCTTCCGTCTTTCGCTAGTCTACCGTTCCGCGATCAAGTTATACTGCTCGAGGAGGCTTGGTCCGAATTGTTTCTCCTCAACGCTGTGCAGTGGTGTCTCCCTCTAGAGTCTTCGCCGTTATTCAGCGCTGCCGAACTGACCGCTCTCACACTGTCGCCGCACTCCCATCCAGCGACAGGGACTCATCTCCTCATTGCTGGGGCCGGAAAGTCCAGCCAAGTAGCCGGCGACGTCCGACATCTTCACGACACTCTTCAGAGATACAAAGCGGCCATGGTTGATCCGGCTGAATTCGCTTGTATGAAAGCTATCGTTCTTTTCCGGCCAGGTAAGATTTTCTCATTTTATTCTTCATATGAAAACGTCTTTTTTTAAAATCAAATCGAGTCGATTTTGAAGGGTAATTTTAATTATCACAGTGGATTCTTCATGAAACTTTAAACTGGAGTCAAAGTGTTCTTTCGTCGTTTTACCGAAATCCATGAATAGTCATTTTCTTGGCAAGGACGTAGAGAGTTCTTGTAGAGTGTAAAAATACGGCATTCACACGAGTCAAAACTCACTTTTTTACTCCAATGCCATTCACATAAGTTTTCCTAATAGTTTCAAGAAAATCACGCCTTTTTTGTGCAGAAAAACGGAACAAAAAAGGGCAGGTATTAGGGCGAGAAAAGAAACCATATTGCGTGTGTAAGCATGCGCAATATTTTTTTCATACGAGTTGCGAAAAACGGGACTTTCTATACTCACATCGCAGGAACAGAAACCGGGATTGTGCATGCACGCGTTAGAAAAGAAAATTTTCTTGTTGTTGTTTTTCTTAACGAAAGAGGCAGGACTGTTCGCTATATAACAAGAAGTGTCGTAGAGGGTAAATAATAAAAATAACATTTTGAATGGACCTCAAAGCATTGTATATGACGTACAAAAAAATGTCGATAGAAATCGAATGGCATTTTTAAATTCTATGTCAAAATTGTAATTCTCGATTCGTCAGAAAAATTAATGCGTCAAAAAATTATCGGAAGTCACTTTTTATTAACAAAAGGAGGCAGCACCTCTGGCTCTCGGAAAAGTGTAATTTTCAAGGAGCTTCTGCGGTTCGTTGGGGCGTTAAAATAAATGTAGCGTTGTTCAAATCCGCAGAGACTCGAGGATTGAAGGACTCGACGCAAATTGAGAATCTCCAGGATCAGGCTCAAGTGATGCTGGGACAACACGCGAGGGCCCAACAGCCCGGGAGTCCCGCGAGATTTGGTCGATTGCTGCTGATGCTGCCCCTTCTGAGATCCGTACCGGCGGGTCGGGTCGAGCATATTTACTTTCACAGAACCATTGGCAACACACCGATGGAAAAAGTTCTCTGCGATATGTACAAGAACTGAGAATGGACAATTGTCGTTTTTCACTTGTTTTTTTTTACGAGACAATTGTTAAATGTAAATAATCGAAAAAGTGAAGGAAAACACATGTTTAGATCTCGTATCGTGAAAATATTCGTCGCCTCAATTTAAATACGACGAGGCCTAATTTCAAATGAACTCGACGTTGGCCTTTTATGTCTCATACCGTATAAACACATTAAAAAAGAATAAAAAATAGAAAACCCAAAAATCAGACTTATTGTAAAATACACCGAAACAAACGTGTTTGAACTTAGGATAGAAATTCCTATATATATATATATATATGTATGAATTACATTGATAAAGTAATTGATACAAATGGCATCTAAAGTCTCAAGTACGAACGAATACCCCGGATCAAGATTTGAAGAATACGAAAAAAAAAAAACGATCAAACGTAATGTATATCTATGTATTTATATTTATTACATGTATAACTAGTGTTAATTGTAAAAGTAGTCAACGATGTCTCTCGCATTGAGAAAACAAAAAAGAATCATTTAATCATCTGCTAGACTCGTCTGTTCATGTCGTGATAATAAACGTATGTCTCGTTGTAGATGTATAACAAACGTATATCCTCTTATAATAAAACATACATAAAAGAAGATTAAGCAAATTTATTGATCCCGGCAGAAAATTGAAAAATTTTCCCTCCGAAGATAACCAAACGAAATATTTATCGCTGAATATTATTATAGTTATTTTCTCGTTATTTCATTTATGAGACAAGTTTTTGACGATTATCTTTGACCTACTGAATCCTTCCACGCTTAGTCATTACATTCGTTGTAATAATTTTGAATTATAGTAATTTTTCCGTAATTCGATTTTTAGGACAAATGTTTGACGATTATCTTTGGCCTATTGAATCTTACCCGGCTTCGCCATTAGATTCGTATTACGTTTCGCAGATATTTATTTGCCCAAGTCGCCCTCTTTGCCCCTCGTCGTATTTTCGCTTCTGGTTATGCGGGGCGTGTCCCGCAAGTAAAACCCCCGTCAGACTCGCACCTACGTGAGTTAGAGACTATTTATTTATCACCGTGTAATCCCTGACTTCACCCTCGACGCTCCGTGCGCCACATGGCAGCTCGGCGACGTCCCCGAGGTACACTCAAACCGCGTTTATATAAATTACACGGAGGTTGAACGACGGTTTATAAGGGGCCAACGAATCTGACGCCGTCGATGCTCCCCGGATGTATAAACGGCATGAGGGAGTTAAACGCCCTGCAACCGAAGCGACACCGTCGACCTTCCAGCGCCTGGGGAATGCCCCGATATATCCACTAATGCGTTTTCAATTACGCTCTGAGAAATGTACCAGAGCACTAGTCATCGACACCCGTTCGCCTTTAACCGCTTATCTCCGTCCCCCAAGCTCACCTCTTTATATCAACAGAACTCGAAAAATCGTACTTCCTTTCTGGGGTATACAGGAAATAAAAATTTTCAATTTACAGTTCTATAGCGTTTTCTTATAATCGTATTAAAATTGACATTTTTATTTCGCCTTTTTATAAAAGTTGAAAATTGAAATTTGCAACCATCTCATAATTGTTATAATAATCGTGAAGCTTTTATTTTATAAGCAAGCCCTTTCCTGATCTTGGATTTCTCGTAGAGAAAACTTTACGACTACAGAAACATAGTGAGAAAGTGAAGGGTAAATTTTAATTTTCATCTTTCATGAGGAAACGATGTGAACAGTTTTATTTTCAAATTTTTCAACGTGAACGTAGTGTATGCAAAACAAAAAAACTACAACTCTTCGGGCTTTACTCTGTCGGATTCGTGGTTAGTGCGAAAAAATACATGAAACCCTGCACTGGCGATCGTTAATCGTTTACCTTTAATCGTCCGTGTCTGTGCTTTAAGCAGGTTTTAAAATTTGCAAGATAAATCAAACAATAAATCCCACATCTATCCGAAGCTTACAGAAAAGATCGTACATTTACCAAACGTTTTGTCGCCACAGAGGCTCGATTTTGTTACTGCTGAATATATTTAAAAAATGAAAAAAAATCGTTGGTCAATACACCGTATTTTTACAAAAAAAAAAAAAAACCAATCATCAAATTGAGGAAAAATATAGTGGACATCCGTGAACGAGAATTCGGTAGTCACATATAGCCATACAAAATAGTGTAATTAACCAATTCGTGTATACGTATAAGATCATGGAATAGAAGGAAAGAAATAGCAACGCTAATATAAACGAGTCATTCACGCGGCTGGGACAGACCCCGAAAAATCCACCGAGTATTCAATGCACTCGAAGAAATTTACAAGACTCATCGCAGTTCCTTTCCCTTCGATCGTTCATTTCGTTGATACAAAAGAAATCCCTCATCCATACAGGGTACATGAAATATCCTGCGTTGAAAAAACATTTCTCGTTACAAAGATCCTATTTCGTCACGGCTGAATTAATAATAATAAAAAAATTATTTGTCAACACACACTATTGCAGAAAAAAAGAAAACTTAAATTAAGAAAAAAAAGTATCGAGGACCTTCGAGACGAAAAAAAAAGTTCGTTACAGTTCCCCGAAACCCGTCCTATGAAATACGTTCTGCGCACGCGCGCAAGATCAAGCAATAGCGAGAAAGAAATCACGAAGCTGGTACACGGGTTGTCCGGGTTTGCTCTCAATTCAACGCAGTTATTGATATTCGAGTCCGGAGTTCAACAGCAAGAGTACATCGCCGTAACGAATTTCGATACCCCGACAAAGCGCCGATGGGGCGTCGGGTCTCTGCATAGTTCGTGCCGGTCGCGATCGGCTATGCGACAGAGAGCAACAGCAACGATGCCAGAGTCGTAGTATTGACTCGGTTTTGCGGTGCCCGTTTCGGGAGGCGGAGTTTCGCGACCTCCATGTACGAACCTGTTTAGCTCACTCGCTTCCTCCGTCATTCCACCTCCATGCCGGAATTACGGTTATATCCTCGGTTCTGTGTGATTCCATGGTGGGTTCAGCAAGGACCCGGAACTCTGCCCCTCAATCCTCGACACTGCGTTTCCTCACTCTGCCTCTTCCACGTAGCATGGACGTAGCACGAGCCCCACTCCTCTCATCGAAGGGCGAGCCAGCAATGGCGTCGGGACTTGTTGTATTTCGCTTTCGAAGTAAGCTTCCGTTGATGCTAGGGGGGGCTGCCTGCCACTTCCATACTTTCTCGATTCTCGTCGCCGAGACGAGCACCGTTCTCTGTGTGTATCCGACTATTTTCCTCACTCGGGCGAAGTGCCTCGGTTAAAGCGACGGCACGAGGGGAAACTGCACGAGGCAAGGCCGGTTATTGCGAGAGTAAAAGCGAAGTGGAACGACGGAGGGAGAGAGGATCGTCGGACGAAGATGGAGGACGAGAAAACGAGGAGTCTGGATCGTGAATGGCTATGGGAGCGGTATACTCGTCGTGGAAGTAGCATCCATTTATTTTATTACATTATCATACCGACTAGGCGCTCGATAAGTGGAGCTTTAAAGCGGTGGTTCTCAAACGTTACGTGAGAATTACATAATCTCGGAACGAAGCCAAGGGTTACTCGGTTGTTTCTTCTCGGGCAAACGCGTGTCGAAGCGTCTAAGGAATTTGTTAGATAAATATTGATGGATATTTTGTTTGGATACTGGGCTGAATCGGCTATCTAGCAATGAATAAAGAATGAGAAGTGGGCGCATAATTGATAATGTGAACGTGTCTTAAAATTACTTATCTGTCCGATCAATGCTCGGACAGTTAAGAAGATTACCGGATTCCAGCAATTGTTATTCGGTCAAGGACACATTTTTTCGGAATATAACGAAACTCAATCCTAAGTTTATTGGTTAATCACAAGCAGATCAATATTCCATTATGTAGGGCGGAAATTAAAAAGTGTGTCCAAATGTACCAATACATGGACGCTTTTTTTTATGACCATGAAAATATCTGCATCTGCAAATATTCACTTTGGCAACGTGTAGCGCCTAAATTATCGGTTTAAGACAAAAAAATGTAACGACTTTTTTGTTTAGTTTTTGGTTCTTTACAAACGCATGTTCTCGGTTTTATTATTTTTCAGTTTTTGAGCTAGTTTTTACGAATTTAATGTTTTGGCACGCTACCACGGGTTAAATAGTGAATGAGGAGAAAAAATCTGTACAACTTTTATTTTCTACTTTTAATTCTACACCAACGCATTTTATGAAAAAAATAAAAATAAAATTTTTTTTTTCGACTCGTTTTCTACTAGCCCAAAAAATTAAAAAATGTTGGGCTGGTGTTCATGAATTTTAAATTCGTATAAACGAGCCCAAGAAAATTAAACGTTATTTGGGATAGTTTGGGCTATTTAATAAATATGAAATTCCTGAAAACCAACCGAAAAAAAATTTTGAATTTTTTTTTTTCATACAATGCATTGGTGTGCAATTGAAAGTGGAAAATAAAAGTTCTGAAGATTTTTTTCTCATCTTTTATTATTTAACCCGGGGTATCGTGCCAAAATATTAAATTCGTAACAACTAGCTCAAAAACTGAAAAATAAGAAATCCGAGAAAATGCGTTCGTAAAGAACCAAAAAATAAGCAAAAAAAGTCCTCACAATTTTTTTTGTCTTAAACCGATAATTTAGGCGTTACACGTTGCCAAAGTGAATTTTTGCAGATGCAGATATTTTCATGGTCATTTTTTTTTCCGTACATCCGGCATATCAGGAAACTTTGTGTTTGGTATATTATAATACTGTATCACAATGTTTCAGGCAATCATAGATTTAGATAATACTGATGTACCAACTCGCAACTAAAATTATTTGCCATTGATTACACCGATAAAATTTTTTTTTACGCGCAATAACTGAAGATGAGCTACGTAAAAAGATGGCTAACCTAACTTTCGAAATGTCCGATCATTGGGCTGCGTATGTGGCAATAACACTTGTACAAATTTCCGGACACTTCATAGTTTTCATCTCAAAGGAATACGTCTATAGAATATACCTTAGGTTCAAACGTTGTACAATTTTTTTTCTGTGACTCAAATGGTGTTTGTAGGTTCGATTGCGCGTACTGAATAGGATTTCTAACAGGATTCTAACAGGATTTCTAATAGGATTTCTAACCTGAAATAATTCGAATTTGCATGATGTCCAATGACTAGGATGTACCCGAGCATTGGATGTTTAACCTCAGTACAGAGAGCGTAAGATTACAATATTACAGTATTCGCCGTATTATGAATTTATAGAAGAGCGCGATATAAATACAGCAAACGTTCATATCTAGAAAGTAAATCCGAAACTCGTCATCATTTAATGCGTTCTAGTAATCGATTCATAGGGAATTTATTTGTTTGAAAGACAGTGGAATCAACGACACTTTTCTGGTGTTAAAATAGTTTTATCGACAAGAATGGCTTTAACCTCTTTTGACATTTTCTCTTTTACCCCACTTGTAGTGTTCTTAAAAATATAATAAAAAAAAATAGTATTCATTTCAGTCGAAGCGGCCCTTCGAGGATACTTTGCCGGTTTATCAATTCACGGGTACGGGGACGATCTCGAAAATCCTCGAGCATTTTTCATCGAGCCTCAACGCCTCGTTGTGAGTACAGAGGTTAGAAAAATATATAGATATATTTCGTGGTAACGTTGGTAAAGTGTGCGTCCGGCCGGGCACGGCTTCGAAGAATTGAGTTTTCGTATCACGTACTCGGGGATTATCGGACCTTTCTCGCTCTCCTGCCGGCGAAAACAAAGAGGGGACCGACGAGACTCCATTCGCGAATATACAACGACATACAGTTAACTTCGCTTTATTATTTTATCATTTTTCTCCATTCTTTTATTACATATATTTTTCTTTTTTTTCAGGCTGTGGGATTATTGACATCCGTGAATATTTGAAGATTCGTGCATTGAAGGCTTGCAGTTCGCCAGTGAATTTTTGCCAGTGGGAAATACGTCGCGGAGCAAGCACACATATTCCTACGCTCGTCCCGCGCACTCCTCCCCACGATTTGCCACTCTCTCTATCTCGTTAGTTCCCTCTCACCCGCGTGCTACCTCCCGCTATCTAAAAATCAATAGATACCTCGACGACCAACGCGGTAGCCATTGGGCTGCCGGGAGTCTTATGGTGGTCCAGCAGCGATACAGTGGTAAAAAACATTTTTGTTTTCATTTTTTTAAATTAATAGAAAATTATATCCCTCGATATCGTAAAATTAATAATTAATATACCGATTACGATTGACGATCTGTTTGTACTATTCTTAATGGAGATAAAATTCGATAAATCGTGCTTATTGAGTTAGGTTTACATAAGCCTTGGATTAAAGAAGTGCAGTTCAGAACACGAATTTTTCATTCGGGTTATCGAGCATTTAATTGTATTAAATAAAAGTATCAGGACTGTCCTGCATATTAATAATTTTAACATAATCAAAAAATCGAAGATTATAATTTATAAATTAAATATAAATGTAATATATAGAGAGTTATATATTTACATGGTTGGATTGTAATGAATCTATAAACTAAAGGTATTTTAATTTTTCTTATCGGGAGTTGAATTCGATAATTCGTAACTAACGTCAACGTGATGAAAATTTCGTTATACATCAGTATTTAGGGGAGGGAAAGGCGACGATGCCACTGAAAATTCGCGCGATCGCGTAATCCCAGCGTAGCTCAAAGAAGAGCCAAACTCAATTTGTCTTTAAACAATGAATACCATCGTCGGGCGAGTTGGCCTTGCGTAAAATCCGACGTCAAAGGGAGACGAGAAACGGTATCTAAGAATACGAGTTTCGCCCTCAGGCGAAATCGACGAATTCGAGGGGTCGTGAATTTTAAAGGCATCGTCGAAGTGATCAGCGTCTTTCTCTTTGCCGTTTCATCTAAGATGGAATATTTTACGTATTGTAAAAACGATAACAATTAAAAAACAATGTTTATTATTATTAATAGTAAATTAATGTATTTACGATAATAATTGTACTATGTATATGATAATAATCAAAAACCACCAGTAAAGATTGACTAAAAGACGAAAACGCAATTTTGCAATGCAATTTTGCAAGGATACTTCGATAAACCGATAGATTTTAGAAACATTAATCTCGGAGTTTAATGATAATTGTAAACACCGACTCTCAAATGGATAATGTCGAGTGCACAGAGTAACTTTTTTATGAAAGCAAATGAAAAGTTCACCAAAAGACAAAAATGTAAGTCATTGCTAAAAGTACTTGCTAAACCGAAAGCTGTGCCAAGTGATGTTTTTATGACTTTTGAAGCGCGACGATCACAAAAAACTGTGACTCATGAGTTTCTAATACCAAGGTTTTTTAAATATTGTAATCATGTAAATGACGGTTAAAAAATTAACTGGCCAATGAAACCGTAATTCAATATCTGAGATCTTTGATAAATCGGAAGATTTTTTAATTCTATTTAAAAAATAATACCATAATAAATCGTGATTCTAAATTGTACGGTGTTGAGTATAAGAAGTAATAATTCCGGAATAAAATGATCATCTAAATTTATATCTGATAGCTTTCGTAAACATAAAAGAAGTTTCACCGATGCAGTTTCTCTACGCATATAAACGACGGCCAGTGGTGAAGTAATTCACGAAAGTGTTTATCGACGACTAAAGACCGATCGTTCCTAAAAGCGAAACTCCTCTTATCACGGGCTTACCGATGATCGGTAAATAAGCCTTGCCTAGTGGATTGCTTCAGCGTTCGGTAAACCTATAGCAATTCATACAATTCGACATAAGTCATTCCCATATCCAAGATTCTTGAAGTTTTCATATTCATAGCGGATAGAAGTGGAATCGAGACATCCGAAATCAGTCCGATATGCTATATTCTCGAATTTTCTTCCATTTATAAGAGTGAAATTAAAAAATCATAAATCACTCCGAAATGCTATATTTCCCAGATTTCTATTCTTGACGAAAAGCATGACCACCTCTTGCACATATAACTTATTCTCGTGCGTAACATTGTGTGAGTATGCGTGTATGACTAAGAACATTCTTTGCCAGTATTACAGTGTATATTTCTGTTTATAGATACTACCTAGTACTCAAGGTTACTTGCTCCTTGACGTTTGGTCATCATCGAACTCGAGTTAATTGATTACCGGCTTTTTTAATTTAATGACCTATCGATATTTCAGAAGACATCCAGCATAGGACGTATCGGAGACAATTCCAAAAAAGTGAATGTAAATTTGCCGTAATAGTCGCAGTATTTACGATAATAGAAGTGTTCTTGATGTTTGAAATCGATATCGTTTCCGACTGCCGCGTGTATTACATGTGATTATAAAAGATAAAGATATGTGTTATATATTTTATATTTGATACTTATATTCTTTGATAATTTCTTTATGATTAACTTTAAACGTAAAAATTTAACATAAAGGTTTTTTTGCGTTACAATAAACCTTTTTATTGGCTTGGCATGCACATGCTTTTCCTTGCGATATATCGTTGGGTCCGGTGTAATGTTAAATATCGAGATTATCGAATTGAAACAACTCGATTATCGACCGGCTGAAGTGAGGCGCCGTTCGTGTTGCCACTTTCACATCGGGAGACCGGGCGATTTTTCGTCGTCGGTGATCCACATCAGACGGTCGCAGACGGGTTCACTTGCTTACATCGACGTTTTATTCGCAAAAAATGGCTCGACGAGCACTCAAAGGGATAAATTGGGCGGCTATCGCCGAGAGGCTTCCTGAATCTGAGAGAAGCATGTACGTCGCATTGAAATCGAAATCCGACGGATATCTCCAACGGTTCGTAGCTCCCTAGCCTATCTTTCTAATATTAATTATATAATTTCTTCACTTCTGACGGTGAGTTCGTGAAGGTGAAAAAAAAAATTCATGTCGGGCTCTGTATTGTCAAATTCGTGTCATTCAAATGCCTTTTCGACTTTTTCGATGTGCCATTTTTATCGTCAGTTTCGAAAAAAAAATATTCACAAACTTTTCTAAGAAAAAATATTGACAAAAAAGTCAGTAACGATTACCTACACCGATGAAGATATTTTCTATTGAAGAGTTTCAGTATCCGACAATTAAAAAAACAATTAAAGGAGCATCAGCTGTACTGCAAATTGGAGCATGATAATTAACGACTTCCATTCATACCATAGAAACCTTACGAATCAACGATTATATCCAATTTATTTGCCTGATTGCACAGCATATCGTCGTTGCCAGATGCTCCGATAAAAATCGATTGGGCCATGTACAAACAGTCCATTTCGGTTCCCGGAATGGTGGATAAGTTTCAGAAGGAGTATGAATCGCTGAAGATACCGTATCCAACTGATAATTATACGCAAAAGATTGAAGCTCAGGAGAAAGAAGCAGTGAGTTACCATTGACTTTATTTTGACCTATGAAGGTAATTGGCCAAGTTTTGTCCACTGTCTTAAATATCGCCATCAAACACAGTTTATAACATTGATAAATGAAGTATGTCGACAGTGTGCCGAAATGTGGTTTTTACTCTCGATCAATGTTCCAATACATATATTTTTCATAATGTACTTCATTTAACACTTAAAGTTTGCGGAGACTGTGCTGCTCAACTGGAAGTAGCAGTCACTGGACTACTTAACTTATTCAACTTTATTCATTGACTGTGCTTTATTACCTGTTAATCTGTTTTTAGATGGAACACGTGGCAAAATTCCTGGAAGATTCAAATAAACGTATCGCCGAGTACCAAGCCAAAGGAGACAAATTGAAGGCATTGCTGCCGTTTGATCAAATGACGTTGGAAGATTTTGCGGAGACTTATCCGGATCTAGCCATCAACATCGACAAGCCGACAATCTGGCCACACAATCCCGAGGACCAACCCGAGGACCGCGACGTACCGACTCCCATGCCGAAACCCGATCATTGATAGGATGCTCGAAAACTGTAGTCTGTATCGTACATCCTGTTACGGAAAGAAGAAACGTATCTATTGTGCAAGATCGAATTTAACCATAGCATTTGCTTGTTGAGTTGCAGAATAAAAACAATCGAGATGCCCTCCCGATGTTCAGTTACCTAATACTTTAGATAATTTAAATTCGTTTTGCCTCGGCTAAAAAATATACATAATGTTTCATCATGAGAAATCGACACTTTCTGAATGAGAAGTTCGAGATCTGAATGAGAGAGTTCGTCTAAAACCACGACGTCGATTTTTATCAAACCATGTGTCAAGAGTTTTCAATTTTCCTTCAAAGATGGAGTTTCGTCTGAATCACTCGGAATGTGAACATATGGATATATTAGATAAAGTGTTAATAGGCATTTTTTTTAAACCTAATTCATAACGGAAATATTGGCGGAAATGTTTGTTTGTTTTGGTTAAAAACATTAAAATGCAATTCGTTAATGAAAGAGGGTAAGAATCAGCAGGATCAAAAATAGTACAAAGATAACAATTCAATAATATAATTTCATCAGGCAACATTGAATGTTTTAAAGAGCTTCTTCCATTTTTCTGTGACAAGGAGAGATTAATTATCTTTCTTTTAACGAAGACAATTTATCAATTTCACACATGCACGGTATAAATGTCTTAAGTACCGATATATAATGTAGCATTCGAACGCAATGCATTGTATATAATGTCAAATTGATGACATCGGTGTGACGGGTAGAAATGGAAGGAAATTTTACGTTTATCCTGCAGTCGCAACGTTACACAATCATATCAATTATAACATACTATGATATATTAATCGGGATTATTGAAACACTGAGGTAATGACTAATAAATTTCAGCATCGCGCCTCTAGGCCTGTGCATGAATTAACGCATGATAATTTTTTCCCTAGCTTTGATATCTATCTATGTTCACTTTGATCTACTTCTCATAATTTGACAACGCCGATGGAAATTACTCAGATCTTATACATCAAATTACACGAAACTCTTCCTGACTCCTCGGTAAAGAATCGATGGGTTAAACGTTACAAGGACGTATCTCCGAACGTTAGTGTAAGGTCTTCAACCCCCGCTTTTTCAGGCAAAACATGTCGCATTGTTGTTTGAGATCTGCAAGTTCTTCCTTATGTCAAATGAACGATATATAATCTTTTCGCTGATAATTCTATTGATATAAACAAATATCGTATCATCGTCTTACAAACGAACTTTTCAGACTATTCCTGCTGCGGAATTGAGTACGATATTCGCTCTAAACTCTTTGGAACAGTACAATGAATAGGCGATACGGTTGCAACAAAACGTAGCTTATATTATTAATGTCCGCACGATGCTTCGTAATTCTCGAGATCACTTAACGCTCATTTATAAATTACATCTGAAACCGTGCTCACGAATGACATTTCATTTCAGTTCTTGTACAATGAGAAACCGCAGCCGTAACAATTAAGCGAACGAAAATTACTTTAATTTAGTTATTCGTTTCGTCGATGACAAATTAACGCAGTTAAATTTCTTGTACGACTTGACTGGCATTCGGTAAATGGTTATAAAGTACTTATGAGCGCTGACGAAAATATTTGGTACGATCAATTACTGGCAGCATTCCTTCACAGCAACGTTCACATCATGGGTACATAATTGTAAGAAAAATAAATAAATGAAAAAAAAACCGTACTACGCGTCTAAGTCGTGGAATCAGTCGTTAAATATTTGTACAGTGTTTTTTTTTTGTTAAATTCATCGAAAAGTCTCATAGGATTATTACACTCCGACAGTGCAATTGAATTTCACATTTCAGCAAAAATGGTCAGAGTTTTTTTTTCATTTTGCGAGATAAATATAACAAAAAAATATTTGCCTTTCGAATTGTTATTTTCCGAATGTCGAAAATAAAAATGTAACTCTTGGTTGAGTGGATCGGTTACCCGCGACCGCATACGATAGAGAAATTGATTCAACACCACACGGCCACCACTCCATTGCGACAATAACGGAGATTATGGTTTAGCGATTGGAGCTATCAATCCTTTGAGCATGTCGAAGCTGTTATCATCAGGGTGAACGGTAAACACGTTGCCACTTTTTCCTTGTACCTCTAAGAAACCGTACGTATCGATGCCAAGGATCTGAACATTTTGTAACGTTCCGTCTGCCGACATAACAGTTATTTCCGCGTCCCTAAATGAAAACACACCATTTAAAGAAGAACATTGATCAACGGAAAACCACAGTTAAAAAAAAATTAAACTCAAACTGTTTCAAATATAGCTTAATTAATTTTTGGTATTGTTGCAGAACGTTATAAAAGCATTTTTTTTTAATTTTAGTCGTTTTTTAATCGTTTTATCGTTTTGCGTAGCCTACGCATCAGACCGTGTTCTGTGGTTGACTTAATAGTATACGATACTACTCACGTATGCATCCAATAGTTGTAATAAAGCTCAAAGAAATGAGCCATATTTCCACCCTGCACTATAAGCAATAGATTTTCAAGCTCGGTGAACACAAGTGCCAAAAATCGTTCGTAAGATAGTTTCGGCAATTGTACACCTTTCTGTTCATTGTACTTGGCTATAACGTCATTGATGCAACACGTAGGAATGCTGTTGGAGAGATTTATACCCAGTCCTGAAACAAATTGTTGAACGATTTTTTGCAATAAGTATGGAATTCTCTGCGGTACGTTTAAATGTTAAAATTTGATGTTATATGTACTACCGATATTGCAGATAGCTATGGACGATTCAACTAGCGTTGGTACTATAAGCCCGCCAATTTTGGTTGCACTCCCCGCGTATATGTCATTAGGCCATTTGAGTCTGAGGTCGATGTTCTGCAAAACAGGCGGTAACGAGTTTTCGTCAAAATTCGTAAAAATAAAAAGCCAAAAAAATTTCACGTTTTCAAAAGAGTAAATAAAAATTCGCGACGCGTGCTTTAACTACAAACAACTAGCCAGACTTCATCCAGCTATTTAACTCTGATATCTTCGAACAATTCAAATCATCTTTTATTTCCCTACGAAAATTTGTTGAGTCATTTTTGTTCAAAACTGCATGAAAAAATTAATGTTAATATACATTTTTTATGTCGGAACGTGAGTTGTTCGCACAAATCGTGACATCAACGCAGCGAGTTCTTTCATGGGTCGAAGGGGCAAGATTTTATAGATATTTTCTCCAAGAAAAATTGTCTATATAGCGTTAGAGAATTCGAACCTCATAGCCAGGTATAGATTTGATGGCGGAGACCGTAGCAACTGCGACGAGGTGTTGAAGGATCGACAGACGAGTACCAAGCTCGGAATTCAATGGGATGTGCAATTGCAATGTGAACATAGCGCAGCCAATCGGACTAAGCCATTGGTTTTTATACCGTCCTATAATTAAAAATAATCAAATGTTTCGCCCCTTTATGTGAAGCTCCCTGCCGCTTGGTCCAGAAATTAGAGAAGAAAACAATATTTATCAAAAAGCCGGAACAACGTATCTTACCTTGTCCCATTGTCTGTTGTCTCGGAATCACAGCTAAGCCGTGATGCAAATGACAACCCGCGACGACGTCCATCGACGACGTTATAACATCCGCGTACACGACAAGTCGTCCTAACTCTTTCGACTTTAAATTCTACGAAAAAAAAATCATCTGCGCTGATTTATCGTCGCGAAAAGTTAAAAATAAAAAATCAAAATTCTAACGGACAATTTCTTACCTCGAAATATTCTACGGTGGAAAAATTATCGGGACACTGGTGTACCATTATCGGCAAGAGCGAAGCACACGCGGCCATTGGTTTAGTCGTTCTACCGCAGAATTGAAGTTCCATTTTCCAATTTTTGTAAATGTCGTTAGGCTTCATCTTATCTTTCAGCCGATCCAGCATTTCTAACTTCAGCTAAATAATACATAATGCATGATCGCTGAAGTTTGCAGAATAAAAATGCGAAACAGGTATTTCATTCTCTTACGAGCTTTAAGCCAATCGTTAAGGAGGATCGTGTAAAAAAACATCGATAGCCTGAAATAATAGGGGTGTATCGATCTGGCAAAAGCTGAGCTTGTATGTCATTATGGCATTAGATCCAAAGTCGGTCTGAAAAAATGTTTAAATGTAAATGTAAATTTTTAAAGCCATGTATACAAACTGTTAGGTATAAATTAGTTATAATCGACAGTTATTACAGCATACAGCATACCCTTGAACTAGAAAAATATGAATTGCAAAGGATTTGTAGAAATATTATTTGGTTTTTGCTTATTTCCATATATATACATATATATATCATTCAGATCTTTTAATCATCCAGTTTTTCGCGCGTGGGTAAATATGGATGAAATTTTGAAACTGTAAAAAATATCGAAGATGTGGATCATGAATATATAGGTCATCTTGCGAGAAAGAGTATGAGCCGTGTTATATATTCAAAGAGAGAAAAGTATCTATTGATCTTTAAAAAAACTAAACGAATATTTACCGTTTCGATAAGTAACAGAAACTACTAAATATTTTCTCAATCTCAATGAAATTTATGTTATCCTGGATTAAGGATATCTGCTTTGATAAAAATAATCACCCTCTACAAAAAATAGATACGAAAAGTTTGTATCGATAACTTTAAAAACGTGGTAGTCAATTCACACGTGCCAATCACTGCAACCTTGCTAAAGGCTTACAGCACAGTATTTTTTTCGAGATACAGTAATTTTTTTTCTTTTCACTCTGCAAAAAAAAATCGATAAAGCGTATATTTGCCAGGGGAATGAATTAAGAAATATGCATGAGTTTTTTACCCCCATCCTACGGCGTAAACCCTTAAGTCTAAACTGCTCGACCTTTTTTCGAATATTATTACGAGGCTACGACGCTCAAATATTATTATACAACGCCCCTCTGAAACTCGCTTCTACTTTCAACACAATTACGATAATGAGAAACATACGAAGCGCTTTTATCGCTAAAAATTAGTTTAAAAGAAAATCATACTTCGCGTGTCGCTGCTTGCATGATTATATGAAAATGAGAAGTCATTCTATGTCATCTGCATTGCAGACAATTTACCTCGTGTCTTCCGAGAAAATATCCCGGACTGTATTTCGGCGATTCCCTCGGAGTCATATTCGCATCCATTCCAAAATGAGTAGTAAGCAGGTCACTGAATATTTCCAATCGAGTCACGTTGCTCTGTTTAAGAGCGTTGAATTTTGACTCTTCGAATTCGTACTGCGACGGATCGGCTTCCAGATGAATTTGTGAAAAAATTGCTTTACCGCCACTTTCCGGAAGATTTGCTAGCAGTATACTCGGTGTGTGCCAGGTTTCTTCGGTGCCGAGAACTTTGACGTGGAATGTGTGCGACTTTCCAGCTCTGTCCCGTACATCGGCTGAGCCTGGAGTATGCGGAGCCGTTGTTCTACAATCATACACGATATATGGAAATAATGTTTTGTCTATTAAATTATTTTTTAACGATGAAGACCCATTTCCGACTCACCTCGAATCTTCGTGGTCCTGGGAAAAGCGAGATTTCGAAGGCGAGGCTTGGTAACAAAAAATATGATGCATCATCTGAACGTGCTTCCATTTTCCGTATGAGAAACGAACCAGCTCGTGTTCGCGGACTTCGGCGGTTTTGAATGACGGTAGTAGTGTGTGGAGTGTGTCAGAGCAAAGGGCTAAAAGTTGACCCCCTCGAACCATATACTCGACGAGCTGACCGGAAATTTCAGCACCAACGTTTCCGCAGACTATCACCAAAACCGTTTGGTCCATCCAGATGTCCTTGCGGGCATCTTCGGAAGTCAACGTGTAAATGGTGTACCTGTCGACAGTTTTTGCGTTAAATTTCGATGTTTTCAATTATTTTTCGATATTTTCAGACGATAAAAAAACGTACGTGTCTTTATTAAGAGTGAGACTGAGAACATCCTTGATGTTGTCGCTAGCTACTGAACTATCCGCATAGATTAGTATATTCGGGGGCTTGACGGAATTGTTGTAGTTCGCCGGTGCCTTCTTCGATGGTGAAAAACTGCAACAATAATTGAGTAAATTTGATTCGTTATTTAATAAGAGCTAGCTACCTACAACAATAATAAGTTCCAATGCTAATTATTTCTGATGCCGTTGATTTTGTGGAACACATCGTTGGGACTTTTTGTGCACAGACTTTATCATTCAAAAAAATGAGAGTTATGAGTATTGGCCATCGAAATTTATATACAGCATGCTCCGTACATTTTCGGAGGAAAAGAATGCTTACAAACACAGCAATAAGTAGCATTTTTGCATTCGCCTACCAAATATTTAACGTATCACAAGAACAACACTGGCTTGAAAGATTTAAAAAAACATGAAGTATTTCTTACTGCGATGTATGCGTGGAAAACATGCGTAGTGAAGTCTTCACGACGTCGGCTGTAGAAGACATTTTTTCAACCACGCTCGGAGTTTCGAATGAAATCGAATCACGGAAATCTTTCGCAACGTCAGGTGTAGCAAATTTTAAAGGTTCGATGTCATCGGCGGTGCACGATGTGCTTGGACTGTTCAACGACGGCGCTAACGTAACCAATGATTCTGCCGACTGTTGTTCGGCCAGCTGACTTAATGTTTGAGAGATTCTCGACGCGGTCTCGTTTTCCAGAGCGCCCAAGGACGACGGGGTTGGCGGTGGCGTCGATGGCCCTGTAGAATCACCCTGAGATTTGCCACCTTTAAGCAAATGCGTATGCGCACGTTCATGTTTATTGAAATATTTTCATTACAAACTTTTATGAAAATGAGGGGGGAAAACGAAAAATTACCTGCGGGGTCGAGAGGAATTTTTATCTCTAGTATAGTCGGGATGTGTAAGTTGATCGGTTGATTTCCAGGCGATATGACAACTCCAGGTAACTCCCCTATTTCCAAAGGTACACCTTGCTGGGCAACCTGTCGAGCTGTACTGCTAAAAACTTTTAATTTCTTTATGTGCGCGTCCCACTGCGCCTTTCCAATGAGTTCTGCGTAGAGAAAGCAATCAGCAATACAAATAGTGTCTTACTTTAGAATGCAGAAAACCACGCATAGTAGTACGGATAAAACTGACTCACTCTTATCGTGGTGAAGTCGAACGAATTCTTCGCTGTTGTAGACACACGGCTTTCCCGCAACGGCGATTGCTGCAATAGTTTTTAGTAAATAGTTTAAATTTTCTTCTTATTTTTTATTACGTTTCGTTTCGGTATGAGGGTATTGTTTTATACAACTCACATTCAACACGTGTAAGCAACAATCCATTATTAATGAAACATTTTCCGTACATCAAACCGATGGACAGTTTAGTCATATGATCCAAATCGGTTTCGATTATCGCTGCGAAATCCTTATCTATCGTCCACGTTACAATTTTGCCATAATCCTCAAGCTGCAATTTTCGGACATGTATATGACTAATGAAATTTGTGTGGAAAAAAAGTTTTTTTTTTAAATCAGGAAATTGTTTATTATAAAAATAGATGTATCAACCCTTGTTGCCTTCGCGTAAGCCAGCGGATGATAACTCTCGACATCTGCCTCTATCAGTACGTGCATTTTTGTATTGTCGTTCAACGATACCGCTCGACCACGGCTCTGGACGTACAGTGGGAACTGCGATTTTCCTCGGGGGAAAACGAGCCATCCGCCGACATCGATTTTTTGCTGAAAATAAATTGAAATCGTTAAGGCGATGCGAAACACTCGTTCGGTCGATAACGAAACTCCTTCTCGATCAGCTCCGATACTGTCAATATACTTGTTAAAACCGGTTTACATTTTCGCCTTTGATTAACGTGTGATGAATTGATTCGTTTCTATTCGAAATATTAATATTCTCAAAGAAATCCGAGAAGACGATTTTATTTACCGGCGGCGGAAATTCACATGCCATTAATTCAATTATCGACGGAAACGAACGAAAAAGATGTTTTCTATTCTAGCTAAAAATTTATATTTAAGGTCATCCGAGCGATACAGTCGCACCAAACGTGGGTTTCAGAGAAAATTTCGAATACTTCTCAATGGGATGAAAATCTGGAGAAAATCACGTGTCATCAATAACTCAAAGATCAAATTCTTTATTCAACAAATGACTCGGCAACTTAACTATATTTTTTCACAGGAATGATTAGTTTATTTCATACATATTAATTTTTTTTTAAGTTTTTTCGAATTTTGGAAAACTCGTTTCTATATTCAAGATGTAAAAACATGCCCTTTTCAAAGATAAAAAAAAATTCTGAGAAACTTTGGTACATGTTCAAGGAAAATAGTTACGTTACTACGGGATCTGTTCAATAATGATTTTTATCTGCAATTTACGGATGAATTGGAATTATTATTAAAAAAAAAAAAAACAATATTTGCAGCACCTCCGGTATATTTGATCTTTTTCGGATTTTTATTCCATAGAAGAGTGTTTGAAATTTTATCTAAACCTCACATTTAGCGGGACAGTACCACTCCGACTATCACAAAAAAGGTACCTGTGGATAGATGACGCACAGTCTCTTGTCTCCGTGACACCAGAGTAGATCTCCCAGTATAGCCACTGCCTGATTGGTGCACAGACGAGAGCTCAGGCCATCCCTGCTTGTGCTCCTGCTCAAACTTTTCTTTCCCCCATCTGCAAATATTTTTTCCATTTTAGTATATTGTTGTTACATTGTTGATAGTGAGAATTGCAAGAATTGGCTACCTATTTTCAGGTCCCCTGTGGGTTTTATATAAAACATGATCGTTGGGCGTACAGTCTCTGGCCCTGCAAGAGCTGTTGTGAGGCGAGCTTTCAAAGAAGTGAGTCTCCATGCCTGCATCCATGTTGCCATCATATAGAAAAGCGTAAGAAACATGTTTGGACAGTCTCTCGTTTTATTACTTCACAGTGAAATCCAAACGACGCACATACTGAAAACAATACAAATGTGATTTTTTATGTATATATTATTATTATTATTATTTGCAGTAAGTGATTATTCACATTTTTCATCTGCTTCGTAATGAATACTTTCTGCATAAAAATTAATAAATCTTTTTTTTTAAATCTATTTATCAATTCTGCTTCAATTGTAATCACCATATTCCACGCATACACCACCCTATTGCATAGAATGGTTTTCCATGAATTATGTTTAAAAGACTCCTACGGCAATCAAAGTCGATGACCACATAATTTTTCATTATCTTGCATCACATTCAATACTGGCAACTGCATATTCGAAGTCTCTATACACCATGCATAACATGACTGATGTAAAGATTAGTTCAGCTAAAAATGATCTTCTAAACCATACTTTTTATGTAGTCAAAAAATCTTTGCGTGTGTTCCAAAATCATAGCCACTATAAATATAGTAATTTAGAGACCCAAAGTTCTTTTGCCGAGCTCTGATTTTATGTTTGTATAGAAAAATTCTAACAATGAGCGTATTGAAAATCATAAAAAATTCGAGATTGCACAAATTGATGACTGTAAAGGAAAATGCAGTTCAATAATGCCTTGAAAATCATACTGTCCTCTTTTGCTGACAAATGTTTGCATTCATTCAACAATTGTTGTCTTAATAGGATTACTGGGATGAGAATAATCCAATATTTGTACGATTGTTGCAACGCACTGTCTATAAAGAAGAAACTTCTGTGAGATCGCGGCGACGGTGGGCGAATTACTATCGTATTGCAAGGATACTGCAAAGCCCAACCAATTTTTCAATCTTCTTGCTTACCCTTTAATCTTTCGGTTCGATTTTTCACTTTTTACGTTTTGGCGCGTTACAATCGCATGTTACGTCTTATTAGGATATTTCATTACACGAGTTATGTCATCCAACGACACATATGTATATGTGTGTATGCGTACCGTGTAACCGCATGGTTCTCATGGCAATACTTTGTGCACTGGTGGTCCGAATATTTTCGGTTCCGGTGAACATGATAATGCAAGATTGACAGCACATGAATTAATTATATGTTGAATCGTATCACGACACTATTAATGTGTCACGTAAGCGCAGTACGTTTGGAGACCGACGTACTGTATTTACTATTAATCATAGTGTCCAAAAGGAAAAGAAAGATGCTTGCTGGAATTGAATGTTCGACAGATATTTGTGTAAACAACAAGGTCACGACTGACTCGTGACTACGAGAGAAAATTATCTTTGACCGATCTTTATCGATGTAACTCACCTCCTTAGTGATAAGAGCTGAGCTGTCCGGGTTCTAGAGTGTGTTCTTGTGGCTCAAGTGGACACCAGTGTCAAGCGCCGACTCCGCTGATCGTTCACGCTGTCAAGATAACTGGTAGACGAACATTGCACCCATGCATGATTATGCCGCGCATTTTCTGTGCGCCGCAGTTCGACCTGACGCGCATGCGCTTGACACTTGTCACTTGTCGCAAGCTTCGCAGCGCCCTACCTAATCGACCCCATGAACGGACGATATTGCCGAACGGCTCAGTGAGGTTGCTGATCATGACGACACTGTCAAGAACATTTATTTCTTCTGTTAATCGATCAATGAAAAAAAAATTCTGTTTACATGTTACAGCAATTTCTTCTTTTGTCACTTCGTCAAATAAACAATGATCCCTTATTTTACGTTGTGCATTTTCAACATAAATATTAACGGTGTTCACGTGGAAAAACGATTGTTGCTAATAAAGTACTTCGTGAGGAAATCAATTTCAATAACTTAAACAATAACCAAACATTACCATTGGTATTTGTTCCCTCGAAGTTTCTACATCACACGTAACAACGCTAAACGACATATAGTGTGTGTATGCAATTTATACGATCGTTTTAATTGAATTTCATGTTTGTTCAGTCTAGATTATTAGGTACAAACAATAGGATACTAATAATTTAAATAAACCAAATTGACATACATTATCGTTAACTCGATTTCTTTATTTTTAATTCATAATCCATATATATCTAATAATAAGTATATTGTAAGTTAAATCGACATTAGAATGCAATAATCATATTTACTATTATATATATATAAATATATATATATATAATATATACATACATATACATACACACTTCTTTCGTCATCACACAAACAAGAAATTCCATCACGTATATATTCCAGACTCGCTCGATCCAAAATTGTTTTTTCTCTCTCCGCGACTAATGTGTATGTCTACTGAAGTTTTAATCACTATTAATCGTTTGATCAATTTTTAATTACTCCTGAAAAAACTCTACGGCAAACAAGGGTCTGATTGATATCACAAAATTAAGAAGGGCTTCGAAACCGCAGTCCATCCACTTTTCTGGTATTTCTTTTTATTACTTTCCTCTTCGACTTTACTAATGAACTTTACACTTTTTATTCTCCTTATTTTTCTTTGCATTTCAATCAAAAATTGAACGATTGGTCTATATATACAACAAACATACGTTGTCGATGCAATTGATTGAGTTTAACAACCCTAAATAGGACGATTCGTAGAGTTTATGTAGCTTGGAACTAGTGTAAATAATATCGCTTTACATTATACACCCCACGTTTTTATAGACGATTATTATGATCTGCGTGCACACATGTGATACCGATGGTATTAACGTTTACGAAATCATTTCCTTGTGGGTAACACGGCTCTCGTCGTCTCTATCAATTCTTTTTATTCACTTTCCGATGCAAGTCAATGTAACATGAACGCTGTTGATGACAAACTGAAATGAAATGAAATAGTTAAATGAAGCAGCGAAAATTAAGTTTTTCTTCAAATTCATCGCAGACCGTTCGCGCTTGAATCACTGCTGAATAATACAACGCTTAAATCTCTAAGGTGCTAATGTCGTTGCAAATTTATAATCGGTTTACAGGCATATATATATATATATCCACAGATTAGAATGGCAGTTGTAAAAAGGAAGCACTTCAACTTGTCCGTTGATGGCTCAGACCCAGCGCTAATTGTATATATAAAAAACGATGATAAACGATAAATTGCTGATTTAATTAACAATAATAAAAGTTAATAGGGCGATTTGTGTAACGTTATTTTCACCTTTGTTCAAAACGGAAACTAGATTTTTTTTTAACCGTAAGTAGTATCGCAAAAGAGCACTAATCTAAAGGAGATTGGATACTCCGATCGATTTAAACGACTATATATTTTTCTTTTATGACACGGAAACAGCGGGCTCGGAGCCCACTTTTCCGTTGACGCATTAACTTCCTATATACATTCGAATATTGGCAACAGATCTTCATTATCGTAGGGCTAAACTATTTACAAGATTCTTCATTTTATTTTTGTTTTTCTTTTTCTGATTCAGTTACGGTTCGTGGTTTCCTCGTATCAAGAAATTTCGCGAATTTTTATATATATATTTTTTTTCTCTGTCTCTACAATAATGGCAGTGTAAACGGTAGTTGAAAGAAGAAGAAAGTCTGTCGTTGGAATTCGTGCTACGGCGATTGCGGATATTGCATTGTCTTTTTTTCTTCAACAAAGAAACATCACACAGGACAATGGTACACAGAGAATTGTAGAGAATTATTTTAAAAAATTAATTGATTTTCAAAAATGGTCTAACAATATCGAACTGAGCAGTGAAAATGCTAGGCGGATGCAGATGATCTAGAATTCCAAATTATTCTGCTTTTAATACGTCGAAGGTATTTTCTAGCATTCTTTGGACCATCAAAAATTGTGAAGAACAATAATATGACGAATGCGTTCAATGTTTTTGCGATTATTAATTCACATAGGACTCTTTTCAATTCTTCGCGATTGAACGCGATCATTTCGACCTAGGATTGATTAATTTTTTTACGAGATATTCCGGACAATTTATCTTTCGTGTGTTTAAGAAATTGATTGAAAGCAGACTAACATTTTTTTGATTGCGTTCCGTTATGTTGGTCTGACGATTTTCTTTTAACAAGACAGTCGCAACTTTTGACGAACTATTGAATGGTAAAAACTTATCGCTAAAGACGTTCAAAACAATTTTAAGTGAGCAACTTATTAGTTGTCTAAATTTCGATCAATTTTACAACACCGAAATATCGACATTTCGCTCATTTTTCCACAAAATTCCTCAAAACAATTTTGTGACATGTGCGATTCATCGAAAATGCTTAAAATAACCCAAACGAAAACGTTTAAAATTCGACGAATTGTTTGCGAGGAAACGAGGTACAAAAAAATATATCTCGTAATATATAGGCTGTACGGAATCGCAGTCAATGTTACGCTGAAAC
Source organism: Listrodromus nycthemerus (assembly GCA_963978505.1). Lineage (NCBI taxonomy): Eukaryota > Metazoa > Arthropoda > Insecta > Hymenoptera > Ichneumonidae > Listrodromus > Listrodromus nycthemerus. The sequence goes on along the minus strand of OZ021684.1, from coordinate 5,190,563 downwards.
CCCGCTAACTCATATCTCATTAGTTCGAGCAATGAGAATTTGATTTTGTGTGATTCGGCACAGCTCAAATCTAAATATACTTGTGTTTTTAAATGAAAATATTTTAGAAAATTTTCTTTTCGAAATCACAAGATTTTTAGTTGTTAGTACCAAAAAAATAGAATTTTATTGATAAAAAAAATCAAATAAGGAAAGAAGCATGGGAAACCGCTGATTTCAGAATATTGCCGCAAACAGGTACATATTTTAGTCTACATATTACTTCTTTTTTCTTTTTCCATTCCCATTAGAGAGCTACGAGTTTGTTATTCGGGTAAGCTATTTTCCTCCAAGCATTTTATATACCGCTATATTCCGAGAGTCGTACATCCGAGCAATAAAGTCGTTATATCGGATGGGAAATCTTTGAAATAATTGCCCCGCAATTATTCGTCCGAGGGATTCGTCGCCAAGACGAATTCGATGCATGAAACTTGAGTTTCAAAACTGTAGAAAAACGTGCGTTTGTTCTCTAACATTTCATATCAGTGTTGGTCACGTTTTTGTACGTCAAGAATTAACTGCGAAATAAATACATCGTGACACGCCGCGAGCATACAAGGAAATAATGACTACGTGCTTGCTTGTGTGTGTTTCCGGAGCGACGCAGATTAAGCTCGGGTGAGCGACCTTCGGAACATCCTGCCTAATGTATCTTTTTTCCATTTGAATAGACTCCTAGAATATCATAAATGTGCGTGCATTAACATTAATACGATCTACAGTTGGCTACTTTAAACTGACAGTAGTTACATTGGTCCAATATGAATTACGCCTCGTGCTTGGCTAACAATAAGCTCCTCGCTGCCCATATCCTGTGTACAGGAAAAAAAAAACAATCCGTCTTTACCTTAATAAATATAATTCGTATGGACGAATGAATCAATGAATGATTTGTTTTGTTCTTATTTCTTCTTTTTATATTGCATTAACAATTATGCATTCTGTATCTAAGTAGTTGTTTCGATGGGATTTTTTCTTTAAATCATAAGGCGTACGTATATGTCTTTGATCACACGAGATTTACCCCTCAGTACCGACGTAGTTTAACGGTGCATCACGAAAAACTATGTATTTTTTTATACTTAAAGTAATAACGCAAACGCAAGGAAGATATATCGGATAAGAGCAGAGATAGCGTCCGAGAATACGTGGTGTGACTTTGGTCTACGATCGCAAAAAAATTGCAATTCGATCGTACCAAAGAGGCGGATTAAGGATCGTATACATTCACTGAACGGCGACCATTCGACTGTTCCTTCTCCGCGAGCTCGTCACCATTCTGGTTCACTGAACGACCGATCAAGAGCATCCTGGATAAACATTTCCGATATCAAAGATAAAATCTTTGTGAATTTTGAAAGTCGTTGAGGTTTGCACGCATAACGCTCCCGGCACTCGTTATTTACCTGCAAAAGGCAAGAAAGCAAGTAAACATCTTTGTCGAACCCTAAATGTAATTAAAATCGTAGAAAATTTAATTTCCCAGTGATCCATATTCATTGTTTTTCAAGATCATTTAATTTAATTTAAGTTAATTTTTTTTTTGCTTCGGTGGAATTTTTCGCTAATAACTAATCAATCGAAGAAATGTATTCAGCGTGCAATAGAGACATGCAAACTTTTTTTTTACTTTTTGGAGTCAGGAACCTAACATCAAAGAAATTAACGTAATGAGCTCCAACAACTTAAAATCTCAAAGATATTCTCACTAACAAAAAAATTGAACTTTCGATAATTCATACGTCCATAACTAGTACTGCGTTTCGCATATTCTTTTTTACATTAATTGTGCTTAAAGTTTTGCGAAAGTACTGTAGTAAATAGGCAGGCAACTGATCGGTCGTTCGTTTACGAGACGACGTTCGCGTGCTAATCTGGTCACTCGTCTAATGTAACTTGCTCAAATGAACCTTGGTAATCCGGAGCTCGAACGATGGTACATGTAGGGTGGTGGCGGAGGTCCCGGAAAGTGTCTCTGTCGTTGATGCGGGAAGAGTGGATGACGGGGGCCGACGGTCCCAATCGAGACAGGGCCGTGCTGTAGAAGGTGTGAAGTTCCATCGCCGAGATCCAACTCCAACTCCTGTTGTTCTACTAATTGGAGAGCACCGAACGAGGCTGTAGCCATAGCCACGTCGGGCATTATTCCTGACAAGTGACCATCCCCGCAAACATTGTTCTCTGGCTGCTGAAAGAGATATTAAAAATTAAAATATACCCAGAAAATAGCAATTGCGTTTTTTAAATGGCAATGAGATGGAACAGAGATAAACGGTGGCAGTGATAAACGACGATAAATACCTCTCCGGGAAGTCTATAATTCTCTCCTTCTGTAACAATTGCTGGGAGTTCGTGTCTCAGAGCATACGATGCATTCGGCCGGGGAAATGTCATGTTTCGGCCGTATCCCATCGGTGCAGGTGGAGCACCGCTGTTTATGTTTATACTTCCTGTACTAACCGCCTCCATACCCGTCACGTTCTCATCTTGCTCACCTAGATTGTAACATGCTGCATTCTGTAAATAAATAAAAAATGATTCGTTATTTTGAACTAGTGACTTTCAATCGGTTTTTCGAATGCTACAGGTAATAAAAATAAACTTCAATTGAAAATTAAATTTCGGTAAATACTAGCGTTTAATATTCAGTTTTTAAAGATATCATTGTCCTTATGGCTCTCTGCAAGATTCAAAGCACTCACTGAGACGAATTCAATATATACTATACGTATATTTATTTCATATTTATATATAGCGTGACTGCAATTAGTATCTCTTGTGTAAAAGTCTTTGATAGACACCGTTCTAACTGTAGTCCCACAATTCACAATTAATTCGCCGATTTGTAAAAAAGTGCATACGGAAAGAACTTTTGATGATATGGTATTTTACAGACATGATTTTAAATTGTTTTTTTTTCAAGATATACATAATGATAACAAAAATCAAGAAAATATGAAATTTCGATAAATACTAGCGGCCTACATATCAGAGATTTCAAAACCGTCATTCAGTTGAATTCCATGTATCCTATACTCATATTTATCTGATATTTATGTTTAGTGTGACTGTAATCAGAAGGGCGTACCGTCTGTGTATAAATATTTGAGATACACTCTTCTGGTTGCATTCGCGCGATATCTGAGATCCCCCCGGTAATTTGTTACGAGATTCTGAGAACGTATCGTGAAGCGGTCAGTAGATTCTTGTCTACGCGACAGTACAGTCTTGTTCGTCAGTTCCTGTATGAAAAAAAAGTTATCGAAAACCTCGTCTATCGAGAGCATAAATATTACCAAACCAGATTAGACCAATCTAAATTTATCGAAAAAGGGCATAAGTAAAATTTATCTTTTTGCATACGTGCTGCGTCGATCGATATCCTATTCGCCTTTTTGCTTTTCACTGAATACTGCACCTTTCACCTGGCGGCTGCAATTTTCACGAGCTTCAATTGATGTTTGATGCGATTAACCCGAGAGGTATGAACGTAAATTGAAACTGTATTCGTACGATATCGAGGAAAGTTCTGGTTTTATTGGTTTCTTTTTATTCCTAAACAGTTGCAACGGTACCTCGTGGAAACTAAATAACAGGAACGGATTATCACTGTCAAACTTTTTCGAAAAAATAAAATTAGTCCAACAATGTTTTAACAACCCATAAAAAAGTTATATTATTAAAAAAATCAATTCATATCAACATACATTATTCGTCATACAGGAGTAAAAAACCAGTGAGAAAGTCATTTCCGAAATGCATTTTAATCGCTCGATAAATTCGATAATGACACGATAATCTTCACTAAATTCATCTAAATCGTTGAATAATCGTCCGGTGCTTTATTCTTGTTTTACAATGTATGTAAAAATCAACGATAACCTACGGCTCAAAAACTCAAGGACGGTCAGTTGTGAGAAACATCAGAGATAAGAACGGTTAAGCACTCCGAGCAAACTGCACGCGCAAACCGTCACGCTTTATATCCGTCGACCTGCATTAACGGTTATTCCTTCACGGGCCACAGGAAAGCTCGTCTCGCTTCGATCCACTAACACTACTCATCTAAGTCGAATAATCCGTGATCGAGGTAAGAAATTCCTAAAAGTTGGCTCGGTCAATTTTCACCATTGCCTCGATAATACAAAAAAAATACAGTGAATAATTTTCTCACGAATTTTTTTAAATATTTTTTTTTGTAGTTAAAAATCCTGTCGAGGAAGAATCGATTGAACAATCTTTAAATTTTCAATGATTGACAAAAAAATGGTCACGACTCCATTTTTTATCGTCTGCTTAATGAAGAAAATAAAAATAAAAATAATTTTATCAACAATACAATAAAAAATCTTTTTCTCTTCGATTATTGACAATCTTTTGATAGGACCAGAAAATAGGAAAATTATTGGCGATAAAAAAAATCTGCAAAGTTCACAAATTAATTGGCGATTTAATATTATCACTTTCGCGTCTCGTTCTATTTAATTGGGACGCCGTTAAAACGGTGGGGATTCACATGTGTCGTTACAAGGGGGAGAATAAGGGTCAAAGTCAAACGCCGTTCAGTTGTCATCGCTCCGTTGCGTCGACTGGACACAATTCGACGCTCGCACACACTTTGGCGCAGTGGTTTCTAATTCGCGTGCTGCTCGACTTAGTCCGGATTCTATGAGGATATTATATTTCCGATAAGCGTTGGTCGAAAACAAATGTATAATAATAATTCTGGTAAGTCACCGCTCTTCGAATATTCGGATAAAAAATTCATAATCGCACCAACCAAGAGATTTAATATTCGGTACCTAAAATACACACACACACACACACACACACACACACACACACACACACACACACACACACACACACACACACACACACACACACACACACACACACACACACACACACACACACACACACACACATATGTGTATATATAATCGTATTTGTTATTGACTTTATAAATGCACTTTGGAAGTACGGACAATAGATTACAGAAAACATCTGCTATCGCAAGTGGGTGGTGATCACCGATTAGAATTTTTACGCCTTCTTCTACATTTATTATCATCGATATTGTCCTAGATTTGCTATGACAGCCATTAAGCTTTTCATTGTGGTGCGCAAAAAGATGAGACGCTTACGATGCACGGCGGGCCAACGACGACGATGAATTAATAAGGAAGGATTACTAGACACGAGGCCAGCGCAATTGAATTTAATTGAAGACATTAAGTGTAGTTGCATTTCGGTAAGCAAATACAAAAAACGTAGTTTCCTCGCTCGACAAGCCTCAGTTTGATGTGATCTCGCAGAATTTGGTTTTGCCACAGATTATCGAGGTGCGAAAATTATAATCATAAATGGTGAAGTATTATTTTTAACAATTTTTAGTAGCTTCCGGGAATGGGATTTTTCTCGCGTGAATGATAATAGTGGGATATAATCGATGAAAAAAGTACCTTTTTTTCAGAGAATGCATTTTTTTCAAAGGTAGACTTTGTTTTTGTGTGATTTTTTTTCTTTTCGACAATTTTTCGTAGTTCCCTAAATTAGAATTTTACAACGTAAATGCTGATCGCAGATTGTAGATAATAGAAAATTGTCCCTTTTTCAAGAGTATCACTTTTTTTCTTTGTTGTACTAAAGATAGTATGCACATTTTTTTCCAAAAGGAGACGGACTGTAAAAAAAGGGCTAACAAATTTTGTTTTCTTTTACGAGATAGATAGTCGATAGTTAAAATTAATTTTTCCCGCGTAAAACTATCTTTTGTTGAGGCGTAGTTAAATTCATACCGACCCATCATGAATCATGAAGGCTATCGATCACCGACTGGTACGGTCGGTCAGGCACTGGAGCCGCGCACAATAATGCATGTCTCCACGTGTGCCCTCTGTGCACTCGCCCACACAATGCAACCGGCATGTTACGTAACAACAGTACTCGAAACGAATAATCTGAGGCGATTGAACGAGGAAGCGAGTACTCGCTTCAAGGTCCGGTTATGAAATATGACTGATGTTTGATTTTACATAATAGAAACATGAATTCGTTTATTTCATGTTCTGGGGCCTAAAAAGCTCCTGAAAAAACCTTGCTACAGCACAGCAATTATCTACAAAACAAAACAAAGAATTACAATTGTAAATAACAATATTGAAGGAATATAATACAAAAGTAACATGAAATGGAAATAAAAATGTGAATAGAATACGCAAAAAACAGTAAAGAATTTGAAAAAAAAATAAACAAACAAACGTTCTCCACGGGAAACTTCCAACTACAGTCGCGTCATCCCCTCGGATAGATTGTGATTTTTGATATTTTATAATTGGTAAGAAACGTTCGAACGGCGAATTTTTACGCGAACGCCGGATTGGGATAACGAACCAGACAGAATTTTAAGAACTCAAAGAGTCATGTTCCTCACGGTCTATAATTACGCGCATGGAAACTTTAGTGAAGCTATTTCTAAAGTAGGTCCGGCATCGAGTCACACTGTTGTGTGACTCGAAGGTGCGGGCTTGGTGCAGTGGACAGCTTTTTTTTTTATTGGACACCCGCGGATATTTTAATTGCTTTTGTTGTTGTTACGAGAAGACGAGTAAAAACGAAGAAAAAACAATAATTTTTTAAAGGTATAAAGCTAATTTGCACCTTGATCACATATTACTTTTCAACGTTCGAAGTTCCTACATTATGAGTGATTGCGCTCATTATGTGTTGAACGTTTCAGAGAGGATAATTTACCAATGACGTACAAAACTGAGACGATAATGTGCAAACTTTATTTGCATGCTTGTTCGCCGGGTGAAGGAAACGGTGAGGCAGGTCAAGGTGATTTCGCCGTTTGTTCGTCGAATACATCGTAGATTACAGCGTCATGTGCAAATTTTTATTAGCAGTTTTAGAAATTCTAAATTTTAAATTCTAAATTTTTATTAGCAGTTTTAGAAATTTTATCTGAACCCTTGAGTTTGTTGCAAAAAAATTATCTTGCCAGCTCGACGCTTATCGGATAAATCGCCGTTCAAATTTATCTTTAGTAATTCGAATATTTGTGTGCTCAGTTGGATCAATCAACATGATGATAAATCAGAAGTTTTTGTACGTTTTTGTGTGAAGTTTAATATTGACTACCTAAAAGCACCCGTACATAAAACCATTTTTTTTACTCATATATGTACATTTTTACGCGTATCCCTACGGCAAAATCCCTGACGACAGTACGTTAAAATATACCGCTAGGCAGTATTGTTGAGACCATTGCGATTGCACAATAATCGTAACTGGTACTCTGCAGAATTTTCGCACACTAATAAGGAACTTGCGACGCAACACTACTCGATGCACTCGACCTTGGTCAGGCTTCAAGGGAGTGGTAATCAATTTCATTGACTAGACTTGATGTTCATTTCTGTCAACGTTTTTTTCTACCTTTACAGCTGCGTGCCAAAGGCCAAAATTATGAATCATACGATGGAAAAATTAAAAATTGTAATGTACCAATGCGTTCATCCACACCGGTTCTACTCTACTATATTTCCTTGTTCGACTAGGAAACATTTTTTTTCATTGATACGAAGCACGTGTCACCGCTCGACGCTACAGAACCACCTGCGGATCCACGATAAAAGTGTTGTAAAAAAAAGTAAAAATTAATGCGCATCTAGTATGGAAATGTTTATCACAATTTATAAATAAAATAAAAAGTTGTAATGTTCTACTATAAAAATTGTAATAATCGACTGCACCAGTGCTTTTCCGCCATCTTTGCTTCTTCCTTGTCGTCGAGAATACTACATTTTTAGTAAAATGAGAAAAGAGTAAAAAAGCTAGTGCGTGTTACAGCTCAACGTTCCAAACTGCCTAAAAATTTAGAACGGTTTCATAAGGAAAAAGTAATCGAATTAACATCCGATGTGCAGATGTTTCTAACTATTTAGAAACAAAACAAAAAATTGTTATTTTATTGCGTTCATTTGCACCAGTTCTATTTTGCTATCCATCCTTGTTTCTTGTCAGCCAAGAATACCGCATTGTTCGTAGAATCAAAACAAAAAATGTAGCTTGAGTTGCAACTCGACTTTGCAGAACTGCCTACAAATTCACGACAGCTTTAAAAAAGAAAAAATATGTGAGCATCTGGTATGCAGATGATTGTAACTCCGCAACCAACCGAACTGATATTCAAAGCCGCTGCACGTAAAATTGCATCATCCGATATTGTCCGCGCGTGTGTAAACAATTGCGCGTCTAACATAATATTTTTTCTTTATTACCGTTGCAGGCAAGATGCAGAGTTCACTGCCGGTAAAGAATTTAAGCGAGATACTGCGACAGAGTCTCGGCAAGGACGTGACTCTGGCTAACGTGGATTGGAAAAATTTGACTAACCCCGGAGAAAACTTCGGTAGTCTGATACTGTCAGTGAACGCCGAGGTGATTCTCGATTCGAGACCTGAGACGTTGAATCTCGTCGCCAAACTGCCGCCACCATCGACCTGGTTGCAAGAATTGTTCAACAGCCCGTTCACCTTTGAGAAGGAGTTGCAATTCTACAGGGATCTGACGCCGGCGTTTTTGGCTGTGCAGCGAGAGAACGGTATAACGAGGCCCGAAGACACGTGGCTCGGAGCCCGATACTACGGCGGGAGGCTCGGACTCGCTGATCCCAAAAAATTTGATGACCAAGCCACGATACTGTTGCAAAATTTAAATTTTGCCGGCTATAAGACGGTCGATCGTCTCGCGGGCGTTAATAAAGAACAAGCCGAGGTCGCGGTTAAGCAGCTAGCGAAATTGCATGCCATACCGATCGCCATGAGGACCAAAAAACCGAAGATTTTCGAAGAGTTAGTTCTGCCCGCTCTTGCGCAGCCGGCCAACGAGACCGCTGAGAATTGCGTAACAGATATGGTCCGTAAAGCTCTCGACGATTTGAGGGAAATATCGGAGGCTTCGCCGTATCTAGACAGTGTCGACAAGACGATAGAATACAGTGCCAAAGCCCAACTTTCGGACGAGCCGGCGTCGCAGGACGCATGGAGGACATTGGTGCACAACGATTTTTGGGTGAACAACATGATGTTCAAGCGTGACGACGAGGGCCATGTCCTCGACATGAAGATCGTCGATTTTCAACTGTGCTTCTACGACAACGGTGTCAAGGACCTTATTTTCTTTCTTGTGTCCAGCCCGACCAAGGAGGTAATCGAGAATCACTTCGATCATCTGGTGAACTTGTATTACGAGGCTTTTATCGAGACTTTGAAGACCCTGAAAGTTGAGACAAACGAGTTTAAGCAGAAAGATCTCATCGAACAGGTGAACAAGTTTGCACCGATGAAATTGGAACAGTGTCTGATGATGATACAGGTGATTAAATCTAAACCCGGGGCCGCACCGAAAATGGAAGACATTCAGAGCAAAGAGAACTTCCTGTCCATAGGCGGAGGCGAAGTTTATCGACAAAAGATGTTACACACCGTGCAGTTCTTCGAGAAACGCGGATGGATGACAAAGTAACGTTCGCACCTGGAATTTATGAAGACATTTTCCTTTTGAACACATTCAAAATGGGTCATGAGTGGAGACGTCTGAGGAAACGCACAAATTATAATTAGTGTAGTACAATTATTTGTTATTCGCGTACGAACGGAGAGTGAACGATAATCTTTTTTTCCACCTACTGGAGCATTAAAAAAGTTTCCACTCGTATGAACAACAAATGTGTTTGCGTTACGGAAGATAACATTCGGTTGATCCGACTGACAAGAAAAATTATACTCGGATTAATGCAATTAAAACAAACTTGGACAGAATGCCTGTTGCATTCTGTCCATCACGATATTTGTAATGAAATTGAGCAAAAACACCATTATTGTGGGTTATTTTCTTAGCGTCTATAATTTTGCTTTACGTTTAGTTAAAAAGAACAATTTCAGTTGGTTCACTATGTTTCGAATATTTTTTACATAACCGATCAAAACTTCAAGGGTTTGTTTGTGAAGATAAAAACTGGTCCAAATTACAGCTGAGCTGATTAGAAAAATATTTAACATACTTGACAATACTTATCTAATAAATTGTTTGTTTGAATAATTATAGCGAATACTAATTGTCATACTAAGTTTAATTGAGACAAAGCTACGGTGCAGCAAATTTAATGTACATTTATTATAAATATTAAGTTAATTATGTAATTATGTAATTATATATACAGATATATTTTTATTAAAAAAATAAATTAGCATAAAGAAATTTCGACGATGTGACTTACCTCGAGAAGATCGGCAACAGCATCAGGCAAATTGAACTCTCGGACTACACGTAATCTGACTTGTTTGTTAATCTCATGCCTCGACGAGAGCGGCAAACTCACAGCCCTTTGGCAACTCGGGGATTGTCGTAACTTTTGTTCCCGCTTCAGCATCGCCGACATCGTGGCCGAGTCCGGCACTGGACCAAACAAAATAATATCAGCGTTTTGGTTTAACATAAACTTTTTCATTTCTTCTTCAAATTGATTTGTAACTCTGCATTAATCCTGTGATGACCAAAGGACAAATAGGTTTCCACTAAATTGCATTTTTTTGCCTATCCCTTAAAAAATACTTTTTTTTTCTTCATTACCGGAAAAAATTGATAATATCAAACTAATGAATAGCTTAATTGCCAGTGACCTTTTAATCAGGGTTCCAGACTATATTGAAAGTGGAACTGGTTTTACCTGGAAGAGCTGCAGATAGTACGTCGACGCCAACCGCTCCCATCGACCTTGGCTTTTCATCAACCATGTAAAGAGTATCAGGAATATCGGGAATGTATCGCGCCCTCCGTAATCTCACTAGTTCTGTTTCTTGAACCATTTGTTCTTCGACTAGACCCTGTAACGACGAAAATCGAGTAAGGAATATTTTTTGCGAGAAGCATCGAGGTCTTTGCGTGGCTCTGGCACAATGTTATTATATGTTTACGTTTTTCAATGTGACTTGTGACTCAATACAAATAACTTTTCTAACAAATTGGATACGAATATCCATAAATCAATTATATTCGAATGATAGAAGTATCTTCGTCTCATAATCGTACCTTAATCTCTTCGTAGTAAGGCATGAATAATCGAGGCCGTACGAATAGGCCATTCCTCTTGCCTCCGCGTATCCATGCATTTATTCTTAAATTCTCCCGTTCGTCGCCTATCATATGACTCGGTGGCGTCGAGACAAGGCCTCTTCTGATAGCCTAAGGGGGACAGAAAAATGAATCGTTCGATAAATTGACTCTGTTGAGGCTTAACGTAAAAGCGATAACACAAGAGCATAATTCAATTCTATACTTGAGCCAATATCTCGCTGCTGGCGGGTAGGACGTGATCGATTCGTACAAGCGGCAAAAGTTCGCTCAGTATCTCGCGCAGTTCAATATCGCTGAGATCTCTCTTTTTCACACCTTTCCGCGTGACTGAGTGAACCGTGTGACTCAATAAATTGGGCTCACGATCTTCCATACGACGCACGAGTTCTTGTTCTCCCCACTTCAGAACTGCCTGGAGTACTTCGAGCTCGCTTGCTTGAAGGAAATGACTTTGCAACACGTTGCTCATGTGCGTGTGATCCAATTGATGAAGTATTGGCGAAGTGACGACGGATTGAAATTCTTCCCGAAGAAAATGCAACGCCTGTCTGTGCACCCAAGCCGATCCGTGCGGTTGGCTCGCCCATCTGCGTAAAAAAATATATTGTCTTGCAGTTATTATTTGTTAAACAATACTTCATTCAACAAAATATAATAAGGACAGTGACAAAGGCTAATGATCATTAGCATTATCAAATAGGTATTAGATAATAATAGTATCTAGAAATAAAAAAATTATGCAACCAATATAATAAATGAGATCTTTATAAGGTGACGGTTTGTCGATTTTTGAAGGTTTGTTGACATAAATACGTCGACCAAATTTAATAAAGTTTTACCGTAAAACCGTCGCCAGTGAATCTTGAGTCAGCCACTCGAGTATGAGATCTTCGCAACCTTGGGAGAGTATGTCGAGTTCGAGAAATCTTCCGATTTGATAAAGCTCCATGGCTTCTTCGAGTGGGCTCGGTCTCATGCGTCCCGTGTGCGTCAGAGCTTGGACCTGATACCGATAAAACAGTGACGTTTGCATGATTAAATATCGGTGCCTAATATTATATAGGTTGACGAAAGGCAGGTTTAACGTATTAAAGTTTTTTCCGAACTGCCTTAAAATGGACCACAGCCTTTGCTTGCAACATCCGCGGAAAATAGCGGACTATTGATTGATGATCATTATTAAATATGCAGTACTGAGTCATTATCCCCTCTGGAAGCCCAATTACCCCCGTGTCAGCTATGGCCATTGGTAAATATAACGATTTCTTGACGAAAGCAATGTGGTTATCCTAACGCAATGTAACAAAAATATAGGATGCTACACGGGAGGGAGCCAATGTTTCGCTACTTATGCTCGAACTTCACATTCGAAGCAAACCACTCACTTCCCTTCAATGCAACATAATATACTATGTTTTCTCACTAGGTTAAAAAGGTTCTAGAAGGGCTTCAGTTTTCCTCCCGCTAAACCGGCCCTTCCGCTCGTCAAGAATCTGACACTTTCCATCCCCGTTACAGACGTAACAGTATGGCCGCTTTTTGGCATAGTCGGAAAAAAAAGTAAATAACTCGACAAGAAGTGGCTTTTCAACTCATGCGAATTTCTCCCCTTAATTGGGCATCAAACTTCGCACTCGATGAAAAAACGCACTTTCCTCCCTTGTGGCATAACATACTAATTATGTGTGATCATATTAACCTCGCCGAGGCTTCCTGCACTATTTCCGCACCCGCTGCCTCGCAGTATGAGTGACAAGTCCACGGTGTCGAGATAAACCGCGTGCAGCAATACCCTCGCGTATCTCTTCGGTATAACGCACTCGTCTAAAACTATTCTAGTTGGTATGTGAAGCGCTCTCTCCGTGTGATCCTCGCCGGATCTCGTTCGTCGCTGTATCAAATTACGGAAGAACGGCGATCGCGCAGAGAGTATAGACTTGTGACAGGGTAACTCCAGCTTCGGACGAAAACCATACTCGGAACTACCACTGTCCGGCCTCTGGTAATCGCTGTCCGACGTGAATACCAGCGCGGCGTCCGCGTAATCACCGGTGTCTAAGAGATATCTCAGATCGTGCTCGAGGAGATTCGGCGTTCCTAATTCCTCGCCGAGACGCCGTAACAGATTCGTGTCGAGCGACGTGTCGTGGGGGCAAATGTCACCGGTGTAGAGATAACGGAGTAGTGCGGAAAACATCTGAACCTCTAAGCTCGGCGTCCTCAGATCCAGGCATATTCGAGCGCCGTAACCTAGACGAGAGAAACGATAAATTTAATTTTCGATGAAGAAACAGAAATTATCGACGGAATTTTTCGAAATGTTTTTGATATTAAAACATTTTAATCAATCGTTTAATTTTCTAAAAACATATGAATTCCTTCAGATTTTTAGATCAGCATTAAAACGCATCCGTTAATAATGCACGAGACTACATTTTATCGAGTCACAACACCTGTATTTTACGTCGCACAAATTTAGCTCAGAGAAGGTCACTTAAGGAAGACAATTCTACAGCGAAGCATTTTTTTCTTCCTGAAACAGCGAATCCACAAAGACGTGCATGAGACGGAATTTGATGTCATGTATCAGGGCTATAAAAATATGAGTATGAAGATACTAACATGAGATCAAATTTCATCAAATCAAGACATTCGCTTGTAGATTAAAGTTCCAAAAGTGATACGTCTTGAATATCTCTGATGTCAACCGAACAGAAAGGAACTGCATTCGAAAGCCGTCCAAGACTATGAAGAACGGATAACGTACCTGGACATCCTGACAACAATTCTCTAAAGTAAGGACATCGGGCTGAGAGTAGCGCCCTGTGAACTGGGAAGCACGCTCCACGATAAACGAGATCGACATCGGTGCAGTATTTGTAGTCGTACAGTGTCGAGAGATCCTGCTTGAAAGTCGTTGCTGGGGGTCTAGCCAGTTCCGCTTGAACGTGTAAATCCTTAAGGGCAGCCAAAGCCTCGTATTCTTCGAGAAGTGCTCCGGCCTCTAAAGGACTCCAAGTTGACACAAGTTCCCTGATTACTCTACCGTGGTCGCAGGCTTTCGACGAACGGCGTCTCCGTATGAACTTTTTTCGCAGCGTCGCGAAACCGGTCACCCTTTTCTTCCTTTCCCTGTAATAAATATAAAAACAAAACGATAAATAAGATGTGATCGATCGTCAACAAAAATAACATTTGACGTTTGTAAGAGCAACGCAATCTATGTTGACCAATGTCATCAATTAGTCAAAGGATTATTATCAATTGATTCGTATCATGGCAGGCGTAACGGATAAAGATAATCTTCCGAGATTTAAATTACGGGAATTATATAAATCCGTGGATATAAATCAGACAAGCATGATCGATACTCTAAAAGAGGCCGTCGCGATTCCATCCTTGTCGCGTGAGGATTCTTTCCCTGACGTTACGAAAATGGTAATATAAATGAGAGCGCAATATTTTTTTATGACGCTGGAAATATCTGCACATCAAATTTCATTTCTAGCAATTCTTTCTTAATGTTCTTGTTCAGAAAAAAAAAGTTCGTCTTTTAAATGTTTCATCGCTATGTGAACTTCTTTCACGGAGTTTGTGCGATGTAGATATCGTCAGCGTGACTTTTTTCATGTCTGTAGCTTCAATAACAATTGTTTTTTCAGTTGAAACTTTGTCAATCGAAAATGAGCGATTTGGGGGCGAAGACAGAATTGATTTCCGTCGATCATTCTGCAAGAGGAAGCAAAGCTTATCCTCCAATCTTGTTCGGAAATTTGTTCATCGACGAGGAATTAAAAACCATATGCGTCTACGGGCATGTCGGTTGGTGAAATTATGTTAGCCCATTCGTTCCTAGTGATGATATTTATTCCTGGTTCTGAAAAGTTTGGGCTTGAAGGCGAGACATAAATTAGAGAATCGAGCTGACAAAAACAAATATAATTAAATCTCTTACGATGTGAATGGAAGAATTAATTTTGTTGAGCAGATATTGTGTCAATGAATATTGAAGAGGATTCCAGACCAGACAGATTCGACCTGTCAGTAAAGAACGGACGTATGTACGGTCGCGGTGTCTCGAGGAGTAAAGGACCGCTGTTCTGTTGGTTCAACGCATTAAAAATCTACTTGGCCACAAGGACAGAAGTACCGGTCAATGTAAAATTCATCGTCGAAGGGAGTGCGGAATCTCATAGTCCAACGTTGCGCGAAATTGTCGAGAGGAAAAAGAACTTTTTTCATGGCGTTGACTACATCTGCTTCACTGTTGACAAAAAGATTAACGATAGTCCGTGTTTGAGGTACGGTTATCGGGGCGTTTGTCATTTTTCTTTGGATATCACGTGTGGAGACAAGGATATCGATAGCGGAAAGTACGGAGGTGCTTTCGACCAGCCGCTCATGGACGCTATTCGTATAGTTTCCAGTCTGATGGACAAGTACGACAAAATCGCCATACCGAACGTAATTAATTTTAGATACATTTCCTTTCGTCTCAATTATTAACACTTTACACACGACCGAATTCTGTATCACCGGAAGTAATAGGTATTGGACGCTTTTATTGATGATATTGAAACGGATAATATTAATAGGGAGGCTTGCATTTATTTTCTTTTTTCTCGACGGTGCTGGAAAGGACCTATTTCATACAACGTAGATGTTTCAATTTTAACTGACCGGAACGAGAAATTCGCTTGTGAAGAGTCAATCTGTTACAATTATATTAATCGATAATTAATTTTGAAAAAGTAAAATACTGCAACTGTGACATGTGAACGACACCCGAAAAACTCGCTGTACCGGCAGTAATTAATTATATACATGAGGTATTTCGTGTCTCATACATTACATAAATAAGGTATTCCATAACAAGTCGACCTGATTGTGGCCTTTCATCTCTCATCTCTCATGTCGAATTTGATCCCTGATTTTTTCTATGATTGAACTAACTCTCAAAGCACTCAGATACTTTTTTTTAGATTATTCGAAGTAATTTATAGTTAAGAAAGGAAAATTTTAGATTGCGTGAAGCAACATCACCTTCAATTTTTTCTCAAATTTTTATCGCAAGAAACCCGAAAGTGAATCATCATGCAGTAATTTTTTTCTATCGCATCAGTAAACTCTTAGTCCAGGGTGTACGAGACTGCGAATCGAAAGAAATTGATTCCATCGTATTTCGATACTAATCGAGCTCTATGAAGCCTACGGAGCGGCGAGACACTGTCCTGTGAAGCGTTAAGCAATCAGACTTATATTAATCGATAAGCAATGAAAGTAAAGGTTAAAAAATTACTACAGGTTGTGAGAGACGCAGCTCCTCTGTCGCTTCTAGAGAAAGAAGTTATCGACAAAGTTCAACCGGATATCAGTGAAATTAAGAAAAAAATTGGTGTTAAACGGTTGAGACACAAGGAAAGCGCTTCCCGCATCGCTGTTCACAAAACTCGGTTACCCTGCATCAGTATTCATGGATTCGACACGGATACGGATTATTCGGATCCCAAGAATTTCCCGACGATTTCTTGTAGGTAGAAATTCGGTCAAGTTTTTTATCGAAGCTCGACGGTGCGTACACTTTTGTTGCGCTTGATGTAACTCGTTCGTTAATGTGTTATTGATAATTTTAGGACGGTAGCAAAGTTTTCGGTACGATTGGTACCCGATCAAACCGCACGCGACACACAGATTCACGTTGAGAATTACATTAGAAAAACGTGGAGAGAGTACAAAAGTGTGAACAACTTCGAACTGCGGATGGACATGGCTATCGATCCTTGTAAGGAAGATCCGACGAGCTTGCACTACGATGCAGCAGCCTACGCTATAAAATTGGTAAAAATGTCGATTTCTTCGGGCATCGATGAAATATGGTTTCTACAAAAAAAATTGTTATTGCATTAACTAACAGGAATATAACTTTATTCATAAGTATAGTATTGATTAATGAAAAAGCGTATGCAAAATCGGCACTAAGGCATGGAGGGGTTTCTAAGTTAAAAGATAAATAATTTCTTGAAGAATCTTAACATTTTCTTTGAATGAATCTTCTTAAATTCAATGCTTAAAAATACACAAATTTCCCGATGGACTTGCTTTAATAAGCGGAAAATCAATGTATGTGTTCGTCTGCTATACAGGTTTACGGCAAAGACCCATTGTACATCTGCGATGGATACTCGCTGCCCGCGGTTTCAATCATAAAGGGGCTTCGTCCTGAAACTAGTTCACTGATTCTTCCTCTGAGGTGACAATAAAATGGTTGTTTTATATCTACTAAATTTTTATAATTACACTTTTCTATTGTTTTAGCGACTTTGACGACTGTAATAAAAACGATGAATCCATGTCTATTGAAAATTACCTGAACAGCGTTAAAGTAGTAATGGCTTATATGTGTTATATCAATGAATCCTGAAACAATAGTCGAAAAATGTAAGAAGCCAGACAAGTTTTTTTCCAGTCTTTATAAGATGGACTTTGGAGAATCCAATAAATTGACTCTAATGCTTCTGATTATATTACTTCTGTTCCAGCTTTGAATTTCGAACTTTGCATTAAGCGCTTGCGTTAAAATACTTTTTATAGTTCTACAGTGAGTCGTGTTATTGCGAAAAATATAAATGTATGTGTAATCATTGTAAAATCGTCGTTTTTATCGCTAGAATACTGAAAGTAATCTGAATCGTTGACAAGTCAAATTTTCACTTGGTGTCCAGGTGTGTGTTAGTGTGTACAATGGATCGACAATTATCATCAAACCTTCTCCCCTTACAATCTGCTTGAACAGCCCGGCTCAAAATTCCTGTACTATTATGATTGCATCCCTTCATTCAGTGTACTTAAGTATGACAATTGAGATAATTTTGCGTTTAATTCAATTTTTTATTTTTCGGAATAATATCCGTACTAGCTTTGAATAGTGTAGATTTTAATTATCTCAGTTATATCTTTTAGCAGCCACTATTTTACTTTATCCTGCACCCTGCTATCCCTAAAATGTTCTAATGAATCTTCCTCCAGCTATCTGTAAGTTAATAAATAAATATAAAAGGACAAAAGAAACCTTACCGAACAATGATGCCGAATTGATCAACATTGCCAGAGGAGGAGAGTCTCGCAGCCTGAACAGGATCTCCCCCGCTGGCAGGAAAATTTGTAGAAGCGGATGCTCCCATTCTATGGGTCATATGTGAATCATCATGTTGTTCCCGTCCAAGTGACCAGCAACCCCCTCCGCTTCTCCAAGTTCCACCTGTTTCTTCGCTGTCTTCGCTCGGCTGCAACGCACACGGGATCAGGATCCGGAATACGTTCATCGCTCACCCAGACACCAGCCTGAAATTCATTATAAAGCAAAAAAAAATTAACAAAACGTTGGACCATGTTTAAATCTTAATCGCTGTCTCTGTGCGAGACTTGCTTACATAGTATCGACAGAGCCAAGCCAGTATATGTGGTTCGACAACGCAAATACAAAGTAGGTCATACTTTCTCGGTATCCTAAAAACTGGGCAGTCATGCACAGACAAATGAAAAACATTGTCAAAATACTATGCTGGCAAGTTTCTACCATGGAACCAATGAAAAACTTACACAAGCAAAATTTTGCCAAACTTTTAAGGGGTAGTATATAGAAAAAATCTCTGTATTTCAAGCTTCGTGTCACCAAACACTGAGAAGAATCATCCCTGCTGTAGACACGAAATATTTTGAAAACGAGTAATACCGATATATATATATATATATATATGAATATTTCATCAGCGAAATTGGTTGCAACAATAAAAATTTCGATAGAGGGTTGCAAACCAATGTCGTTGACCAACTGAACATCCACATAATCCAGCTGTTCTCCGCGGTGAAAACGTCGACGATCTGTCGCGAATAACACACTCGTAACTCGGGCAAACTATAGCCTTTTGATAATCACAACATTGTCCTAGAGCGGACGCTCGCAGATTTGACCTAAATGAAAATAAAAATAAACTTTTAAAAAATGGCAAGGCAAAATCTCGAGATTTTCATTATCCGACACAAACGGTAAGTTTTATTGACGAAGGAGCGTGTCCCAAAACTACATTTCTGCTTCGCGCGGTTAAGCAGCATTTTGTATTGTTTTCCAAAATAATTAATCCGTTCGTTTACCTGGGTCCTTAGTGAGCATATTTTGTTCTCGATTATTATGACTTCGTATCGGAGCACTCGGTTTTAGGCATACACAAACACCCGTTCAACAACACGCTGTCGGCCATGTTTACATTCGAATGCATCGCGAAAGCCAGATAAATCCTGATGGTGCAATTTTTTCAACGATATGTTAACAATCCCACAGTCACTGCGATGAACCATCTCGCTCGTCGAATTTTCTTGTTAAGACGTTGTCTCATCCACGTTTTTCGAAGCACTTTGGCAAACTTGTCATCTTAACGTATACGAGGATCCTAGTCACATCGAGAGGAACAGCAGTATTATCCCTATGTGTGCTTTCTCTCTGTGACTTGTATGCATACGTGTGTGTGTGTGTGGGTATTGTGTCGAAAGGTCCGCCGAGCTTGCGCGCGACCGCTTGGTGATGCACATTCGAAAATTGCGAAATAGGATGGATCGCAACGGCAGCCATAGCGCCTTATCGTTTGGCGGTGGACATTTTAAAGCCGCGAAACTTTTGAACGTGATTCCCCCGGGCGTCGAAACGGGAAGAAAAGATTAAATCTTGTCCCGTATAAAAGTCGTCGAAGTCTGCAGCTCGCTATCGCGGTAGCCGCTGAAGCGTATTTATTATACTTTAGTACACACTGTACCTTGCTTCCACGTGTGTGCGTATACGAGCGCCTTTGCGTGTGTGTGTGTGGCACGACTGTAGGAGGGGACGCTCGACGTCACGGAATCCAACGTGCATCCACGCAACCTGCAGTTACTCCGTACGAGAAAGTGGATTATAGATTTCAAAAACAATTATGAACGGTAGAAAACGTTGGTACGCAAAAAATAAAATCGCCGATACTTCGAGGGGAGAAGGTAAAAAATTAATCGGCGCTTTGCCGCCGAGGGATTTGTGATAAGAAAAATTAACGCTGCACGGCAATTTAGTGCTATTGACGAATGTCGTCGAAAATTATGCCATTGATTTTTCAATTGGCTTGCAGATAAGAAAAATATGTGGAGATACAGTTGCACGTATCTGTGTATCTGCGTATGTTCGTGTTGTATAATTTGTACTCGTAAATTCATCGCGAAGGAAAGTTCGTTGCGGTTGAGCTGCTACGCAAAGTATTCTCTATTGTTTACACTCGCTGAATAAACTTTCATCCAATGAATGCTTTTACAGTCACGCGAATGTTGGCTGTGTTAATTAGGCAAATTTCTCTCATTGATTTAATATTACAATGAGATTGTATCATGGTAAACGGTATGGTAAGATTAATTAAAAGAATAGAATTTTCTCGGCTCTCCGTTTGAGCGTGTATTAAATACTTTCGGTACCAAGTTCTTTCACAATACACGTTACAAAAATTCGCCATACAAAGTAATCATTATGTAAACACTTTGTACGGAAAATGCAACATGCACGAAGACATCCACTCAAAGGAAGAGCCGAACAAATTTTAATCTTGTAACTAATATTACCGGAAATTTTCCATAGTATAATTTTCTTACAATATTGCATTAATGAGAAAAATCGACACCGTAATGTCAATCAGGGAGACAAATCTTCGATTATCAAAAAAAATGAAGTGGCGATTTAATATTCATATTTTTATTTTTGTCAGCAGTTATCGTGTACCGCAGTCCTGAAAATAAAGAACAAGTTGTAGGATAGATACATTGGATGACGCTTGATGATCTTGCGTTTGAATTCGTTCCTTCACTGAAATTTTCCTCTGTTTCACCTAAACTCGTGTTCCAATTTCGAGAATATGCCCGTTGAACATGCTTCAGCCTATTCGTATCGAGAAGAATACGCACCTATGGAACACACGTTAGACACGTATATATGTATATGTGTATATATGTATATATATACGACATATGAATATATACATATGACAAAAATCCGATATGCCGATTGGCGTATCGTACGGCAGAGCGGCGAAGCTGTGCGCGTGATCAATGCAGCGTTTCTTTGCTGCAACTGACTTAACAATAAATTACACAGTAGCGTAAAAATATCGTGCACAAAACGTAAAAAAATAAAATTTTCAATACGAGCCTTCATTGAGTTATTATTTTTGTTATCATGAATCGTTAGACTCACGATTGACTCGGGGACATCATCGGTGCATCTGTACAGACAAATTTTCGTGCACCCTCCTTGCTCACGCAGAAAGGTTTGTGCAATCGTTCGAAGCTCGACGCAATTCGGCTCTCGTGTGATCGTCAAATTCCGTCGAACGAACAGGATTCGAAGATGTTCGCCGCCCAGCAAGTGATCAGGATCGGCCAGGTGACTCCACGATTTCTTATTCCCAGGAGAACCCGCGTCGCCACACCGCCAAGGGTCAGGATATCCTTCGCTGTAAGAAAGTGCATTTTTTTTAAATTTTGTCACAGACATAGATCATTATGTAATAAACACGGATAGAGAAAATTTAACGACACGGCCCATCGTATCATCAATCACCTATATTAGTTATTTTGAAGTTCTGTCCCAAGGAACATTTTCTGTAATTCGACAGAGCTCGAACGACACGGTCTAATGATTTTTTTTTAAACGCGGAGGCAGTGGCTAACCTCGTGGATGCCGCACAATGCATTATAGCGTGTGTAAGAATTAGTGGTACTCTGGTGACTTTTTACAGGCTCGTATACGCAAATTTATCCACTGAAACACACAAATATCAACATTTAGTTTTGTTGCAATTTGATCCAATAATTGTATTGGGTACGTTAGTGCACTAAATTAAAACTGTTCAATAGGTATGCATGAAGTGTTTAAAATCTTTTGAAGTTAAAGAAAATACAAGTGAAAAAGCGCAACATCATATAGACAGAATGAAATAATACAAAAGATCATAAATGAAGATTAATAATAATAAAAAGAATAAAGGAACCATGAAAACCTTTGCAAAAAAATCATATTCAGAGGTTTCTGCGCGATTGCGTTTCATATTTGTAAAAAATAAAGATTTCTTTAAATTTCTTTCACCCACTGCAATGTTTTATGAAATTTTAATTCTTATTTCACAGGAAAAAATCGTTCATGGAATGGTAATGTTCCTTGGTATAATGGCGACGCCGTGCTGGATTGCCGTCAACATCAAGAACTATCGTCAATAATTATACTGTTGAGCTGGTGCACGCAAGTCTGGCTAGTAGGACTTTGTAGAAAATTTATTATACACACTGGATAAGATGACATCTCGCATAGGATCATGAAATAAGTTATTGAGAGTACAGATACCAATAAACCAAATCGAAGCTTTACTTAGCTTTATTCTTAACCGATCCGGAAAGATTTTTCCGAATTCAAACATATGACTTGAAAAATTAATTAATTAAATTGATTTTTTTCATACAAACGTTTCTTTCACTTTATTCATAAATCACATAGAAGAGACTGTTGTGCGTGTTGTTCTTTTTTTATCAACTAAATATAGTAATATTCAATTCTGTCAATCCTTTCCAAATCAAGACATTCTGCAGATCTTTTACAATATCTCTTGAGACAGTCAAGTTTTCTTAAAAATTAAATATACGCCAACATTAATCGTTGTCCAAAATCGATCGCTCAATTTTAGCCTGCAGATCAAAAAACGATAATCAGATAATTTTTTAAATTCAATTTACTGGTCGATCAGAATCTACACTCAAAGATGCCAAAGATTACATCGTTAAAAATATATATTTTACAATCATCGTGCACGATTTTTCGCAAACCACTTTTATTTAAAATACCACTTTTATTTAAAATACCAAGCTACACGGATCGCCCGCGTGGCAAACGATTTTTCTTGTCCGATATGTACAAACACTTTCGGCCATTACACTCTGCGCAGCAGTATCAATTATCTATCACTGAAAGAAAAAAAAACTTTGGAGAAGCGTAGAAAGGTACGACTTACCCCGAGATGTGCTTGAATGCTCTGGAGCTCGGATGCGATCCTTCACGTCGTTAAACCGATCCGTACCAACTCTCATGGCCTGAAACGAGAATAACGAAATGTAAATATCTCGGCAGACGGTGTATTTGCCTGTCTCGAGAAACGCCGACGTGGTCGATCCCATTGGGCATGAAAGCGTATACCTGTTTGACCCGCTGGCTTTGTAGTCGGAAAGACGCTCGGAAGTTGCGCGCAGTATTACCAAAATAACAACTCGAGACGCACGCACCCGTAACGATATCCGTGCGTAGACTAACCGAGGGAGCGATAAGAGACGTGGAAAAAAAATCGTAGCGTTCCCCACAGCGGCAACAAAGGCGGGGCTTGGATCGATTAGGTTCGTCGCAGAGAAAGCAGCTGACCTTGGGATCTACTTTGTGTACGCACATCTGCCATAGCGCTGCGCGTTGTTTCGTTCGTTCGCTCAGTAAATCGTAAGAACGCGAGGATGATGCACGCCGGAAAGTTCCTTACCAACCTCGCTGCTGCGAGATCGGTGAATCAATCCATCGCCAGATCGTACGGCATGTCCACGCCGCCTCGCGTACGGATATCGTTCGCGGTAAGTTCTACCGATATATATCCTCGTTAAGACAATTTCGTTGAATACAGAAAATCATATTAATAAAATCGTTATGTAACCTTGATTCAGTCGTCACGTGTCGCTTATCAACTTTTACGAACTTTGCTCCAGTCGATCGCAGCGACGTATTAAAATCGCAACCGGCGACGGCTGCGGCGAGGATTGAAATTAAACAATAAATGTATACAATATATACAGTGAGAAAAAAATTAATGTGACGACGCTCGGTCATTGGCACTGTTTCTCTGTCCCGCTCACACGCGCTGTATAGATTTACGCGCTGCGGTAGGGAATATTTTGCTTTGCCATATTTTTCGAGGCGCTACTTTGGTGGCATTTTTTTAATAATGGCTCACACGTGAAACAGAATCATATGAAATCCAATGTGCGGGACTAAAAGTTTTTGTGAAACACTGGTGAATTGAATTTCATGTGTTATTGTGATGAAACATGAATGTTCAGTACATTAAAATCATCGTAAATATTTGAATTTTACAATTTACTTTAAGTTTACTATAAAACTAATTGCATTCCAATGAACAAGTACATTAATTTCCCATGAAAATTTCATATCCGATGTACAATTTTTTTGCAGTTTGCTGTGCAGCACAACGGTGTGAAAAATATTTGTTTTTAATTCGTTGTGCTTTTTTATATTGAAGCTCACGCGACAAGATATGCACAAATATGAAAATAGTAATAAACGTATTCATAGACAATGTTTTACCGACGCATAGAAAAGATTATTTACATTATATATTCCTGTTGGTGTTTCCAACGACCCAACGACCTACATTCTTTGGCCCCTGCTTCGTTTTTTCGATAAGAGCTTGGGTATTCATTTTTAAACCCGGTTCAATTGTTCTGTTATTTTTGGCTTTAAATTGTATGCTCATGAAAATAATTATTTTACACTACACTTATGACGAAATTGCCGTTCAGTTGGTAGCGTTGATGGATTCTTTGCGAGCCATTCGTTCCTATAATTAGAAATGATTAATCAATCAAATTCTGATCGGGGAAATCGATTGGACAAGCCATGTGTGAGAAGTCTATGAAATCTGTTAAACGTACCGATGCGATAATCAAATTTCAACTATAAAATTTGGCGTCAAGTTTAATTTTGCGCACACTCGTTGCCTCGAAAAAGTTCGGAGGATTAATTGTACATTTATTAATTTTAATTTTTCTACACCTTTTACTACGCTAATCGTGTAGTAAAACGTGGAAAATATTCCTTGCAAATTTTTTGTGTGGTTAACTATTGAAACTGTTTTGATGCCATTTTTTTATTAAACCTTAGAGTAGCTGAGTAACAGTTTCTTAATTGCATTTTACACAAAGTCGCGTATATAAAATTCTTTGAAGCAAACAATTTTTAACACCGAAATCGATTGTATGATTAATAATGCTTGGACAGAGGTTTGCGAAATCCGCTAGACAGACTGAAGCGAAAATCAAATTTTATCTTCAAAAATTCCCGGCAATATTAATTAGTGTCCTCCTGTCGTCCCGATAAAACTCGGTTTGATTATCGATTTTTTAGCTTTGATTTTTGTCTTCCAATTTCTATTTCAGGAGAAGATGTTTCACGGATTCGTCATGATGGCCGGTTGTTGCGCAATTCCGGCGTACATCTCGGTGAATATCAAGAATTACCGAGGACCGATCGAATAGAGCCGTGGGACTTGTTGATATCAACAATTTATGGAGAAGAAACAGAGCAGAATTTTTTTGTAGCGCGGAAAGTCGAAAATGTCAATTTTTCAGGCCTGCAAATTATATAAATATAAATAACTAACTTACATTGCAGTAATAAATGACAAAGTAGTTTTCTGCCACTAGAACTGAATTATTCAATTGTCAAAACCTAGATTCTCGATCTTCCAATTTTTCCCGTTGCAAGACTAACAATTCTCACTTTGAGCGCTCGTCCTCCTATTTTTGTACAGAATTACCGAGGCGGCTACTGTTGAAGCGGGAGACAGTGAGCGGTGTTAGACGTCCCAATAAAAATAGAAAACGTAGTCAGAAATTCATGTATGCGGAGGCGGTGGCTCTGAAGACGGACACAAACCCCGACTCCAACGGTATTAATTTTTTTCTGAATATAAACTAACAAAGTCATAAAAAAGTGTCTTAGGCATGTAATATCACCGTTCCGAGGCAGTACAGAGATCAATAATCGATGCAATCAGTCTTAACTCAACGAAGTTTCACATACTCCTAAGAGCCCACGACATACTAGCGTTGATAACAGAAACTGTAATGCATGTTATTTCCGGACTGCTGGCATTGAAAAATATATATATATTGTCCTTTATCGGTCAATTGCCGAACGCGCTAAACGGTAATATTGTTTTTTTTTTTATTTTACCGAATATCTGCAGTCTAAGCAGCATTCGTTACAGTTTTTGAGTTGCCAACAGAGCGCGGGTCGGCTAAACAGGTGCTCCGCATTATCATGTCCCATTGTGACATACCACGGTCGGTAAAAAAATTATACTTTATCCCGTTCGGAGGCGGTACGAATCTAAATAAATAATGTACTATTATTGTGTGCTTCTGTCAATCACTTGCAGAGGAAGAGTGTATTAAATCACCTTAGGCATTACTTTTCCCGAGGCATTTAAACATTTATCCAGTACGGAAGAGGTATTATTCGCGCTCACGTCAGAAAAATTCAGACGAACTCGGAGAGGAGTTACCCATAGCCTTAAGGGAAGGAAAATACCTATGAGTCCGGGAGAGACAATAAAATTCTGAATCCATTTTTGTCAGTATTTTACAAACGCAACCCCACAATTCAGATTGTACGCTATAAAATCGTTTTGGAGAGATATTGATTGAAAATATTAAGAGATAATGTTGATCTTTGGGTCCATCTTACCAGATAAAATAACACGCCGTAAAACACGTATCGCACCATTAGCACAGCGACCGTTTCGACGCCATGCCCTTTTGTTGGCCATCTGGGTTACCGCCATGTCGAACACTCTTCTATTTTCTCTCTTCTCCACTGTCGAAACCAATAACGGTATATCTCCTGCTTTGACGTGACTCTAATCTTCTCGCAAAACTATGCGAACAACCTCTCTCCCGTTCAAGCCTGGCACAGTCGGTACTAAAAAGTACAATCAATTTTTTTCATCAGTTCTGATTCGGTCGTCTCAAAGAAAAATTTTATCTAAATGTGGAACTGGCCAATGACATATCTGTTTCCGATGAGACTTTTTGTTTGATCGTTCGTGTTACGACTAGTGAAAAAAGTGGATTACAGATTTCATTACCGACACTGCTATTGTCGTAACTCGCTCTCGCTCACTCTCACGCGAACTCTAATTTAGTGGCTTAACCTCGTCGTAAGGGAAACCCATCAAGGAGGTTTACACTGCCCTTAAGGCCAGTCTGAACTTCTCTCTTCTGCTCATTATCGCTTTCACAAAATCCCCATGGCGCTATCTATCTCATACCAAACCTTCCCATCGACTGGGCTTTGTCTCCTCGAGGCTGATCCAAACCCATGCGACGAGCGGGTGATTGCGAGAGAGGGCGCCATAGGGCTGGTGTGTGAGCGAGCAAGAGGGGGCTCAGACTCTTCCTAAGAAGAGGCTAAACGGCCATGGAGATTCTGGAAGAAGAGATTTTTAGGTTAGCCTTAAGGGGAGTGTAAATCCCTCTCTCACTCGGACACACACGAACCCCATCGCTGTCTCTATAGTCCTCGTGCGATCGCCTCAAGGGTTTAGTTTTAAGGGGATGTGATACAGACTTAGTCGCTAAAAAAACGGTTCCCGCTTTTCTCTGCGTCTATTAATGTTTCAGGCAAAAGGAAATTAGGTTTACGTCGATCTATATATATAGTCTACGAGAAACTAAATTGCTTTTGTCGGAATTATTAATATTTCAGAATAAAACAGGAAAGGATTCGGTATCGATCTGCTCTGTATTGTATCGACTTAAGATTATATGAAAGATAAAAAATCATGTGAATCCAGCATTTATTTAATGCGAAAATTGCTCGAACTCTTGCGACTCTCGCACCTGACAGGGTTTCGTATGCTCCCAAAGTCTTAACAACTACGCAATACACAAAAGTATTTCTATCACAGCACTAATATATTGCCCAGTTCTTTGAATTCTCAAATTGTTAATGCAGAATAGTAGCATTGCTTTGAATTCTTAACAAGAACGATGTTCGATAGAGAAGAATCTTTTTCTAAAAATTAAAGTTCAAAACTAGTTCGCAGCATTGTGTAATACCTAGGGACGAAAATAAATTGATGTCCCATATAATGTACTGCCGAAGGCAGATGGACTAGTACAAATTTATAACGAGTCTTGATATCACCGCAGGAAATAGTGATACATTCATTAGTACAAAGGACGGCGTATATTTTAAACTGTAATCATTATCCAAGTTG
Organism: Listrodromus nycthemerus; assembly: GCA_963978505.1. Classification (NCBI taxonomy): domain Eukaryota; kingdom Metazoa; phylum Arthropoda; class Insecta; order Hymenoptera; family Ichneumonidae; genus Listrodromus; species Listrodromus nycthemerus. The sequence continues at coordinate 5,162,262 of OZ021684.1, read as the reverse complement.
TCTATCCGTCTCCGCGAAGGTTGTACGGAGAATGAGGGATAGATAGCGAGTGAGAGAGAAACGGGGTGAAAGAAAGAGAGTGGGGGTTCGGAGAGTAGAAAGCTTTGGATTAAACTCGAGAGCAGCGACAGTGATTCTTCTTGGCAGGTAATCTCGATAGGGATCTTGTCCCTCACGTTACTCGGAAAAACTCGAAACTCTCTTTTCAATGGTTAACTCGGAAGCACGAGGGATCGCCTCGGTCTTGGAATTGAAATGGGAAATCGATGCCGAATGGAACTGTAAAACGAGCTTTTACGGTGTCCCGAGCGCCCGTCGCAGACGTTCCGCTGCTGGCAGCAGAAAATTATAAAGGCTTGCGGCAGCCGCCGCTGGAGGGCGGAAGTGGCGCAAGAGGTACGTGGACGAAATGTGTATGCAACGGGCGACGACGCAGCCGATATTTGTGATTACAACCGATATCAACTGACCGTGAAATAGGAACTCTCTCTCTGGGAAACCGCTACACTGATACTTGGTCTCTATTTATCTCTGTAAAGGACTTTAATTCCCATCATTCCCCATCGCTTGCAGTACACGTGACCAAAACTGTTATCATCCCGAATGACACGTAGAACGCCGGCAGTTTATTTATCATCGAAACATCGAAGTTTGTTTTTCACATCGATAGATTTTGATCGTTCGTTGGAAATTAATTGATTCTGTCCGCACGATGTTATTTAGCGAAAAATGTGTTCAATTATCGAAAGCTTAGAGCGTTATTGGACAAGTATGCGAAGAGGTTAAATTCACGAGTAATAAATTAATGAATCCATGTCGAGCGCTCTGGTATTATCATTAATACGGAATGAATTATTACAATGAGGATAGAGAGTTTTTTTTTAAATTATTCGGATATAATTTATTCTTTCGGAAAATACTGCTCGATGAAAATTCTATTAAAACTTTGACGTTGCAAATGCCAGAGGTTTACATGGGAAAATTATGAAAGTTTGTCGATCACTCGTGTTCGCCTTTCTTTCATAGTCGCCGGATTATTAATATCAATCGCTGGGTGAAAATAAATTAGACGCACCCTTCGGGAGAAAATACCATTTGATGAGAGATTCTGGATCGAGCGGAACGACGGAAAACGCCGTGCTAAGATTATTGCAGCATGAATACAAAGTTTTAAACGGAATTAACGCGCATATAAATTTGCGCGGATACTCAAATTCGTATTAAAGCGATGTAAAAAACCGCGGTCGGTAATAAAAAAAATGTAATTAAATTTATTTGTAAAAAGGAACTACTACAATTTTTATATGAGCTCGTTTATTACCAGTCGGTTTATACCAATATATGTCCTTTTAATACCCCATCCTAAATTTCCAGAAAAAATACAGTTGTATGGCAGTACATTTTTTGAAGCAATTTTGAAATAGTTTCAAGCTTTCAAAACATTTCATGAAAATATGCTTTCAAAATATTTCATGAAAATATGCTTTCAAAATATTTCGACTGAAACATGTTCCATTTATTTTCTCACCGAAATATTTATAAGGATATTTCCGTATTTATCCACATGTGTATATGCGAATTGGACTTGCGATACAATTTTACACTCGTCACGACAATTATTTAAAAAATTTATTTAAACTGTGATTATAGTTCAAAGAACGATTAAATCAGTTGAGCATGCGATTATAATTCTTGAGCAGATTAAATTTCTTATATTCAATTCTGATACACATAATTATAGTAAAAGTACATTTTACAAAAACGAACATCGTAGCATAAAAAATGTTCAGATGAAATGAAAAATAACAAATGCTGTGTTTAGACGTTTTAAAAAATTCAAAATTAACCTTACAACTGATATTGAAATTATATTATAAAATTCTATGCACATAAACATCTGTGATTTGGCTTTCTTCGCAAAACATCTTTTTTCGAGGTTGCCGCGCTCGTCCAGCGGCTCATTTACGACAAAACTTTGTAGGTCGTAAAGTTTCCTTACTTGTTTCTCATTTTATTTGAAATTGTTTATTTTCTTCACATATCTGCGTTTGCAAGTGGCAAACTGATTTTTCGAATGAATAAGATTTTGAAAAATGAAAAAAAAACTTAAATAAAATTACACGATCCGTCGGATAAAGTCGACCTCCCGTGTACTTCGTTTTTTTTCTGTACTGCGGTTACGGCGTTTTCCTCCATGAGGGATGGTAGTTAACTTCTATATTCACTAAGTTATTTATACTAAATGCTCCCTTACCGGCCATAACGTTAAAAGCTCTCATAACTTAAAGAAGTCGGAAGATTTCCTAACTACATCATCGTATCCACTGGACGTCGGAAACTTTGCACTATGCAGAAACTGAATATAATTTTTTTCACTTCTGACGCGATTTTTCATATCAGATATTGAGTCGAGAGTCAAATTGTTGGAATACCCATATGTGGAGGAAAAATAAAATATAGAATATAGGCTTGAGCCTTCAAGTTATTAAGTTTGGTCCTAGAATAAAATAATGAAAAAAAAACTTAATAAACTCAACCCGTCTAAAAAAATGGTTATTTACGTTGTTCTTTTCAGAATATTCACATAAAAAGTACCAGAGCGAATAATAGTTTTTCACCATGCTGCGGAACTCTAAGAGCCGGAGTGTGCAACATACAGCGATTAGTAATAAGATGTACAATACATTTCTTATAACAATACCAATGACTAACGTTCGAAAGAAAACCGCACGTCAACCCGAATGGATACCTCCTTCACGTGAGGTTTCGTTTTTAACCAAAAATAATTGTTACCGCTCAATACAAACAATTGCAGTCAGAGCTGGGCAGAGTATTTAAATTCCCGTGTCTTATAAGACAATCGACTTCATTCGATTATAGTGATTATTCGATTGTTATATTATAGTAATTGTGGTTGATTATTTTAAAAAATAGAAAAAATTCAAGCGAGTCTTAAAATTCTAGGATGAAGGATGCGATGAACTGTACGTTGTCTTCTCGTCTAGCGAGATTTTCCGCTGGACTGATTTCGCCAAGTACAATTCGCCAAGCAACTGCGGATAATTGTTCGTTCACAAACCACGGCACAAGAATAAAAGGAACCGCTTTTTTTTAAAAGCGGTTCCTTTTCAATAAATTAAACGGTTGGATGAATCAAATAAAGAATAGCGATTATTATATTATTCTATAATAGTGATTATAGCCGTCGTTCGAAAAATAGTCGAACTTCATGCGAGTCGCGGAATGCCGAGAAAAGGGATGCGTTGAACTGCACCTTGTCTTCTTATCCAACGGGACTTTCCGCTCGACTGATTTCGGCAAGTAAAATTCTCGAGATAAGCACTGACCATTATTCGTTCTCGCACCACGGCACAAAATGAACGTATTTTTCAAAAGCGATTTCTTTGCAATAAGTTGAAGGCTTGAATGAAAAATAGAAAAAAAAAGAAATTACACTGCACATAATTTAAAGTACACGTGAACAAAAGAAAATAGCAGGACTCAAATTCCCCTCCTGCTTTAAAGTCTCGAAAATAAAGTACCAAACAAATGCTGTACGTACCGTTCTGATTGCAGTTTTTATTACCGACCCAAGTCGAATCGCCTCAAGGTAGTACGAAAAAATGTCCACGGAGATACAAAGAGCGCTCGCAGCGACGACTCTCTCTCTCTCTCTCTCTCTCTCTGCGTGTCAGAACTAAATCTACATACCGAGTCGCATGGTAGATCGAAATGCAAATAACGTTTGTTCCGCTCTCCGTGAGCGATATCGCATATTTCCGCGGAGTTTGGGCCTAGTATGCGCGTGCTCGAGTATTTGAATAGTCCATTTTATGTCGTGAAATTAAAGCCGAGAGAGTAATCGGATCGCAACGGCTTGTACGGACTGGACGCGGCGTGATATTTTTTGGTCTTGCGCGACCAACAGCCCGCTCGCTGTGTTTTGTGCCGTCCGCGTGGACGGTTCTCATTTTCGTGCTCTTGCCGCACACACAACTTTCCGTAACTTTCCGTGGGGAAGCCATCCGTCGCTCACACGTGTCATCCTTAGCTATGGTAACTAACGTGATAGGATTCATACACCTTCCGCCCTCTCGTCACCGTCGAGTATTCAACACGCTATTCAAGTGGAGTCCGGCGTGAGCGGTGTATCTCGGCGCGGTCTCGCTTCTCGTTCTCTGTACCATCTCGCGCGGCAACACGGACCACCTCTCCCTTCCCCTATTCTCTTTCACGCCCTTTATCCGCGTCCTACGTCGACGCCGGCACCCTGTCACATACAGCGCTCGTACCTCATACCTTATCAAACTGCTGTAGTTGCCGGAGTTATTTTTCTCTTCACACGACATTTCAAGCGTGCTGCGCTTACTTTTTTTTTTTTTTACTATTATTCACCAATCGTTAAACTCAAATTCACATGCGCATGTACGGCTCTTTATAAATATAATATAAAAATGTTTCACTGCTAACGCCGTGCCCAGAATCAAAAGGGGGTCAGTAATAGAGTCAGAGGGGGTGTCAATAATGGGGTCAAGGGGGCATTAATGAGGATATGAAATTGGATAATAATGGAAGCAGCAGTAGGGCTTGGAATTGTAAGGTCACACTTCTTTTATAGGACTTAGAGTTACAAAGGCTTGAGTTCATACAGGGGTGAAAGCGAGTGTTCCATTAATATATATATTCGAGCGGAAATAAAGGTACATGTAATATACATATATGTTGGAGCGGAAAATAAGAAAAATTAGTTGTCGGAAGCAGGGCGAACTGAAAAGGAATGATTAAACACGCGATAAGGCGATTATTATCATTTTTTTTTAATGGGACGGTTGTAAAAGTACTTTTGTTCTGTTTTTTTTTTTTCATTATTAAGAAGCTTGCTCGAATCTTTCGTTGTGATCGTGGGTGTAATGTGTGATGTTTTGAATTTTTTTATTTGGAATGATTATCGAACAAATTACTGAACGACTTTCTTTTTATTATGATTGATTCCCCATTATAAAACTCAAATCTTACAGGCGAAAATAATTTAAAAAATCGTTATCGGAAACAGAACGGAAGGAAAAGAAATCATTTTATTCCCGATGAAAGGCGATTATTTTCTTTCATCGATAAGTTTGAAGGTAAGATTGTAGCTCCTTTTTTTTCGAAACATAGATTTCGCAGATTCTTCGGATGATTCGAAAATATCGACGGATGACTCGCTTTTGATCTCCTATTTTTAGTTTTTTTTTTCTGTTACTTCGTGCTTCGTGTCTTCCTTCCTCAATATTGATTTCGACATAAAATTTAAAAAACTACTCGCTTAATCCAGTTTCATTTAAAGATAATTAAAAGTTGGCGACTAATAAATTCTGCTCCAGGTACGAAAATTTTAGAAAAAGATCGTAAAAAAATATTTTCGTGACAATTGTAATATCTCAAACTCACCAGTTCGTATGTAGAAACTCGTGAAATGAACTTGCGTATTCTGTGCATCTACCGCGTGAATTCTGTCACTGTGTATTTCTCAGATACGTTTTTGCATACAAGCTTTCCGGCAAACCTCTCTTAAAATCAACTCGACTCTCCCGGGTCGTCTATTGTCTTCTATCGATTACTGAACGAGTCCCCCCTCCCCCTCGTAACCGACTGATGCTTATACGCGTATTTATGCATACGTATTAATGAATTATTCGTTGGCTTCGCGATAGATATTTCAGTAAAATTCGTTTCTCCGAAAGTGGGCGGAAAAACATTGAAATTTATATAACGCTTGTAAAAGTGTGGAATAATAACTCGGTGAGAGCAAAGTAATTTACCAAATATGTTTCCGGTATGCGACAAACATAATTTGCCCCTTGGATGAAACTCTTGGAGGACGAAAATGCGAAATTAATTTACACTAAATTCCAAATCCCGAGAAAACATACATACGTAAGGCGAAAGTGAGAAAAGAGATAATATGAAAATAAAAAAAAAGGCAAAATAATTTATTCACCCGGAAGAAAGTCGAAAGGAAGTATTGCGAAGATGATAAAAATGAAAATTTGTAATGCTAGAAATTCAAATGATAGAATCGGCAAAAATACAGCTAAAATGGAAAGAAAAGCACCAAAAAAAGGTAAAATAATAGTAATACTGATTTATAAGTTGACAGTTTGGCATTAAGAAGTGAAAATTTAACTCTGCCAAGAAACCTGATGTGTTTCCTTGGAGATAAGGGGATGAAAAAAATCAGAAAACAATGTCGAATAATAGTGAAATTGATTTCGCTTACAGTTCTGCAATAATAAATAAAACTTCAGCTTTGCCAAAAAATCTGACCCCGTTGCAAAAGTCTTTGTATTATTCTGAGTTATTAACGCCCTTCTATTCGCAGTAAAACAATTGTCCTTAGCGACCCACATAAACTCATAATGAAGTGAGAAATATACGACGTTCGCTTGCAGCTGCTTCACCAAAGTAGGCATCTTCGCCATAGAACATCCTCTTCTCGTCGTATTGTGATCGCTAAGCCCTCTCTATCCACCCTCCATTTGTTCGTGAACCCTACGGTCTACATTGGAGATGGAATAATAATAAACTATATAGAGAGGGAGCCGGGGGTAGCGTCGCACAGAGCCTTTCGGTATACTTGCATTCTGTGTTGACTACAATACGTAATCGCTATCCCCCACCCCCCGTTCAAATTCTGTTGCCTGGAGAGACCCGAACCAATTCGATGCCAGTATCAGCCCAACGTCGCGGACGTTATCACTGAATTCCAATTGGTCTTGAGAACGAAATCGAATTGAGTGAAAATCACCGATCGTTGACTTCTCGGTCACGTGTGCATCTTAATTCATTTGACCTAACGACCGACCATTTAAGATTCGCTACATAGGGATTGACAGTAGGCTCTTTTATTGTTGGTCGTATGACGAATAAATTACCGGTAAAATTAAGTTTCTTTTTCGACCATAAGATGATGGTCGTTTCAACGTTTGTCATTTGAGGGGTGCGGCAAGTAAATTAGTAAATGGTGTAAAGGTAATAAATGACGTTAATATATGTATATATATATAATATGGACACATTGTAGCGGGACGCCTCGCCCTTTGGTCGCGCCGTTCTCCGCGAGATGGCGTTCCAGCGGAGCGCTTCGCACAAGCGAAGTGGCCGCTCACCGCTATAAAGCCTTTGCCAGGAGAAAAATACCCGATGACTCGACTGGAATTCGCTTGCAGCTTCCATAGAAGGAATGTTATTTTTATTGTACCTTAAGTTCCCACAATTCTATACAGAATTGGAACGATAACATGCCGCCTTGACATACACCTTGAGTCGTGTAATCGATGTATCAATGTCATGTGGAATTGTAAGATTTAAAAGTAAATTAGAAATTTCTTTCAATTTATTTTACAGCTCACATACGATTTTTTCTTCAGTTCATCGATTTTATCTTCGGGGGTTTTTGAAATTCTAAGAACGCTCACTGGAGTAATCTTAGTATTTTAAAGGTTCACGATAAAATATGAGGATGACCACGGACAAAAAGTTCCGCAAGACGAAATGAAACTCCGTATGAAAAAATTTTTTAACGAAAACACCAAATACATCACAATACCAAGCGATACTTGGCACGTTTGATGCAAGCTGGTAAAACGGCTTAAGAAAAAACAAAAATTACACTACATATAACCAAATATGAACTATTTGAGTTTATGCAAGTATAGCTGTAGCTAATATTCCAAAGTAGACATCAATCATTATTTATGCCGCATTCGTGGAATAAATAACTATTTAAATCCGCACAAACGTCTCATCGTTCTTTTCCACCTACATAGAATCGTCCACACCATTTCTCAATCACCCGAAAATGAAACTTACATGATTTCTGCTAAGAAATTCACGAAAACCACACTTATAGATTTTTTCTTTCTCACACTAGTGTGAGAAAAATTAAGATTATACGCATATCACAATTGCGGGCGTCTCGAAAGCGAGATTTTTGTGTAAGCATTAAAACGAAAAACGGTCTTTTGTCAGTCACCACGTGACATTTTACGGACCGGTATCGCTACTGCCTACGGTTAATCCGATATCGTATATATACATATATGCTCGTGAACATGCACACACGCACATGTACATTGACTGAAAAAACTCGTGGCGAGTTTTAAGGCGCGTCAACAACCTGACACTTTTTGCTGGTCATTACACGGATACCGAGGGTGTTAATGCACATGTACTGTGCACGTATCAATTTAGAGAACGCACGTGTGCGCATGCGCGTAAATGTGTGTTATTCACATGGCGCTATGTGTACGCATGCGTTACATCTATACGAAACACATCCTTTGTACATTATAACAAGGTGCTGGCAAGCTGTTGTGCCAGTTGAGTATATCCGGTAGCTTTTGTCTGGGAGGATAGGCAGCACGCTCTATGCCCGTCGAAGTACACACGCGCGTACACGCGTTCTATAGATTCTTCGTTGAATGCACGGAGCTAGTCGTCACTTCATTTTGTATCCCTTTTACATCGATTCCATTCGAGTCAGTTTATGGAAGTGGATTAATAAAAAAAAGTTCCCTACTCGCTCCCAATTTCATTAACGAGTTTGAGCCGTTTGTTTGGAGATTTTCTGTTTTTCGACGATCGATACGCATTTTGTTTTCTCTTTCACACCGAGGAAAAAATTACATAGTAACACGAATGTGATTTTTTACCATGCAATAATTGTTATCAAGATCTACACTTTGTCGTTAGGACTGCGATGAGAAAAAATGGCTGCAAGTAGAATTATACATAGTTTAACTAATTGAATTTGTACCATCGGAAACTATGTGTATAGATGTTCTCCATAGGAATTATTGGTTACAGTGGGAAACATTATATTTCATGTCACGGAATCATTTATTTCTCGGACGACTGAATTTTTTTTTTCATTTATTTCATTAGTCGAATTAATGTTTTCTGCAGGAGTTCAACGTTGATTTTTTTTATATAGGAATTTGTTGATCACAGAAAAAAAAAATTGATTTGATGACAATTAGAGAATATCTAAGCAAATTGCATTGGTAAGATGGAAAGCCTGAGAGCTTATCGAAAGATTCACCACGACCCAAGTAGGAAATATGAACTCATTATGCATACAAGTCACACCAAACATACAATACATTAATCTGAGCATTCAACACGTACAATCGACTTTTTAACAAACAAAAAAATATTGTATGGGGAGGAGAAACCGTGTTCAAAGGACTTTGCGTACCAAACTGTCTCATGTTATGCTCTGCCAATGAATGCATCGTTAGTATTTAAAGAATATCATCGTGCAAGGCTTATCTGTAAGCTAAAAAAATTATGTTAACTTCTATGAAATTTTTCCATAAGATACTTTTATAAGATATTTCAATGAATTTTATCTATCTGATATAATTTTATTCGGCACCGAAAATTGCAATGGTCGTGTATAGAGTTCTCCTGTTCCGAATATGCGATGCTAGAGTCGTCAAAGAATTTCGTCAAGTTAACCATACGAACCGTGATATTTCTCTTGGACTGGCGCGCAAGCGGGCTCACCAATTTTGCTTGGATTAAAAAGTCCTCTCGCGCAAACGGTAGAGAGCTTGCTTGTTACGAGACAAAAGAATATCCCGCCGAGCCGAATCTGTGCACAGACCGCTGTCTGGGTATCACGCGCGGGAGCTTAAAGCTGAAAAAGCTTTCGCCGGATAACTAGAAGATACACACGGCTTGGTCGCGCACAAAAAAAAACTTTTTTTTAAAGTTAGGAATACAGTGTCGACACAAAAAAAATTTCGCAAATAAATAGAGAGTTCCAATATCGAAGTTTGTCGCGACGACAGACAAATATTGAGTAAAATAAAAATTTACATTAAAAAATGAACAAGTAAACATGAAATCCAAATTTTTGTTCGCCAGACGATATTCCAGTGAAAAAAAATGGGGGGGGAGGCTTCGTCAACGATTGACGAGGTGACGAATAAATATTAAATCAGAGTAAGAATAAAAAAAAAATGATTTGGAAACGCCAGTTGAACAAGTTTTTTAATTAAAAAAATATCGAAGTAAGAATTTTTGTTGGGTTTTTTGCTATCCTTGATTTAATGACGTCGACCTACGTGCGTCACTTCGGATAAATAGAGTCGGAATTATTTTTTTGGTTTATTTTTTCTTTCGCTGCAAGAATTTGTTTCTTCTTATTAACCTTTTGAAAAACTGCCGGTTACATCCCTGGACAGTGCTTTAAGTGTCTCTTCATTAAGGGACTCGTTGGAATTTAAAAGATCGAAAGTCCGCGAACTGTGTATGTATATATATCAGGATGGTTGTATTCATAAAAGAAAACATTTTTGCTCAAATGATGTATTCGCAATAGGGACGCGCTGCAGCATCGTCGTGTAAAGTACCTACGAAGTTTAAGCCGGCGAGTAGCCTTGGGCAAACTGAGGGCTGCGAGCGTCTAAGGTTCAGTTTGGTTTAGAGAATAGGGTGAAAGTAGGTGAGACGAAACCTGTTTGAGAGTACCATTCATAGTAAACGCGCTTCAACACTTTCCTTTGGAGCGTACACCCGATTTCGGCGAAAGCTCTTCAAGCGCATGTGTATATACAAGGCATTCCACGACGAGTGGACAACTCCAGTTTCTCAGGGCGTTAAAAAGTCTTATTATTAAATTATATCGTAAAGATGTTACTTTTAAATAATATAATACAGGGTTATTGTAAAAAACATTTTAAAGCGTTATTATTCGAAATATTATAAAGTGTTACGGTTCAAAATATTATGAAGGGTTATTAATTGGAATATTATGGTGTTATTAAATTTTTCGAAAGTAATTCTTTTTATCAGAAATATCGACGAACGATTTAAATTTTTCAAAGTTCATACTCTAAACCGTTAATAAGGTAAAGAAAATAATTTTTTATCGGTTTTCCATTCGTGTCTATTGGGCAGAAAACCTCTGAGAGACATGAAACTCACGTTCTTTAGTAAACCCTTTGAAAATAAAAAAAAATTTTAAAGTATATATACATATCAACAATCTATCAGCGTGTGTTGATAGGAATAAAGATTTTTTTTTCTCATTTTTAAAACTTCAAATTCTGTAAAATATTCGCATAATGTCTCTCGAGCCCTGCAAAGATCTGTCAGAAAAAAATAAGATCTATCGTCGAATTATTAATATTGCGTAGAATTTCCGTCGCTCGTTTGACATAGAATGCCTTGTACAACACATATATATACGCACATGGTGCATGCAGTATGATATCCGTACATACTCGTGTGCACGTAAAGTGCGTGCATAGAGATTGGTGTGCGCGCAAGCGCTCTTTTCGGAGTATACATATATATATACTTCGAACCATGCATTGCGACGCGGGCGACTTAGGCCGAGCGTCGTTTCGTGAATAGTCCCTTCGCGGACGCCGTTCGGTGAACTCGGTCGTGAAACCGTGGCGGAACCCTCTTCTCTTTCTCGTACCGTATCATCGACGCGGTACAAAAGCTTTGAAATTTCCCGGCGCTGAAGGCTTTGTCGCGCCGCTTTACAATTATTTCGTTTTTCGGTCAAGTTGGAAGGCTCGTTTCGTTTTCACCGGTGGAGATCAACGTGCGTGAAATTAAAAGGATTTCCCCGACGAATTTTAGTCGATCGCGAACCACGCGCCTATTCACTGAGTGTGTAACTTCGGAGGGTAATTTGTCAAGATTAGTGCGGAGTAGGAAACTGTATAATTATGATCGAAAGCTCGGAGAAAGTTTCGCAATATGGTCCTTGACTCGTTGCTATAATTCTACGGTTTTTTGGTGAAAGGAGGAAAAACTAAAAAATTTCCCGCCAAATATAAACGTTATAAATATATATTTTTTTTAATTACAAAGAGGACCATTTTTTCTTTATAAATTATCTTTTTGATTATTGAAATTTTTTTTTTCTATAGTGGAAAGAAACAGCGAGAATTTCGGTTCAGAGTTCTCTTTGACTTTGGGGCGCTTAAAGTGGTGACGTAAACCTCTTGATCCATCGATCCCCGCTGGGACATGGGGTTAACTAGCAACCACTTATGTCTATTGTAGAGAAGTGTTCTAAAATTGCGGGCGTAAGAGAATTATTATCACGCGTCGGGGAGTTTTTTCGCTCCTATGGTTTTCTAATTCAAATATAAAGGCGATAGACACGTTTGTTCCGTTGCGTACGACTTTCCGTCCACGCTTTAAGATCACGTTGGCGCTGGTTTGTCAGACCGAAAATATATATCGTTTCGAGTCAAGTTATTTTCGTGTTTCATTCTCTGCTATTTATGTTCTCCTTGCAAGAATTTTTTTAAGCTAAGCGTGTTCTGTTCATTTGAGACTATAAATTTGAAAAATCCATGTCAATGACCAAGAGCGGAAAGTACGTATTGCGTATAAGATACGTTAACATTATACGTCAAGAAAATTTTTTGCTGCCGATTGAATTTTTCGTTTATAATAATAACGCAAGTACCTCAATTTATTTTTTCTAACTTTTGAACCAAAATTATCACAAGTCATAAAAAAAATTCCTCATACAGTAAGAAAAATAATGAAAACTCTTTGTTTTCAATAAAAATTAAAGCAACATTAAATATTTGTTATCGAGATTTTTATGATATTTTTTCGCGATTCACAGAAAAAATAGAACTTTTCTTTGTTTGAGTGAAAAAATCGACACTATATTGTTTGAGCTTGTAACACTTGATGAGATTTGTTATCAAACCTTCATAAATCCTCTTCACAATTTGAAAAAAAAAAAAAAAAAAAAAAAAACAAACACAAACAAACAAACAAAAGAGAAAAATGTGATAAATCATTATTTGTGTTACGTGTCGGCATTAAAACTTTGCTCCTATTACTTCTTCGAATGCAAACTCGAGGTAACGAGTTATCTGTGCTGGATGTATTGGAACTTTGTTCCTGAACTCGGGGTTTCCATGTTTTTGAGTACTTTGGATTTCGTTCACAGTTTCGGTGAGATTCGGTAATTGGGATAATGATACTATACTTTTGGGTAGATAATTCCTCGTTCGCGCATACTTTCATCCCGATCTCGTCCATCAGACGACGCCGTTGTATATCTATATTCATTGCCGGGCAAACTTCGCTAAACTTTTTATCGATGAAAAAACATTGATACAGACGAGAGGTTTTCCACGACGAATTTACTTTAAAAGCACGGAATCTCTCCGCACTTAAGAGTGAGGCAGATAGAGTCCATTAAGTTAAACTAATAAACGTTAGAACTCTAATTAAATGACCCGGGCAAATGTTTCCTCAACGAAACGATATTACGGGATCTTTTAACGATCGGTTTAAGGATGGTTATTGTCGTATCGACTGCGTTAGTCATGGTTATTCGATCGGCACCGATTATCCCGATTATCGCTTGGCTCGCGTTATCACCAAAAACCATCTTTGAAGAATCAAGGGAAGAGTCTACGGGACTTTTTTCGAAACTGAGAGCCAACGTAATATCGCGGTCGAGAATAAATACTGTAATTGACTTTTTTAATGACACTAACTATCTACGACCAAAGGCAAATTCATACATGAAGCCGAATTTATTATAGACTTGTTTATCGACTATGGTCGGTAATAAACATTGTAAGTGCTTTATGTTAACGACACTAACCGTCGATGACCATAAGCAGATTCTTACATACAGCTAAATTTGATATTCGCTGAATGTAAGAATTTTTATCTAACGACTGATGGTCTGCGCAGCGAAAAAAAAATTGATTAAGATTTTTATTACCGACCGTCGTCGCTAATAGAAACTCGAACCTAATATTTTTTTCTAATGGCATTGACCATCTATCACAAAAAACGAAAACCGAATTCAAGCTGAATTGACATCAGCTTAACGTGAAAAAAATTATCCAATGATCGATAGAATGCTCAATAAAAAAAATTAATTGCAGCTATCATTACCGACCGTGGCTTGCACCTAATAGAGAAAAATCGGACCTTGCGACTCTTCACTGGGAGTGTCTTTGTAGAAGAAAAAAACGGGTCAGACGCTCGCCGAAATGTATGCGGAAACTTTGAAATTTCCTGCAGACGTATCGCAGCGATGTCGACCAGTGTTAACTACTAGTATTACCAACTTCGCGCCGGTACTTTGTTCCACCGAATGTCGGAGCGCGTTTCGTTAGGATAAACCGCCCCGTACTTAACAATGGATTTAAAACTTGGAACTTGCTCGTTGTCCGTCCACACCCGCCTATACATATACATGTAGGAAGACCGAGAGATCGGGTGAGTGCTCGAGAGGGAAAGAGGAAATCCGAAGGAGAGTTGAGAAATCAACGTCGACCCATTTGGCGATTAAAGCCCTGAAACGTACGCCGATAACTGGGGGAGCGTATCTTGCGGAATACGTCGTGCTTGTGACGAAAAAAAAAAAAAAAAAAAAACTAATGGATTTCCCGTGTACTCCATGCCTTTTCCGACCTCCCCTCCTAATCTGGATGAACGGGTATATTTTATACCAATGCACTGCACTTGGTACTTCTCCGTCCCGCCACTTTCGATAATACTCCGTCTACACTTATTATTTTCGTACGTTCTTTAAATACGGAGGCATCCTTCAAGCTCGAGGAGGGGCTTCGAACCGTGAACGCTTTTTACAGTGATTGAAACGTCTTTTTAATAATGACCATCATAGGTCTTAACGGCAAATCATTTAGGAGGAATTATTTTTTTAGTCTATATTATTATATTTGTATAACATTTATATTGTGTCTTTGTAATATAATACAATTTCGCCGGCGTTGCCGTGCCAAGAATCTACGATGGTCAATGATATGGTCAGAGCGGGTCAACGATAGGATCAGAGGAAACAATAATAGGAACGTGAGGTTGCCGAATAGCGGTAACTCGTTCACCAAACCTTATTTCTTTAGTCCACATTCTTTTATGTGTACAACACTTATATAATATTATTTACATTATTTCCCTACAATATGAAAAAAAATTCTGCTGCAGTCGCAAAAATTTATGGGGGTCAATAATACGATCAGAGTTGGTCAATAGTAGGGTCCGAGGGGGAGGGGGGAGGAGATAATAGGGACGTGAATTGCTTAATAAAGGGCCAGTAATAGTGGGGCTTAGAATTGTAAGAGTATATGTTTTGAATGGACTTGGAATAATGAGGGCTTTTGTCCATACAGGTATGTGAGCGTGGGAAGCCCGCGAGCTACCAGCTCCACTATTATTCATATAATATTATTTATATGATATCTATGTAGCAATTTTTCTTTGTGAGAGAAATAAAGTCTTATTCAATTTACGAGTCGCTTTTGGAGCGATCGGCAGTTTTACTCGTTACTGCAATTTTCACGATGCCGAGTAAATAGAATAGGATTAATCTGCTCGTGGTTCGAATATTTTACGATCATCGAGGTATAATTTATACCGCGCCGGGTTGAAACATGCATATCACCGGCTTACGGATGTTGAACATAAAATTTAGTAACCCAGGATCAACGCGTTTCGAACACATAAAATTTATCAATTATTTCTGTAATTAATTTTTTTTTCTGCGTCAGTAGACTTTGATCGATAATATATGTAATATTCACCCTTCATGGACTATTTATTTCAGGGGTTTAAATGAAATTTACGTTCTCCGTGTTTCAATGAAACTTTGTTATTTGCACGTGCTTCGAATTTTCAGTGGCGGAATTTTTCATTATATGGAATTCAAAGAAAAATATATATATTTATAGCTCAGTCTCTGAGAATACGTCTCGTAGAAAACTACTTTATTTTTAATATTCAATATTCAATAGAATAGACTAAGTTTAGTCCATTCTATTGAATGTCTATTCTATTCAAATTTTTCGTAATTGTTGCAACATTTTATTGAAAGACATCGCTAACGATATCGATATCTCATCCACAGTATGCAAACATTTTTTCGTAATTTAATTTGTGAGATAAACTTTACTCTCTCGACTAGGCTACGCGTTCTTGTTACTCGTCAAAGCCCCGACCTGCTTAATCGCCTCGACAAAAAATATTAAAATTCTAATGAGGTTCTTAGCCGAGTACGTGCGTTTGTAAATTTTTTCAAATGTTTTGCTTCACTCATTTTTCTTAATTAATTTCCAAAAATATAATGTACAATATATGCTACATCGTATCTCTTTATCTGTTTAGTAAGAAAGGTTCAAATTTCTAATTTCTTGGATCATTTTTAAAAAAGTTTAATTTCGGAAAGATGATTCATATACACCTTACTTTGCTTCAAAGAGCTGATTCACATTCCGCTACGATTCAAAGAGCTCGTAATATCGCTCTGTCCGTCTAATAGAGGAATATTTGAGACGGTTTTATATAAATGGTCGGAGAAAAGCGTAATGTCCGTACGGATGTGATATTCAAATTAATACACATGCTTCGTCGTCCATGACAAAATTGCAGTTGCACTTGCCTATGACCGAGTGGGTCCGCCTATCATCGTAGTTCTCTTGCGGCTGACACTCTGACAGCCTCTGACCACCTCCGAGTCATCCAGGGTCCTTGCCTAGATGGAGTAAACGCGACTGATCGCACCTGCACAAATTGACGCAAATTGAGTAGATTAGAAAATGATCTCAGTTTCTTTTATACCAAATTGCTTCAAAGCTTTCCAGCTATTAGTCGTTTATCCTTTAATTTGTTTTTGAATCTATTCTATGTACCCGTTGACTGAAACTCAGAAGAACCATTTGACGAAGAGATTCTTCCTCTTCACTCTTCAAAAACTCAGTTTTTACAAAACCCCAACAAATTTATAAAAAATATTTAACCACGATATTTTTTAATGCTAAATATTTATATGAAGAGCTAAGCAGTAATAATCTTTCAATGGTGTCTTAAATTGTTTTAAATGTTTATTTGAGCTTTCCAAAAATTAATTGTTTCTTTTTATTCAAAATGATTTATCCTGCAATCTGATAGAAAATTATCCTATTGATTCATCTACCTACTGAAAGTGGGTTGAGAAACTCGTAAAAGTGATATGATCAACCGATTCTTTCGTCGATCAACCGATGTGAATCCTCCATCCTCTAAAACACAGTATTTACGGAGCATAAAAAAATTGAAAACTATAATTCACGATGAAAAAGGAAAAAAAAATTATTTGTTTTTATTATTAACAGTATTCAAGTTCAATCCTTTGTGATAATGTCGAAAGATGTCTCAATATTCAATGCCGGTTAGCGTAAAAACACACAAATTTAATTAGGAAGCACAGGCATTTACCGCGTTTCTACTTTTCTACCGGAGTACGGCGTTTATAAATTAAGCCCCGTTATTTAAAATGATTCCACAATCCCTTAAATAAAACGAAGAGGGGCAAAAAATAGTTTAAACAATTAATAACACCGACTTTTAAAATAAAAATCAAGAACTTAAATTTTCAATGAATTACACGTCAAATATTAAATTAACTAAATGAAAAAATCTACGCTTTCCTTTCATGATTTAATTGTGCCTATTGATGGTAAATAAAGGGATAAAAAACCACGGAGGAAGAGGAAGAAACAAAAAATGTATTAATCCGATAAATGTTATCGAAGTGCAGAACCATTTTTTTCAATCAGAAAAACAAAAATTAAAGAAAGTGGTTTAAAAAAAAAATAAAGAAAATAATCATAGCTACCAGTCATTAGAAGTGAAATCGGCGCAGCTATGACTGGGACAACGAGCCCTGTGGCGAAAGCCACAGGAACTCAGCTGCAAACAAAACTCTTGGTCTATCTTGTGTTGTCGCAGTTCATCGTGCAGTTTATCACCTTCGCATATCTGTACGCGTACGTGTCAAAGTTGGAGTTTCACATACGCGCGGTTGAAGGCGAGAGGTGCAACGAATCGACGAATATAAACGGCGCTATGACGCGCCGAAAACGGAGCAGCGCACTTCCCGCCACCGAGGACAATTCCGTACCGGATATGTTCAGGGTAAAAACCATATCTCATACTACAAGCAACATTTCACTCAATTCCGGTTCCATTCCTCAATGCCGTGTGTGTGTGTATATATATATATATATATATATATATATATATATATATATATATATATATGCGTGTCTTTTTTCTTTTGTAGATGTAAAACCTTCAAAAAACTATTGTAGTAGTTAAATAAAAAAATGATGAGGAAAATTGTTAATTAAAATTGTCGGACTGAACGTTTCTGTGCAAACATAGTAGTTGATTCAATGTACAATTGCGATGAAAGATTAATGCAGTTCTGTAAAAAAGCATACATCTTTCATCGTAAAGCAGTCAAATTTAAGTTAATTCTTAGAAGCTCTAGAATTCTTGTTTTTTCGATCATTCTAAAACATTGCCTGAAAACGGAAAAGTATAGGAATCCTACCTTCAAAGTTCTTAGTATACTCTAAATTCGTTTTCTACTGCCAGAAATAAAAAATATATTTCATCAAATATTAACCAGTTTTTGCTTATGTGAACAGGAGTATATAGAACGATTATGGACCAATAAGTAATGATTCTGTTGCACTGAAAATACTGTTAGTGGACAGATGTATAGAGATCTTAAAAAAAAAACGAGTCGACGTGCCAGATCGATGCTAGGGGAGGGGAGGAATACTCAAACACAGATTCTTCGGAAAAACTAATAGCGGCTGTAACTTTCAGATTTTTTTGTCTTTTTCGTTTACAAAAAAATTAATTTACCATCCTGAGGTCTCATTGAGCAAAAATAAATAATCGATGCTCAAACACAGTATATCGAATTCGGATGACATTAAAGGTTTATTTCCGTGTGAACAAAAAAAATACATTTTCATTAAATTACACGAGTCACGCTGTAATTGATCATCCGACGGCGTAACGTAAGCGACGGGGCCGTCGTACTACGAGCTCGGGGCAATATTTTTCCACGTCGGCGTTCTCCGTGACACTCTCGCAATGCCAAACAAATTTTCATATATATTCGCCCATGCTAAGTGTCATCAAACTTCGATATCGTCGAAGAATATTAACGCACACGTCGATCTGTAAACTAAATTAAAAAAGTTGGGATGCAAACTGCTGACGTTTCTAGCGCCAAGTTTTCGACTTCACTCTCTTTTTCATACGATCATAAAAAAAAAGTATATACGCTGCAATTTTTCTCTTGCTTCCCATCGTGAGTCGTGCCATTAATCGTCGTTAGCTCAGACACGATTTTTATTGCCACTTGTCTATTTGTTCGTTATTATCTCAGAGTGTACAAGATGAAAAATAAAAGAATTCAGGCGATGTTTAGTAGAGCGTTTAGAGATTGCTTCTCGTTGTCCCGGGAATTGTACGAGCCGGAGTAACGAGGCACCGGTTTGTCTCGCCGTACATGTACGTTGATATGGATACATCTATACATGTATATACACATGCAGTGTATATAGCTATATATGCGTGGATATAAACGCTTGGAGATTATATCGCGAAATGCTCGTCACACTGCTGACGCCCGGAAATGAAGAGGGCAAGCGACAGCGGCTTGATGCCCCGCTGGGCGTCCTCGAGAGTGACTCTGGGTTGCTCGAAAGGAGGAGAGAGCATCAGCTCCGGATAGGGATAGTTCCCGGGCGATGAGACCCGGTGGAAACGATCGGGCTATCAAGCTTCAAGTTTCCACGCAGATAACGTTTCCCAAAGTGTATCGGTATTTTTCTCTCGACTTTGTGAGAATAATGTTCTTCGTTCCACGAGAAAGGGTTTACGGGTCGAAGATGGATGATGGTTGAACTATGGCAGTTTAGAGAAGGGATTGAAGGAATCTCGCGTACGCACCAATATTGTCAATCGAAGTTAAAGGCTATTCGCAGGTTTTGAGATTGTTTTATTTTTGGATCTTTGGATCTTCGAATGTTTGGATCTTTGGATCGGGATATCAAGCTTTGCGTCTCTACTCGGATAACGTTTTCCCAAAGTGTCCGCCCGACTTTGTAAAAATAATGTTCTCCGTTGCCGGATCTATCGCGAAGGTTTACGGGTCGTAGATGGGCGATCGCTGTACTGTGGTAGTCTAAAGGGGAGGATTGGAGGAATCTCGCGTGCGAACCAAGCATCGTGAATCAAATTTAAAGTCTATTCGTTGAATGCACAGAGGCGTGATAGCTTCCAGGTGAATGAACAAAAGGCAGCGCGAAGCCAGTCTCATCCTGGCTTCGCCGAGGCTCTGCGAGAGATTAGCAATGGGAATATTGCAGAGGAGGGATATTGTTTGAAATTCATAAATCTGACTCGGATAATCTGGCCCAGTGGCGGGAATGAAAAGCTTTTTTCTATATGTAATAAGAGACAAGGTTTTTTTCCTATATGTAATAACGATTTTAATGCTTCCGATTTGACGTTCAAACGGTAAGGACGGCGATGGAGAAATACTTTCCTCGGAACAAGATTACTGCCATTTTTAGGTCTTTAGATTTCTATATTTTTAGATTTTTTATTTGTCATTCGTCGGTGAAGATTAAAAAATGTCAACTTATGGTCATTTTCTGTAAAGATACAGGATTTTTATGTATAAATAGTAGAGCAGAAACGAGCAACTCTAAGACACTTAATTGAAATTTTATTTTTGTTATCTGCGCGGTAAAATATGTGAACGCTATAAATTTCGTGAATTTTTAGCTTCTGGAAGCCGAGATCCTCAGCATTACAGTGAGCGACCTTTATCCTCGTTCCATATCTATATCTGCGGCAATTTATAATCCCTATATCTCGGGTTCCAAAGGTCCACGATTTCTTTTTAACATTTTACCCGCAGGGTCATAAATTTGTCATTTGTTTAAAAAAAATAAAATCTTGAAATAAAATTGACAATAATAGGGTGGTCAATTGTTGATAACCATACAGATTCATAATCACAGATTGAATCTATAATTACAAACAAAAAATCGTTCTGCCAATATATTATTGCCCTTTAACAGAGGTTACATACCAGTTTTGACCCTTACGGATTAGGAGGAATTTTCCAAGACGTAAACTTCGAATGATTCGATGAAGTTAATGAACAAAGAAAAATCCGTAAAAATCCACTGACGTACCTTTAAGAGTTGTTTCTTTTTTATTATAGGAGAAAATGTCTTATCAAGGTCCCTATCGTTTTTTTTTTCTTAAAATAATGCATGGCCGTTTCTAATCGAAAAAAAGTTGTCGGTACTCGAAGAGTTGAGATCCGATGTTTGTTAAATGCGATAAAAAAAATTCCCCGAACTTTCTGGGTTTTTTAAAGATTTTCCGCAAAAACGGCGATCCTACAAAAGAAAAGTAATGTATTACAATATAAAATATTTCCGATAATTATTATTACTGTAAATTCGTTCGCAGTAATATTTCATTGTGCGGGAACGAAAGATCGACGACTACGTTGACAACAGAATATCACCGGAAGCACGTCAGGGAAAATACATTCTATGTTCTTTTATTTCAGATCGGCGACATGAAGGAGTTACTCAAAGATTCTAAGAAACTTACAACGTCTTCGGACGATACTTCCGGTGACACGCAAGCCCCGGCGGCGCCGAATGGAGATACCAGTTGGGTGTGGTTGACAGCTGACACACGTGTTCCGGTCAGTTTATCGATGAAAAATTCTTAATATCGAAATATTCCTCCTCCGCCCCGACCCGCCTCACCTCCCCGAGCTAGATACATTTAACATTCCATGTTCTTGGGATTCTCCTTTGGCATCGTTTCGTATTCATGCATTTCGCTGTCTTCGCAACTCGAATAAAAAAACTCTCTCTTTGAAGCCATTGAAAAATATTCGTTTCAAAAGATCTCCCAGAAATAATAAATTATGTGAATTTAAAAAAAATTCATTCAAACTAAATAAATATCTATTTGAATCATATAAATATTTACTATGACGAAATAAATATTTTTATAAAATAAATAATTTTTGGAGAAGCGCCCGTAAATAAATAAATTTTTTGCTTGTGCGTTTCCCTATTTTCTTTCGATATGTATATCCGTGCAATCGTGTATACCACTGCGATACCTGAAATGTGCACGGATGGTCGAGCACCTGAGAGATTCGCGCGAATCCCCACAGTCCACTGCATTTACTGAAGGGCTTGAGAACATTGAGTGTTGACGCAATGTTCGAGTATGTTTGCTTATAGTTCGACGCGATGGACGCGTTGTGCCGGAAGTCGACGGAATACTGTCCAGCAGGTCTGCCGGGTGCCGAAGGTCCTCGGGGTCCCACCGGCGACAGGGGATTGCCCGGACTCACCGGACCCGTCGGACCGGAAGGTCCTCCGGGTATGCCGGGCTATCCGGGCGAAAGAGGACCGAAGGGAGACACTGGATCGCCTGGCTTGGACGGCAGAGACGGCATTCCAGGAGAGCCGGGCCTCGACGGTGTTCCGGGACGCAGCGGTCTCGACGGACTCCGCGGATTAGACGGAACACCCGGACTGCACGGGACACCAGGCAGACCCGGCAGAAACGGCACTGACGGTAAGCTAAACGCTCGACTCTCTACACCAGATCTGATGGGTTTATTTCACACGGCTTCGACACAAATTACGACCAATAAGTTCCTGCAACTAAAGTCCATCTGAGTTTTATTTACTTTTTTTTTATTTTGGTATTCAAATAATTTTTTTTTACATTTCGGTACTACATTTTTTATTCTGGCATTGAAATAATTTTTTTTTCATTTTGGCATAAAAATAAATTTTTTGTAAAATTGCACACTCAAATTGATTTTGTCTCGTAGATTTAGACACTAAAATTTATTTATTATTTTTCTTAAATTTGACGTCAGAACAATTTCTCATTGAGTTGTGCAGTTATTTCGCGTGAAAATGGATGAATCGAAAGACAGTTCTCCGTAGTGCCGAAGCGCGTGTATTCACGGAGGATAAGTCCGACAAAACATTTTTAGAAATTTCACCGAATGGAGTGTACAAGCTATTTGCAAAGAGTTCGATATCTCCTGGATTTTTCTTTTAATAATCAATATAACTATGTGTTTTTTTTAGAAGAAGAATACTGTAACGAAGATAAAAATTAATAACAGATATGAAAATTATGGCCAAGTAACGGATAGGAGATTTTTAAAAAATATTACTTATTTTTAAGAATTCCATCAGATTTTTTTGGTCTTACGTATTTATATGATTTTTATACGTTATTGCGGAATTCAGAGAAACTTTTTCATTCGACTTAATCGACGTATCGTGTATGACGGCCTACATATAGATATATAAATGTATACAAGTCGTATATATATATTTATATTTCGTAGAGTGAAGAATTCCATATATCGGGAAGGATCAAGATTTTTCAGTCAATTTGAAATTCATAACGCGAGTGACGCGGCAGTTACCGAAGCCGTCGAGTGCATCGAATATTCAGCTAAGCGGAATCCCCCCCGGGCGTAACCGCGGGCTGCGCGAAATATGTGATTTACCATTTCGCAGAGAAATGCCTGTTATACACAAAGTATCTTTGCGGGTTTCGCGATATTACGAGCTTAACATTGAAAATTATTCTCGCACCGTGGAGAGATTGAAGTTCCGGATCGTACTTACGAATTAGGTCTGTTTAACGTGGAATGAAAGGAATTTCGGATACATTTTATTCCGACTCTATTTACGATTGTGATTCTTAATTTAAAAAATTCAAACGAATGAACAAACAAATGTAAACCAGGCAGCGGATTTTCCATTTCTCTCAGGCTAAAAAAGAAAATATATATGCAGTTTTTTTATCGTCACGATTAAATCGGCAATATAAGTCATGATTTTCTGGAATAAATTTCATAGCAATTATAACAAACAGCAAATATTGTTATATTTGCTGTTTGCAAACAGTTAGAATATTATTCGGATGATAGGATGTTCGGACACATTTCACTCTGACTCTCTTCGTGATTATAATTCTTTTTTTGGAAAATTGAGAAGAAATAAATAAGTGTTAACCAGATCACAAGTTGCACATCTCTCTTACGCTAACGAAAAATATAAATATATTCAATTTTGTTTCACGGCGATTGAACTCGGAGCATAAGCTTGGATTTTTTTCAAACAGACTTTGAAAAAACGGTATAAACATTTTATGTTTCTATGAACAAAATAGCAGGAAAAAATGACGCTCGCTCAAAAATGCAATATCAACTTGAGAGATGGAAAAAAATGACTGCAAGACTTTTCGTCCTTTCGGCTCAATCTATTTCGATACACAGGCAAATATTCAGTTAAAAAAATTGCTGCATATCGGCCGACTAGAATCAGAAGGGTGTTATTTTACGTGGAAAAGTATTCTCATTTCAATCACACGTTATAGACACGACTTATATTTCGACCTAAAATAGGTGGCCGAGAGCTTATCCGGCGAGTTCTAAAAAAATTATACAACCAATTAAGAAAAAAAATGTACGAATAGTAACGCACCTTAGTGCAACGACGTCCATTACTGGACACGTTTGAAACTATAGTGATAAAAAAATACAAAAAAGAAAGTAATCGGGATATTCTAGTATTGTAGTAAAGCTTCTGTGTGTATGAATAATTTTTTCCATTTGAATTAAGCTAATTTGCGAGCAATTTCGTGTTTCTGTGTTTCAGGAAAACGTGGTCTGAGGGGAGCAATCGGTCCCGTAGGCCCGATGGGACCACAAGGTAGGGAAACGATAATTTCTTGCATCGTTAATCATTATTAATTAAAAACCCGAAAATATTTTTTTTGTTTACATGTAAGGTCAAAATCTTGAGTATGACCCAAGAATATTAATGCGTAAAACAAAAATATACAGACCGGCCAATATTCCCCACTCCGGCTCTGAAAACTTCCGCTCATAAAAATTACCAAATCGCAATTACCTTCTCATGGTTTTGAAGTTTTTTTTCGTATCGTAGAAATTTTCGTGGATTGATCACATAAAATTTCACCGGCAAATTCGCTATTGATCTATAAGCTGTAAGTTCCCAAGCGTGGAACCGTTCGTTTAACTGTTTCGCACGATTCTGTGGGGAGAGCAACAACGCCATAGACTGAAAGCAAACAATGACACGAAATTTAATGTACTTATTCTGGAAGTTTTCGTGAATAAGACACATTACATTTCCTATACGTTTATGATAAAAAAATAATATACAGTACACTATTATTAATAATATATTTTTTATAAAATATATTAAATAATACTTTAATTTCATGAATTTGCTTTGAATGTAATCGGAAAATATTTTGATTTTTATCACAGTAATATATTAAATTTATAATTCTAGATTCCGCATAAAAACTTCGAGTACGATGGTTTTTGAAAAATGTACACTTTGAAAGAATTGTAGATTTACAATTTTTTCAATTTTACTGTAAAAGTATTTTAATTCTTAATCATAATTGTACTCTAAATTTTGTATCCTAGTTTTGCATAAAGATTTTCATTCCGAGAAATTAGATTTTTTTCTACACTGTACGCGATCGAAGTTGGGTTCTCCCGGTGTTAAAGGTTTATTTCTTTCGTAACTACAAAATTTCCCGACACTCCTAATATACGATTTTACTGTCAAATACGCTATTGATCTGTGTGCCGTAATTTCCCAAGTGTGAAACAATGCGTTTAACTACTTCACACGATCTTGCGGAGAGAGTGCCAACGCCTCGGGACTAATCAAGATTCTGCACCTTATTAAACCCGGAGTGACTCGGCGATAATGACTCCTTAACTACCCCATTGAAACCCTTCGTCGAGACTCCGTGGAGTACGAGAACGTCTTGCCGACCCGATGAAATTCGCTTCATCAGGATTGTCGAACGACCGAATGAATTGTATCGGAAGCTTGTTATCGGAACTGAAAGCCTTGAATCTGCTCGGAGTGGAACTTTTTATTTTTTCTATTAAAAAAATTTATTTCTTTTCGAACTACCGTACGATCTATAAACAGATCTAAGATCACTTCATAACTTCTGATGGGTTCGAAAAACTCAATTTACCAGGGAGTATCGTTAATAAGTTCTAATATTACATTGCGTCGATCGATTGGATTTTTTAAATCGATAAACCACTACCAGTCACGGTGATCGTCGATACAACTTCAGGGCGTTTTGGTAATTGATTTTTCGGAAAATCGTTGAAGTGACGTTATTACTAATTAAACTTTTTCGCGCAAATGATTTCTTTTTCTAATATTTTGTTCTCTTATTTTCGTTCTTTTGTCTTTCCATTTTTTTGCACATAGAATAAAAATAATTGCCCAACTTTTCGAGCGTAGCGATTCATCAGGGAAGATAAAAACTTTATGATTGTACAAATTTTTATCACAACACTTTATCCATTTATTGAAATATTTACCTCGCGGTTGCTTGAACTCGAAATAATCACGGAACGGAACGGTTCGGGAGAGTCTGCGGTTTCAGCGAGTTATACGCACATCAAATGCTGTCTCACCTCGCAGGTCCGGTGGGGGATCCTGGGAATCCCGGGACCCCAGGACAGGACGGCAAGCCCGGAATCCCCGGGATTTCAGCGTGGAAAATCAAAAGGAATGACACCAAAGCCAACGAATTGCTAATTCCACCGTCGATCCTAGGTGCGTATTGCTTCGTATCAATCGGTAACTGAATAATTCATCGTATAACATCAGCGAGTTATCGAATCCTAGATCGAATCTCATTTTGTTACGATTTGTAAAAAAAAAAACCTCAGTTCTTAGATGTGAATGGAATTTCGAAAAATATCGATATTTTTTCGTCGGGATGATCAAAATGTTTCTAAAGAATTTGTAAAGTGTGTCGTTCAAAAATCCGTATTGAATTTTGAAATTTTATAATTTCCAATGTTTTTAATTCTATGAAGAATTACAGCTGCGTATTCTAATAGCGTTTTCGCTTAAATATTCATCTATGAATGAAATAAGTTGTGGATTATATATCAAGTACACCTCCCGATCGACTACTAATGAAAAATGTTTATCGGTACTTCTTGTAGACAATATTGTAAAAATTAATAATATTGTATATTTTTCAAACAGCAATGTATTTGCTTTTTCGGCATGAAACATGCAAGATGGTCATATAAACGGGATGGGTAAAATAGATTTAACGATATTATGCCAATTTCTTAAGTAAAAATCTAAAGTTTGAAAAAACTATTTTAGAACCCATGAGTCCATGTATTTTTTTAAAATTTTAGTCAATCGTTCAGCACGTCGTTGATAAATATTTTTCATGTTTTTTTTCGCGTTAAACCTTAACCACATAGCCGTTCTGCCTAAAACACGATGTTTATGTTGCAAAAAGTTGAAAATGGAAAAATTCATATCGCTTCCTCATATCTTCTCGTTACCAAAACTTCTTTTAACAGAACGACAAAAATGCATGAAATACTTTCTGTTATATGAAGATTTGCAAACCATGATTTGTATTGAGGAAGCGATGTAAACAATTAAATTGCAAACTAGAAGAGAAATAAAATCACGATAAAAAGCGTTTTTATAGTTACTAAATATTACTTATCCACAAAAAATCACACCATTACTGTTTTTAATTTCTTTAATTCCTGTTGACTAAATTTACAGTTTGACGACGAAAAAAAATTGTATAATTCAGGAGAAAATTGTTGTAGGTCTTGGTGGACGCATTTTGGTTCACGAATATAAAAACCTCTGTTACCGTCAGTATTCCTTAATATACACCACTATGGTTGTTTTTTCCAATTAATAAATCGTAGTTATTTCTAACGATTATTAATGTTTCATTTTTTTGCATATGTAATAGTAAAAAAATGGTGTAACCGAGGATCGAGGATTAACGAGCGAGTGTCAATTTGCGAATGTCGCAGGAGACGGACGTCCGAGCGGATTGATTGCCGTTGTCGAGGGCGCGAACGTGCGTCTGCGATGTGTGACGAGTGGGAATCCCCAGCCAACGATATCGTGGGCGAAAACCGGCGGCTCCGCGATTCCTATGGGATCTTGGCACGGTATTAATAACTATGAATATTATTATTTATAATTTAGTTTGACTTTGAATATTGTGTTCACGTGGGAATTTTTGTATAAAGTCACGAAATTCAAAATGATTTAAAAATTCTGAAAAAATTCATGTGTATTAAAAAAAATTAACAAATAATTTTCATGAAAAAAACTTAGATTTCCGCCGGAAATTTTTCTGACGATTTGTACAACGCTGTCGCTCTTCATCAATTATTTATAACCTTTTGCAATCATCATTGAGCGAAATGAACAGTTTCGGCACCTTTAATACGTTCGATTTTTCAAATTCTTATAGCATTGGGAAGTGTTTTCAATTTCCTTCGTTTCTCTGAAACGACAAAGTTCACCCTAAATTCAATTTGATTTACAAGAATTACCTCGTAACTTAAAATGTACATTTTTCCCAACAACACTAAAATTACCATATTTTATGCGTATCAGCCGAAACGTTACCGATTCTTGGCTAGCGGGAGGAAAAGTAGCTCAGCCGAAGGAAAAGTCGTACTTTTCCTCTCTTGTAGCATAAAATACTATTTCGGGTACAGCAATATTTAGAATATTTTGTTACACGAAATTAATTATTTTACAGTCATAATGTATTTTTTTTCTCGCTTTCTTCTATTTCTATTTGCACAATTGACGAGCGCACGCATCGCGACTGTGCGGTAAGCCAGAAATGTAGCTGATGCCCTTTGGAACGGTATTCCCTAACTACGTCAAATCGCCCTTTAGTGGCTCCTCTGACAGTGTATGACGCGGTCGGGCGGCAAGCGGCTTACCCGGTGGAGACTTGACGGATAATGACACTGAGCTCGTGTCGACCGACGTAACCAAATTGCGACCGACCAGTCAACGACGATTGTCACGAAGACAGTACCGGTCGATGGGATTCCGTTCAATCGTACAAGATATGTCGACAGGTTCGAATCCTCGATTAACGTGACGGTAATTGGATGAGTCGCAAGCGATGAGACAACAATTCGACCCATTTGCTTTGGAACCTCATTTTTTAGTCACGTCCACTCTCAAAGCCTAACAGCTTAACGAACGTGTGGTAAAAACGAACGTACCAATTTAATTCATTCAATTAAATATCCATTTCACGAAATCGTTTCTCCCGACCCACAAGAAAAAATTCCTCTTCGTTGAACGATAAGTATTTTTTTTCATTAAATTTTTTGCTCACTGTTCATGAAGCATTTATAGAGAATCAGAGAATTTCATATAATTCGACAGCGGACACCTCTGTAAATTGTGAGTCGATAACCTTTTTATCCGAAAATATAAAATCAATAAGCAAATTTGTATGAATTTAAATTCATATGAAATTTAGTTTACTCCGGGATCGTTTCGCATTTATTAATTATCTCGTGACACTGAATTGTGCTGCTTATTTCTTGATTTATTTGTTCATTGATAGTCGCGTTATAAAAAATGTGAGCCCGTGGACGATCGATGTGGATTATCGTCGGTGTTTATTCTATTTTACATGCCAGCAAAGAGTAAATTAAACACCGATACGAGAGTAACATACTTTTTGCATTATCGCATTCGATTGTCCGTCGTGGCGCCCTTCCGGCTTTTACGGGACAATAGAGATTACGCTTTTGAAACGATACGTGATTACCGATCAGTCGCGATGCGAGCACTCGAGCGGTTTAACAGTCGATTTTCAATAGATGCAATCCCGTTTAGCCAAGCATCGGCGTTTTTTTAATTTCATTTCGTTAAATTGTTAATGATTTTCCGTGGATTAACGGGGGGACTTTGAGCTGGATAAATATTTCATTACAAATTTAATTATCACCGCAACAGACCGAGGTGGGGTCTGTGCGTTTCGTATAATTACTGCGACTGTTTGAGCAGCGTCCTCGGTAATTGGTCACACGCTCAACATCACCGCGGTTAATAGAGAACATTTGGGCGAGTATATCTGTATCGCTGACAATGGGGTGCCGCCAAGAGCTACTCACAAGATCCGGCTCGAGGTGCACTGTGAGTATTCGAGTGAAACAAATGTCTTCGCTGCATGGGACGCTTTACTAAATATAATTAACTCGGACAGAACGTAATATAATGGAATAGGATAGGATGGAACGAAATGGAGTAGGATAGAGTAGATTAAAATATAATTGATAGCAGTAGATGCCCAACGATGGGGTCACAAAATTCACCATTTATCTCGGATGGGGAACATTTTTTTCACAAATTTACATCCTCCCAAAACTAGACTGCGAAATTTCGAAATTCATGAAAAAATAGCAGATAAAATATTGCAAATTCCCGCATGACGATATGCATGATTGCTTAAATTTGGATACTCACAAGATCCAGATCGAGGTGCATTGTGAGTATTCGAGTGAAACAAATACTTTCAATACGTGGGATGCTTTACTAATTATAATTAACATAAAATCGAATAGAATATAATAGAAAGGAGTAGATAACCAAAGAGGGCGTGACCGAATTTACAATTTCTTTCGCACGGACAAACATTTTTTTAAATTCACGGCCGTTCAAATTCAGCCTTCAACATTGTACAGCACACAAAAAAAAATAAAGATAGCAAATTCTCGTATGCATGATTGTTAAAATTTTAATACTCATATGATTCGACTGGTGGAGTAGTATGAGTGTCGAGTGAAACAAATGCCTTCAGTGCATGGGAAGCTTTACTGAATATAATTAACTTGGAGAGAATAGAATATAATGGAATGGGATAGAGTAGATTGGAATAGAATAGAACGCAGTGTCAACATTCTCTTTGATTTTTCTTGTATGGACAAAACTTTTGTCATACATTTTTAACCCTCGCACGAAAGAACTTACTGAAATGAAAAAAATGATAAAAAAGAAATAAGTGCTTAAAGAAAGTGGATCAATAAAAAAATGTCAACTCTTGCACGACGTTGTGCATGAGAATTAAAATTTCGATAATTCTTTTCTCGTGCGGTTTGTCGCTGAATAACGTTGAACCCTTAGCATAAAAGGCATTTATCAAAGTGTCTAAGTGGGTGCCCAAGTGGTCATCTTTCTTCGGAGTCTTAAGATTTTACAGTAAAAATATTAAGGTAAAAGCACTTAAAATTAAATAAGTGAAAATATGTATTATTTATTTTTCATCGGATTAACACATTAATTACAATTTTTTACCGCAGCCGCAAAAGGTGTGGCGTGCACGTGGGTGTATTCGTACGAGGTGTTTTATGTGCGAGGGCCAGTTTAAGGCTGCCTGCAGCAACGATCGTTGGGTGGAAAATATCGCTGCTGCTCTTTTGTACTCTACTTCGCCCCATCGATAACAGACTACGCAGCGCCCCGATTTCTTCGCGACTCGCGATATGGAAAACGTGAATGTAGAGAAAAATTACTGGGCGGATGCAAACTTTTAATTTGGCGCTTTTTTTCCCTTTCCTTTTCCATTATTTTTCTATTATTCTTACTCCATAAATACGAGTCGACAGTTACTGGAGACTGCATGAACTGAGAAGCAGGAAAAATATTGCCAAGTGGATAATTCAACCCTTTCATTAACAGCTATTAAAGATTTTTCCGTTTTTTTACTATTATCCTGTCCTATTGTTCCAAAAATAATGAGACATACCTCGGCCGGTTTTCCTACTCCTCGAGCAATCCTTCCGGGCCTGACCAATGTCCTCATCTGCATTGTCCTTCACTGAATCTAGAATGATAATTTAAGACATGTTCCATTACACGAAAATAGTAATCAATTTTAAAGCTCTTTTCACACAATTGCAATTATCATTCCATACTCCACCGCATCGTGATATCCAAAAACTAGTCCATTCCCAAAACAAAAATATATGTTTTTTACCATTTAAAAAATGTAACATTTATAAACATTAGAGTATTCACTGAATCCGGAATTAATATAAAAAATTTAATTAAAAATGGTAATCAATTTTAGAGATCTTTTTCCACGGGTGAAATCATTAAGGTCCGCTTTACTGTACTGTTACTTTAAAACTACTCCGTTAAAAGAAAAGGAATTAAAAATTGTTTAGCATAAACGAATATTAATTTTTGAAAATGGCAATCGACTTTGTAGGTCTTTGTTTTAGCAACCGAAGTCATCGTCCCCAACTCTACCAGTTCGCACTTTAAATCTAGTCCATTCGAAAAACGAAAAATGATTTTTCAAATCATTTGAGAAATTTCACATTTATACGAAACTCGAAAGGCGAAGTGGGCTTTAGTATTGAAAACACGTTGCAGTCGCGCCTTTCATACGAATTCGTCAGCCCAAAGTTCGAGGGCAGAATCACGGATCGGCGACACTCGAGTGCGACGTCGAGGCCTTTCCGGAGCCTCTTACGTGGTGGGAGCGCGAGGACGGTCGACTTCTTGAGACTTCGTCCGAGTATCGAATGGATATATACGACAGAAGGGACATATACAAGGTATTTCACACACACGAAGATTTCCAAACAAAAAATTCGCTTAAAAAATTAATAAAATTTTCATAGAGTAAAAAAAAATGCAATAACATTTTAGTTTAAAATGCGTTTAAACGTGACGAGGATAAGTCAGCAGGACATTGGAATTTATTACTGCAACGCGAAGAACATCGTCGACCTGACGAAGGGTAGCCTGATGATCGATGGTAAAAAGAGAAAAAAAATTCTCGTTCGATAGTACTAAAAGTGTATTTATTCAACTCGACTCGCCACATGTCCTATTTGTCTTTGCCACGACCGCAGATGGAAAGAAAAAGTTGAATTTCATTCATCACGAGTCTCAGCAAGGTGTAGCTTACGGTGCTCGGGCACCGCCCAAAGTTGATTTGGAGGAACTTTGCCCGCCGCAACAGAGCTGCGACGACTGTCCACACATAAAGTGTGGGTTTTCTGACTACGGCGGGAGCTTTGATGTCAAACCGCTCACTGCCGATATCCTCTTTGCCGGATTGCCTCTCCGACTTGCCGGTTCGTTTTAATTACAATATAAAAAAAAATTGAGAAAAATACAAATCTGGTTAAAAAAAAAGTACACCGTTCCGTCCGCAAAACGTAAGTCTCCTAGATGCCTCCTGAAAAAACAATTAGCCATAGAAATTAAATAAATTAAATATAAAATAAAAAAATAGGTATATTAAAAATTATTATTCGTTTATTTATTTCAATTCGTAGAAGGTGTATTGGAGGCAGTGGGCAAGCCAGTGTTCAAAGGGTCCATGGACGACCCGCACGGATGCTGGATGTACGATTCATCACCTAGAACCGAGGCGGCAGCCGACAAACTGTGGGTCACCCGACAGATCAACACCTCGTACATTTTCGAGTACAAAAACAGGAAGGATTTCAAAAAAGGCTATATACGCAATATTCGTTTGCCTTACCCATTCAAGGTGAGTTCAATACATTTTTTCTATAGAAACAGGATTATAGTTGAAGCCGCACAGATGAAAAAAGAATAAGAGTATTCCCACACGTGACACCGAATGGACGTTTAATTGATCGATCGGCTTCAACGCACAGACGGATTAATCACGGAACGTTATACACAATAGAACCTCGCTCATCCAACCGTCGATCAACTGAGCCTTCGCGTTAACTAAGGTGCACACGGACAAAAAAATTTGATGTTACAAGGTTTTTGTTACCGTTACAGATTTAGTCTCCTAGCATCGGGATATCACAACCAGCTTGTAAACGTAGCAATATTTTCGGGGCGATTTACTGCCGCAACAAAACAGTGTCTGTTATTGCAGCAAAATAATGTATTATAGAACTAAGTGAGGCTTGTTTATGTAGCAACAATTACGACGAGGTCGAGACGCTCGACTCGCAAAATAAAAACAAAAGAGGCGTTAGGACACAGTTTCTTGGTTTTAGAGTAAAAATAAAAACAGAATGGAATTGCAGAGTCTTGAAATTTGCTGTAAATGGATTTATTGAACGACAAGAGGAAATTTCAAAGTTTATACATCCATGTACAGCAAACTCGAAGAATTCACAATTGGGAATACAGACATTATTTACAACATACTAAAACGATGGAATACGAACGTAGTGAGTTAATCTTCAAATGAATTCATGTACGGATCTGTAACTCTCCTATTACCAGTCATTACTCAGCCATCAAACTACCGTCAGTGACGTTTGTTCTCATAGCAAACTGAATCATCGCAGTGAAAAGAAAGTATTGTGACAGCGAAACAAATTGCTTGTACGTAGTAATTTCTTTGCTGTTTTTATTAATCTCTTTGCTGTGGCTTAGGTTACTCGTATTATTAAACCACCTAAATCATTTTTCTTCGTGCAGGCTCGAATAATACGACACGTCGGATGAAACGGATAAGGCAGGCATTCTCCTACGTCCCGAGTTGTTCTTTTTATTTTTATTTTAGTAAATCAAAAGTCGTATAAGCATCAGGTTATTAGCAACTGCTCAGGGGTATTGGGTTACACACACTGTTCAAATCCAGTTACAAATCAGATTACAACAGTTTCGATAATCCAGTTTACAAAAAAATAATAATGCCTTCTTTACACCCCTCTGCATAGCATAGGAAAGAGTGGGGCAAAATGGGACGGGTTAGGAGAACTTAAAATCGCAATAATTTTTGGATGCACTGTTTTGTCCTCACGATATATCCGGATTTTCAACACCGCTTCGACGCATTTACCATCACCGCAGCCATAAAAACGTTATTGGAACATGGTATTTTGTTACGTCATCCCGTTTTATCTCACTGTTTCATTCCGCCCCGCTCTTCCCCGATACTGCTCCGACGTCTGTCGGTTGGTTCGTGGTGCTGTTCTCTCCATCATATTCGCTGCACTCTGTAGTCAGCTGATAGTGGCGGAGTAGTCGTGTTATCCATGTTATCCGAGATTTCCCTTATCCGACTTACGCTCTTCGCACATTACCGTGGATAAACCAGGTTGTACCGTATCGCGATACACGAAATATTCTAAAGCATTAATTCCAATTATTTATCTAAAAAAAAAAAATTTCTTCAGGGTAATGGACATGTCGTTTACAATGGATCATTTTTCTACAACCCCGACAATCGATCGTCCATCGTTCGATTCGATCTTCAGGCCGCACTGAGAGATCCAAATCCGATGAATAATCACGTTGAGTTACGATTACCCGGGTTGGCGGTCAACAATGACAATTATTTGTACTCGCCGGATCATAACTACAGCTACGTTGACTTTGAAGTCGATGAAAATGGTATTTTTTATATATTTAATTTTATTACATAACTACGAGTTTCCGAAATCGTAACAATTAAAATAGAAAAAAACAAGAAAACAGAAATGGTACAGAATTAATCTGTATCGCTCAAAGTTGTTGCTTTTCCCGGTAATTACCGAACAGTTACTTTCTAAACCGTAACAATTTTACAGCACAATTTTTTTTTTTTTAATATTGATATTGCCGAATGAATTTAGTAATTTTCCGCGAGTGTACCAGGAAATATGAATTATTTGTAAAAACGGCTAGATGATGGAAGATAAAATAGAATATAAATACCAGTAAAATGGGGACGTAATCTTTCCTAATTCTCAAAATTTATGATCATTGTCTGCTCAAAAGATTTTTTTCGCACTGTTCCTGAGAACCGCGATTGTTTTCGCAGGGCTCTGGGTAATTTACGGATTACCTTCGAACTACACCGTGGTAATGAAAGTCGACGCGGTTTACATGAAAGCTCAACGAGCCTGGAACATCAGTATAGACAATCACAAATTCGGCGAAATGTTCATCGCCTGCGGTGTTCTGTATGCTGTTCACAATGTCACGGATACGGAAATGAGAATACGGTATGGAAATGCTTAACAATCAATACTATTTTTTTAATCAATCTAGTTTCATCTGCGTAATCACAAGTCAATGATCGGCTTTCCGATTTCAGATTGGCTCTGGATTTGTACAAAAGCACGAGTCTCGATGTTAGCCTGGCATTCTCGAATCCTTATCGCAAGACCACGATGGTACGATACAGCCACAAAACTAAGGTGTGTAACGATTCCACTCGGATATAAAACAAAACGGCGGGCATTATTTTCCCGATTAATTTCTGTGATTTATTTTCACAAGTCATCATTTTGATTTATTTTTGTAATTGATTTTTAGGAATTATACACATGGGACAGAGGAAATCTGCTGGCTTATCCCGTGAAATATCAGAACATCGGTTACAACACGACGCAATTGTTGGACATGTCTCAACCGCCAAATTGATGAAAATTTATCGTCTATGTAATTCGTAAAGTGATCGATCGTGAAAAAACGTACCGATACACGAGGAAAATGTTCGACTACCTCTGAAATCCAAAGGGTTACCGCAGGATTTTATCACGGAATATAAAAACCGCCTCGTCACCAATCACTTGAGTGCTTCTCACAAACACTGACAGGAGAAAAAAAGAGTAACGACTAGATACATCATTAATTTTTACTGTTGGAAATGTCTGTCGCCTGCATCAATGCGAAATAATTTTTATGATAAAATTTTAAAAAAAGAAGTGAATAAGGCAAATCGTCATGCGGGCAACACTTGATTACTTATCACTTTGCAAAGTAATAAAGTTTCTTATGGTACCTACAATTTCTCGTTCATTGCGCCCAACTCAGCCTTAAGGGACGAGGAAGATAGGACTTCTATTGCGATTAAAATACAGTAAAGAAAAAACCAAAATTTATTTTACCCTCTGTGTAAAATTGATAAGAACAAATTCAAAACAAATAACGCGCCGAGGAATATTCAAGGACTGTTGCTTCGATGCTGCAGAAAAAATTGTTACAAACGGCCGTATTATTTTTAATATAATAACAGAAAACGTCGCAGTCTAATCTCAACCAAAGGCCCATCCCCCGAAACTAATCGGCTTAGAGTCTTGATATAGTGAACATAGAGCTTGTCGTATAGAAAAGAAACAATAAAGTCGCAACGAAGAGATGCTCGAGTCGATCGACCACGGAGGGGAAACTTTAAACCGAACGGCGTTCCATTTTCATCTACACCAATATTGCGGATGCTTGTGTTCATTTTTTTAGGCGGTCAAAGAAACTACAACTGAAAATGCTTCTCCGACTTTTTTGGGACAATTTTTCCGTAAAGAAGTCAATTTACCTTTTCAGTGCAAATTAATTCCTATTATCATGAAATTCATTCCAAATGGCTTAAATAATTGACGGATGACATTTTTTTTTTAATTTTAAGAATGTCAGTATTCTAAATATATAGTGGCTAGTTAAAAGTAAAGAGGTGTATCATAGCTAGAGCCATGTTCGTGGGAGAAACGTTTTGCCGAAGACGAACGGCTCTTCATTATCGGGAGACGCGGTAGCTCCTCGACGCCAAGAACAAAAAGAAAAAATAAAAAGAAGCGATGCGCTGGGAGCCACTTCATTATACACATCTCGATTCTTCGTACCAGCCCGCCAAACTTCTCTTTCTACAAATCTCGATTGTACGCAGTCAATTCTCGACGTTCTAGTCCGCTGGATTCTTCTTCTGGAAATTTAATATCCTTTGCAACTCCATCACTCGACAAGTTTCTACGAAAATACAGTGACGTTTCACATTCGTTATCCTTTTCAGGCCCAATTAATTTATTACCGTAGAAGAAACGATAAATTGCTTACATAATTGACGATTGAAATGTCGTTTTTCATTTCAAGAATGTCAGACCTTGATAAGCCGGGAAAGTATTGTAAACGTAAACTGGCCGGTTGAAAGCGAAGGAGTTTGCTATAGCTAGAGCCGGATTCGATTCGTAGTCTTGATCCGGAATATCGGGACTCGTGGTCGGTTCCCTGCTCCTGGGTGTTGTCGTTGTGGCAACCTCGATCCTCTCCGTAGTCGTTGTCGTCGGTGCGCTCGTGGTCGTCAGGGGTTTAGGGTAAGCTGGCCTATTCACAGGAGATCCGTACGACTGCGACGGGGGTGGATTGCCGTAAGTTTGCAGACGATCACTGCGACCCGGCTCGAAGGACGGACCAGCCGGACGCCATCCACTCGGTCGATACAATTCC
This sequence comes from Listrodromus nycthemerus, assembly GCA_963978505.1. Classification (NCBI taxonomy): domain Eukaryota; kingdom Metazoa; phylum Arthropoda; class Insecta; order Hymenoptera; family Ichneumonidae; genus Listrodromus; species Listrodromus nycthemerus. The sequence continues at coordinate 5,124,280 of OZ021684.1, read as the reverse complement.
ACCTCGGCTGCGACTATGCCGAGCAATGCCGCTACAATAATTGTCTACACCGTTGAAAAAAAGTGCACTGATTAAAAATAAATGGAACGATGAAACCGAAACAAAAAAGTTGGCTGACGGAAATGTGAAAAAAAAGCATGGAACTAAAAATACGTAAATACAACTGGAAATAGGAACTTTTAATTAAATTTCTTCCAACTTTTTTTGCCGCTTTTTTTTACGTGAAATTAGTGTACCAGTTGAGTAAATAAACGACTCCAGTTGCTATTGCATGAAAGAAAAAATTGAATGTCTTCGAAAAAAGAGGATTCGTTGTTTCGTTTTGAAATAAAATAATAATTACCTTAATCATTCTCGGGCAGTTTTCACCGCTTTCCCTCTCACCCGTGGAGAAAAACAATGACTGAACATTTGCGAGTGTCGTGGGGCTTCTTATATAAATATAATTGCTCCCACTCTCGCGCTTTCGGCAGTCAAAAATTTAACTCCGACCTCTTGCATACCAATGCGATCGAATGGAGTGTTCTATTACGTTTTGTCCACTTTATTTCGTCCTACATTTCGTCACTGTGAGGTACACCGCCGAATCCGGACTTTACGTGCGACGCATTGAAAATTTTTGTGGTGCGCAACTCATTCGGTAATAAATCAATGACTTAATATCGACGATAGATCCACATCGAAGGCTTCGCGTTACGAACTCGAGACGATCGAAGGAAGTTTCATTCATCTATCGATTGCCGTCGATGGACGGAAAAAAAAGTGTCGAGAAAAATTCGCCAAGTAATGGGTTTCAGTATAATTTTTTGTTGCAGAGTAATAAAAAAAAATGTCCATATTCGATAAATATTCTTTGTCCGCAAAAGTTTGGATCCCCGTTTATTATTTGATAATAATTATTTGTTAATAATTGTTTGTTAGACATTTCCAATTTGTTGAAACTGCTTCTTAATAAAAAAAAAACGCTTTTATCGACACAATAAATAATGTAAATTAACCATCCAGTTAGCCAAGTACCGCGAAATGTTTCTGATAAGTGTGACGATACTTTGAAATGTTCTACCAAATAATTTGAACAAAACGTTTCTTAGATATTTCAGAAATGATGAAATATTGTAAAATATTTTCAATTTCATGTCTCGCCGAAATATCTGCAATTCAGCTCTGTGTCTATGCGGGTGGGCAATGAAATTTCGATCGCTTATGCAATCTTTCACATTTCAGTGAAATGCTCAAAAAACATTTCTAAATCCTTTTTCAGTACCGACAAAATATTTACAATATGTCAATAAAAAAATATTGAAACCGTCGAAAAATATTTCAGTGTTATGTCGGTAGACAAGTGCAACGAAACAGAGTTACGTGGAGCAATATTTCCGTCACACACACCGGATGTGGTAAACATTGCCGCAACTGCAACCGTTTCGTATAACCCGTCAATCTAGGTATGTGATATCAGATATATATATACATATTTTTTTAAGCAGATTATAAATAGATCTTTATTTCTGCGCACTATTCAAGTGTTTATAAAATGTGCATTTTTCTGTAAATTTTCCCTTATACTCTCCCTTTTACACATATCACTTTTCTCCTTGTATTTCTTATCCTACCTCGAATTATATTTTTTCGTCAATTTTTTAATTTCTTTGACATCTTCGCCAATCAAAATCGCAATCGCATTACATTGCTTTTCTACTAACAGTTACAAATCCTGTCCTCTACTGCTATCCACTCAACTTTCCAAACATTCCACCATTTCTTTTTTTATCTCCCGTTTAGTTTTCTCCGATTCACAAATTTTTTTAAGCTAATTATACAAGTTTATACTCCGCTTTCGGCAAATAATAATGATAATCATAATTCCTTTTTATACTCTCATACCAAAAATGTTATAAGGAAAAAACAAAGTTTTATGTTATGTTTACACATGCTATATGTTAGTAATATTATCTATCTAATATCATTATTATTAATAAATAATAATAATAATAATAATAATAAGACAAGAAATGTTTGTTGAATGTACCGTGCACAGTTTTACCCTACAGAGTTACAAAACAGAGGTTTGTTTAGGAAAATCCGTGTGCCTTATCGATAATATTGTTCGAAGTAACTTTTTATGTTGATAAATAAGCCAGAGTAATGGAAATGCAGAAAATCCGAAGAGATGCGACTTTAGTTACCCTAAACGAATTTTCGTAAGCGTTGATTTTGAAAAATGTCAGATCAATAAAATAATAAAGTGGAAAATAACGCACAACGAAGAAATATCTTCGGAGTTTTAATCGTAAACAAGATGTCCGGCCTCGTTACAAATACGGCGCTGCGGAGAAGAGAAAGGGAGGGAGATGCTTTCTTAGGACAATTCGACATATATTCCACTTCTTTGAGAGGTTAAAACATGCTAAGGTAGAGTCGATGTAAGCGTGAATACGTTTCGTCGTCAAAGAGAGGGCTGAAATATGCTAATCAGGAGAACAAGAGAAATGAACGAAATGCGGACGATGATACGGAAGGCGTCTGCAGTGAATTCATCCGACATGCAAATTCGTTCGTATGTTTTTTTTCGCAAGCATAAACTACACAACATACGGTCAGACTCGAAAATTAAATACCCCAAACTCTGAGCGTAATCGAGTTAGGATATTCGTAAGACTGCATAAGTAAAAGGTCGTACCTTTCGGTCGTCCAGCGACGTTCGTGCCTGGCATCACTGAGTAAACAATCTAACAGCGATCCGCGATTTATTTCTCACATAACCCGATTACCAACTCTATTATTTAACCGCGCACACACTGAGAGAGGTTACTATTCGTAATCGTTACACCACTAGAATACGTATATTACGCGGGAAATGCCACGACGTTTCGGAAGAGAATTCAATCGACATCTCGGTAAGCACCGGCGTAGCCCTACTGACGCTTGCCTCTCTTATCTCACGAGCTTCACGCTTAACGGTCGCGTGTGAACGTGCCGCAGTTGACACAAAGCTGCGCGAGCATCTAATTCTTCAACTCATCGACGAACCGATGGAGGCCAATGTAGATTTCTACCGTTTCTAAAACAAACTTTCAATTATGTTCTATTGCAGTGAAATACATAGAACTGTATAGATTTTTCTTCTGCAGCGTCTTGACGTGGCATTATCGAAAGATCTCCTCTCTACAGAATCTGCACCGTTTCCCGCCAGTTTGACATTTACGGTCATGTGCTACAAATCCCCAACTGTCTCTTATATACTTGGTAGGAAAGAAAGAGGTAAACGCCATTTTCATATTGTAACTCTTTCCCTCTGTTTACCGATATCTCAGTAAAAGCTCATTTTCTTTTTCGTCGGCGGACTATGAATCCAAAACGGTGTTCCAGAGTTTCTTTTACCAACGGCGGTACAACATCGACATAAATCAACACAGAACTTGCTGAAAACGACACGGAGCTGCGCGCGCATCCAATTCCCCGACGGACTGGAGAACCAATGAAAACCAATGTAGATTTCCACCTGTCCCCAAAAGTGCGTTCTGTCTGTGGTCTGCTGCTGCGTCCTGTGCTCGTCACATGACAACACTACGGGTGTGAACGATCCTTCCTCGTCTTCGCTCGAGCTCCGTGCACCGTTAGGGCACCTTCTAGTACACTTTCGGCACGACATAAAGTTCTCCGGGGTGCACCGCGATACTCACGGATTCAGTAAGAACGCACGTTTGACTCACTCTGATCGATAACTCAGTTGAGGATTATCGTGTCGAAAATTCGAGCGATGAAAGGGCGTGTGTGTGTGTCTCTCTGCGTTCCTGCGCGCCTCTAAATTGTCGTGTTGCGATTTCAGGAGATCGAGACGTCAAGGATTTCATTGAAAATTAATTGCATTGAAAAGGAAAAGAGACAAGATGAGGTACATATTAGGGACCACTTTCGCCGGCACAGCGTCCGCTACCATCACCGTTTTGGGTAATATATCTGGCAGTCTTCCTTGTTTTCTATTATTTCTTTTGATGCAATTCGTCGATGCACGAAAAAAAGTTACGACAGGCTCGAATCGGATGCAAATTGTTTGTTCTCTTCGCCCTTTCTCTAAGAAGTTGCCTATGGTCTCTTATGGCGGTTTATTGGTTTTTTCAGTGCTGTATCATGTGTTCACCGGAAAGGGAGAACGTGTCAGCGTTGGCTGGTAAGAATAAAAAACAATAATGAACACTTCTTCTTTTCACGCTTATGTTCATTTATTTTCTGTGTGTTTCTGCAAGGTTCTTGGAAAACACCTCACCATACATGTGGTGTACTCTGGGCATCGGACTAGCTGTCGCTCTCTCCGTGGTCGGCGCCGCCCTGTATGTATATTTGTATATGGGTCTGCAAAACCATGCAATGGAAGCATAAAATATTAAACTGATTGTTTTAATTCAACATTTTTATGGTTTTGCAAGATTGCAAATTAAAATTTACAGTCTAAACATTTTGATGTACAAGATAGGTTCATAGAAGAAATTTGCTACTCGTCCAGAGACAAAAAGTTCAACACTACAGCAATGATGAAATTGCTGTAATTAACTATTATCTGCTCAATATAGAGACCTTTTTTAAAATGTTGAGACCTTTGAGAAAGGTCTTAACTTTTCTAAAAGCGATGTTTCTGGCTCGTTTTGATAGAATTAACTTTTACGATTATAAAATAATTGTATTGGAATTTCAAGAGTTAAAAAATCAATGTCTTTTAATGAGACCTTTTCATTAACTTGCAAAATTGTGAATTAAGATTTACATTATCAAGAAATTTCCATTCACGAAACTTAATGGTACACTGACAATTTTGTTCTTGTAATTAATTATTATCCACTTCATGCAGGCCTACAAAGAATCTTGCTGTCAATTTTTTTAAATAAGAAAGTCTCGGGACTAACGAATAAGAGGGACCTTTCTATTACAGTAATATTTATCAATTTTCAGACATTTGAAAAGACAATATTTTCACCTCTTCCAATAGGATTAAATTTCTCAATAGATTGATCATAAGCAGCTTAAGATGTTGAAAATTTGTATGTTATTTTTAGACTAAAAAATGAATATATTATTGATACATTTTTTTTTCAGGGGTATTCATACAACGGGCGTGTCGATCATTGGCGCTGGAGTGAAAGCGCCGAGAATCAAGACGAAAAATTTGATATCGGTAATATTCTGTGAAGCCGTAGCTATCTACGGTCTTATAACGGCGATCGTACTGTCGGGAATGCTTGAGGAGTTCAAGTGGTCGTTCATTCATGAACACACGGAGGTGAGGAATCAGAATTGGTTCGCTGGATATCTCATGTTCGGTGCTGGCCTGGCTGTAGGCCTAGTCAATCTATTTTGCGGCATCGCCGTCGGGATCGTGGGTTCCGGTGCTGCTCTCTCCGATGCAGCCAATTCCGCTCTTTTCGTAAAAATCCTCATTGTTGAGATTTTCGGATCGGCTATCGGTCTTTTCGGATTAATCGTCGGCATCTACATGGTGAGATTACAATTTTATCGTAATCTGTACGCTTTCATTAAAAGTAGTACCACGAATTAGGCTGAATCTAATTTCTATAGAATCATCACTCAATAATCGTGATATATCAACATTCAAAAGTGATAAAGAGAAAATATTTTAAAAAATATCTAATTATACTTTGAAACTTGAAAATATTTTTTGCTCATTAAAATCTGATTCATTGACCGAAAAAGTCGGCTTACAAATTTGTTTGGTTTTTAAGTTTTTCATTTACACGTCGTTTTCTGTTGCAGACTTCCAAGGTCAAAATGGGAGACAACGTATAAATCACCAGGTAATTTTTAAGCGTAAAGCCGCCATCTTTCTTATCGTTATCGAGTCGTATAAATCTGACTGTGGAAAACGGTTGTGATTAACGGGGCTCACCGCGCACTTCATTAATCGAATGGTTTGAGTTGATTACACAGTGAAAAGAAAAATTGGCTCCGCATCTATTGGAAAAAATATCGATCCTATTTCCAATAGCAAACAAAAATATTCCTCAATGTATGTTATCGAAGTATGGTCAGAATCATTATTATCCTTTGCCGATTGAAATTTCCAATTAACGAGATATCAGTATAATGTTATATATATATATATAGTACGTATAAGGAATAAAAAAACGAATGTGTACATAAATAGAAGATGTGATCAAAGATACATTCTGTTTGAGATTACGCTATTCGCTAGTCGACGTCGATCAAGCCCGGAGATACACGTAAACTACCAAGGTAGTTTTCATTCAAACATTGAATTAAGGGGCATCCCCATTCTTCGTCAATTTTCCTTTGCAAAAATGGGGCAAAATGTTAAGCAACAAATTTTATCCTCATAAAAATGATCCAATAGTTATTGAAGAAACAAAATGAATCTTCATATAAATTATCATACAGACTAATTCAACGGTATATAGCGTTAAAACGGCATTTATAGCGATTGAGGGAATATCTCAACAAATGCGGTTGCAAACGAACTCAATGTTTACATTGTAGTTTGGAGAAGGTTGATCGGACACTGTTAAAGTACGTTAAACTAAATAGTACCAGGGCTATCTTCTATCATCCTGCTGATTTTTATTTCCGTAAATTCCATTAGCCTAGTTGAAGAAGTTATATACATATATATATTATTGATGATTAGAAGTGGGAGGGAACGAATGTTGAAGGCACGGGGCAGGCTCTCGGGCCTCGGATACTTTAAGCTAGACACTTGTTAGTTCCACAGATGTAAGCAGAGTATAAAAATATATAAATGTATATATAAACACACTCACAGATGTGTATACGTGTTACAATGAGAATCGGCAAAGAAAAATACTTTAATTAGATTTGAGAATTTCATGAATGTCATGAACAGCCGATCTCAAACCATCGACGTATTCCGTGGCATCGCGATGTTTTTTGTAGCTCGTGACGACTGTGCCAAGGCTATGTTCCTCGATCCTGTAACTAGAAAAGGAAGCCATTGATTTGAAAATAGTGTTTACCCACAACTTGTACTAAAGCTAGGTCGGTGAATTTTTGCGTTCAGGTTACCCAATTCCGTAGCCATCCGGAACTGTGGGTCCAAATCCTCCGGCTTTGAGTTGGGGACTCGACAGTGTAGAAGTAGACAATATATTATGGTTCAATTTGGCGTATGCTGAATCTTTGAATATGGAAGGTATGGCTCCCGAATTTTTCGAGATTTCCCACATATTTCTAAGTGCGAACAGGTGCCTATCAAATCCATGTCCTGAAACGGCGACAAGACATTTTTCATACCTTCAAGCAAATGACCATCCCCTCTTTTATATAATTCGACTTCGCAAAAAATTAGATGCAATTATGTCCGTGGATCTATCAGCTAAACCGAGTTTTCCCTTTTTATATATGTAGCTTCTTTTCTATAAATTCATTGTCGCACTTGTTTTAACATAAACTAGGAATTCTTTCATCCAGATGAAAACCAGCTTAGTTGGCAAAAAAATGTCTTCGAAGATGCGCACGAACGATTTTTTTGGTTTTGCGTACTCAATTGACCTCACTGTATAGCACTGACTTTCTGAATTGGGTCTTTGTAAACTATTGAATCTCGTTATGCTCGAACATACCCATGGCAGCTTCCTTTATAAGATTTCCATGTGCGGCGCTGCACGCCAGCATCAATTTTTTCAACTCCGAAGTGGAAACTCCAGACTTGCTTCGTTCGACAATAGCGGAACATAGTGCCTTTGTCTCGTTGGTACAAGACCTGACAGTTTCTGTACGACCGTGTTTGAAAGCCGCAGTACTGCAGGATTCATAAGTGGCAACCGAACGGCCCTCCAACTTGTAAAGCGCCAATTGCAAAGCCACTTGCATCACGGCGTCCGGACTGACGCCAAATTTTTTGCATTCCACTCTCCCTAAATCGTCGTAGGTCATCCAATCCAGGCACAGTCGCTCAATCCATTCGTCATATTGTCTGACAGCGTCATCAAGTTTTTCCTTCACTGTTGAGTCGATCTGGAAATTCAGTCTGTCCAACGAGGAGGAACAAGCCTGGAGAGTCGAAACATCCTCGGGATGGAATCTCGGCTGCCTCTCAATGTCTTTTTTTATATCCTTCAGAGACAACATTTCCAAATTATTTTCCCGATTACTATGACTCGTATGAACTTAGAACTTTTGTTCTGCTAACGATTCGATAACTTTTCAATCACTGGGAAGAAATTATTTTCGTTTCCTTGTTATTATCAAAGGTTTAGTATTTTTTTGTTTTTTTTTTTTATCGAACCATGAAATACTGCAAGACATTCAATGGTAACTAGATTGATCGATGTAAAATATATTACTACTGTAAATACGGTAGGACCGTTAATTACATGGACTCTACGGAAGAATTGATTTAATTGCAAGGAAGATGAAAATACGGATAAGAATAATTAACGAAAAAATTGTTATCTTCCCACTGACCTTCTAAGCCTAGGAAATTGCTGTTGAATTTTTTTAAATGATCCACATGAATAGTCTACAAAAAGGATAGCATATGTAGTTTTTAGTGAAAAAATATCCTACTTGAAAGTATCGAAGTATTGCAACTCCATCTCCCCAGGAGTGTTCGAAATTAATTCCAGCAAGTCCGTCGCCCGCAATGATGAGGGAGAAGGATTTGTCGAACCACCTATTCTCACTGCTTCCGTGGAGAAACAGTTTCAACGCTTTGTGATTGCAATCGGCGACGTTCTCGCCGTCGAATACTAAAACGAAAGCGGCTGAATCGATCGTCTCGAGGACTCGTTCGTTTCCGAGTTTCAATAAGTGGCTACGATTTTCCGCCCACTCGTCACGATTGGTGGTAGTGAAAGCCCCGACGGGACACTGATTAGGCTCCCTCGAGTCGTCAAGAATTTCTTTGATGCACGAAGCGATTTCCCTCGCTGGTTTGACGGTTCCTTTATCGTTCAATATATCGAAGGAATAAAAATGACCTCGTCGCATTGCCACTACGTGACGACTTTTTTTATTCTGAATTATGCGGTCCTTTCCTATTTCCGGTATTCGCGTGGTGCCAAAGAGATTCGAATACTGCGACATATCCAGTGGAAACGCCTGAAATAATCATTCGTTGATTATACAGACTTTTTTGTTAATTTTTTATCATAGAAATTTCAAATGGATAGTTGACTCCAAATAAAAATACAATATTGATGATTATCAATTCAATTCTTCGAGATGCGTTGTGATTGTTGTAAAGGAATATTTTTTAGCCATTTTTTTTAATTCTTCCTTGGTATTGGAACTTAATACGAACATCTGCATTGTAGGTATAGTTAAAAAAACATATGACCGATTAATGTATGCAGCGAGTAATTAATGTAATTTTCTGTGTTCAGTGAAGTGCCAACGTACCTTGAAGAGATAGGCTCCGTACCAGGAAAGGTTCGACGGCAACATTCTCGTGAAAGTCCGGAAGAAATCCGTGTCAGATTTCTTCGGATTCATATGATAGACTTCTGGTTCTAAAATTTCAGCTCTCAGAGACTTCAAAAATCTGGCCGAAGCAACAACTAGATTCGTTGCTTTCACTAATTGATTTTCATACTGGGGATTCGATTCTGGAGTAAAAATTAGTAAAGGATTATAGTTTATGGGCAGTGGTTTTCGATCTTTCAGGTACATGTCGAACCACGGCTCGCTTATGTAGCTTGTGTGTTTGTTACGGGCGTCCCGGTCGATGAGCCGTTTCTGCAACTGTGGACCATCATTGGCAAGAAATTCCGAGACCCGGGAGGAAGTTTCACCGAACTCCCCCTCGCTCAATATCGGCTGCTGAGCTCTGAGATATTTTTTGCACGAGTCCTCGAGTTTTGGAATCGGCAAACGTGGCATGGAGGCTTGAAAGTGCATCGTTGGCAAACGGCTTCTCTGAATGTATTCGTACTCCTCCGGGTCGTTCGAGCTTGCGACGTTGACTCTGAAAAAAAAGAGTGTTCAAAGAAAAACTTTCGCAATATCATTTCTTGACGGTTTATTATGTTCTTTCGTTACTTTTTTCGTATGCTCAAAAGCACTGAAGATTATTTAGCATTTTTACAGGGATAATAGTAAATACAGGAAATTAATAAAGTAAACACGTGGTTTACACTGGGATTTTCAAAGTCTGCAAAATATTACATTACGGAAATAACACCTGGATCGTTTCTGCTCTACGAAGACGGTCGATCGGTATGATCCTCCGTTGATCTGAAACAAAAGACAAACCGTAAAATAGTGATTTTTTTGTACAAAACCTATTGTATCCGTTTTACAGTATTTTGACGACAATATTTACATTATTAAAAAATGTGCAGAGAAAATAAGACAATTTATGTCTATGAATTTGTACAAAGTATGTACATTGTTTAGCACTAGTGTGCACAAACAAAATTTTTATTGTTATGTTTTCTCATAGGAGAAGCTTTTTTTAGTTAATATGCTCGTTATAACAAAACGAGTTCCACTTAGGAGCAGTATAATCCGGTTTTTATTTATTTTTTGCGTTTTGACGGATTGTCACAATGTGTCGCATAAACATAAAAATTCATATTCCGATCGTCCTATTATGCGGCCCGCCTTCTTCGAATTAATGAAAGCTACTTCCGGTTTTTCGATCCCACTAATCTTCCAGATTTGTCGACATTACGGTGTTTATTCGATATGAATGAACGTCAAGTACCTTTGAGACCTTGAAATATTTTGAGTTTTTCAAGAGGGACGCCATTGTTGACACGTGGAGTCGTATATCGATCAGCAATTTCTAAATCCTGGAAACACTCGACTTATTAATTACCGTAATAGTTTCAACGGCTATACACATTACAGGCTAGAACTTTTCAGCTTACAAACACTGTGCCGTCCTACCAGTTTGAAGCATCGAAAGTCGAAACCCAAGATTGCCAACTGGACTGGTCATTTGGACGAGACTCTATCGCGAAATGATTTTTATCGATTCCCAGTATGGTGGCATACATATCTAAACGGTTATCGCGACATTATTTCAACTGTCCTCATTCCTTCCATAATCTTGACGATAAAATTTGCCTTTCAAATTTATCGATTAAATATTTCCAAATCAAGGCATTTTTCATTATGTTTCAGTTACAGATATCACAGTTTTCCATTTCGAACTGCCGTAGGCAACAAAGGACCCTTCGATCTGTTGCTGTCTCTTTATAGTCAAATTACTCTCTTAATGCCAAGGTCTCAATTATGAAAATCTTCTTTTATTTGTAAATGCAAAATTTTATGTAGAAAAACGATGCATACATCGTACAGGACCGAAAACGGAATTGTCAATGATGAAAAGAATAGTCGTTGAAGTGGACTGTATTTGTGCCGACGTCAGGCTAGTCAGTAAGCTGCCGGCCATGGACGCGGGAGGATGGGTGCAATCGGTTCCGCGAAAAAGTTTGGATTGTTTAGTGTTCATTGCCGGAGATTGGTGTTAACAATGAGTGATATTGTGATCTGTGCTTATCGCTGTGTTATGATGCCAGGATTAAAGTGACTGTTTTATCATGGTTTTCCGTCGTCATCAACTTCTGGCAAGACCGGCGGTTACCGTCGGTTTCGCGCAAGCTTTCAAGGTACGTAAAATGGCCGTTAACGCAATTTAAAAATCACGTGACCTCCAGTGTAACATTCAAGGAAACGACAAAGCATTAGTCACTGTAAAATTTTATATTGAATCCGATGATGCTTCCGTTTTATTCAAATGGATATCGGTTTTAAATGGCTTTAGCTTAAAAAATGAATTTGTCTCGGACTAATATGTCACGTGGTATATCTTTAATGCAGCGTAACGGTTGGGCTAAGAACCAACTGCAAGCGAAAAAAAACTCCTGAATATTACCGGTGATTTTTTTTTTCTGAGATCCTGGCTAACATAATCGGAAAATAATTCGAATGCATTTTTCTTCGAAGCGAAGTTTTCATTTTGTAGTGTCGGTTCGGAGAACAAACTTATTCAACATTTTTTACTCTGTCTCTATCGCACTTATACGCGTTCGGTTTCCGTAAGAGCGTCTGAAATATTTTGCTGACTCAGAACCATTCTTAGAAATATTTCGTTGAATCATGACATTAAAAACATTTCAAGAAATATTATTATTACACGTTTTAGATATATTTTTAATGTCTCGAAAGATTAAGTATTCCCAGATAGACAAAAGAACGGTGGTAGTGTCGACGGTACGGTGTCCGCTTTATGGCATGTTTTACCATATGAGTTTTTTTCTAAAACATTTGATAAACACTTCATTGGAATATTTCGACGGATTATTTATAAATATATTTTCCATACATTTCAGAAGTATTTCACAAGATTCGAAATATTGAAAATATTTAAATAATGATTTAGAAATATTCGAAGTATATGGGTAAAAACGAACGTCACCTCCCCACGGATTGTTAGATTCCATTATTTCATGCAGATCTGCTATTCTATGCGTTCGTTTATTCGGGATTTTCTACTGCAAGTCGTTTTTTTTCAATTGCTAACGACACACCCGACTCTTTCCGTTGGATACGTTTACTCCTTTTTGATAACAAAAGAACGCTTTTCAAAGCAGATTTGTATGAAAACTAAGTTCAACAACAAACTACACTCCATGCAAGAATGTTTCTAAAGACCTGGTCTCTACGAGATGAAATTACTTTCATCCTAGTTTGGGTAATAAAAAAAAATGGGTCAAAACACTTAATACACATAAAAAAGAAAAATCCTACCAACCTTCTATTTAACATATAATATATTTACACTCTGAATAAAATACATGTAGTATTGACGGGTAAAATTCCATAACGCAGCACGCAGACTGCTCACAAGCATACTCAAAATGCCTTCTCGTCGTCGGCCCATCGATATAATAAACGTTATAAATAATTGATAGTCAACAAATTTCTTACGGACTAGGGCTTGATTTATAAAAGAATCAGTCTTACAATGAAATCAAGAAAACGGAAGTTAAAATTAAAAGATAACGCTCCTAAAGTAACTAAAGAAAATAATGACAATGGCGGTGTTTCGATGCTTCGTATTATCTAAGTGTGTCCTTGAATTATCGGCGGGTGCGTCACGATGCGTTTGTTTTGCAAAACTATCGATGCTACGCTCATCGGTGTCACGGGGATTTGTGACTTAAGTCTTGTTAGCCGTTTGTTGGCCTGGTGTCGATGCGCCGCCCAGCTCGAGCTGTATCTGATCCAGGCTCTTTCCCTTCGTCTCCGGAACGATGAAGAACACAAATGCAACAGCCAAAGCGCAGATCACCGAGAATATCCAAAATGTTCCGTAGGGTCCGATTTCTTCCTTCACGTCGACGTAAAATTTCGTAACGACGAATGCCATGAGCCAATTGAAGAGGCACGCGCTGCTTCCGGCGACGCCTTTAATCTGTGGCGAAAATATTTCGCCCATCATCATCCACGGAATTGGTCCGAATCCGAGCGAGAACAGTATGATGAAGCCACATATGCAGACCAGCGGGAGCCATCGAACGTTTCCCATTGACGGTCCAAATTTGTCCATGTAGAAGTAAACGCCGAGAACGAGAGTGGTGATGCACATCGCAATGCTGGAGACGAGCAGTAGAAGTCTTCGGCCCAGTCTGTCGACGACGAGGGTGCTGACGAAGACGGCGAGGACCTGCATGGCACCGACGACTATCGTCGGCCAATCGGCATCGTCTCCAGTGGCCTCTTTGAATATACCACCGGCGTAGAAGATAATAGCGTTGACGCCGCTCAGCTGCTGGAAGAACATCAGTCCGAAAGCTATTATGAGACCCTTGATCGCTGCCTTTGATTTAATCGCGACGAAGAAGGAAATTTGGTTTCGTTTCGCTTCGGCGAGAGCCTCTCTCTGCTCCTGCAGCTCGGGCTCAACGTCGTAGTGGGGTCCTCGGAGCCAAGCCAGGGTTTTTCGGGCCATCTCGACGTTGTCCTTCATCAGATAGTATGTCGGGGTTTCGGGCATGAAGAAGAAGACGGCGAAAAATATTATCGGTATCGCTGCCGATATCATCGACAGCATGAACATGCTGATCGATTTTACGGAGCCCAGTATGTAGGCGATGAGGATACCGACTGTCAGTAAGAGCTGGAAGTAAGATCCAAGCCTGCCGCGGGTCTCGCTGTCCGCTATTTCGGCTGTGTACATCGGGGCGGTCACGCAAAAGGCGCCGCCGCTTATACCGAGAATGTAACGTCCCGCTATGAGTGTCGCCAACGAGTCCGGCCATATCACGCATGCCCAGCCGATCGTGAACGGTACCGTCAGCGCGAGCATAGCAGTTCTTCTGCCGATCATGTCCGAAAGAACACCGATCGGTATGCAGATCGTCGCCGCTCCGAGATTGAAGATCGAACTGACCCATGAGAATCCTACGCTGTCCAAGGTGAAACTGTAGACCGAATTCTCGTTCAGTTTCACGCCATCCTCACCAGCGGGCGAGGTCCAACCGAGAACCATTCCCGCTGCCAATGCACCCAGCGTCGAGGCGAGACCGGCGATGTATTGCGGCAACTTTCTCGGGCGATTGCCATTCTCACCGGAATTCGATACCAGCGTTTGCTGAGATATTCCGATATTTTTCTCCACCATGATTGATCGTGATGCTCTCAACAGGGGCGTCGATTCCGTTGCCTGGAAGAAAAATATTTCATAATTATCATTATATTGCATTTTTGACATACATTTTTTAAATTAATTATCTTGGTAAATAATTATTTTCTTCTACAATAACTGTTTATTCATGATAAATTAAATAACTAAAATGAAAATTTGTTTTGCTCATAAGAGTCTGAAAGATGCTCATAAGAGTCTGAAAAAGCCCTTATGTGATATGATACATGCTGACTCCTGCAAGATTGGTCTGTCGGAGTTTTTTTTCTATTAAAATACATTATCGCACGGCAGAATTACGAAGAAAGAGTTTAAATTATCGCGCCGCGTTCTCTCCTCAGCAGCCACACCAACCGTACAAAATGAAATCCCCGCGCGTTTGTGCGCAAGTGCGAATGGAAGGTTGCGACGAGCTGGAGATGAGCTTAACCCGTGTCGACAAATAGGATCGCTTCCTTCCTCCATCCTAGCCAATAGCATTCGCACACGGCTCTGAGCGTTCAGTATCGTCAGCTTTGTTCGAACGACAGTAAACACATTCAGAATGCATACGGAATGTAAGGTAAGCGATTAACCTCAACGTCGCGCAGATAGACGGACAGTTGTGCCGTTGGTCAATGGACAATGTAAAAATGACATTATTTAATGATAAATAATAATGAAAAAGATTTACGAACGTTCGACAGACTTTGGCTCGAGCCTGCCATCGTTGCTATATCCTCGTCCATTGTTGAGATCAAACTGAACGATCGTCCTTTGCGACGATCGAGTTTATTTAATTTGTTGCACGATAACGAGACGATAAAGACATCGAAGAATCGCTGATGGATCTTGCGTCCAAAATCGCAAAAACAAATTCGAACCGGGATGTATTCTTTAAGCACAGTGTTTGCTGATCATTGTTGGTACTAAGTACGGTATTATTACACAGCCACAGTCGTCCAGGGCAGACTAAAGGCTGCGGTTTGTAAACGTGTACGCTGAACTTCACGGCCTCCGACTCGACAGTTCGTTAAGGAGGAGGGGATAGTCACACAATCAGTTCCGACTTGAACAATGATTATCTCGCGGAAACTATTAGCAAAACTTTTTTTACGTCATCGAAAGATTATATGCGATGAAGATGACGTTAAATACCGCCGCCGGTAACAAAGGCTGTACTATATTGTCGTTTTTAGACGGCGGTTCGTCGAGGAAAAATAAAATTGTTTTTTCCTGGGGAATCAGCATATGCAGGGAAAGATTATTTTATTTTCCTCGGTAGACTGCGGTCTAGCAACGGCATTTAGTACAGTTTTTTTTACAAACCATGTCACCTTAAAGTTGAGAAATTATTGGAGTGGTCGCTTCAGTAGATATATACAAAGGACGCTTGGGAAATCTATTTTACCAACCGTTTCGCGGATGATGTGTTTTAATGAAAAAAATTTCATACGATTGATTTAATTTCTATTATTGCGGGTCAATACGTACGAAGTGTCAAGCCAGTCCTATCGATTCTACCTTTGCGAGTTTTGAACGTTCAATTTCTTGAACATAAGAGTGGAGTCTTTTTCAATATGATTTCGACGTGGCGCAATTGATTGGTGAATAATTTCTCGAAAAATACCATAAATGAGTAATGCATCAACTTTTATCATCCGATATTTTCTATATATTTCACTGTGTTACGTATTTCTAAATATGTACGACTGCTTTTTCGTTCATACTGAGATGTTTCGAATATGAATTTTTTAAATTTGCTTGAAGACCTACCAAGTTTTCGGTGTTAGTCAACTGACAGTCCGTCAGTTGACTCACACGCATCGTGAAATTTATCTGAAATGGGATCTCTCGACACTGCTGTCCCACCAAGGAATATTAAATGTCGGTAAGTATATTTTAATATAAAGAAGTAATTAAAAATACATTTTTCTCTACTCACGGAATGTTTTTGTTTAGGTGGTGCTAAAGATGAAAATGATCTGACAAGATATTGCGTTCATTTTTCATCGAAATATTTTGAATAATATAAAAAATGAATTGGGTTGCTTCCTGCGTATTTGATTGACGAAGTGCGCTCAATTAGTTTTTCACTGAATTGAATTGTTTTGAAGAAAAATAGGTTTAAAATTTAAACTCCACCTCTCTCTCACTTGTACGTGTTTGGCTTTTCTTAACAGTACGTTCAGCGCCCATTATCACCAAAAGCTTTGCGATATCCTATCAGTAGCATCCTGCGTCTCCGAATGGAATTTAATTCCTTCCGAACGGAAAATTATTAGACCCACTCAAGTGACGTTCACAGATACACGACCGATCGCGATAGTCCGTGTCGATTATAATTCGTTCAAAAAAATAAAATAAGATTCTCGGCCGCTTACGTCGTTCGTACAAAATATGTTTTTTTTTTGCACAATTACTTTGCTTCCCGATGACGCGACGCCGCTTCGTACATTAGCACTGGGAAAGAGCCGTGAGAATTCAAAAGTACGTTTCCGGTCGTCCGGTCTTTGTTAATCGCTATCTCCGATTTGCATCAAGACGAATACGAAATCGGCGCGCAACTGACTACCTATTGTGTAACACAACGATAAAGCCGATTCGAACGATCCTCCAACAAACTCGGACGTTACCGCGCAGCGCTCGTTATTTCGTCGGAATTCCATTTCGATGCGCTTGCCCCGTGGCGCACGTGCATCTTTCGACGATAAGTCGACCTCGCCACGTTTTTACACTTGCCTCACGAAACGTTATCAATCACGTGTAGCATGAAAATTTGCCTTGTTCGGGAGTCAACGAGGAAACGAATGAAAAAAGAAAATATAAATAAATCAAATGACCTTGAGGATTCTTGTACGCAGTTCAAATTTTCCATTGATTTATACGCCGGTTCGATAATGCCCACTCGGAGCCAATGACAATAGCTGCGCAGATTATTCGATTGTACGTTGTTTGAGGGACGGGACGAGGCCGCCGAACAGTATGAAATTATGAAATTACCGTCATGAAAATATTATTGCGCGATCAATGTCAACATTGCGGTGGAAGAGTCGCAGTGTCGAGGCTTGCGTAAGGAATTTTGACGAACCCGATGGTCAAATAATTAACCGGAAAAGGGCGAGCCTCGGGGATAAAGAGGAGGAAGTTTCGCAGGTTATATCGACGAGCTCTTTTACTTCTATAAAGATTTTTTTTTTCCTTTTTTTGTCGTAGAATATTTGGCGAAATCGGTAACGAGTTTGTAAAATAGATTGTGGCGCTTCGAAATGGCAGCGTTTTAATTAGTTTATTAGCGGACTTTTGTCGGAAGATCGGGCATTCTCCAAAGATCGGATGTTTGTCAGAAGATCGAATGTTTTCAAAATCATTTTCCAAATAAGCATTATCTGAAAACTTGCTATCTATACTTTTCCGTGTTTTTTGCACCGCAAATATAAAAATTTAAGACAATAACATAAACTGTAACACATATTTTTTATATTGATGAAAAAAAAATGTTTCGAAATTTCGATACCCATTTTTTGTACATGATCGCAAAGTGGACACGAACGAGCATTCAATTTAAATTTTCTACAATTTCTTCCGTTTAACCAATTTAAAAAATTCAGTAGAACACCTTTGTTTCGAGCCGGCGTACTTCATCGTGCTCGATTCAATCATCCAATCAGGGATTCAATCATCCTATCGTCCGGCAAACCGTTTCTCATCGTTTCAATATTTAAATTCCAACAAACGCCTATCGCCGGTCTGTAATATACGAGAATACGAAAAAGGTCAAGAAACGCTGAAGCGGCCAGCGTTTGTACAAAAGTTCATCTTCTTTTAGTCGATACTTGTAAAGATCCCGAGAAAGGTTAATTCGCCCAAGTCGGAGATAAAATGTAATTACTTCGTTCGTATATGTGTATAGTTACCGGCGTGTATCAAATAAGTATGTAGTGGCGAGATCGAGTGAAGCTCATGTTTGAACATCGCCAACGCAGGAGTGGTTTGGAGAACGTCACGTGAGAACAAACAGTGCTAAACACTCCGGCAGAATTTTCGATCGGAAACTAGGTCGACCCGGCAGTTGTAGTCCTCGTCCTACCGCGATCGATTAAAAAGTATAAGAGCAAACGCGTCGGAGTTTCCTGGTACTTCGACCACTTGGAACATACGTTGGACAGTTGCTTTTTGCTCGCTATCTCAATATTCTTCTATTATTCTATTTCAAACATTAAAAAATCACTTATAAAATCATTAATTCCTCATTAAATTATTATTGAATTCTTTGTTAGCTTTTATTCAATTTTTCTTCTCACTATTCGTTATATTCTTTTTTTCTGTTTCTCGATTTTTTCCTCACAATACCTTTGATTTTCGCCATTTACAAATAATTTCATTAAAAACATACATTCATTAACGGACCTTCAACGGTCACGGGGGAAGATAAGTGTATGGTTGTTATTATCCGTAATAAAAAGCATATCTATTTTTTATCCCTGAGCAAGTATTCTTGATAACTGAAAAACTCGCTCATGGGACCATCTTTGGAAGTTTTATTGTTCACGATCTTGCTGTATTAGAGGTGGAATTAAAGATATCACTCGGTTAGGTAAAGAATGCTCGTTTCGTCACCTCTATATGGATCGAGCTCGTAATGAATTTATAAATAGTCCGACGATGAAAATCTCGAATTATTAACAACCGTACATGGAAATTCTGAGGAATATTCGTCTCGTGCAGCTGTTTCGCGGTTAATGTCGACGCACGAGTTTCGTCCAGTGCGGCTCTAATTGCCGTCGACGGAGAGAAGAGAAATACACGTGTCTCGACTGACGTTGAGGATCGCGCGACGACCTAACAAGCACGAACATTTGAAACTGTTTTCCCGAGGAATTTATAGTGTCCAACATTAATCGGCTGCAACTTTATTGCAGCCGATTACGCATACATGAATACCCTTTATTAGCGGTCATCAAGTCTCGATTGATCTTGAAAATCGATGCTGTGAGGAAACAGTTTTATCGGTTCGTTCGTATGTCGACGATTTGTCAATGAACAACGTAAATAAATTGTGTTTGATAAGAAAAATTCTCTATTACATCATCGTCCATAGATTTTTTTATCTCTCGATCTTTCCTCTCGTGTCAGTGAGTCGGGAATTCATCTTCCAATGGCGATCGAATGTCAAATTCATTTTTAGTCCGAGGTGGAAAGGTTTTTTTTTAGAAGCTGGTTAATCGGATCTTTCATCGACCCCAATATTTTTTGGTAATGTATTTGCAATCGAAGAAACACTCTTTATCAATGAACCGAAAATAGAAAGGATCGACGGAAAAAAATGTCTAAATGGACGTTTTTTCCGAAATTGGTTCAAACAGACGTTTGAAATGCTTGGGAGCAAAAATTATTCGAAATACAAAAAAAGGCCATCGACAAGCTTCGGATAAATCATATCAATTAATGTGACCATATTGCCATACCTGTAAATCCCGAACTGCGAACAACCAAACAATGGAAAGCAAACAAAATATCAAACTTTAGTCGGACAATTGGGGATCGATTTAATGTCGATCGAATGTTAGGTTGATTTTCGTTGGTTATCACCATTTTTAACATAAATGATAAAGTTTATTCAAACGGATTTTTTATCTAACTTAATTGTGCACACGTTTATTGTGTCTGAAATGAGATGGTAAGTTCTCCGGAAAATTTCGCGTGAAAATTTTCCAAAACTGTTCGACATTGAAATCCCGAAGTTCGCATCGAGGAAAGCGAAAAGCCCCACATTCCAATAGACCTGATCGAGGAAAAACAAAAATTAGAATTAAGAAAAAACAAATTGAATGTCCGAAACCAGAGTCGAAATTTTTAGCAGAGTTTCGCCGGACCGCCGAGAGAAGCCGGCAATCGGTAGACTCCACCTGCGCTCGGCTATTATGCAACCCCGTGATAACAACTTCTAGCTGATTGATCTTCCATATTTAAATTTGCAATTATCATCCCGACTTAATTGCATTCCATTCGGCATTCCTCCGAGGCGTTCAGACATAAACAATTCCGCTCCACCTCGCTTTGGCGTGCATGAGCTTTCGAGTTTTTATGAACCTGGGAGTCTTCGTAAGGTCGGAAATGTAGAAGCGACAATACTACGTGTATTTGTAAATACATACATACATACATATATATATATATATATATATATATATATATATATATATATATATATATATATATATATACACGTATACACAGAGCGTCTGTGGTTATCCGGTCGGGGTGACGAGAAAACTTTATCGGGGCCAAACGTAGATACTGCCTACTGAATCGTTGTTTTGGCACGCGGTCCGCCGTAACATTCGCCACACGTTTCTACTAAACACTTCCATTTACCTTCCCGAACATCTCTTGAATAATTCCTTTTATTTTCGCCTCCACACATCCTTTGCCAAAAGAAGTCTAAAATATTTTTTTTCATGTAAATAAAAAAAATCTTCGGATAGCTCAAACGGGCATGAATATTTATTTATTTAATGTTACGCAGCGCAAGTGCGCAGCTTAGCGTAAAACGAGCGAGCGTGACGTATATTGTTCGTCTCGCGTTATCACGCATCATGCGCAACGTCGCGTTCCACTAATCTCCTCTCTCGTACGGACATTGCTAAATTTTTTATCAGCTGTTTTTTTTTTTTTCGAGACGCAATTTTCAATCGGGATTAACATTGGAGCTCCTCAGCGGTCGACCTCATGCTCCGCTCCGGGAACGCGCGCTGTCGGGCTATCGAGGCCGGGCACATCGAATATTCGTAGCGTAATGACGAGACCGAAATGCCCGAAAATATGGCGGAGATAAAACGACGAACTTTGTCGGCAGATTGAAAGGCTGGAGGGAAACCGCGCGGAAGAGACGAAGAAGTCAAACAGGTGAAAATTGACGTTGAAATGTTGAGTGGAAAATCACTTGAAACTCGTTCGTTTCCGGGTAATGATAAATGCTTCGAGTGGTTTCTTCGATGCTGGTTTTTCACCGTTATGGAAAATCATTTTTGTCACGTATGTCAGTTTTTAAACGAGAATCAACAATCATACAGAATTACGTAGAAATACTTTAAAAACGTTACAAATCCTAACGACACAGGTTTTAGTATTCGTTATTTTATTACTATTTGTATCGTAAAGCACGTGGTCACTCCGACTTCAAATTTGTAGAACCGACACTTTTTTTAACCATTATTATTATTTGCTATTGAAAAATCTAACGACTTCTAAAATTAAAGAAATCTGTGACAAAAGAAAGAGTTGGATTGCGTTTTCAAGAAAAGGAATATGGATCGCCCGAAGTCAGTTGAGCCCCAAAGCGCGTGCATCCACTTTGAAAGAAGGTTCGATAGCAAAGTTTCTTATTAACAGTCGACATAAAGATAGAAAAAAAACTAATAAAAACCGATTTTTCATTTAGATCTCTAGCCGTCGATTTAACAACAAAAAGTCGCCGGCCTCGCCCGCCTTCACGCTTAATCCGCACGTTAATCGCCGATCACCCTCGAGGATGGAAGAATCGAATCGAAGGACGAAGGCGAAGATGTCGACGATTATGAGCTCAACACTTTCTCGTGACGACGATGTTTAATGCAATCAACGAAAAAAAATCAATAACACCTACACAGAACGTATGTGAGTAATTTTTTGGTTCAACCTCCTCGTCCTCTCTTCGGCTTGCGTAATCAATTTTTACTGATGAGCGCACTTTAACAGGGTAAAGAAACTGGCACTTACTTCAGCGACTCCGAGGCTTTTAAATCCGGAGCGAATTCTCCCACTACCGGCGTTATTACACCGTGGGTACGTTCGAGTAGAGGCGGGGAGGATAACGTAGGGGAATCCGGACCTACAATACCGAGAGTGGCATCGGCTGAGAGAACACGCTCCGATCGGCTTCTCCTTCTCGTACCGGAGATATAGAACTCGGATATCATCGTCGAGTCTTTCGATAAAGAGGGAAGCGATTGATGACCGCCCGGTCGTGCAATTCTGGTACATCGTATTATCACCTCCAACCAACGACCGGGATTTAACTCGGTCAATCTCGGCATCGCCAAAGCAGAGAAATCTCTCGAGATTCTAGTCGAGGAAATTCACTCGTCTCTCCAATCGTGTAGTCCCGTCGCTCTCTCCTACAGTCGGTATGATTTACGCTCGACAATCGAAAAATCTACTGAGAGACCGAAACGTTGAAAAATAAAAAACGAAAAAAGGGTCGTAAACATTTTAATTGAATTATTTGAGTCGATGACACTTTTTTTCGATCCACGAGGTCCTATTTTTCCTCATGCAAATCATCGAGGTGTTTTTCGAAATGATTCTTTTTATTGTTTGCGGTTGCAATAATGATGACTGAATGCGATTTGTTGCTTTTAAGCAACCTGAAAAATCGGGTTTTTTTTAGATTATCGGAGATGGGTAATGTTTCGGCTGAGAGCAAATTGGGACTTTCGTAGCCGAAAATACTAACCCGGTAAAGTAGAATTCTCATGAATTCAAATATAACATTCGTTACTACTTTGTTTGATGTTGTTTGCTTCTGCTTTAAAGGAGTTTCTGACTGGGAAATTATGCTTGCAATGTGAAGGCAATTTTTTATTCTCATTTTACTGCCGATGAGTTATAACCAGATGTTACTACGAAATATTATTTGCTCTGCGCAGCCCGGAAATATTGGTTGATTAAGGTTTATCGTCGAATAACTTCAGAGCAGCTGAAGGAACTTTGTTCCATTTTTAAACATTTTTTATCTTTAATTAAATGGGCTATGTTGTTTGTACGCAGGCCCGATACGAGTAAAGATACTACTGGATATTAATTGCACTGTCAATTAATAGATGAAGACATAACGATTGTTCTCAATGAAAAAAAAACCCAACTTAGCGTCGCATGCGTCTGAATTGAGATACGGGCTTTCTAATTACTATCGTGACTTACATTATTGAGGGTTGTTGATGAATGCGTTGAAAACATATTTTCATATTCGACGTTAGGTCAGAAACGTTAGGCCACATTGTGTTTCAAGAATCGACAACTGCAAAGAGTCATGAAAAATCACGAGTACATACACGAAGCGCGATAGATAGTCGAAGAACTTTGATAAGGTCCGATTTTTTTTTCTCGTTTCTCATAGGGAGAAGATACGTTCACTTGAATTTCTCGATTCGCAACGGTAAAAAATCGATATCTGTGTGATTTGCTGACCGGTATATTCATCGAGAAAGATATTTGATATCACTCATTGAAGGATTTAAAGTTCCACATCGTATACAGTTATTCGATACCTTCGGTTAGAAATTTTTGTCATATTTCTCTTCGAAATGTTTTTTTCTCTTTTGAAAAAAATTATTATCCTTTAATTTCTTTTATTTTCACTACACCATGGCTTCGGATGGCTAATAAAGGAATTCGATGCTTTCATCATACTTAAGACTCGAATCGGTGAACGTGGTTCGATCAATACATAAGTAACTGAGATGTAGACTCGGTTAGATGTGCTCCTGGGTGTTCCTGGGTGATCAACTTTCGTTGTAAAAAAAAATCATTTGACATTTAATGAACGCGTACTGAAAGTCTGTATGCATAAATTGCTATATCAAATTCTTTGTATATTTCGATGAAAAATCAAGGTATGTGTCGTTAATAATTTTAGAAATACTTTACAATTGTACATCAAACTTAATATACCAGTTTTTGCATACAACCTTCCAGTCCAGGCATTCAGTTAAACATTTTTATTAACAATATTTCTCTGATTTCGACTCATCGTATATTTGTTGAGACGACGTGAACGCTGATCGGTATATTTGTTAGAAGCTTTTAATGAAAATTCATCATACCTTCGGTCGATTGAGTCAAAGAAGTCCGATTTTTTTCGGCAGCTTAGTGACGCACTGGATTTCTTAGTACGCAGTTTCTTTAAAAATGTTTTTTTCCTCTTCGTTCCGTGGTTCTTGTTCTTTTGCGTTATCGCCGCTTCGGTCTGCGATAAGATCGGTAAATCGCGTTATCCACATAAAACGATTCCTCCGATTTATCTCGTCGCCGTCTCGAAGTTCGATGTCGAGTACCACGACAGGTGCACAATCAATGTAGCGGGAATTCCTTTTTTTTATTTCAATTTTTCCTTTTGAACAAGTGCACGCTCCGTCCCTTTTTTTCCGTGAACAATCTTGGAGGCTGATCGATTTTGACTAAGCTCTTGAACGTCAGTGCCTCGCTCGTGCCGTCGGGATATCGACTGGCTCATTGCTGACCGCAAAAGAGGGGCACGTCCGTCGTCATTGCTCGCATAAAACGGGGAGTGTTTTTATTGTTTGCGAATCGGTCTGCGTCTCCCTGGAATGCACTTGGTCGGGCACGAGAGACCCTCGAATTAATGCTTCGTAATTCGACATAATACCGCGAGCGGCGCGCGCCGTTTCACCCCCTTACTCGCGAGTCAGGTATGTCCTTAAGACAGTAAGAAAAATGACTTTCAAATGCAATAAATAAAATCGATACTGAATACAATTTTTGAATGAATAAAATTAATGCCAAGACGATGTTCCTATTAAAAAAAGGGGGGTGCATTAAATCCGATCAGTGTTTCTCTCTAAATCATTGCCAAATGATAAGAATTGAAAATGCTTGAGGTGGTATAAAAAAGGAAATTCAATCGGCAATTGAGATGCAATTTTTATGGAAAAAGTAAATCGATTCCCAATTGAAATTGTGTATTATTTTGGAAGGAAACAGCTTAATCGGCGGTTATAATTACAAGATAATTTTGTATTGCCACACTACTGTCGATAATTTGTAATGACATCTTATTGTAACAACATTATTTGCCTGGCGAGTCCTGGCAATATTAATCCATTGGATTATGTCGTCGACGGCAAAATCAAGTTGACTAATTGGAATTGCGGTTTAGTGTGACTAGCCTGTAGTAAACTTCGTTCGAAGATTTGTCCTTCTTAAGATAGTTAAAAAAGTTCTTTCTTTAGCTACAAAACAAAAAAAAACAATAACTAAAATTGAATTAACTTTCCGACTTAAAGAAAGAAAAGCAAAAACAATGCTTCAACGAAAAAAAAAATAAAACCGGAGCCGAATATGAAACTCAACCGCCCCTTATCTCGGAATCCCTCGCAAAAAGTGTCAATGTGAAAGTGGGTGTACAGAGTAAGAATAAAGTAAAATTCCATTTGCCAGCAACCTTCTTTTCACAAGCAAATGAAAGAATTTTGAGCTATCTCGAGCCCTCTCAACTTAAATTACCAAAATGTTCTCGCACACGTTTGTCGATCCATGATAATATCGATAAGAGATTAATCGCGAGAATCCGCATAGTCTCGCATTAAAATTTCGATAAACGTGTGGGGCGAGTTGTGTAAGCGATGCCGCAGGCACGTGTTTGAAGTTCGAATGTAAAACTATGCAGCAATATTGGTGTCCTATCATCTGCTGCACTGTCTCCCATCCCCCCCCCGCCCCCTTTTTCTCTTTATCACTCGTATTCCGTAATTATCGGGAAACTTCAATCGAAACGGGAGGCACGTACGGAGTGCGTACGCCTGTATATCGCAAACCTACACGCGGCTCTACCCACAGAGTGGCGTGGAAAAATACATAACAGACAGAGATTAAACCGTACGTTTAAATACGTACACCGCTTATTGTTCGGACGATTCACGATTTGTATACTCTGACCGGGTTATCGATACTTTTTTTTTCTTCCCCTTAGCGAGTATTGCGATGCGGGAAAACTTCTTTAAAAAGATTCGCACCGTTCCTATATTAAATGACGCTCCACGATGGAATTCCTGACGCAATAATAACAACAAATACAAACTTGCGGTACAGTGGATTGACGGTAATTCGACTTAACGAACTCTCTGGGGCTCGTTGAAAGTCATTGTCAAACGGGCACAACTCGTTCCGTCACTCGATGTCGAAAAGATTGATTTTTTTTTGCTTTCAATTCACGTGTTGAGAGATTAGTTGTGGCGTAAGCTTTTTTGGATTCTGTATGATATTTTTAATGTATTAGAAAAACTACCGGATGCATGTCTTCAATTTTCTTATGGCGAACAAAAGTGCGAACGAAGTTTTGTCAAACTTAATTCGCATAACTAATTTTTTTCAATTTTTCAAGAAATTTTGTTTCTCTCGTTTAAAAAATCGTTTCAGATCAGTGCGCCCAACCCATCAAAGTCCACTCCAAAATTAAAAGGCTGGGAAGTCAACAAGTTGGAAACATAGCATTGCTGCAATTCATAAACTTTTGGTGATACTTAGATTTAAACAAAATCCATGAAAAAATGTTGTGCCTCTACTTCAAAAAGATATTTATCGTCCGTGCTTGCTCCAAAAAAAGTAAATGCAGGAAAGAGAGTAGCCGACACCGAACTCCGTACTAGTGATTCAAATTTCCCACGCCTTTCTCAGCGTGTGAACGCGACATGAAGAAAGGACATGGAATAAAAAACACAACATCTTTATAAATATTGAAGTACCTCGAGACATGAACACAATCTCATGTGGCGAGTAAAACTTGTTATTCATAATAACTGAAAATTTTCCGCAGATGCAAATTCGACAAGACAATGCGTTTTCACTTCAAACAATTCCGTTTCCGACTGTGCAGTCGGTGGAGCAGATTAGTTGACTCATTATACTTATTTAATTCGAAAAAGGTCGACAAAATTTAATCCATAAAGGATAAAGCTTTCCTCTCCGATATATTTATTTTTCCTGGAGCATGATGCGGAAAAAATTGAAATTGCAGCAAACTCGGCATGGTCAACCTGTCGAGTAATCCCGGGAAGTGGAAAGTGGGTGGACGATGGCCACACGGATTAATCGACTTGATAGATTACGGGGCCTTGGCATTGCACGATCACTGCGATTACAACGATATGACATAGAAAACTTATGACACTTGTTTATCAACGATCTGTCAGAGAATACCTGAGGTTCGACCGTTGGCACGGTCATAGGTGCGGAAGTTGGTGCGCCCAAGGTCGATGCGAAAAAAAAACACGAAATCGAGGTTAATGTTGTTTTGTCGCTGAACTTACTGTATATATATTCGCATATGCATAGACCTATACGAAACAAAAAGGCGTATGTCACGTCGTTTTGCACGCTTAATGGCATGTCATATGCCTTCTTGGTGCTTAAGAGTATCTACATAATAATAAAGTTCATGTCAATCGGACATTCACACCGATACTCACAGATACTCCCAGATACTCCCGGATACTCCCAGCTACACACAGATACTCGCAGATGCTCACAAATGCTCACAGATGCTCACAAATGCTCACAGATGCTCACAGATATTCACAGATATTCATGAATTTTTACAGGTATCCTCGCACATACTCGCGGATACTCGCGTATACTCACACATGCTTAGAAAGCCTCACAGATTTTCACACATGCTGACACAACTTGCACCAGCACGCAGGTACTGATAGTGCACAAAACGTGTGAGCCAACAAAACCGCTAGTATGCATATACGCTTCTATATATTAATTTGTTTTAATTGTCGTACGTAATTCGCGCGACAATTATTAGCTTCCGGTATTATTAAAGAATATTGCGGAGTAATAATATAGTCAGAGCCGATGGCGATCCGTGAGCCTGAATTTTAACATGACTCGCGGGAATCTAATAGATGCGATCGTGCAGCTGTTCCGATGGAATGTTGATTCATAGATTGGACGCGGATAAATGCAACGATCATATTTTTGCTATACAGTTTCCAACGTCTATACTTCAGAATTTTATACGCTAGACCTTCGACAAAGATTATCGATAATGTAATAATCCTCTTGCGGCTTAAATGACGGTTATATGATAGTTGTCGAGGGATTTTTTTTTTTTAATCAATGTCGATAGTATGACGTTAATAGTGTGTGCATACCGGTAGAAACCATGTGTTTCCTCCAAATCAAGTTGTTTGAATACATGACATATATGAAAAAAGGGTAAGCTTATTATACCATAATTTCAAACTGCATTACATTGTATGAAAATGAAATAAAATTCATTTAATATTGAGTAGGTCCGTAGGCAAGCAAGTTGAACAAATTTTGTTGGACTGCACAAATGATTCCTATCAGTTCGCGCTATGCATCTGCAAGAAATTAAAAAATCAGAACTCCCAACATTTTTCCTAAAATGGAAACAATCGGCTTTTGTTTGTAATTGATCTTGATAGACACGTTTTCAATGAAAAAATATTACCCCAATCTAATTGGAGATATTTCAAGGGATTATTCACCGTTTATTTCAATGGAAAATCTCGAGGGTATCCTCGTTTTGAATTGGCTATTCATATCGGCTATTTATGTTGATCATTGACATGCATGGACACACACGCGGTGATTCTTCGTATTACGATAGATATACGATTCGAACTGCATTCCACAGTAGATATGCTGTTGCGCGTGTTTAAAGCCAAATAGAATAATCGAATTCGCACAGGCCGGAAAATCGAGTTTCACGCGAGGAATCCAGACATACGGTATCGGGAATGAGGACCGAGAGTCGTTCCTGAATAGGGAGGATCTGTTTGAAATTGGTGATCGACTCATGCAGCGGAGGTGAAAAGGAAAACAAGTAGGAAAAAAAAAGTAATTTTAATATTCAACTTTTCCTTGCGTTTATAGAAAAATTAAATTGCATCCATTCAAAAAATTATGTCCATTAAAAAGATAACAAAAAAATTACATCCGTCGAAAATGTAGCTAAAAAAATTGATTAGGAAATCAGATGCTTATCGCGACAATGGAATTTGCTGACGATTCTCGAATGACAAAGACGGAATAACATGTCAATGACTGTCGCGTGTGTAGTCAGTCGCGATTAAATTCAAGTACATTCGGTTCTACGGTTGGTGAAAAAATAAATCTAAGCGAATTCAAGCGAATGTGTTTTATAACAACTGCCATCTATGTACATTGCAATTTTAGAGTTCGTTCTAATCCGCGTGACCGGTAAACCTAACGTCATTCTCAAGTTTATCAGTTTTTTTTTACAGTTACTTTTATCTACCATATATGCTATAATTCCCATAAACCTGAAATCTTTGTGGATCTTTACAAACTTGATGTTAATTTTTGCAGATCCTTCTCTCAGTGCACGGATCCAGAAAAACCTACAAACCATGGGTCTGGAGGGTGGATTGCATCGGAAAAATAAGGTAAGATAACAGTAAAGACGAGAATCGACGAGTCCTTAAAGATAATAAACACTACCGGGAGAAATCGCAAATTACTACAGAGAGCATCGACGCGATCTAAATCGAGTTAAATAACCCAAACAATAGTGGCTGTTAAAACTTTTTTAACTTATTGAGCTTGCGCAGTTAATGATGTGTATTTTCTGTATATTGGCTTATGTAGTTAACGACGTGGATTAAACGGTTATTTCAGAATAGTAATGACGGAAAAAATTGGTACTTTTTCTGAAAAATCGAGCAGCTTAGTTCGCCGAAGTAATATTTGCAGATAAAGATTATATTTACAAATGAAGAGCTATGTTTTTGTGACTCTTTATTTAAAATAAGATTATCATTTATTGGCGTTGCATAAAAAAAAATCTACTTTCGCCCCTACCGCAAAAAAATTGGCCCGATCGATCGTGAATTATTTAGTCCAACTTGTTGACTTCGCACGCTTCTTCACGATTCAATCGAGCGGCGACTTTCATATTTATTTATTTCTTCATCGGTAACAATTTATCAGATGTTTATTTACGATTGTCTGACGTGGGACATTCCGAATGAATTTCATGATCTCGATGACGTTACGAAGAAAAGAAAAAGAGAACGCAATGACGTTGATAGTCGTGCGAGTGCATGAATTCATCGGAAAAATGCGATAGTGTGATCGACGATCGATCGAGCAGGCGGGATGCGTCAGTCGATGCGCTATGAAGGTTGTACGATTTCATTGAAGGGGAAAAGTCGGCATCCATCCGACCACGCATTAATTAAAAGTGAGAAAATTATCACCCATTTCCATTAATTTATCATTTTCATTTTTTCACATCACGCCATATCCTATCGCATTCATATTAATATCCATATTCATTATCACATCATCACATATCGTATTACAGTAATTAATGATCGTATTTTTTTTTCAGTCTTAACACTTATTAATTATTATAATTTTATTGAAGTGAGATACGGTGATGTTTATCGCGATAACAATGACTTTGTAAATCCTGCATAACTTGTGCATCATTTTATTTATTTTTTCTCAATCCTACACCGATTTTCCAGCAGCGCACAATTTGTCCCTCGGACGGACACATTGCGAGAAACAATCGTAGCTCGATATCGCAACACGTTTTTATTTATTGCTTCCCCTCGTAAAATTTTATAATGAATAAACTCGACAAACCAAGCGAGAGCGAGCGCTGCACAGATAAGAGCGACGTGCGTTAAGTTTTTCAATGCCGAAACCAAGCGAGGCTTCGTTCGTTGGGCTTGCATCGATCTACGTGCCGCACGAGGATGAATATAAAATTTGCGTGTAGTGCTTCGGAATGCCTTTACGAGGGATCCAAGGAAACGTTTAAAATAACCGCGTAACCGCGGCCTCTTTCCGTGACGGTTTTTCGCGGCCTTGTCCAGCCCGTTAGATTTTATTGAACGCGTGTTCTTCCGGCTCTCAATAAGGCCGAACGGAAGACGTGAGAGCGAAGTGACGAACCGCGGGTTGACGATGGACTCGGCATTTTTAAACGAAGGGTGGCCGTGAATTAGTCTCGCGACAATACATTGACCTTAAGGTAGTCCTTGCGAATAATTCATTTCGCAAAAGTTTCGGAGAAATGGAGGAGAATCGCAGTCACTTTGAGATATACAAAAATCTGGAAAACAGAGCATCCCCAAAATGCTAAAAAGGTTACTTTGCATAATAATTTTGAAATGTCATTAACGAATTGATGAACATTTCGTTCACTATTTAAATGCGACTCAGAATTTGTGGTTTTCTACACATTTTTCCTGTTTAAAGAACATCCGAAGTTGGGTTTCCAGAAGATTTGTTGAACGATTCTATTTATCATCGATTTGTAATAACATTTTGATATTATTATTATGCACAATCAATCTTTCTATCACCTTTAATATACTTCCTTTTTTTTTGGATTTTCATAGCATCCAGAAATGATTGAATTTCCTTTTCGTTTCTCTGAAACTTATGCGAAGCCAATACCGTTTGCATGGACTAACTTAACGTTTCTACAGTAGAAGGATTTGTTTCTTTTATTTTTAATTACAAAAAATGTATGTTAATTGCATTAAAATAATTTCATTTACTGTAAAACCTCGGTTACCTGAGGAAAATACGGGGCGAGCGTTCACGTAATGGAAGTTAATATTTATATGAAGAGCGAACGCACTCTTTATATAAATATTAACTTCATATAAATTAAACCATTGACTCGATAATTGGAAGTATTGGTTAAAAAATGCCCAATATAAAAATTTAGTAAAACGTCTACAACTTTAAGCGCATATGTAACGCGGTAGCCTTTATCCATTTTTTTCTAGTTTTCTGCACAATCCGACCCTTCACCTCAGTTAACGTGGAGGGTTCGGATGGATTGGGTTCTTCGAACAACGCCGAGGCTTTCAATCAAATTAAAAAGTCAATCAGTTTTGAAAAATGTAATTACTTTTTTTCGATCTCCATTAATTTTTTCCATTTTAATTAATAAGAAAAATGGTGATTGAGTGCTCAAAAAAATTTTACTTTCAATACTTTTTTACACTAATTTTGACAAGTTCGCCTTTCATGAAAACAATGGGCAGAATTCTCGTTATTCGAAACACCACCGAAAGTCGTTCTGTTTGGAAAGTCTGTTGAGGAAAATGAAGCTATCGGTCGTTAATATTCCGACCCGAATGACCTCGCGATTCCACTGTGGCATCGTGCAACGTTAATCGTACGTTCGATTTGCGAGTATCGCTATGGAGCACAGTTGATTTTATATTATGTCTGTGTGTGCATGTCTGTGTATTTATTTCATATCGCCGTGAGGCAAAACATATTGATTGTAGTTTCGGATAACACGTTTAAAGTTTTTTTATTGCCGACTTTGGACTTTATTGGAATTTGAGCTTTACGAAATTTTTTTTTCACTTTAATGATAACTGATTAGCAATGTTTTTATCGCGTCCGTCTTCCAACTTCGCGACACTGCCCGGCCGTTGTTATGCAAACTTGGCGAATTACGCCTTTCATTTACATCTCTCGCGGTACCACATTCCCCCCACCCAGCCGCCCATCGTCACGCTTTTGAAACTCATACGCCTCGTATGTTTGGGTCACGAGATGGTCACGAAAATGTTAGATTAAAAATACGAGTCTTGTTAAAAAATGAGCAATGTTCACCGCTTCGAATAGGTTTTGAAAATGTTTGGCTAGGTGCTTCAAGCCCAATTATTTTTCAACTGACTATTTCTCATAAGACAGTTTCGGAACGACCGTCATTTGGTTTTTTTATGCTTTTTTGCTTCTTCATAGAGAAAGGGTTATTTTGATGAAGAAAGGAATTTCAAGGAAAATAATGCGTTCAGAATGTTGCCTGGGTGCTCGCATACAGTGTATGCCAGAATGAAACACTGGATTGTGCATCGGTAGCAAAAATAAGTTTTACGCAAATTAAGCTTCCGACTACTTTCATTATTTGTCAATTAAAAAATTATGATTTATTCGCTACCGATGTTAACTTCAGCAATATTGTAAGCACCGTTCAGGCTCGTTCTCTTACGGAACTTCACGACTTAATCAGTCGTTTTGCTTTAACTTTGTACACGACCGTTAGGTTGAAATAAGTTAAAGATTGAAATTTTCATTTAATTTCATCGTAAAATATTAGAATAATAATTTTCATGTCACTTTCTCATAATATTCTTTAATTTTCAAGTTTCCCTCTATGAGGAACAATACACAAAGTACCTTCTCATAGGAAAAGCTTTGCGATTACTTAAATTTCTATTTTCGAATTTACTGCTTTAATAATATCGAACAATTGCTTCCTTTTATTGGAGGTTTTTAGAGCGATTAAGTTTTCAGCACCGCGCAGGAATATCTGAAATCGAAACCTAAAAAAAATCTATTTACCAAGTCGCACTGTTTATTTTTTTAATACAAATTTTTTATTCTTGTAGTAAAACGTTGCGATTATTACATTAGTACCTATAAATAAACAAGTTAATCTATTGACACGAAGTTCAATTGAAAATTCTGCACGAGCACGTAAACGAATTGTGCGCGACGGTCACGAGAGATAAAAATCTGGATAAATTCAGGCGACACGTTCCGTCCCTGAATTACATTCTCAATTTTTTGCATACATGTCCGCGCGCTCGTATCTAAAAAATCATGTAATCGCATGCGCATGTTTCGCTCGGAGAACCGAACGCATCTTGCAAGGTCAATGCTGAATCAACGTCTATTAAATGAAAGTCAGTGTTCTAAAGTCTGGAACTCGTGTCTGAGAGGTTTTCCATCTCGGATATTAGAAAACAAAATAATAAATCTGACGTTACTCGATACAGAAAAGGCGCTGAATCAAAGAATCGATCTTGTTCTGTTTGCGTCGCTTCAATGACCCGTTGACACGATACTTAACAAATTCTCGCCAACACGAGTGTGCGAAGACATACATGATGGGATTATGTTTACGCGCACCATCGTTTAATATCCCGAAGCTTCTGATAACCCTCGATATCTGAAATACTTTTCTCTTTATTTTTTCTTCGATCGTATCGATCGCGTCGATCAAATGAACCGAAGCACCGAGGGCGATGCACGCGTTCTTCGAGCTCCACTTTTATTCAATGATTTATCGTCGGTGCAACGACGTCGAAGAAAAAAAAAATTATACTGCGGATTTATTATTTCCCACATAATATCCTGTTGTGCTGCAACAATGATGATTCTTCCGCGCGACGGTTAGACGAGGTACCACGCGATACACAATATGGTAACAGGTTGCGGAAATCCCCAGGAAGTACTTGAACTCTCTTAGATCGCTCGTGACCTTGCTAGCTCGGCATGCGGATCGGCTTGAACGATTTTACCGACGGCGGTAAGACATGCAACTACACACGTACAAAACGGCAACAGTCAAGGTAAATATATAATACGCGCGCTTGGTGAAAACATTTCAGTTTTAATGCATGACGAAGAACGATTAATTCTGCACTGTTTCGTCGAATAGTCCGAGCCAAAACAAGCATCAATCTTGCGAGGACGCGCGAACGTGCGTCTTTCGAGCAGGGAACCTTGAATTTTTGACAAGTATGGTTTACAAGCGATTGTCATTCAATGCACAGCGGACAACGAAAGTCGAGTCTGGTACGTGAGAATAAAATTGGCGAATACGAAGGGGTAACATGGACCAGTGCGTTTCGATGCGAACATGTTAATTTAGAGGGGTGTCGATGCAAACATATTAATTTAGAGGATTGTCAAATTTTTTTGCCTACTTGTATCGATAACAGTGAGATTTTTAGATTATTACTCTGGATGAAATTAAAAAATATCCCACGAGTTTTGTCAATTGTAATATAACCACTCGTGCAGTGGCAACATTGGACCACTTTATCTCGTTGCCATAGTGAAGTTCCTTTAATAAAAAAAAATAAAATTCCATACAATTTAGAAGTTCTTCTGTTAAAAGAAATTTTGTTCAATTTTTTAGCATTCGAAGTCGTGCTAAGACATTCGTAAGCGGGCCCTTTCTAAATAGACAAATTATACGAAAAAGAGCAATCCACCCGTGCCTATATGACTTATTACCGAACCATATGATTTATATGATTAATCATGCGGGAAAATATATAGGTCCTTAATATGCATCGAAAGGATTACTAAAATGTGGAAACCAGATCATCGTCATTATTGCTATCTTTCGACCAGTACGTAACATCAAATGTAGACTAAAAACACAGTTACGTACAGACCATTTCTGTGGTTTTAGCATATTAAAAGTTAGCATATCAGAATTGAAGTTAAGTTCCCTTAGCATCCCACTGAGTTCTATAGTTCCTGATACATTTTGGCAATAGTTCTGTTGATTTTTCCAAAACATCGATTTTATATTATATGCTAATTTCCGGAACGAATTAATAATAGTTCTTTTCATTAATCCTAATCTGAGCTTTCTAATGCGATGGGACCCATATCATGGCAACGTTGGTTTTACCTCGGACACGTTTAAACTCCAAAATGATAGTGCTTGTCGTCCTGGCTAATTCTCAGCATAGTTCGTATCCTCAAATAGCTGTCGATAATTTTTTTTCACGATATCATCAGCTTTACGATAAACATAAGCTAAATATTGGAAGTGAGTTCTGGTCTCCATGTATCAATACATAATTCTCGTCCTGCGTAATATCGAAAAGAGTTCTGGCCTCTGCCGACAGCTAAATTATTATTAACAATTATTTATGAAACAAGACCGTAGTATCATTCAATTGCTATGTCAAGTCAAAGGATTATTCCCAAATTTTCCTCTCCTTGTACTCTGTACGATATTGATGCAAAATCATTATCCGAACATTCATAAATTTTATGTTGCCTGCATGATGTAACAATTTTCCACAATTCGCCGTCTAATCCGTCTGAAGCAAATTTTAAGAAATAAAAATCAACGATACCTCTGTTTTTATGGCATCAATCTAAGGAGTATTATGCAATGTACTCAGTGGTCAAGTCAGTGATCTGACCAGTTTGATCGTCCGGCTCACTGAATACCGCAAGATTTAGTTTCAATTTACTATGACAACAATTATTTTTTCTCGAGCGGCAGATCAGATTATACTATCTGTATACAGAGGATTGATCTAGTAAATATGACTATATTACTTGAGGTACATTATCATAGCACTGATAGTATGGAACTAGGGCGCCACATATGGTAGGAAGTGCCAGATTTATAAGAATTTTGCGCAGACATTATAATAAAAATTCTTGAAAAGTCCGAAAGTTTCCATAGGTGGCACCCCAGTTCTCTATTACTATGTGCTAGGGTAATTTTTCTCAAACAATCGGTCGTGTTTACTACATACGTCCCTCAGCCTTCTCACGGTCCACAAGTGTAAAAAAAATCGCAGATTTTTTCCAGTGAAGTAATTTTTATCCGATGTCAAAATTGAAAGAAAATTTTTAACGTCAATAGTAATCCCGTAAATGACATTAACCGGAAAACATTGAGATGTTTTCGACATCGAATGGCAAAAATCCGCCTCCTCCTCCGTAAAAAAAGGTAGTAACGTACCAAACGACTATTTTGATTCTACGAACTATGGAGTCAAAAGTCATCGAAGATTTTATTTTCTTCTCCGATTAAGAGCAATCGCGTCTGGGGGCACGTCAGAGGGTTCGTGTCATTTGACAAAAACATCCGGGATTCCTATCCTAACATCGTACGAACGATCTATGTACGACATGCGTCGTATCAGTCTTTAGCCAGAAAACAAATAATATCAATCTTCGACTAAATGTTTTTTTATCTCTCGACAAGCAAGTTGCTTCAGAGCGTTCGATAGTTAACTGAAATCATATCAAACGCCGATTATCAGCGCTGCCGTTTAAAACACTGGCTGAGAACATTACCTCGTCTTTCGAAGTTCAAGACATTTCGATTACGCTCGTTTTCGTCGAGTTGGTTTTAAGAATTTTAAAAATTCAATTTATCATCCAACACGCAATGTGTTACATTGACGCTGTTTGTTGGGTGTCGCGCCCACCGCTCGTAGATAAGCGTTATCAAATAACTCCGCTGGGAGCTCGGGAAGCCGCGGATACATTTCTCTTCGTTCGATTAAGAACGCCTCTGAAATATGATAAGCGCGAACTTTTATTGACGGCTCAGGCACCTGCCAATATGGCAATATTGCGCCCATTTTATTTTCTTCGCTTTCGACTCGAATCGGTTGATACGAGAGAACTGTTGCTCGCGCTGCATCCTTGCCAAGAATTCTGAGGATGCAACACGTGCGAACGCTTTTGCGACTCATCGGCGTGCACGTAACTCGCGATTGCGCGAGATCAAACGTGGGTGTTCCTCCCAAGTTCTTCCCTCGTGAAATATGCGTAGCTGATTTTACAATCCAAACGCACGAGAATGCGACCCGGGAGATAATTTGTATTCGATTCCGGAAGGCGGAACATGATGTATTCGTGAATTTTATAGTCAAAATAAGCTCATAGTCGTGCGGGAAGATTGCGTACGCGTGGTATCTGGGTTCAATAACCTCTGAGCAAAACTAAATGGTCTCGACCTTCGTTCACAACGTGATACGTCCAACGGTTCTCCCAGTTGGAGAAAATGGTTGATATTTGTCGTTTTGCTTCCTCATAGGAGAAACTTCGTTTTGGTAAAAAAAATCACGATTCCAATTAAATATGTTCAGAATGTTTCAAATCGTCGAAAAATTACATTTCGAAAAAATGCTGTAAAAACTGCATAGTGAGTGTATATTTATTCCTTCTGTAATTAGCGTTATCTTCGCAATGGCGCATTCAATGATTTCCATAATAGACCTTGTTATTGTTCTTCGTCATTTTTTCTCCATAATCGGATAAATCGGAAAAAAGTATATAATCAGATAGTTGGAAGAATTCTTTAAAACAACTAAACTCAAATTTTCCGATTTTGTCCGATTGCGTGTAAAAAAATCATTCCTGACCTGTCATTAGTCTGAGGATTTTTCCAAGCGCATGGCTACATTTTTCCAAGCACAAGCTACAATGGTAGTAATTGTCCCGCTGCTATGTCGTCGTAAACAAGTCGTAAAGTGGAACCGATAGGAGTCTCGTCTTAATAGTGCCTTAAGCCCGTATAACAGTCGCTGAGCTTACCGTAGTAGTGAAAGGAGACGACGAAAATTCAAAATCGAGGTTCTACGAGATTTTACCTCGATTCCAAGGGTTTAGTTGCAAACGATCTGTCAAATTACACAATTAGTAGATATACATCTTCGATAGTTGGGAAATCGTTCTGATATAATTTAATTGCTCAACAAAATTGATTTTCAGTAAGACCATTATCGATGTAGAAGATAACGAAGTAAGGTAATATTTTATCGTGACGAATGGATTCAGTTTGTCGAAAGAAATCTCTGAAAAAAATTCGACTTTTTAACTGATCAGCTCTGCAATTAATGAGGAAGTGATCTAGAGGATGCTCTGATTTGGTTACAAAGTCGAAGGTAAGATTGCATTCGTAATATTAAATCTCCATGCAATGTGAATATTGCCAAATTTTGATTGTCAGTGTTATGACAGGTACGTGATGAACATATCAAAGATGAGTAAACGTTTCGACTTGCTGATTGGAAAGAATCTCGGAATATGTGAGGAAATGTTGATTCCAACGGTTAATTAAAGTAACGTAAATGCCCGGAAGATACCGCAATTATATTATATTATTTACGTTTAGTCTATTGCTGGATCATAGCAGCTAGCGACGAAGGAGTCCAGGACGCGTGTCCCTTCCAAATGAATCTATAATGATTTTTTCGTGAATCAGTTCGATTTTTAGTGTCGGACTTGCGACCGTCTGCATTCCCATAAGTATAATAGTTCGAACGAGAACGATTTTGATGTTGATCCCTCCATTCATTATCAGTTGACTCGTAATGAATCACATCAGCCCAGTCAGCTCGTAACAACGATATAAGGGTGAGAGCAGTTTTGTTGAAAAATGAATGAATGATATGATGGTTTCCTATTCGTTATTTTTTCCATTTGAAATGAGGAATTATTTTCTACCCGTTATGGATTTGAGTTAGACTTGATCAATTAAAAATCATTCCTTTTTTTCAAGTTTAAATAATAAATGAAATACCATGTGTTATTTGACCGTGAAATAAAAGAAGAATGCTAAATCATTTATTATTTGAACTTGACAAGATAATCAATGGAAAACCATTCAGTATTTTAATTGTGAATTTAAATATTCTTACATTGGAATGTACACATCCTTGATTGGAGCTTGCGGAAAGTAACAGACACTGTGAATCCGGCTTGCGACTGGATCTACGAGACAGTCTTAGTTGGATCGTCGCAAATTACGGCTGCATACGCCAATCGCGATCCGAAATCTCGATTAATCTCATTTTATGATGAACTCGGGCGAAAACAAAATGTTAATTTGTTATTAATTCGGCTGTGATGATTTTTTATCTGTGGCACTGCATGACAGACGCAGCCCGGACCACACTACGGAAAAGTATAAGGCGAGTAAGATCAATTTGACAGTTCTTGGAGAAATCATAGTACCAGACGTTTACAAAATGATAGGATTGGATCTAAACAGAAAAATCCATAAATGAGTTTAAATTATCGGTTTTGCTGGAAGTAATGTTTCCACATTTGCATGGGAATACTGGGCAAAAAATATATGTAGACTCCTACATGGAAATAGAATCTAAGAACGGTGGGATTTTCATAGATGCGTATATAACATTTATGTATATGACCATAAATTGTCATCTTTTTCCGGGTCGATTATGTACGGTTGAATGTTACGATTAGTGCATAGACTGAATTTGAGAGTGATTAGCTTAGTTAACTATTAAACAAACATTTTAGTAACTGACTATATGACCAATCGTAAGATTACCCGTTCAGCCGTATAGGGAGAAACTAATCCCAGACGGGAAATAATTCACTCTGGAAGTCCAGTTGATTTGAAGTGAGTATTGAAGGTGAGCGAAAGTAACTTCACAAAAGGATGAAATAATTAATTATAACAATAATTAACACTGTATTAAACGTAGATAAGGGCAGGGCCAATAATTGCTCACATCAACCGCGGAACGAGCCGATCGATCGCAGAGAGAGAATTAATGTGTGTCCAGTGAGACGTGTGCAAGTTGCCCTAAAAATCCAAAAGTGCGAGTACGATAATAGTCAGCCAGCGAGAGATCGTGAATAGGAGCAAGCGTGTGTACGTGTTCGTTCTTCCGGTCAGCAAAACACGTCAGTCAACGTCCAACGTGTTATCGAGTGTACGTGGCAAACAAAACCCTCTTTTATTGCATTAATCGATTGACAAGTGTATCGTATGCTTTAGTAAGCATTGGTCTCTCTCATTTTCTCCTGCCAGCAACTCCCGATGACTGTTCCGGTCGATTTCCGCAGTAGATCGAGCGGCGTTCTGACAAGCGCGTGTTAAGCTTTAAAAATTTTTTTTGGCAATAAATAATATTAATTTATTAATGGGGTTCGTTACAGTCGGGAGGACTCGTCCGAATCGTTCGAATCGAAAAAACTGTGTATTCTAGTTACAGAACGATTAATAGGTTAATATAATCAATTTATACAGAGAATATTTATTGGCATATGATCAATTATTTCATCCTTCTTGAAGTCACTTTCTACGTTAATTAACCGTCTTATCATTTATCGTCGATATATTATCACATTGCAATAGGACCGAGGTAGGTTTCACGCTCAACAAGTGGCAGTACTTTTAATTGCAGGGTTGTTACTGTTAAGATTCCGACTTTAAATTCGTCTTCGACAGCATACAGACCGACTCACCGTGCTTATGTTAACGGAAAGTGAGAATTGGTCTGTAAAATCTCGATTGTAATCTCGCGACGTTAAAGTGGATTAATTAAACAATTATCGATGGATCAAAATTAATTTTTAATTGCAGGTAATCGCTGATGTAGGCGACTCGCGGCCTGCCACAAGGTGATGAAAAAGACGCTTAAAATATCTCATGGAATATCAGTGTCTCATAACAATTAAAGCAAACTTCATCCCTAGCAATTATTACAGTATATAGCAGTCCGGTCCGTCGGACCCGGAGCGCTTGGTGCTGGTTTGATTTTCGATTGGACATCACCCGGAGGTGTTGACCGGGCTAATCTTATCTATCCTTTCGATATTGATTCGAATGATTTTTCGTGGGTCAGCTCGATTTATAATCTCGGGGCTGCCGCTATTTCCATTCCAATCGGTGCAATGACCGATCTGATAGGTCGAAGGCGAACAATGATGATGTTCACCATTTCGTTAATTATAGTCAGGACTGTGCAATCTGGCCGAATTCGCTCGTGACTTTGATATCCGGTCGTTTTGTACTTTGCATCGGCTGTGGTGTCTTCGTTGTAACTGCCCCGATGTACACAGCCGAGATTGCAAACAGTGATACACGCAGAAGACTCGGTTCCTATTTCGAATTGATTTTTTTCATGGACATTTTTCTTGCGTACACTTTGGCATTGCTTAAGAATATGTTCCTGCAGGCACTGGTTTCCACCAGCTTACCTCTTATATTCTTCGCGATGTTCTTCTTCATGCCCGAAACGCCGACCTACCATCTGATCAAACGTAACGAAGAAGCGGCCCAAGAAACTCCGATCTGGCTTCGAGGGCCGCATTACGATGTTAAGAGTGAACTCGTAGAGAAGCTGAATGCCTTAGCTGAAGCTAAAAGAATCAGAGTTTCATTTTTCGTCGCTATGAGGTCGCGAGCGACAATAGCAGCTCTTTTTATCAGTATTGGCCTCATGTTATTTTGAACATTTAGTGGTGGCAATATCATTATCTGTTACGCCAGTAGCATCTTTGAGGACGCGATCGGCAAGGATGCTGATTGGTTCCCGATCGTTACGGCTGTGACGTAAGTCGCGGGCTTGTTTTTGCTGACAATTGTTATCGGCAAATGGGGTAGAAGAATACTTTTGATTATCTCGGGCGCGGGTATTATTAAATTCGAAAAAACAAGCCAAAAAAAAAAACATGAATCCGAAAAAAGCGTTAGTAGAGAACTAAAAAACGAACAAAAAAGTCGTTACATTTTTTTCTCTTAAACCGATAATTTAGGCGCTACAAGTTGCCAAAGTACATTATTTGCCGGTGTAGTTATTTTCATGGTCGTATGTGTGTAACGAATTTCAGTCTTGGAATTCATTTTTACATGGATAGAAATGGCGTATTCATGAATAACGCCTTCGCCTGGCTGCCACTCGAATGCGTCTGTGGATTTAATATTTTCGTTTCCATTGGATTCGATCCTATTCCGAGGATGATGGTTGGCTTATTGTTTTCACCCCAAGTTAAATAAATCGCTGCTAGCAGCGTGTGCTTTATAAGCTGGTTGCTGATAATTGTCGTTACAAAGTTTTACGTTCAAGTCAAGGAAAAAATCGGCCTCGACGAAACATTTCGGATTTTTTCCTTTTTTTTGCTGCTTCAGCGTCATGTTGGTTTTCTTCATGGTTCCCGAGACCAAGTGCAAGACTCTGGAACAAATACAGATTGAATTAGCCAACTATTCCATTGGAAAATGGCTCAAAATCCTAAAACATATTGTAGTAACAGGCCAAGATACAAATTAGATTTTAAAGTCACGCGGGAAGAAGGTACGAAATGACGAGTTCATTTCGTAGTCGTCATTAACGAAGGTATTTGGAAAATTTATTCTATGCATACATTGTCTGTTGTTCGCAGAACCGCCACTGACAACGAATCGTCTAGCAAGGTTTCGTACTGCAAACGGACCGAAAAGCAAACACGTCCCGTATAGAACGAAACGGACCGTAAAAACGACAAAACGGAGTGTACATTTATGTTGGTGTTTGGTCTTTTGTCGGTTTCAAGAACCGAAAACGGAGCGATCATTTTATTTGGAAGAAGTTTCTTTGGCCCGTTTCTAGTTCTCGCAACCGAAGAAGGAGCAATCCAAAAACTGTTCT
Source organism: Listrodromus nycthemerus (assembly GCA_963978505.1). NCBI lineage: Eukaryota > Metazoa > Arthropoda > Insecta > Hymenoptera > Ichneumonidae > Listrodromus > Listrodromus nycthemerus. The sequence continues at coordinate 5,080,897 of OZ021684.1, read as the reverse complement.
CGTGGTCCGTTTTGGTCCCTAATTGACGTGTCCGTTTCTTTAGTTATTTCCTTAAAAACAGCCATTCGTCAACTTGCTAGAGTACCGATGTTTTGTACATCTAGAAAACCTTGTAGGTAAATCATTTGCCGTGAAAAACGCATGTCGACTGAACATTGTTTGTAATTTTGCGTTTCTCATAATACCCACTGCGATTATTATAGTACTGACAATACCCACTGGTATTGTCCGACTGGTACGAGCACAGTTCAGACACACTATCTGATTTAAATCCCACTGTCAATATGCCATCATACGAGGTTCCCTAGCGCACTACAGTTCCTAATGCATTTTTTCAAACGCCCTACCTAAACGCTACACACATTTTTTGAAATCGCCGTTAAAAGCAGTTAAAAAAAAAGAGTTATTATAACTTCACATTCAAGCGGAACGAAACCAACTACCGACTCGGGAAAATATGAATCGCGGCTCATGCAGATACCGGTTTTTTTTTCCAAAAGTACATTTATCCGTCGCGCGAGGTCACGATTTTGTTTCAGTTATTCTGGCGAATGAATTTCTAGACAGTATACAGTATGTTTGGGTTGTGTTACAGTAGTCTTTGATTTGCATTCGAGCAGCTCACTGTCACCCTGTACTTCATACCGCGACCGCGAGAGCGTTGCAACGACGCCTGAGGCAGGGCTACCAATATTACAACGTGGAATAAACGTGGCGATAACCATAATTGTCCACACTCCTGGGGTAATGGGCTTCACCCTTGTCACATGTGGTGTGTTCGTTAGACTAACCTATAATCGCCGATGTTATTTATTTTGGAGTGTGATTCGCATTATTCTGAAGTATGACATAGTGTTCCAGTCCTTAATGGAATGATATTAATTAACGTATTGACTTTCACGCCATTGTCAAAAAACGATGAAACTTGACAGACGTGATGAATTTAGAACCCACTAATACTACTTGTAACTTGCGACAGAGTCTAATAAATGACACAAAAAACTATTATAAAATGTTGGATGAAGAGCAATCTGAATTTATTTTTGATACTAAAGTCAAATAAAGTAGATGCGGATATAGATAAATGCTCGGTTACTTTTTGGAAACTTTAGCGACGAATTCCGAAGAGTAAAAATTTCAGTGTCACCAGTGAATTCAGTACAGTAGAGGTGACTCCGATATCCGGTGATCTTCATGAACTCATTGTCTCTTGTATGTCACTAAAACTTGGTTGCAGAAAAACGAGGAAATTGTTTATAACGCAGAGATTATTTCTTCGAACTTTCCGAGCTTAATCGTATCAAATGTAGTCAAAGTCGAAAAGTATCGTCTCAAATGAGCACGCAGTTAGCTCGCGGTCACTTTATAAGGATGTCAGTAGAATAATGAATACTGGAATCTGCTGAACGGCACAGCATTGGTAACGTCGCGAATGCGGCTCGGGACTGGATTTACCAGATGAGTCATGGGTAGATGATCGTATCGAGATGTGTCGTCGTTTATTAACAGTCTTGGTTGGAACGTCGCAAACTCCAGCCGCACAAGCCGATCGCGATTCCGACGATTAAAGCCTCGTTTTATAATCAACTCACGCGAAAACCAAATATATATTCTCTTGTTGACTCGGCTGTGATAAAACATGCACGTAGTCGTTGACATGATTTTGATGTGTGACGGCGTCGGAGACACGCAATCGCGACCACACTGGAGGCAAGCATAAGGCGAGTAAAATCGAACCTAAAGCCGGAGAAAGTATAGTAACAGAAGTTTTCCGGGAAAAATTATATTATTTGACTAGAAAGAAAAATCGATAAACCGGTTCAAATTAAGAGCCTTTCGTTATGATAACTTTTTTATATTTGTATCGGAATAGTGTAAGGATAAGGCAGGAAAGATAAGCTACTACATGAAAATGAAGCTTACAGAGGGGCGGAAAACCTAGTTTTCATCGTTGCATAACTTTATAATTTTATTGTTTAATAGTGTCGATAAATTTCGATAGCAGGAACTTTAAAAAGTTCCACGAAGCTGTAGGCAACGTGTTGAAACTACACGTCGGCGGGAACCCAGATCGGGAGCGGTCGGGTATGAAATCAGCACGGTAACGACTTGAAGACACTAGTTCGAACGCTGTAAGTATTTATTCGTTCGAATTGGTACATAACGATTTCGTACATGACCACAAATTAGCTTGGTTTCCCAGGTGGTTTGTGGTTGGTTGGATGTTACTATTGGTAGCTGGAAAGAACGTTGAGGTGATTAACTTAGTAAATTATAACATACAAATTTTAGTGACGGACCTCGTGATCAATGGTAGGATTATTCAATCAGCCGCATAGAAAGCAACTCCACATGTGCTGATCGCATTACCAAAACCAACGAATTGATCTGGGAGTTCAGTTAATTTGAATTCACGATCGACGGTAAGCAAAAGCTTACAACTAGCACGAGAATAGGTTTTTCTGTATATCAGTCGGTGTTTAACTCTCTCAGCACCGGCCAACATACAAACTTAACAGAGTAGCCTTCTATTTAATTACAAGCAATTACTCTTAGTTACAGCGCGTGATCAACGAACTGAGTGACAAAATGACTGAAAATAACCTCGAAGTAACTCAAGAAATATTGGAGTCCGGTGCGAATGAAAACAGAGCTCGTCCCCACAAGCTACCACAGTATTTGGCGGGTATGTCTGCTACGCTTGGGTCACTGGCCGCGGGTTTGGTATTCGGTTGGAGTTCACCGGCAGGTGAAGACGGCGCTAATCTCTCGTATCCTTTCAAGATTGATCCCAATGAATTTTCCTGGGTCACTTCCATATTCAGTGTCGGGGCTGCCGTTATCTGCATACCCATAGGTATGCTTAGCGACCTGATAGGTCGAAGAAGAGCGATGCTGATTCTCACCGTTCCATTCACCATTGGCTGGGTTTGCGTGATCTGGCCAAATTCGGTGACGACTCTAATATTCGGTCGTTTCATACTCGGCGTAAGCGGTGGTGCATTCGGGGTAACCATCCCGATGTACACGGGCGAGATTGCGGATCCCGAAATTCGCGGCAGACTTGGTTGTTACGCTGAATTATTTTTCTCTGCGGGTATTCTGTTTGCCTACGCTCTGGGATTGCTTCATAACATGTTTTGGCTATCGTTGATTTCGGCCTCCGTTCCCCTGATATTCTGCGCTGTGTTCTTCTTCATGCCCGAAACACCGACTTACTATCTGATGAAAGGCAACAAGCAAACGGCGCGTCAGTCGTTGATTTGGCTTCGAGGGTCGGATTACGACGTCGATTCCGAACTAGCAGAACAGCAAGAAGCTCAAGCTGAAGCTAAGCGCAATAAAGTTTCATTTTTCACTGCGATCAAGTCACGGGTCGCGTTGAAGGGTCTCTTCATCGCTTACGGCCTAATGTTTTTCCAAAAATTCAGTGGTATCGACGGCATTATCTTTTACGCCAGTACGATCTTCAAAGACGCCATCGGCGACGATGCTGATTGGTCCACTATCGTTATGGCTCTGATGCAAATCACAGCTGTGTTTCTCTTTACGTTCGTTATCGACAGATGGGGAAGAAGATTACTGCTGATGATCTCTGGCATAGTGATGTGTCTGTCGACCCTAATTTTTGGATTTTACTTCTACTTGGACAAGAATGGTACTCCCATGGGGAACTTCAGCTGGTTGCCACTAGTCTGCATCTGTAGCTTCAACATCTTCATTGCGATTGGATTTAACCCGATTCCTTGGATGATGGTTGGTGAATTGTTTTCGCCCCAGATAAAAGGCGTCGCTGCAAGTAGCGCGTGTCTTTTAAACTGGTTGTTGTCTTTCGTCGTTACCAAGTTTTATGTTGAAGTTAAGAAGGAGATCGGCTCTGACAGCACGTTTTGGATGTTTTCGGTCATTTGTGGGGTGGCCGTCATATTCGTATACTTCATCGTACCCGAGACAAAGGGCAAAACCCTCGAACAGATACAGATAGAATTAGCCGGTGGTTCCCCCAATGCCAATCCGAGCAGACACAAATTAGACTCTTATGTCGTGCGAGACGATAGTATGTGAGCCCATTGCCATATATGAAAGTTGTGGTTACACGCATTTCGTGGTTATATTAGCCTCATTAATCGAAGTAGGATGACTCTAATTTAATCTTCTCGGCGCACAAGTTTTCAGCGACAAAGCATAAACTGTAATCGGTACAGAAATTGGGAACCATTTGTAATATTATACAAAGTGTATTTTGCTGAAAAGTATTTATAAGTATTTTATAATTAATATAATATTACGGTAATATAAGTATACACACTATCGAGATTATTATACTGTATTAGTACAATAATATCATCAGATTTAGCGCCAACGCTGCTTTAATGGAGCATGGACAATCTTAGCAAACCGTCGATGAGCTGGACAAGTTGCGTCGAATCTCAAAACTCCGTAGCCCCTTTGCGGGTAAAACAGGACTGACTGACAGAAACCTTTTGTTTCTTACATTTCTCGATACTCGTAGCCCTGTATGGAAAACATTCCGAATTTTAATCAACCATGGGAACTTCTAAAAGGCCCCCCGCTCGACCTTAGTAGTAGGGATTATATCATTACTAATTACGTATTGACTTTTAATAAAAATGTATTTGTAACGTAGATAAGTACTGGCTTTAGTTATTTGATAATTTTCTACACTCTTAAATACAAAATGAGCTACGCTTTTTTTAACTTTCGAATGCCCGCTTGGATAAACGAGAAATGTTATGTTCAACGATTTTGTCGTTTGAGTTGTTTTACATTAATTCTGTGAATTTAGGAGTATGTTCGTAGCGATTAGAAAAATTGATTTGAAGTGACAAAGATAACTAAAATTCTACATGAGAAAAATTACTCGTTATTGAAAAATATTTGTGAAATATACCGACGACAACTGATAAACCGTTTACTAGTGGTAAAAAGTAATTTGAAAAAGGATAAAAGAATCAATTATAACTTGTAATTAACATTGTTTTTTACTATTTATAATGATTTTAGTAATCGTTCTTGCTAGTAAGGACAAATCGACAGATACGTCTAGACATCTGAATAAATAGGCAAGAAAAGCCTATTCGAATAAGAAAAAGATCAATGAATTAATGTCACTAATTTTCCAAAACATTATTAATATTGTCAAGGGATTTACAAATATCCTCAATTTATATAATTAATATTGTTATATACTCCAGTTCAGGTACACCCTCAGCGGTTTTTACCTTTAGGCTGAGGAATACCTATTCTAAAAATTTCCTACCCGTACTTTGCCAACCTACTCTAATTCCGTGCTTTCCCAAGCGACTTATTCTCACCTAACTATACTAGATTCGCCAAGGACACAGGGAAACTGCGGAAAACCCATGTCAGTACAGAAGGCGATATTCTACTGATTTTTTTTTGTTACTTCCACTTATGTAACCCAATGAACAAAAACACCATAACCTAAGTAGAATGGGACTCCCCACTCAATGGTTAGTGTGCCAGCCGGTGCGCGGGTAAGCGGTCACCCATTCAAGCAGTGACCGCAAGCGGTAGTGCTTGACTTGTGTGAACGCCGAAGCGGCGCACTGACCGCGCATCCACCGCTGCCAATATTCTCTTATCGGAGGTGTTTTTTTTACAAATATTCATTTAATAACGAGTAATTTTCACCAAGAAATTTTAACTTTAGGTTTATTAAAAACAGTTAATTTGTCCACGTGCAGTAGGATAATTGCGTTCGAGCCTTTGCTGTGCGTCGCACACATACATTAGAAGAAACTTACATTAAAAGAAATTCGGTATGGTTTGCACTAGACATAAAATGCCAATAATTCACACTATAAATAAACGTCGGTTAGTCGATTGCTTAACATGTGATGACACTTTGAATTGCACAGTTGTTACTCTTATGACTCTGACTTGCATTTCAATTTCGACAACATTCTGAGCGCCTCGCTGAGCTCGCGTTAACGTGAAGTAATTACTGGTCAGTGAATTCGCAATTTCAATCTTGCTACGTCGATGAAAATTGATTAAATGATTGTCGACAAATTAAGTCATCTTTTAATTGCCGGTAATCACCGATGCGTACGATTCGCGACATGATAAAAAAGAAGCTCAAAGTATATAAGGAAATATCAGTGTCCGATAACACTAAAAGCGACGTTGGTCCCTTAAAATTACCTCAGTATGTGACGGCTCTGTCCGTTGATCACGGAGCGCTCGGTAGCGGCTTGATTGTTAGTTAGACATCGCCCGCCAGTGGTGATGGCGCCAATTTTATTTATCTCTTCGATATGGATTCGAATCATTTTTTGTGGGCTGGCTCGATCTACGATCTTGGGGTTTCCGATATTGCCAGTCCAATCGACGCAATGACCGACCTGATAGGTTCGAAAAAAGCAATGCTGATGGTTCACCATTCCGTTAATCATTGGTTGGTCTTCTGTAATCTGGTCAAATTTGGTCTGGACTCTGATAATCGGTTGTTTTCTACTCGGTATCGGTGGTGGCGCCTTCGTCGTACGTGCCCCGATGTACACTGCCGGGATTGCAGACGGCGAGACTCGCGGAAGACTCGGTTCCTATTTCGAATCGCTTATTTTCACGGGTTTCCTCCCTGCGTACACTTTGGCATTGCATAGGGATATGTTTTAGCACGCACTGCTTTCCGCCAGCGTGCCTCTTACATTTTTCACTGCGTTTTTCTTCATGCCGTAAATCCCCGACGTACGACCTGATGAGAGGTTACATCGAAGCGGCCTGGAAGTTTCTAATTTAGCTTCGAGGACCAAATTACGTTGTGGAGAACGAACTGGCGTAGAAACGGAATGCTCTAATCAAGGCTGAACGCAACAAAGTTTCATTCTTCGTCGCTACCAGGTTGCGAGCCGCAATAGTAGGTCTCCTTATAGGGTGTGGCCTTACGTTTTTTTCAAGCATTCAGCGGTGTCGACATTATCTTTTACGCCTGTAGCACCTTAAAGGGCGCAATCAGTGGCGATGTTGACTCGTTCTTGATCGTTGCAGTCGCAAGTCAAGTCACAGAATTGTTGTTGCTAACAATTGTCATCGGTAAATGGGGTAGAAGAATACCGTAGATAGTTAAGTAATGCCAGATTTTACCACCCTTTTTCTCCCTCGCCTATCTTATACCGTATTGAAAAATCCCCTCCGAGAGAAATTTTCCTCTAATTTAACATCATTGATAGTCTCGAGCACGGGTGTTTGATCATCGTCGTTTTCGGTATTTATTTTTTACTTTCATATTAATGGCACATTCATGAACGTTTTTCTCTGCTTACCAGTTGTATGCAAATTGAATATTTTCGTTTCCATTGAACTCGATTTTATCCTGGGGATGATGGTTCGCGAATTGATTTCACCCCAATTCAAGGGTATCAGTGCAAATTGAACATGCCACTGAAACAAGTTGCTGATATTCGTCGTTACAAAGTTTTACGCTGAAGTCAAGGAAATATCGGCTCCGACGAGATATTTTGGACTTTTTCCTTTTTTTGCTGCCTGAGCGTCATGTTTGTGTTCTTCATGGTTTCCGAGACAAAGTGCAAGGCTCTGTTACAAATACAGATTGCGTCAGCCATTTGTTCCATTTCCAAACAGCACGAATCCCTAAAAAATATTCTAGTCTCAGGCCAAGAGGATACAAGTTAGAGTCTAACGTCACACAAGAGGATGGCACGGCATGATGAACTCATCGAGCGTTATCAACGGAGTTAATTGCGAAATATTTTCCGCATATACGTCATCTCATGTTCACATAACCGCCATGGACAATGAATTTTTCTCGGCATACCGTCGTTTCCTACAACAAAAGAACCGCTCAGTAAGCCTCCTGTATATTGTAAGCCGTGTATCAATTGTAAATATTACTGTTTGTAACATCATATTACTCACGTTTTTACCAAAATTGTAAATATACTATTGTTATTCAGGATAACGATAATTCTTCATACAGGAGGCGATGTATTCACGGGAGTCCAAACTGGCTTTGCATCAAAGAGTCCAACAAGCAAATGAACGGTGTTTAGTTTTTTCGCACAATCAGCTTACGCTCCCTGTAATGAGCACGGTGGTTAGTGGTTTCTTTATCGGCATCGGCCTTGTCTTTTAAGTCTACAACTCCCATATAATATTTTTTACCTTGTAACTCATCACTGGCGTACATACGTAAGCCAATTGTTTATTCTGTGCACCAGTCTTTTGAGCGGTTTTTCCATGAGGAAAAGAATGGTTTATGGCAAATTCTATTTTAGGAGTGCAAACCACTTTCGCAGCCAAAGATGTCACAAAAATGGGAAAAGATTATATTTTTGGGATGAAGAAAATACATTTAAAAAATGTTCCGATTTTCAAATTCCAAGCGCTATTTTATAGGAAATACATGAGGCTCTAAAGAATAAAATTATTTTGTTTCATTTCGTTTAAACAGTCTATTCAGTTTGATATCTGAATATGAGGAAAAGTCGAGGACTTGTAATACAAAAAAATTAATGGGAACCGGAACAAAGTTGATTTTGCACAGGTGTTAACATTTATTTCTTTGGAAACATTATAGCTAATGAGATATAATGATAATTATTATTAAAATAATTATGATAGCGACAATACAAGAGGATAAAGCTTTCTAATAAAAGCTGATAATTAAAATTTTCATATCATTTTCTCAAAAAAGTTAAGAGTTGAAAGTTTAAGGGTGCCATTTTTTAATATTTTTCTCATGATGGACAATTTTTCAATTAGGAAGCGAACAATATTGTAAATGCTTTTCCATAAAATCAGCATTGCAAATAAAGGGCTATTATGAAAATGTGATATCAAAATTTCAACTGTAACTTTTATGTAGAAGATATATGAAAATTTGAATTTTCAGTTTTTATGACTATTATTATTATTATCATTGTAGATTAAAATATTGTTGTCGGATTTAGCAACTGGCTGCTAGAAACCTCCCATCTTTTCATAGTTCCTCGACACTCACATCTCTATATTTAAGAAACCCGAATCTTTTTCAACTGTGGAACGTTGGCAAAATTAAGATTGCCTACGTGCAGTATGACAATTGTGTTCGAGTCTTTACTTTATGCCACACACATACGGTATACATGAGATACTTATTTTTGTTTTTTGCATATGGACGACGATTTCAATATTCGGACCGATAACGAAACGCCGGCCAGTTACTCGCGCAGAAGGTAGTAGCGCTTTTAATTGGACGGTTGTTACTGTTTCGACTCTGACTGTGACGTACACTTTGACTCACTGTATAACGTAATTGCTGTATTGTCTCAACAACGTACAAACCGACGAGACCAGTTCTCTTGATGAGAGTAATTAGTGGTCAGTTAATTTATTTTTTTTCATCTCTTATGGCAAAGTGGACTGATTTAATTATTATTGACCAATCGGATTATTTTTTTAATGCAGGTAATCTGCAACTAAACGTACGTGCCAACTGATGTGTGTGACCGACCATGGTGTACCAGATGATAAAAAAGAAGCTTAACATATACCAGGCCTTATCAGTTCGTCGCTCGAAATTACCACAGTATATAGCGGCGCTTTCCGTTAATCTCGGTGCGCTCGCTACCGGTTTGATTTTCGGTTGGACATCGCCCGCCGGTGTCAATGGCGTTAATCTCGTCTACCATTTCGAGATTGATGCGAATGATTTTTCGTGGGTCAGCTCGATCTTTAATCTCGGGGCTGCTGTTATTTCTATACCCATCGGTGCAATGACCGACCTGGTAGGTCGTAGAAGAGCAATGCTGATGCTCACTGTTCCATTCACCATTGGTTGGGCTTGTGTCATCTGGCCAAATTCTGTCAGGACTCTGATATTCGGCCGTTTTGTGCTTGGTATCGGTGGAGGTGCTTTTATCATAACTGCCCCGATGTACACTGCGGAGATCGCGGACAGTGAAACTCGCGGAAGACTCGGTTCCTACTACGAATTGCTTTTTGCCACGGGTATCCTCAGTGCGTACACTTTGGCACTGTTCGTTGATATGTTTCTGCAGTCACTGATTTCCGCCATGGCGCCGCTCATGTTTTTCTCTGTGTTCTTCTTCATGCCCGAAACTCCGACATACCATCTAATGAAAGGTAACGTGAAAGCGGCCCGAGAGACTCTGATTTGGCTTCGAGGACAACATTACGACGTTGAAAGTGAACTGGCCGAAAAACTGTATGCTCTAGCCGAGGCTGAACGCAAAAACGTTTCATTTTTCGTGGCTATCAGGTCGCGAGCCGCTAGAATGGGTCTCCTTATCGGTTATGGTCTCATGTTTTTTCAAACATTCAGCGGTGTTGATATTTTTATCTTTTACGCCAGCAGCGTCTTCAAGGATGCAATCGGCGACTTCGCCGACTGCTTCCCAATCATTACGTCTATGACGCAAATCACTAGCTTATCTTTGGTGACAATTATCATCGACAAATGGGGTCGAAGAATACTTCTGATGATTTCGGGCTCGGGGATGTGTCTAGCAACACTTGTTCTTGGAATTTTTTTTTACTTGGATAAGAATGACATTCCCATGGATAACTTCACCTGGATGCCCCTTGCATGCGTCTGTGGATTTAATATATTCGTTTCCATTGGATTCGATCCTATACCGGGGATGATGGTCGGTGAATTGTTTTCACCCCAGATCAAGGGTATCGCTGCAAGCAGCGTATCTCTCTTAAACTGGTTGCTGATATTTATCGTTACGAAGTTTTATGCTCAAGTCAAGGACGACATCGGCCCCGACAAGACTTTTTGGATATTTTCCTTCATCTGCAGCTTAAGTGTGATATTTGTGTTCTACGTCGTTCCCGAAACCAAGTGCAAGACTTTGGAGCAAATACAGCTTGAGTTGGCCGGTTCTTCCTCTGACAAATGGCTCGAGTCGCTAAAAATATTATAGGAACGAGGCAAGAGGAAACAATTTGCACACCACGAGGGAGAACGGTCCGAAAGAACGAGCTCATTGAAGTTATATGGAGGATATTTTCCGCGTATGTCATCTTTACCCGTCCGTATTATCGTTGTCCACAAAACTGCCACTGCCAATGAATCGTCTCGGCATACGGAAATTTCACCAAGAATCAAGACTCTTAAGTACCCCAGTGGCGATTTTAGGACTGATAGATTAACCTAGGGTAGGTGATTTATGGTCAATTTGATAAATATGTAGAAATCAGAAAAAAAGGACCGGGTCACACAAATTAGTTCCGAAAATCCAAGACATTTTTCTTATATTTTGTCATCTGGACATAATTTTTTCGAGGTGTTACACCGATTATAAAACTATCGCACGGTTATTCATTTTACGTCATAACCAGTTTACGTTTAAGTCCTGTTATGAGTGTATTGATAGGTGTCTTTATTATCTATGGTCTCGTGTCTTGTAAATCGTTTAGCGTTATCGACTTCATTATTTAATACGCACTGCGCGCGCGGCATTGGCGTTCGGTATATAACTCTCAAATATTACGGGAAACGGGCATCTCGATCTCTTTACTTACGGATTCTTCACCCAGGTTTCGATCACGAGAACACGGAGGTGATGTGAAATACCCCAGTCGGTAATAAAGACTAAAAATGTTTTCCTATTCATACTGATATAACTTATGATAAAAAGCAAATTCTTACATGAAACCGTTTCAATACCCGCTTCGTGTAAGACTCTTGTAATAGGAAACGGTTAACATCTGCGATGTAATTATCATTAAATGATTAGCTGTTCTTGTTATTGATCAAGCTTGCGTTGGAATGAGAATAAGGGATTTCGTATTGTCTTAAGAGTGAAATACTTCGGTCGAAGGTATTCGAAAAATAATTATTGTTCTTCAGTAAAATCATGATTATCTAATTACATAATTGTAACTAATTAATTGTAATGACCTAATCTTAGTCACCTTATCAATCACCGAGCCAAATTTCATTCAATCGACGTGTAAAGATAATTACCGATAATATTATTGACTCGCAAGATGTAATTGCTGTATGAAAACATGTATCGCAAGCTTCATTGAATAATAACGGTTTATACAAAAAATAATCAATTCCTTCGCAAAGAGACTTTGCCGTTAAAACTATTGGCACGATCTCTGGGTATTATTTTTAACACGGTTGTGCGAACGCACAATAAATGAGACGCTCGACTTTTGCAGGCATGTCCACACAACGATGCGGACTATGGCATTTCTTCAGCTTCATCTTATCGGAAAAATGTTCGGCCATGAAACCGCGATGAGATAAGTTTATCTAAAATTTTTACTTTAAGACAATTTTTTCGAAAACAGCATTCCAATTTTTTTTTTTTAATACACATTGTAAAAATCGTAGAGGGTATTCGGCGATTTACAACCGGGTTGAAAGATCTCCGAATACGTCCAAGTATACACTCCCGCGCCTCGCTGTTTTGGATATGTGTATACCACGGTATATAACTTACATTTACCTATGTATATATAGGTGTACGGTGAAACGTGTCGGGAATAAAATTTGTAGCTTGAAACGTGTTACGAATAAAAAGCGTGCGAGCGGCACCGGTTGAGTTCCGATCAACTTGAAGTCCGGCGATCCAGTTTATAAGTAAATTCCAGTCATTACCGACGTTCATGGAATTCGCAAAATTTGCACCTGTGATATTTTTTTTTCTTTCGACTCTCGCAATGGAATCTCGATGTTTGTGAACGCGCGTTTTTTTTTGCCGTCAGACAATGCAATCAATGAACACACGCGTGTGGTGATACGATATGCGTAACTAAATAACAGATATACACGACGTCATATTCGGTGTGATTTTTGACCCGTCAGCTTTTCGTCAGTGCGTATTGCAGTTTAGTCTGAGTGGCATGTTGCGCGAAACTTTTCCATTGCCGGTTAGTTGAAATCAATACTGCTGGCTGCAGTCTCACCCGTTCAGGGACGAATTAAGAAGGGTGGTGGGCGACTCTAACGCTGTTTCGACAAATTGTATTCGTGTATTCGCTTCTAAAATTCGTTGCAACTGCAGTATTGTCGATGCTAAAATGAAAGTGATATCACCAGCAAAACTGCAAATTTTTCGAAAATATAAAGTAACGAAGAACTATTTTTTTTTCATCATACAAATATGTTCGATGGAGGGAGAAACATTCATAACCGAAATTTGATCATTCACAGCGGATTCGACCTTCTTACATTTTTCAAGTATTTCAATTCTTTAATTAAAAGTACTTTATATTCCGGACACTTGACCACAGAAATGACAAAATTCGTACACCCTGACTAGAACGTTTATCGTACCCTCGGAAAAGGTATTGATAAAAAGCACGATGAATGTGATAAAGACCTACAAAACATACATATATATGAATTAACGAAACATCGGCGAATGTTCTTACTAAATTTAATACATTTTGCCAAAAAATATGGTTATTTTAAGTTTCGTAGATATTACTCGAATATATCAGACATAAGTTTTTATTTGAATGGACAGTAATCGGTAGCGTCTCGATCGCCAACTGCATCTTCAGGCTTACTTGTTAGAAACGAATTTGCTGAACGTAAGTACTAACAATCATATAATAGTGTGCGACAAAAATATGCACATTGTCTATACACATCGTTAAATTAATCGAAAGTTCGATTTGGTTCCCATAGTGTTTAATCGTGAAACCGTTTGTAAGCTATCCCGGTATATTACTTAAATACATTAGAAAAAATGTCAATTAACAAAATTTTGTTTTATTTACTTTTAAATTTGATAGATAAGTTTGTACAAAGGAGCAAGTTACAAATAAATTCCACGGATCCACCATCTGGAAAGAAATTACCATCCGAATTGTGTAAAAATTGCTATTGCCCTGTGAAAATCGTATATGTTTTATGTCGCTAGGATAAAATCTACCATATCACTTGGTAGGTTTATTCGTCGTTGAATGTATAATCTTTTTTTTTTCAAATATACTTGGACAGTAATTTTTTATTTTTTCTTCAAAATGATAACGTTTGTCCTCGATTTCTTTTTTGTTGTAAAAGCTACACCCCTGCCCCCTCTCGACCCGTCGACCAAACATAAAAATATTTGTTAAGAAGTTTAACACATTTTAGTAGCTCGTTTTCGGTATTAAAAATGAACGATGTCCGCAGTATGCTGCATTGCCGAAGGTATATCTGTGACTGTACGGTGAAAATGCAGCACCGGAATGCACGAGGTTCAGGGGACTGCAATTTGCCAGTCATAGTACTTCCGGGACTTCTCAAGGAAATGTTATAGTCGCGTTTAATCTCTCGGAAACATCTCTCTCCCTCTCTGTTTCACTCTATCTAGCTTCCTTCCTTCGTCGTTCACTACAGTTCTCCATTCAATTACTCCCCAAGTACAGAGACCGAGCTTACGTAATTAAAGCAGACACCTGATTTGCTGCTTCCGTGTATCACGTTGAAGCATCAGCGACGAGAGGTCAGAACATTTTTATTGCTTCCGTGTATATGCTACGTATATGTGGGTAACATCCGATATACGTATAAGAGTACGTAACGATTGCGATGATTTTTTTGAAAGAAATACGAGTGTCGGAAAGTTTTCAATTCTCTATTATCACAAGATTATAATTGTTATCAAAGTAGATACGGAGTTTATTTTTTTTGGCCGTTGACGTACACATAAGAGATCTTCCTTACTACTTATTACATACGTTTCATGGACTTTTATGATAGGCACATGGACACTGTGATCGAATGTACTTCAGACAAGTACGGTGATAAAATCGAAGCCAATGTGGTAGATGTTTGCGACAATCATAACTGTAACCTTGAACGAGATAATGCTATTTGTTTGGGCATTTTTCTATCGATATTTTATCGATAATTCTATCGTGAGTAACACCGCGTGGATTGCAAACTGAGATCGATAGGACAAGTGCATACAACTATTGCAAGCGCAAGTAGCTATTGTAAGTATCGTTGGATGTGCATTTCGAGTGCATGGTAGCATTTTTTTAATTCCCTGCGATTACACAAATCCGAACTGGGCGCGACTTAAGTACATAGTACCTATTTAGTACTTTAAATCCAACACTTTAAGTCCTTGTATAATCAAAGCGTCGAAATGAAACGTTTTCTATTCCCATGATATTTTCATTGTAATTATCATTATGATACAAATGCAATAATTTTAATATAATTTTATACAATTACAATAATTTTTTTTTAATGACAAAAAATTTGCCGAAAAAACTTTCATCAATGTGAAGATAATGATATAATGAGATAATGACTATACAACTCAGTTATTTATTCATGTCCTGCTGTTGATGGATTCCATCTGTTGACTCACTTCCTTCGGTTTATCGGGGACGGTGGTGACAACGATAGCCACCTTTTCCTTGGACAATTCCGAGAGGCTCGTGACATCTGGAAATTTTTTCCTGAAGGAGAGCCATAATGGGATGATAAGATACGTCAGCTATGTGCGCGGAGGTGAGGGGTTTACCTGGGCAACTGGTTCAACAGGAACCCCTTAACGAACTTTCCTCTGTGATAACGAATCTGGGATTCGTCCGATTATCGGTCTTGCATTTCCGTATTGCAATCCTATCATCAAATTTTCGATCTCATACGAGAGATACGACTTTCACTGGTCGGTCTCGCTGAAGTAGTGGCGGAGCTCGGCACTCCCTTCCTGATAGTGGTAGTTCTGGTCTGGTAGTAGAACGGCTGTTAAGCGTCAAAGGATAACTGCATCTTGATCTCTCGTCGAGCTCGAAGTCCTTCCGCTGCGGTGCCGAGTTTAGCTCAGTCGATCGATGGCCGCTGCCGGGGGCAAATCTTCGATTCCTCAAAGTTATGCAAATCACAGGATTTTTTTTTCAAACGTTGGAAAAGCATCTTAAGGATATCCATACCAAAAGTCGTTTCTGTTTGCTCTTGATCAAACTTATGTAATCTATAGAAAAGAAGCTTTCTTTATTTTTTGGTATTAAGATTTTTGTTATAAAAATTTTTTAACGGTTTAGTATTTTAGCAACGTAATTTCAAAGTTAGGTATTTTAAAATAGGTATGATTGGATCCGGCCTCGAAACGGATCAAATGTGGCGTTTTTTTCTGCATATTTCTGTTAAATTGATCTAAACAAACGAATGGACTGAAAAGTACAGTTTACTGCAATGTCGTGCATTTGCAAAATTTATGGTCTGGGTTTCAACTGCTTTTAGAAAACTAAGCATCTTTCCGTCACGCTGCTTGGTATCACCTTCTATCTCACACAGAAACACCGCGTTTTTTGGTAAGGGTATCTTTAAAAAACTTACCGTATCCGGGGATGTATTGAGCGTCGTAATCCCCAACATGACCCATCACCTTACATGTTACAATTACAAGTTGTTGAAACTGCAGAGATTAATGAGATCGAGGAAAAAACAATTAAATTACCAACAGCGCACAGTTTTCTGCATATAGTAAAAAAATTAATAAAATATTCAACCACAAACCTGAGTTCGCAGATTTTATATATAAAAAAAATAGATACGATCGACGATCGTCGGCGTGATATAACCCGATCAGGCCAAACTCGGAACCTATGGTGCCACATTTGATATGCGAGCTTGGTCCGACTATTCATCAAGCCTTGGATGATAAGTTCAACCGTACGGTGGCAGCTCATGGCGGCCCCTAGGTCATTCGTGATGCTCAGTCGATGTTTGGTTTTCACTGTACGCTCTCTATAGGTAACATATAGTATATATAGCGATAATGGTTTCAACATCATATTTTGTTGAATACTGTAGAAGTTCAAATATCCCTATTCCTTTTTTTAATCTTCGCACAACTATGTGAGATCATTTTAAGTATATTTTCGTATGGAGTACGGAGTACGGAATTCAACAATAATGTGACTCTTTTGCGAGAATTTAAGAACATCTTAATCTGCATGGCGTTATATTGACGCTCGGGTAGACTTTTTCTTGTGAGAAATAACTTTGGTTCGCGACATCTAGCGGCGAGATTCGCTGATTAATGAGCCAATGTTGGCAACACATCGGCAGACCGTCGATATTCGGTGGACCATCGGCCTAAAATCGGCACACCAACGATTCATGAATTCATGCATCAACCGACCAACGTTTAGCGACTCGGTATTCGACTGAATATTTATATAGAATCGGAGAATGGATGGTTGGTGAGTTTGAATCGACAAGCCAATAATTTGCGAGTACATACGTGATGGGGCATTGGCAGTTAATTGTTGAATCAATCAATAGTTAGCAACTACTCTGCAGAGCGTTAACCCCAAAACGACTCACCAACAATTGACGAGTCTAAGTCGACCAAGTACGAGCTGCAAGTTGTAAAACCAACGGTTAGCGAGCCAATACTTGGTCGAACAGCGGCCGAGCATTAGGGATTCGACAATCACCATGCCTACATGCATTGGCGGCGTTTGTTCCATCGGTAAAACTTTAACTCTGCCAGGGCGAGAAAGCTCAACCGTAGCACATCAGCCAGACCGACGAACCAAACCCATATCTTCACCCGACTAGATCTCTTAAAGAAATCGACCTGGATTTTGTGCACTATGAAGAAGTCGATTTGGAGTGTGAGAACTACATGGACATTGTCCTGGACAGTGATAATTAAATTATCCCCGTTCCTGGAGACAATGAAGATCTTTCGGTCGAGCGGAGTCCCAGAAACGCCGAGAACGTGTTCAGGTTCTCAAAACTCATCGACATATACACCCAGGTATACGAAATTTTCAAAATCAATCTGTTCGACGTGGAAATATTTCCATATACGAGCAAAAGAAATAACTCAAAACCAAAAATTTACGAACTTGTTCTACCCCCATTTTACAAATGTTTTCAATGGCTTGAGGTAAATGTTCTCGTGTCAGACCGAACATGTGCCACGTGCAATTTTCACCCACAATGACGATTTGCCAGAAATTTGCCAAAATGCAAAAACCTCCATTTACCACTGCACCATGTATTAGTTTTACATATATTATTTTGTCTTAATGGTTTTCTTACACCGTGTCCTTGCAAACGAACTTGGCAATGAAGTTTATAATTTAAAAAATATTCCCCTTTTTTTGCATCAAACTTACCAATTTTTTGTAATAATCGATGCTTCGTACAGCTCTGGAAGGAAAACGACCCGTTTTTTTCCAACGTTGCATTGCCAACTGAACGATGGGTGTTCTAGTGATGACCTAACAAAATAAAAACAATGAATCTTTTAATTGTCGGCAATACGTGATGCATTGGGAAGAAAATGGTTACGTTACCCTTTTATAAGTAATATCGTACGGCGATTTCGACACGGCTATCCAAACGGGAGTATTATTGCCCGCCAAAAATCCATCCTTTCCGTACAGTGTCTGTGATCATTTAAACAATATATATAAAAACAAAAATTCTAATTTTAGCTCGAAATTCAACGCATTGAGAAATGGGGAAATAAATCTACTGTACCTTTGCACTTTCAGTAGAGATCTCGGGAGTCTGAAAAATTATTTCACTGTAACACATGCATGAGAAGTGCTACTTCTGGCGCCTGTCGACAGTGGCATTAGTGGCACTTTACGGCAGGTCGTACTGTAAACATACAATGCATGCGTACACCGACCCGATTGTACTTCTCACACGCAAATTTACTTTCCATGATCGGGAATCTGAGAATTTTTCAAATGAAAATTTACTTTTCACACTCTTGCATGGTTCTTCTCACCCGCTGTTGCGACACCACTCTTGGCAGGCACGAGAAGTAGCAGTTCTTTTACTTTTGTTCGTAAGAATATTTTGCGATATTAATGCTGTATATAGCAAACATTATATGAAGATTGTGAAGTCGTTCATAGTCACCGCCCTCGTACCATGAAAGTACGAGCTGAGAAGGAGAGTTTTCTGTGGTACTTGTGAAACCACTTCACAGGCTAGATATAAAGTTCGGTTTTCAGCGAGTGTATCGCGAAGTACCGGGATAAAAGTTAGATGACTCGAGTCTTGTGTCAAAAAATGTGAAAGTGTTTATTTTTATACCTTAACCAGAAGAACGAAGCAGACGAAGGATAGGAGTCCACTGACGATCGTAGATCGTCTCATTGCATCGAGCTGCAAATCAATAACAGAGCGGGGTCGTTGCAGTACAACGGTAACTTAGTAACGAAAAACTACCAACCATTCGCAACATACGTTATTAGTTTTCGTTCCGGAAATTCTTACGCTGATCGTGAATATACCACTGCTTTAACACACAGATGAAAATTCCATACGGAAATTAGTGTCCACAGTATAATCTTA
Source organism: Listrodromus nycthemerus (assembly GCA_963978505.1). Lineage (NCBI taxonomy): Eukaryota > Metazoa > Arthropoda > Insecta > Hymenoptera > Ichneumonidae > Listrodromus > Listrodromus nycthemerus. The sequence continues at coordinate 5,061,591 of OZ021684.1, read as the reverse complement.
ACTTTTCGTAGAATTGGAAAAATTGAGATCTGCATAGATACTTCTACGCATCGAGATAGTTTCTCTAAATGTCGTTTTTCAATGCTTTGAAATATTTTGAACACTGTAATACCAAAATTTATAAATTTTTATTTTATTTTAGCGAAACATGAGCTTTCTTTTAGGGGGAAGCAAATGATCGGTTTATGTACTCACGATAAGAAACTGGATCAGTGGAGTAAAACAACACGGAATACTGATGCCTTGATTCAGCCGACAGGCGTACTTATACTTATTCCATCTCATTGGGTATGTATCACATAAGATAGACACGATCGTCATAACTAATATTTTTCGAAAGAATGATCGCACCTAAAAATGACACGAGCTGCTTCGTGTTCGTGGGATGCGGGAAAGTATGTTTAGTGTGGTGTATTCACTTATAATACCACAAGAGCTTCAAAATTATCGGGTATTTCCCGATAGGTTCGTTGCAAACAAATGAAGGAGTCAAGTTTTTCAGGTTAAAAAATCACGAGCGCGAAGCGCGAGTGATTTTTGCTGAAAAACTTGACGACTTTATTTGTTTGCAGGGAACCTTGAGGGAAATGCCAGATAATTTTGAAGCTCGTGTGGTATTCGGGGGATTATTTTTCCGTCCCAAATGTCGGCCAATAGAATTGCACCATGAGATGAAATGAACAGTTAACAAATAAGAATTTCATAATGAATAAAACAACATTTAATTAAGATTCAGGTTAGTGCAATTAAAAATCACAATTGAATTCAACCTGTCAGTTTGACGTGTGGTTAATTTGACTGGATCATGTTTTGTTTTTTATATATAGCAACTACCAGAGAAAATAATCAAAAAATTATCAGTATAATACCATGTAGGTTGTACCACGTGACGTCGAATGGTGCAATTCTATTGGTCGATATTTGGGTCGGAAAAATAATCAATGTAATATTGACACAGTGAACTCATGAGTATGGACGTTTCGCATGCGGATAACGAGAGGTTCATTAAGCTTGCCCGTCTGGAACGACAACAATTCGATTTAGCGATAAAGTTTGGAACACTCGTTGGCCAAGTCTGTCATTAATTCCTATTGATCAAGTTAATGATCACCATTGACTATTCGCCAATTTGTGTAGTATTTTTATCCCGCTGGCCTTCCCATTGACGGAAAAAATTGTATCCATAATTATCTACATTTCTACACAGTTTTATTATATAATGAATGAAAATGCTCTGATGTTTCCTATTATTCATAATTAATGTCGATCCGTGAGCTTACAGCTGCTATTGTAAACTAATTTTTATGCAATTCATTATCGCTTACACCATCAGGTGATGATCTAATGTTTGTCGACGCAATTCTTATGGCTTGGAAATGATTCATAGAGAGTCGTGCTCTTAAAAATTATGCGGCTGTTCACCGTTTGTTTCAGTTCTCATCAATTACGAATTGTAAGAAATATCAATCCAGCTGCCACAGCTGAGTTCTCATCATCAGCCATTAACAACAAAGGGGAAGGAATACCATTAGAAATTTATTCTTAGGAAATTCCCGATGGTATTGTAATATCTGTAAGTATTAGAAGAGTGCAAAAATATGTTTATCAAAACAATCTCAATAAAATACAAGATGCAAACAATCTGGACAAAAAAATGCGATATTAATGATTTTTATCAATCGGTCGATGATGTAATGAGATGACGAATAGAACCGTGGCGTACCAGTTGTTTGTTACAATAGCTGCCGTACGTGGTCTATTTAAATAATCGAGAAAAGGGAGAAGTACTTGGCGCACGTTTTTGAAACTGTTTTTTGGTTTTATTTGACCCCTTTTTGACATCTATTCATCTAGTTTAGATGATTATTTTCAACATGCAGGGAAAAACAGAGCAAGAACATCGTTCATAGTAGAAAATGAAAAAATAAATAAGAGATCTTGGGGAAGTCACCGATGCTCTAGAAAATTCGTTGTTCAGAAGTGACTAAGTCAGTTTAAATCAATATACATATACTAGGTAGCGTCTTGTGATGGTTTTTTTGTCAAGTATTTTCCGATGAGACGTAACACTTCTTTCGATGAAGATACAAAGGGAATGTCGTGGGTGAATTTTCTTTTAAAATCTTGAGGATTTTTTTACGATATAGGTAGTTTTTTTTTAAGAGATCAAAACCGAACGAATTTTGCAGACGAATTAACGTCACTTTAGTCTTTATGCGTCTAAAGTAAAATTGATTTGCCTATAGAACGGGGACGGTGTGGATTCGATTGCCCTAGTTCCCTACCTTATCCCTTTGAGGTTACATTAACACAGAGGAATAAATAATCGATCGTGGTAACAAATAAAAATTAAATAAAGTAAGAAAATCAACACTGGTAAACAAATTTACTTCGAAACATTCAAGTAATTTGGGTAGACTAATATACCCGTTATTTTTGTTAAAGAAACAAAAAATAAATTTAACAGATAAATGTACAAGCATCGAAACATCGAGACAGTTCAAGGGATATTTTATTCGGCCTCAAGAAAAGGGGTGTTGAGAGTCTTACAGGAGCGTAAGTGATGTTTTGGTCAGATATTTTCATAACTATGGGAAGGAAGGTTCGAAAAAAACAACGCTTTGAAGGATGTAATATCGTGAGATGACGCATGATAAATTTTTCACGAATTATCGACTCGCCAGTGTTTTCCCACTTCTTTTACAGCCCCGTTTCCCTTCTCTCTATACGCGTACTATAACGTACCTTCATAAAATACACACGAACGTATCGCGAAAAATAAGCATGAGTCGTCTCTTTTAATTTAGTATAGTTCGAAGTTCATGTCGTCGTAAAAAAAAACCCTCGTTTCTCTAAGCAGCGAAAACTTTTTTTCCCCTTTTGTAGATATGCGCGAGCATAAAAAGTGTATGCAGGGATCCAAGGAGACTTCTATTACTTTATTGCTCGAGATCGTAGCCCTTGGCTCGTCGGTTCCCTGCGTGGCGACGTTTTTTTATGCCAGTCTTAAATTGTCTTTACGATACCGCGTTATAGTCAAGTGGAAACGTGAGCATTCATAATGGCGCGTACGTGTTCGGTAGGGGGGTGGGGAAACACTTGAAGAATATGGCGATTATATAATCTCAGACTATTCACATTCGTGTTATCATTACCGTAGAGCAAATTTTATCTGAAGTACTCCCGGGTGTACATATACGGGGAGACATCATTTTTACGTACGATCAATATTTGACTTTTATTACAAATCTCTCTGTCGTTGAAAATGCAATGGATCTGTTCATTTGGGTCATTAAAATTTTTGCGATAGACGATTCGTTGTGATGTAAAATGTATGACTTATCTTGAATCGATCCATATTGGATCGATATGGGATCAATAATGGAGGTCTTCCTAACTAGAATATGAGTCAAGCCGTTGCATACGTCAGGACGGGAAAGTAAAAGGTGCAGTTATTTCTCCTCTCCCACGATTATTTGAATAGAGCATGTACAACAGTTATTGTGAAAACAACTGGCTCGCCAAGTCTATAGATCTATAGATATGATCAATATCTTCATTTTTTTGTCAAGATTGTTTGCATCTTTTATTTTCCAAGATTGTTTTAAGACAGTTCTTTAAAAGTTTTTCTTTGATAAACGTATTTTTGTACTTTTTTAGTGAAAATTGTTTTCGTGATAAGCATGTTTAAAAATGTTCCTTTTGTATTATACCGTTATTTGGCTCACATGTGACGATTTTTTTCAGATTCTTTTGATGAACATATTTTTTTATTACGAAAGGTTTTTTTCATAAACATATTTCCTCAACGAGAAAACAAATGTTAAGTACTTGGTGTACCTTTTTACTTTTTTTTTCTCCACTCAATATCTGAAGAATAAAACGGAGATGTGGGGTAGTAAAAATAGGCGGGAGTCGAAAGACGGTAGCTTCATAGTATCGTTGAGCCGTGGTGGCCGGGCGGAGGAGGACGGGGGTGAGACGTCGGAGGAATAACTTTGCCGACAAAGGTTAACGGAGTGAAAATATTTATGTGTCCCGTGAAAACATTGCTGCTCCCATGCACGAACAATTAATTGTTCACGGACAAAGGGATATCAAAGGGGATATATAGGAGCGTTCCGACGATGGCTCGTTCGCGCAGGGGTCTTTCGGAGCAGCGGCTAGGGAGGGGTGGGGGGGGGGCGCCGGTAGAAAACCCGCGGTCCCCTGCGGCATCAATTACGTCGCAAAACGCTCGTTGCCCATCGTAATTAAAGTTAAAAAATATTCACGATATGTGGACACACACGGAGAGAGAAATCGAAGGAAATATCAACCCCTCCTCGATTTTACATACTCGAATGTCATACGGGAGTCATTCATGTGCGAACTGCGTGGGGAGGCCTTTGCGGTGGTCAATGCCGCGCTGGAATCACGCATTGTTCCACCAAGCCCTATTCCTACGTTATACGCATCGTTCAGACCTACCAAGCTGTGTTGGCGCAAATAAAAGAAAATTATTTCATATATATTATATATTATACATATATATATATGTATATCAAAAATATTAACGTCGTTGGTAAATTTTCACTCGGGGTAATTTTAGCGAGCTCTCTAGGGCTGGTGAAACCAACAAAGTTGAAAAGCCCGCAGACGAGCAATTATAGAATTGCGGTGTGTTAAGGTCGTCGCGGTGCGGTCGTCTGTTCAAAGCAAAGACCTGTTTCACACTCGTCTAGACCCTGGAAGTTATAAGGACTGAAGCCATGCGGTGAAATCCTGAAACTTGGGGTGTCTCTTACGCTGCCCCGTTGGTCGCGCAATTCCCGTCTCCATACGTGTAACTGCAATTGTACGTGCGTGTTCTTCGTTTTTCTTTTTATTTGAAGTAGAAATAACGCAGCGTTGGTTGTTCTATGAAGCGTAAGTAATTCCGCCCGAAAGGAGTATTTAATTTTCGGCGCCTGTAGTTTTGACACTTTTATGTAAATCAGCACGAAACCTTGAGAGTCGGGTAGATTGCGTCGTATCGATTGCACTGCAAGGAAGGCAGAAAATATCTACTTTTGACGAAGTTACTCAGTGAAGAAGAGAGACGTGCGAGTACACGAATGACTTTGAAATAAAGGGTGAAGCACGGGTCTGGTCTTGAAATCGTCTGATATTTTTCGTAGATGTGTGATGTTTTTAAGCCGCAGAAGAATATACAACGTTCGTTTGATATCCTGCATCGTTAAATGAATATAGTTTTTCAGATGTCGAGAGAGCGAAATAATAGTCTGTACAACAAGTGCTTACGGTTGAAAAGAAAACATTCGTGCGCGACGCCCTACCTTGCTGCTCTGGAGTGCCATTTTTCCGTATTCAATACATGAGTGTGTCAAGAACGTTGTACTCGTCTAAAAAATTTAAAAAAACTCTGCAATTAAAAAAAATTATTCATAGCATTCTACAAAGAGGGGTGTAAAAGTCTTTAACCATCGAAGGCTTCGGTGAGCTACCATGTTTCCCAATTGTTGCGTTTGGAATCGGCTCATCATTTTGCGTCTTACACACTTCAAAGATCTAAAAAAAACTGATCCGGAAGGAACTATCGGTAACTCTTATGGACAATTTTCTCCCCCGCCTACTTTATGTCCACAATAAATAACGTTTTCCCAATAATCAGCATCGAAACTCAAGAATGGATCTTGGCATCGTCTGCTGGTATTTGTATAAATGCTCTCAACGAGAAGATCACGACCGCGTTTCTTCTAACCACATAATTCTCAACGGCCGCGTTTTTCCAAAAATAACGACTGCCTAAGTCCAATTCAGCACCTTTTCGGGGTCCGTAACCTGATTGGTGGGGAAAACAACGCTTCCTGCCCTTTTGCAAAATGCAAATGAAGTCGTCGCTGCTATTTAAAACGGACCATGCGCGAGTAGTTAGGTAAGTAGTGGGGCATCCAACTTACGTGGTCATGACTACTTGGATTGGTTTCCGAGGATCGGGGAAACGCGGTATCTCCGGTCTCTAACAATTTTCCTGCCTCGAGAAACTTCCAACTGCCCGATTCTGAATGTTTCTCCGAGTTCCCGTTCGATTCGCCGTCTCACTGGTCACACGATCAGTCGAGTGCTTCCTCGTTGCTGCGAAAAATTGAATAACACCCGAGTGTCTTTCGTCCGGGAACGGAACACGGGTTCATCCGAGTGAGTGGCTCGGTTGCTGGGGCAGCAACGGAATCACGAGATAACTAGGAAAGAGATGTCGGTTTTTTTTTGTCCACATTAGCTCGCCGTCTGAGGCGGAGAAGTGGATACGGCAATGGCCCGGAGGGTTGCCCGGTGTTCGCGGCTCGGTCGAGCCCCGGTCGGTTTGAGGGTCCCTCAGAGAGGGTAGCGGGCAAAGGGAGAGAACCTTCGAGCCGTTTAATTACATTAGCCGCCACTGGGAATGCCTATGCTTTTCAACCCTCCGCGGTCCTTTCATCTCACCGCATAGGATTACCGTGCTCAAACAATAGTGCACCACCTTTCTGTATGAATCCAGTACCGTAACACACACACCTGTATACGCGGTAACTAACTTCTTTGGCCTGACTAAAATATATCTATTATTTAATTTAACGTCCGAACACGAAGTTCAGCTCGAACGGATTAGCATCCCTTCGGCTCCGGAACCCCCGCGGCCTTTTTGATCCCGTTGAAAAAGCCCCTTCGATTCCGTCGCTGTGATATGTGCTACAAAATAGCATGTCCATAGAATTTCCGCGGCCTGGCGCCGGGTTTTATCGAACCTCCGGCGTATTATCAACTCTTCTTGTACCGACTGTAGATAAAAGGTTGCCGGTAAGCTCGTTCCGGGGAAGAATCGGTAATTTAATTATTGTCGACGCACTCTTGTCGGAGAGGTGGGAAGAGATTTTTTGAATTAATTCGCTCAGAGAAACACGATTAATCTCGGAGCGATGCGGCATCGAAATACCAGCGGTCGAGAACGCGCTTTATCTAATCGACGTAGGTAATCTCTTGTCGAGAGGGAACGAGGAAAAAAAATGATTTTTTTTCTTCTTCTGCGAATTGACTAAAACGAAGCTTTCACGTTTTACGACGGTATGAGATTCTAAAGAATTATGCGATTCGGTGATTACCGCAGAGTGAGCCCCGAGCTGCTTGGGAAAGGATTTTGATACTTTTAATACTTCCTGGAGTAGTGTGCCGGACCGGAGAAGAATGTGTGAAAAATTGTGGAAAGTGTGGTTTACCATTTTTCGGTGAATTTCTTATGCATACTTGTGAATGACGGTCTGGACTTGGGTTTGTAAGCACTTTTTCACTAACGGGCTTAGTAGAAGCGTAGTAGGAAAGAAAAAGAGTTTCGGAGGAAATGCTTATTTACTCGATAAATGACAGCAAATTAACAAGTACGAACTTTTGCGCAAAACAACAAGTGGTAGGGGTCAAAAAGGGAATATCTAGAACCTGACTCACTTCGAAGCTTATTTTAATGACATTTCCCTGCAGGAAAAATGATTTGTCTGATTTTATTTTCGCAAATGAATATTCGTTCATTCGAAATAAATATATATATTTAATTAATTTATAAAAAGATTATGGAATAAATATTGGTATTATTCATCCGTAAATGTTTATTAATTTCAGATAAACAATAATTCATCAATGTTAACGAAGTCTCGAGTCCCATTCGATAATTAACTCGTCAAACAAATTCAATCTTGAAAACCGTGAATTTATGCTCTCGCCAATAAAGTCCAAAGTCATGCTGCATCAGCACCGAGCTCAGACCTTTATCCTTCAAACTTTGCCCCGCTAACGACTTACTTTCAAATAACTCGGTAAATCTTTTTTTTTAATCCTGCCGATAACATTCTTTCATCCTCTCGAGCACGCTCCCAACGTCGTAATTTATCGGATACTTTTCTTCCATGTTAAGCAACTAGCATGTTGATTTTTTTCCCCACTCCGTCCTCCCCTTTTCAACTTCGCGAAAGAACAGCTCATCGAGTTCGCGGGCGCGCGGGAGGATTACTTGATTGATTAGGGCTCGAGGCGTAAGAGTTGGAGAAGGCCCGCAGAGTCATCACTGTCACTTTCCTCGACTCTAATGATATACTCGGGATTAGCATGTCGGACTAATGATCCCTGGCCCTGTTCCCCGCCAGCTGGAAACCATCCCCTTGGAACCACCCCTTCCCTTTCCCTTCGCTGCCCCGGCATTTCCATCGCCGCGTTTAGAGTCCTCGCCTTTCCGATGCTACCTCCCTTCGTGACTTAATTTACAGAAGTTTCTCATGGACGTTTCTCATTCCGCGATAAATAGATCGCGGTCCGTGCAGCTAGCAATGCATGTTGTATCTACTTGGCCCCGCTCGATTTTTCGCTTGCCACGCCGGCCGCGCGCCTACTTCCGTGACTACTGTTAGGGCCCTGCGTGACTCCCGGTCTTGGCCTGGCAATGAGAGTGACACTTCCGTGACTACTGTCGCGGAGATCTACGATTCCCGTTCTCTTTTCGTTAAACATCAAGAAAAAAAAAAGTGTTGGCTGAAGGAAATAAAAAAGAGGGTATGAAGTAGAAATTGTAATTGCAATTGTCGGGCGCATAGAGCAACGTTGGGCGAGCGAGTTCCGGGTAATGTACCGTAGAATTGGTATTCGTGATCGGTATGGAACAATACCGAGCTTGTGGGCTATGTAATTCATGAATTCATATAATTAGCATTTCCCGTTAAGGCCCTACAGGAGGGATCTCCTCTGTACAGGGCAATTCCTCCCCTCCCTCTATCCTATCACGGCACTCGTGTGTCAACCGTAAGGGCAGTTCGCACGATTGTAATGGTAAATAGTAATTGGACTTTCAACGAGAAGTACGAGGTTCCGACGGGGCTGAAATTACAAACATTCACACACGATACTGTGAGAGCGGCGGTCCTCGGGCTCGTTATTGCAACGGACTCGAAGAACGTACGAGCATGCGACACGAGTCGCACTGTTGCGCTATCTATCGACTGCTTTCAGAATCTCACTCGATGACGCAGTCGCGCATCGCGCCGAGAGATGACGTAACTCGTATCGCGCAACGAAACGTCACTCTATTTACCCTTCCACTCGAAAGAGCCGCGAGCGTTAAATTTGCTTTTTCAGTCTGTCGGTCGATAATCACGCGTGCGGGCACGCACTGCGTTCAAACTGTTATCGATATTTAATAATGAAATTGGGTAATCGAATGTCGTTAATATTGAACGTTAATTCATTATCATTATTTTATTGGGTTTTAACGTTATTGACGTTAATCATGTTATCAATTTCAAAGAATAATCGTTAATGCTAATGTTTATTTGTAACGATAGTAATGTGATCGTTCCTGCTGAAATTATTTTATTTTCTGAAATTTTTTGAAGTTTCACCTAGAAAATAAAATATTGTCGTTCTGACGATAGCGTCATTGAATTTTGGTGCATCTCGACTTAATTTTATCCTGGTTACAAACACCGACGAGAACGACAGGGATTAGTTCTTTCTAGAATTCATATGACCATTAGTTTTTTTTTTTGTAATACAAAATGCTGTTACATAGAAACAGATGCTTCTATTTTTCGCCGGGTGATTCGCGATGTGATTTTTAATTGAGTCACATTAGGCCGTTATATCACCTTGATCGCTTTGGGAAGTGTATTCATGAATGTTGTTAATTTACTATGATTCTTTCTTTCTATTCTACGTTATTATCGTGTATAATATGGTACTGTTATTATTGCTAAAATTATTAAATTACATGAAGTATTCACAGTTTTTAGTTTTCCAAAGAATAAATTGTCGTTCCAACTATTTACAACGAATTTTTAAACAACCCCCGGTTAATTTTTCTTTCCAATTACGAACATCGACCGCAACGATGGAATTCAGCTATTTTTTAAATTCAAGGTTCGTATTATTTCTGAAATAAATGACGCTGTTCTATAGAAACAGACACTTTCAGTAATTTCAATACGATTTTTAATTGGCTTTCATTGCGCCGTTAGTTTACCTTTATTCCTTTAAAAAGTATATTTATAATTATGATCTGCCTCGTTACGCGTATCTCGTGATTCATGTGAGTGCAATGTACATCTGGCCAGCCTCTGACGAGGGGCATCCAATATGCGCAATTGGCTAATGAATCGGTAATAATTGAAAATCCGCTGGGATACACACCACAGTAGCAAAAAGAGGGTAGGTAGAGCGGGCAAGGGTCAGCCTTTCGAGAGAGAAAAAGAGAGAGAGAGGAGACTGAGAGGGTGATCAAAGCGAAAAGTAAGTAAACGGGGGTAAAAGGGACCCCGGTCAGAGATAGTCGGATGGTTTGAAGCTAAAGAGTCAGTCTTGGATTTCCCGTAGTTGAGGAAAACTTGGAGTCACGATGAGAGAGCGTCATAGCGATATCGAATGCTTCCACTTGGAATAAAAAGGAAACGGACGCTAAGAGTGGGATGGGTCTGTTGCCGGAGAAAAAAAAAGTAAAAAGAGAGGAAAAAAACGGAGGAGATCGTGTAAAGGCCTGAGAGCCATAAAGAAGGGTCAAAGATCATGAAGCTCTTGGAATTCGTATCTATGATGTGCAACTACCTGAATTCTCTTTCATCAGGTTAAAGAAAAAAAGAAGAAAAAAAACACGGAAACAAAAGAATGGTTAAACCAACTCGTGCCTGGAGGACGAGAATTTTTCGAAACAGAGAATGTTATTGGATTACGCGTACGGTGAACCAGTGATGAAGGAACATAGCTTTTTTGTTCAATCTGCAGCACGAGAGTTGATTAGCTTTTGCACAAAACAAAAAGTCATTTTGTGAAATTGCATTTCGCGTAAAATGAAAATTTTTGTTTGTAAAACATAACGCCGGCGTACCTTTGATAATTGAATATCAAGAGTGAATTGACGTTAATGACGACGTTAACCCTTAATAAGGCGCAGCATCCGAATCCGTACCGAAACGTGACTAACGGGCACGAAGTGGGGTCCACGCGTTGCTACGGTAGCGCTCAAGAGTCGGGGGATAGAGGCGTGACTCGTGATGAGTTAATGCACAGCTCTTATTGCACAAAAAATTGAGATAAGACTGCCAATGATTATCTTCGAACATAAGCCGACCCGTGCGATTGTTTAAGTTCCGATATCGACAAAGTGAAATGCAAGAATTCGGGAGGCGATTAGGAATTTTGTGCCAAAAGTGTTTTTATTCGAAATGTTGTGAGACATTATTTTAAATAAAAAGCATTCGCCTCTCCTTTTTTCTGAAATATTTTGTCACTAACAACAATACGTATATTTAAATTTTCATGGTGTTCAGTGGGAAGATTACTTTCTATTTAATTGCAAATTTATTTTTACCGCTGCAGTTTATCGCAAGTTAAATACTCATTTATATAAATCGGTCTTCAGGTTTTCCATATTTAATAACGGATTTTAAAGTGAAAATTTCACACATTTATGATAAAGATGAGAAAACACCGGGTTTTGTAGGTCTTAGACCAACCTCCCATACGACGATGAATTGGCTTTAGTGCTGTCAGCAAATAACACTTTTATGCAAGTCTGCAATTTTTCCTTATTCCGTATTTACTTTTCGGATTCGCATATAAAAATATCTGACGATTTTCCTAAAATACAAAAAAAAGCTTTAGTCATTCTCATACAAAATTATAATATAGGTGATTGGAAGGTGACCTAATGTTCTAATGACAAAAAGGTAATAACTTTAAAATAAAACAAAAACCTAACATGATTATCACGAATCGAGCAGAGCGCTCAAAAATTCCACGGGATTTCTCAATTTCGTTGAAAATGGTTTTACAAAAAAAAAAGGTTGGCCCATCCATTGTCAGTAACAGCTTTTGGACGAAAAATGTTCTCCGAGTGTAGAAATTACATTTGACATTTGACGGCCGCAGTTGCGAACGGTCCGACAGTTTGTCGCAGTGAGAGACTTTTCGACAGCAAAACTGTCCATCGAGGCCCGAAATTCTGTTCTTTGCGTTCAATGAGGCGTGCGTCACAACGAGCCGTGGTGTACTTATATACAGGCGTTTGCGAAGTCAGCTCCGATCAAGTGTACCAGGGGTGGGTGGAGATCGCGGCTGAAAGCGCGAGGGGCAAAGCTCCATCCGAGAAGGGTAGGGGATTCCGCTTTGCTCTGCAAGGGCTTGCTGCTGCTGTTAATTAAAATAACCGCAACGTCACCGGCGCCACCAACGACGTTACTTCGTTTATTATACCTCCTCACTTTTCCTTCGTTGAAAGCCACTTTACGTCGGACAGCTCCAGTACACAAAGCAGCAGGCAAGCAGCATTGACCTTTTCTCGTTGGGGATATATAATCAACTATCATTGACCATATAGTCGGCACGGACGAAAATGGAAAAAAAATTGCTCCCAGGAATTTGTGTAGGAAAAAAACTGAAGATATAAACTTTCACATCGCCAATCATCAAAATCTTTTCTTTTGAAAGCATATGCCAGTTCTTTAGCTCCCTCTCAGGGAAAGCTTTGTGAATAGAAGAGAGTGACGCGGGCGCAATAGGAAACTTCAATCTCCAGCTTAAAAAAATAGTACACGTGAAAAATAGAATTCTGTTCAATTTTCACATGATGAAAACTTATCTCGGATTTGAGTTTTGCGCGAAATTAGGCATGGAATTTGGCGCTCTGCACCCTTTTTTAAAACTTACGATTTTTTTCCAAACATTCAAAGAATGCGAAGTACATATACAAAGTGCCTTTATCAAGTTAAAAAAATCATTATATACATCATACCATGTGTCATTTTGCCGTAAAAGATAATATGGAATTTTTTGTGAATTAATCGAGAAGAAAACATATCGCTGTCTGAGTGCATCAGATTTGGTTAATTTTTGCTAATTTTTGCAAATATTGTCTATAAAAAAATGCCCATTTTGGGTTTGTATCGAAGCGTTGGAAATTGAAATTTTCATCATTTTTCCTCATGAAAATTGTAAATGAAAATTTTCATATCCTATTCCCACTAAAGGTGAAAGTTGACATTTTTATAACACTTTATTGTAATCTCCCTTTATTCGCCATCCTTTCTCTATGAGGAAGCCAAAAATATACTAAATGCTTTTTCATAAAAGAAGCTTGGCGACTAAAGGGACATTATGAGAATGTGCCATAAAAATTCCGATTTTCACCTTTTTAATAAAAATAAAGCTTCCCTTATGAGAATCTCAAAATAAAAAAATACTATCTGAGAGTCTCTTTCACATGGACTAGCTCGAATCGAAGTCCCGAGCTTCACGGCAAAGAGGGCGGTAAAGTAGTTCGATATCATCACTTGCGCGGGCTCGCCGTCTCAGGGAAGACTCCGGGTGGTCTCCGTAGACATCAAAGCTCCCTATAGGCGAGAGAGCGTGGGACGAAACTTTTCAGGCAGAGGGAAGCCCATAAATTGCAGTATCGACTCGGAAGAAGCGTTAACCGCGACGGAAAAGATTAAATGATTAGGGAGGCCATTTGGCAAGGTTCTCTATCAAAAAGTTGGGTACCTATAGAGATATACGTTGCAATGCCGAACGGGTCTTCGTACTATCGTACCATCCAGTTCCGTTACGTGTTTCTCTTTCTCTCTATCGTCTTCCTTTCTCTACCTCATTTACCAATTCGTAGCTTCGCGCTCGACTTACTTGCGTCGACGAATCGCATTCTCGCCAACCCCGGATTTATTCACCGCGGCAACAGCTACGGATGTCTATGCAAATGATTTACAAGCACTTTTGTCGGTTACCAACTTTGTTGCTGAGCATGTGGCTGCGACGGGAATGGCACCTTTCAATTTATCTAATTAAGAATCTGCTCATTGCCGGATGTTACAGAAAGAAAAAAAAATTAAATCCGCGTCGGGTGATTAAAGTTAACAAAAAAGTTGCTAGAATGAAAAACAATTGTTCCTCCACGATTCGACAGAATAATTTTTCTTGATCGTCCTGGGTTTAAAATACCACAAATGCAAAGAAGAAATGTTCTTCTCTGTGGACGACCATTGATTTTCAGTCGGAGATTAATCTCTGTTTACTATTTTCTTTACTTGATTTCTAGTTTTCATGAAAAAAATTGATCGGTTGTTGAAGCAAATAATCGCCGTATTAATTGTTTCCCTTCGGCATGTCAATTCCTGCTTATGGTGAATATTCAAACTGCGTTTTCTATTTTCTGATGAGATCACCGCTGATTTCGAAACTGTGCGAATTATCGGTCAAAAAAAGTAAATCTTTCAACTCGCAATTTCGATTTAATTGTAGGACATTCACCGTTCGCCGTGGAACGAGACAAGACTAATCAATCCTTCCAATGCGTCATTACCCACGCAGACAATTTTCTAAAAGCCATGGCACCTAGCGGAGCTTGGCGATTCGGAGGCGTGTTAGGCTCGTGAGTAACATTCACGAAGGAGCCGACAAATCCATCAAGCTTACATGCAGCCATCCTCCGACTGGAGGACCTTCCGATCCGTCCAAGTACGGTGATCCGCCAGAATAAGAGGGCTTCTCCGTAACCCACTTTATCGTCTGGCGATATATACGTAGCTCCCGTAGCGAACATCGCCGCGGGACTCAAATAATGTACCATCGAACAAGTTAACTCCGATACGTCGCAAGTTAAAGCTATTCGGTTTATAGCATCAGCGCGTTATCGAAGAGTTTGTCGATGAAACTCTAAAACTGGCTGGTAAGCCACGACTAAAGTGACTAAAAGCCCGTAGACCGGAAATTGTGCGACTTATCGAAATAAAAAGATTTAATTTCCCAGCGAACAACCATCGGAATGATTACACCCTTCGTAGAGAGCCGCGATATGTTTTAAACGTTATTAAATTCACCGGTATCACCGACCACACTTCCAATCAACTCAATTCAGAATGTGTTTCCTCCGTGCGCATTCATCGACCATTGCGGTTGTTCGGACCATTGTGGAGTATAATTCACAATAACGATAGCAACGCTGACAATTATAATCAAAATGTCGATTGCCATAGTCGAGACTAAATGCATACGCAATATTAGTATTGGAGAAGAAACAATGTAATTTATCTGTGGAATGGAACGATAAAATTACTTTTATTGCAGGCTTTGTTGAAATAATTCCTCCTTTTTTTACAGGTAAATTATAAATACCGGCGGTTATTCTGACTCACGTTCTCTTAAACATCACCGCTCACCGACGCTCACAGACTCAGAATAAGCGAAGCAACTTCCTTTTCATGGGCAGTAATTTAACCATCAAAACATTTAAACCACGCAATGGAATAATTTTCATTCCATTAGCTAAAATTCAAGCACGGGTAAATTATGAATTAGTATCCAAAGATTGGATAATTCACCGCATCGAGTCGAATTCATTTCATATCATGTACTAAATTTTCTAGTCGTTGAATTTTACTTCGAGCGATGGAAATTTTTCACAGTTAACGCGGTAATCTTTGACAATTTATTTTTAATGTAAGGGTTGACGATTAAGAAACACATTAAATAGTTATAAACCCCTGTAGCCTTTACCTGTTTAGAGTGCATTAATCCAACTAATGTTCCTCGCTTAATGTCCTTCATATGACTCCATGAAATATGACAAAATTTGTTTGCCATCGATCGAACCTTGGATAATTATATCTCTTTAAGAATAAAAAAAAAAACAAACCGGCTAATTACTTTTTGAATACAATGCATACTTTTTTCGTGCCAGCCGTGAAGTTGCATCTATCCAACACCGTGCTTCAACGAGGTATCTACACCGAGATTACTTTTTTCAATAGGAAAAAAAAATTAAATTAACCAAAAACGTTTTATCCAAGTTGGATTGGAAGTGATTTTCTGACATGAGAATTAATTGTACGGCTTTAGCTTCAGTGTGTTAGAATTTTGATAAATACAATTTTTGGAAGTTCAACTTTTTTTTGATAATATTCACTTTAAAAAAATTTTCATCAAGCTCTATCATCGAGGCATATTTTTTCTCAAATTACTCCGAGAAAGTGCGAATGCCAGAGCTGCGGAGGTTTTCATTTCCAACTTTACAGTGAGTTCCGGTCCATTGACTAGAGAGAAAAAAAATTACGGAGATATTCTCTCAACTTTTAAGTTATAGTACGAAAGTTTCGTTTTGTCGATAAGCTTATTTCATCGAAGGCGATCGCCATTTAATTATGCCCGAAAAAAATATAGAGTCCTCGCTCCGGAATCATTGTGCACCGTGGCAGAGCTATTATTGAACGCTAACTTAATTTCGTACCCGATCGATTGTTCAGTGGTTCGTCGCTAGCTTCCATTTCATTTGTCGTTTTGTGGTGTCGGAAGCAATTGGACATTTTTATCTCAAGCTCCGGCGGGTAATCAATCTAATACACAATTTCGGAATACATTTTTTCGGGTGATAAATGACTAAACGAATAAATGAATTATATTTTTAATAAGAAAATATTATGCTAAAATTATGCTCTGCTATAAAATTTCCAGTTCCATTCAAAAAAATGTTCGGCCGAGTTTCAGCCGAAAGTATTCCGCAGACTTTGAGCCATCAAAACAAATTATGTATCGAGCCAAGGGCGATCAATTATTCGGGCATCATAAATTTAATCAACATTGTGACACTTGGGTTTTTTTGTATCCCTATCCGTCCCTCCTTCCGGAGTCGGGCTCTCGAGTCTTCAATTAATCAACAGGAGGTCTTCCGATAAATCTTCCGGGTGCCCATGTCGAGCGTGACACCTTTATCAGAAATTATTAGACACTAGTTTTGCACCGAGTAGCGTACTCAAAGTTGATCGTCGTGAAAAATTGTATCTTGCATTGAAAAAATATTCTAGCCTTTTTTATCCGAGATGTCTTTCAACGAATACTTTCCACAAATTCCATCGGGTCGATCAAATTTGAAATTACGATTGGCAAAAAAATATAGATAAAATGATTCCCCTGGAAAACTTTTGTTGGATTTAGCGTGGAAAGATTTTAATTTCGGCCTGCTGTTTAAAACCCCCAAACCCCGGATGTGTTCAAAGTTGATCGTCTCGAAAAAATTTGTTGAGCATTATAAAAATTTTCGTGACTCTTTCAATCATATTCATTCGAGATGTCTTTCGACGAATTCCATCGGGTCGACCGAATGTGAAACTACAATGGGCAAATGAAACATGGATGAGATGAACCCCTCGAAAACTTTTGTTGGATTTAGCGTGGCAAGATTTTCATCGGTGCCTACTGTTTAGGGTATCGGGAAAGTGGTTCATGTTAGTCAAGGCTTTTGGTAGTACAATTTTCCCCCAAACCCCGAATGTGTTCACCCTCGGCCACCGAGATAACGAATGACTGTTTGACATGGACTGGATTTAGTGGCAGTTTAATCAAACGGTTCGCCGACGGCGAGGGTTCGTATTATCGGTACTTACGCTGGGAATTAATGTATCTAGTTTACGACACAAGATACCAATTGGCCGCTGAACCACCGGCTACTAATACAATCCTACGAGAGAGCTCGTTCTCCATCTGATTTAGGTGCATTCGGCAGTGCGGACTAGTCGCGTCGGCAACTCAAATAGGAAAATCTCGATACAAGTTCGGACCATTGGATGTTGATGGAGCTGTACTCTAAACGAGCATAGTCGACTCGCCAGCGTAAAGTTTTATGACAGTGATAAATGTATTATTACACATTTATTATTCGTACGATGATTTTTGTAGTACAGTTTCCAAATGTTTTAAATGCGAGTCCCTTTATAATGTCGATTTAATTCATTTATTTCAACTTTGCGCGCTTAAGTGGAGTTCATTGCATCCTGTAATAAAAGTTTGTTGGTAAAAGTCCAAGCGCTTTTGTGATCAGAATTGCAATAAATGAGTATGACATTCGAGGACATGCAATTGTCGACATGCCTAATAAAGTAGCTCAGGATCGGATGAAGGTTCACAACTTCAAACACAAGAGTGAAATTCATTTCATCCTCAAGTTCGACCTTAAGTTTGAATGCAGCTTGATACGAATTTCAGCATTGCATTAAATCCAAATTGAAGCACGGTCTTGGGTAGTGAACAAAAAACCAACCAAACTATTGAATAAGATCCAAGCTTGAGTCCGTACTTGAGCATTGAGTAAAACCGTCCTGTGAGTACGAATTTGAGCATCGAACCGATCCGGGCTTAAGTCCGAACCAAAATATAACCCGACGACTGCGATCCTAAATGTTCCGGAAAGTTGACCATCCGACTCTTCGGCGATTCATCCACTACCCCATTCATGCATCGTATTAGTATGATGGAACAGGAGCATTACGACGATTGCGTCCGATCGTATGAGTCTTTCGTACGTTGCTGCCCATCCGTGGATCATTCCCTCCCGCCGGAATAGCGAAAGCGTATGATTGTCAACAGTAGTGAAGGAAAACTCAGGAAAGTGTGTAGTTGGCGAAAGTCGATCGAACGCAACGACCCGTACAATCGGTCGCAGGGTGGTCCATGACTCATACGCCAATCGCGGGCATTAATCTTCGAGGAATCTCTCGACGGTCGTTTCTCCCGAGGGTTTTTCCCTTTGGTTCGTTGCTCACCCTTCGGTTCGCGGCTTACAGGCCATCCCCGCTTGTCAAACTATTTCTATGCCTGCTCCTTTATTTTTTCCTCCCGGCCGCGATAGCTCGCAATCGGGAGATGAGACCGGCCCGACGTCGCCGTTTGGTACCCACGTTGTATTTTCATCTCACAGGGTTCCCGCGGATAAATCGGATGCAGGAGGGGAGATGCAATTTTATGGACGAGAGTTGGACCGGAGAAGTCCACCACTGCACGAGGAGGCGGTGAATTTCACCGGCCTGCCACTATAAATAGAAATGCTTGGTGACAAATTGCACGTATAAACGCTGCAAATATAAAATTTCGTATATGGTGCCGGCGCCGGGTTGCGGGGAGCGGCACTCACGCCGGCAATGTGAATTGGACCGGTGCTGGCTGTGCGAGGGAGGAAACGGCGGGAACATACCGACGGCCGAGTGCGTTATCGAGTTGTATGTTTTGCATGAATTTTCCATAATTCGGGTTCGCGTCACGTTCAAACTGGCACGTGCACTTTAGCGGACCTACAGCGGAGTGACACGAAAAGAGAGGCTGCCTGGCAATGGTTCGGTATGGATAGATAAAGACGGATGGAAAGCGCAAAAGCGTGGTTGGCAAAGGGGCTTGAAAGCCATAGATGCAGCGGTGGAAGTTAGAAGCAGGAAAGGTAAGTTTGGCAGCAAAGTGACCGAAACTGGCGGTTAGCTATCCGAGGAGCCTACTAGATTTTCGGTGGAGTTAAAACATGGCACGGATGGAGCTCATTAGCAAATGAGCGATGAATGCAGACGCGAAAAAACCATACGGTATACTCGAAAGGCAATTGACGGGGCACGAATTTAGCGGAAATCAGGAAAGTTTATCTCTCAAGGTGGTTGAAGGGCTTTGATACCGAGGGAAACTTTTCTCGGGCTAGCGACGATATCCATTCATACATGATTTTTTGCTGTCCGAAAAGTTTTCGACGAACTGGCGGATTATCGAGTTTTCGACTGACAGTCGTTGGTGAATTTTGTACTTACTTACTGTGCAATTGCGTAGAGTCGATGGCGAAAAATCCGAGGTCATTATGTGTCAAGTGGATACTGTACCGAATAATGAGTAGGGTAGTGGGGTAATAATTAGTAGTAGTAGCAAAAACTGGTAGAT
Source organism: Listrodromus nycthemerus (assembly GCA_963978505.1). NCBI lineage: Eukaryota > Metazoa > Arthropoda > Insecta > Hymenoptera > Ichneumonidae > Listrodromus > Listrodromus nycthemerus. The sequence continues at coordinate 5,041,866 of OZ021684.1, read as the reverse complement.
TGAATTTCTTGTGCAGTTCTGATGAAAAACTCACTTCCAAGTGTAAAAAAATGTAACGCTTTATTTGTAATAATGTACTGTATGATCTTACTATAAAACTACTTTGCCATTCGGAAGAGCGGTCTTTCGATGGAGCTTGTGAAGTTGACCGTAAAGCCGGGTTGAAAATTACGACTTTCGAAAGCGAATTATAGTGACGTTTGTAGCATGAGAGGAGGCGAATACTCTCTATACGTGTTCTGTAGGTGTTCTCGGAAAGGTGTTTTTTTTTCAAAAGCTGATGGTGAAAATGATTTTTTACGAAATTACAGATTGCTGCAAAAAGTGTACAAAGACAGCTTATATATTTTATTTACTTTGTTGTTCCATAAACAAAGAAAGAATCTTTAAAATTGTGTTGTTTTTGGCTTGTGTGCCAAATGAGCTTTTTTCCGAAAATAATACTGAAATGCGAATTAATTGAAACTCTGGCGAAGAAAAACAGAAATATTCGAGATTCGGCACTGTCTGGGCTCGAGTGAGCATAGAGCATATTTTTGGATTAATTTTTCGACATTCTTTGGCATCGGTCGATAGACGCTCACACATTCTATTCGTGTACAAACACAATATCCGGGATCGTTTAATGTTTGACTTTTTTTTCTGTTCACGATACCGAAAATGTTAACGTCCGAATAAACATTGACAATACGGATTGCCACTTATTCCGAACCATCCATTAACATCTTTATCCGAAAATAATACGGAATGCGGAATGATTCCAACTCTGGCCAAAAAAAAGATAAATGAAATCGAAAATCGAAATCGCTCGGACGCGCGATAAACTTCGGGAGTATTTTTAGACGGTAATTTTCGACAGTTTTGACTGACGGCCGAGAAACTGCCAAATCACTACACTGCCGATCATTACACGAATCCCCATTATTCGTACATAGCTTGAATAGAGGTACAAAAACGTCCTTGCATATTGGTCAGTTAAATAAGAGTTGTATTGCGAAAATTATAAAGTGTCGCTATTTGAGTTTTGAAAATAATGGTAATAATGTATTCTTTAACACACGTGTGACAATACGTGATAGGGTTACTCGTAAAGTTTAATACATTCAGGCGGGATAAATTTCTGTTGGCGTCGTTTGAAGGGAATACAAATTTGCGATACTCGAACATAAGCTGATTTCAGCATATAATAATTTAACATAATACCCTATGTATATCCGAATCAAGTTTTTTCGCTATTTCACGATCGATAGTGATTTTATTTAAAATCTCGAAGTGCAAATAAGATTAAACAGAAACGAAAGCAGTTGTCAGACTGCAAACGGATCGAAAAGCGGACACCTCTCATAGGGAACGAAACGGACTGTAAAAAAGGCAAAGCGAAATGAACTTTTTAAATTGGCATTGGGTGTTTTTTCGGTTGCGGAAACCGTAAGCGGACCGGACAATTTACTCAAAAAAATTCGCTTTAGTCCGTTTCCGGTTCATGCAATCGAAAACGGACCAATTGAAAAACGTACGGTCCGTTCTGCGGTTTTTTTGGACTGTTTCGTTTCCCAACCGACCTGAATATAAAATCAGCTAACAGCACTCCGCCAGCAAAAATAATAAGATTGCTACTGCTGGACCAAGTAACGTGCAGTAATAAACTGCAGATTATAGCTGGATTTCATAAATAATAAATCAAAACATATTTAATTGTCTGAATAATTCCATGAGCACTGTATTTATTGGGCTTTTCTTTGCGGAAAAGTTTAATTATTTGTACAATCATCATCCTATATGTCTTGTTTGTAACATAACGAAGATGTGAATTGTATCTAATAGTTAAGATCGTCCTTATCCTATTAAAATTCCGAAAAAAATTTTGTCCCATGAATTCTCCAAGATAAAAAAAAATTCCCCATCTAATTGGTCTGTTAAAAAGATTCCGATCCAGAAAATCAGCCTTCCTTGCCGAACGAACCGTCCGCTCCGAGGGCGTATAATTTATCTACAATCGCGCTGTTTTACCGACTGACGGGAAGCCCTCGTTCCGAGAATGAGCATGAAAATTTTCTCGAGATATCGGCGCCTCGGGAGGGCGTATTTTCGTTTGAATTTAATAAGATCAACGAGGCGGATAACTCCGGCCGCTTATTATTACAAGTCTTTCGTATTAGCGTATACACGGGATTCATTATCTTCTCTGAGGCGGAGAATGAGTTACGGTGGGAAAGTTTACAGCTGTTCGTAAAAAGACGGTGGCCTCCGCAGCGTTGTTTGTCTTGATGCACCGTCGAGTATTATTTAATGGAAGCTGCTTCAGGCCCAACTCGCTTGAACGGACGGGAACGAACGTCCGACTACGAACCACCGGCTAGAGACTAGTTGCAATAGACGCGAGCCCGGAGCGTTCTTCCCGCGAGACTCGTTCGCCTATCCGATTTTCATAACGGACCAAATTCACGAGAACCCGGGTTATAATGTCTATGCGTTCGGGGCGCGGTGGAAGAAATCCCATGGCGACTGATAAAAAGAGACTGATAAAAAGAGTTCCCTTTCTCACCCCCAATGCCCGTCCATCGAGCGACTGGGAAAAGATTAAAAGACGAAAGAAGAAATTACCGGATGAAAAAACTCCACGGGGTCTCCCGTACAGTTGATTCCAGGGAAGGAGGATGAGGAAGAAATATCTTCAACTAGCTTAATGAAAAAAAGGTCCGTTCGGGTTACACGTGGATGGACGTGACGTCGATATTGGAGGAGCTATTCCTAAAAAAAAAAACGGAAAGTTGGCTCCCGACTGCGGGTTGAAATATCGTTCCATGTTATTTCGTTTGACTCTTGGCGTAATGTGAGGACTGTCGAGGATGGAAAAATCTCCTCGAAAAAAAAAAATTAAGTAAAAAAAAATTAAGACCCGTTAGTTATATAAGTCCCGTTTGAGTGTACGAGAAGGAACTTATCGAAGCGCGCATAGCTGTTGGTCGACGGACGTGGCTGAATGAAACTGAGCTTCGTCGCTCACCGGAAATTGCAGACGGAGAGAGGATAGATTAAAAGAATGAGAGACAGGGAAGAAAAGAAAGAACGGTCGCGGTTGATAGAAAAAATGGAGAAGCGAGAAAATGAGGGAAAAACGAGGAAACGAAGTAAAGAAGGAGAGTCGGCGGGGAAGCTAATGAGACAGTCGAGGGTAAACCGCGGTTTGCCGGGATAATGTTTACCCTGGTACGTATTAGGGACTCCGCGCTGCTGATTTATCTTATGAAAGCTCGTCGGAGGCCGCGGGTCCTAGCCGAGCGCACAGGTAGTATTGACCCAACGAACAGGTATATAGAGTCGAAAACGCTTTGCTGTTTGATCGTCCAACGAATTCGGTTTGGATAGGACTAACATACGTTCGATAGAGTCGACCAAATTCAGCTGAGAAAAGACGAATGGAAAATGAAAATGTTTTGAAAAATAGGAAAAAATGATATGTCAATCAACACTGGTAAATGTGCGAGAACCGAGAAAGTTTAAGCGTGAATAGAAGACTCGAAAGGACGGGGTGAGGGTGCGCGTAGTACAACTTAAACGGGGATTCGAGATGCTAATAGGTATGTTTGTGAGGACCGCAATATTGGTAGCAGTCGAAAGCATTATTAAACATTCACTTTGCAAAGGATACACGAGGGATGGGGAAGGGACAGTGAAGGGGGAGGAAGTGGAGAAAACCGTTGCGAGAGGGAAGCGGAGGTTTCGGAGTGAGCTTGTAAAGGAGCCAATATGGATGCATGAGACATAAATTCTCTGAAAGGAGTCACTGGGATGCATGAGAATGAGAGAATTACTGTATATAGAAGGAACATGGGGTATAAAATAGGTTGACAAAGAGGAAGACCCTTAGAGCTCGAAATTACGGGAGCTTTTTCGAGGGACACAAAAAAAGAGAAAAAAATTCGTCGTCTGTTATGCAAACACCTCCTTGTGAACGCCGGCTCGTGACCTACTTGCGACACAAGCGGAAATTGTATGCGACGTTGACAGCTTTAATAATGTCGCGTGTAACGAATGAAAATTTTGACATTTTTCTGAGTAATCGATTTAACGTTGGGATTTGAATTTCTGATTCCTTTTTTTATAGTTATGAAATTTGAGCATGGACGAAGGGGTAAAAAAAGTTTCCACAAAAATTGTGTACATAAGGTCTGAGGAGATAATCGAAATTTTGAATTTGTGTCTTAGAAAAAATGTTGCGTTTTGCAGGAGTATTGTACAAAGATATTAATGACTTGGTGCAGGTATATGCAACTGTGAATGTCGATCGGGACAATGAATAATAACCAAATTTGTATGGCATACCCGGTAGGTCAATTTTTTGTTTCGGGATTAAAAAAAAATAGGTTCCATTCTATTTTACTCTAAATGTAATAGACCGTGTTGAAATTTGAATACTTTCCCTTCTGTGTCGAATATCTTTCGAGAAAGGTTATAAGAGTTCAAAATAATCGTCATGGGTCAATGTGCCAAATTATGTGTAATCGAAGAATTTATTGCTGCAGACATGTATGTACATACCAGTTTAAAGAGATATTTTAAACTTGAAAAAATTTAAATAGTTGGGGTATTGAAAGTAACAAAAGGTAGAAAAGGTGTTAACGAATCGGAAAAAAGCTCACGTTACGTCGAAGAATTCATTATAATTGTACGCCGTACGCAGCATTGAACATGAAAAAAATGATCGCCTTTATTATAATCGAAGAGATCATTATTAAGCATACTTGGGTAGAGAACAGACGAAGACTTCCAGTTGCCAGGGGAACTTATCGTCTTCTCGAATCCACTTTATCGTCTTCTCGAGTTAGATGCCTTGTGACATAGCGATGTAGGTCGTATGTATACGTGTGTCTCTCGTTGGTGTGATTCTCTCGTGTGATAAGAGTGTACCGTCCACGAGCCCTAGTGTCGAGAACTTCTGACGCAAATATTTCGGTATAATAGTGAAATTTATCCCGAGAATAAACGAGGCATCGCCTTAAGGAAAATCTAATCAGGAAATATCGGCAAGGACCCGATTTCCTGATATGGAATATACATTCAACCCTTTTGAGTTTATCAACTAGGTACAAGTTGTTCGAGAATTAAGACGTCACCAACAGCCTCACACTCGACATTTCTGACTATTTTGCACCGTAATTCACTCATTCATTTGTATATGTAAGTATGACGAAGGAACGATAGGATTATTACTCAATAGAACTGCGAATCGTAATGTTCCAAATGTTATCTTGACAATATTTGTTAATAGTCAACCGCCGGAACTAACTGACCGTACTCAAAGTTCGTTTGTTTCAATCTAATTTAATTACCGGCGCAATCGGAATCGTTTGGCGATTCAAAGCGAACATACTAATTGGCACGACACCGTATACGGTGTACAGTTTACCATCAACGAAGTTAATCATGTATTTATATCCTGTGGGTAATTATACAATTTGCTTGAGGATCGAGGTTTCGTTGCGTCCTTGTACCAACTTTTTATGCAACCTACTGCTATAGATCACTTGCTCCCCGCTGTCAGCTCCGCGCTCATCGCTTGCCACTAGCTATTTTACGGACACTGATATAGGATCGTAATCAGACTCATTGGCTTATGATCGACACGTCAGGATTCGATATTACGATCATTCAATCCTCGTCGATTAAAAAGTATGCATTTTCCTGCTTGTCCGGAAGCCCCAGTGTAGGAACGTTATAGGAATAATTTTCTTTATACTAACGTTGGATACAATAACTGGTCAATTTTATTATCTTCGTGATCGTAATATGGTTGTCATCGAAAATATGGAATGCCCCATGACATTCGGTACTTGTTTTGAGCTGTCGTACATGTTTTGAGCACCCACACGCTGATATGGGAGCATAATGCTAATGTTCGGCGCATTGCTTATGCTCGCGATGATAATATGACCATTCTACGCTGGGAAAGTAGAATTGTCACAAACATTGCGAGATAAAAACAATCGTACAAAATTACAAGGCCTCGAGAGCAAATTTTCACGTATATCCGCAAATTAAGGATCGATCGGTGACATTTATGTGTCATGTGACACTCGAAAACCTAAAAGAAAAATTTGGTAATCAGAAAATTCAAATTGATTTTTTATCAATCATTTTTATCTATACGTATGACGATTATACGATAAGATTATGATTAGCACTCACTGAAGTTACTGATTGCAGATTCACAAATTTCACGTCGACATTATTTGTTTCATAATCAACAGTTAAACTTGTAGTTAGCGATAAGTGCAATGATTCTTTTGTAAAGAGTAGTCAAATAAGTGCAGCCAGCTTACCGGTTATCTTCGCTAAGCCCCAGATACATAGTCATGCGGACTAATTAAAACTTAAATAGATTATTTCAAAGAGCGATAACATCAGTTTAGTGCCAACGTTGTTGGTAATCGGTCCGATGTATTACTCTCGGACAGCCGGGAACAATTTAATCCTATATCTTATTGCATTTGTTGGTGAGTTCATTCTTACCGTGTGGCGGATAATGATAATATTAATTTAAATTGTTTACGTCCTTTTTACGTGAAATTCACGAGATGATCTTAACGTGGCCGACGTTGAAAAAACATGTATTTGAGAATTTATTCATAAAAAACTAAAAATGTGACATTAATAATTGGATTGTTGTGTGTACTTATATACGCATTGAACATTATGTGAACGATATTTGTACAATCGTTGTCAAAGAATATTTATATTTCCTTGAGTTCTGTAACGTGACGTCCGATCGAACGGGAAATGAAAGGTCGCAAAAATTGTCGCAAAAATTGTCGCAAAAATTGTCGATTAATAAAAAGTTATTGACCATACAAGAAGCAATAATTTTTTGCAATAACTACTGCTGCAGTGTCACGCGTGTCCAAAGTCACAATGTGTTAAAGGCGATCGGATATTGCTTCGATTATGTATAACAAAAAAATTGCACTTTGCGATACCGGTGCCAATGATATCTTTTGGCGATGGTTGTGTAACTGGTAACGAGAGCCCTGAAGAGAGTACTGTTTGTGCATGGTCGAAAAGTATTTATTTTTTAAAAACAAGTTATTGTTCACAAACGCCACTTTTTATTTTGTTTATTTTCCAGTTGCACAATCGAGGTCTACAGAGTCGAATATTGCTGCATGAGTTAGAATGATATAATTTATACATTTATTAAGAATTATTTATCAACATGAGGTTTCGAATCGTTAGGTTTTAGTGTGGAAAATTGGAAATCGAACAAGCGGGAGAGGGGGGGGGGGAGGTGTTATCAGTACAAGCTAGCATGTATGTCCCATGAATAATAAATCCAGAATCAAATCAGATCGTTCCATGTTTTAGCGGATATTAACTTCGTTATCGCCGGTGTTGTTATGGGATGGCCGCAATCGGTGCTTCCTCAATTGCTGTCGGCGAACTCGTCCATACCATTGACATATGACGAAGGTGCTTGGGTCGCTAGTATTTCCTATGCCGGACTGTTCACCGGCGGTATAATCTCTTTATTCGTAGCCAGTAGATTCGGAGTCAGGCGAACGCTCCTCATCGGTGTCATACCCTGTCTCGTTGAATGGATCATTATCGCTGCTGCTTCTAGCTATTGGGTACGTGTGGAAAATTAAAACAAAAAATGCGAAATTCAACATTTATTTAGGAAGGTTTTTGTACATCCCAGTTTTGTGTATTTGCCCTGCTTAAAACAAATAGTTTGCACCGACTTCTCACTTTTTTGTTTGGTTTTCATTTTTTTTAACGTGCGTTTGATCACAAAATTCAATGCCAATTGAAATTGGTTTTATTTTTGTTAGTAAATTTCGAGAACATTAACAAAATCTTCTGTGAGAATGGAACGTTCACCTCTGATTTCTTCCTTTCCGGTCCATAAATTTTTTATTTTGCGATATACTCTCCACGACAGACCCTAACACTTGGCAACATGCAACATACGAGAACGTTATGAGCATGTCGTAATTGGAAATAATAGTAGCATAAAAATGTTACACAACCAGAAGTTTATTCACTTTTATGCATGAACCACCTTCGTAGGGTTCTTAAATCTTGTGTCAAGCGGTCGTGTCACGTAAAAACTATGCCATATTTATCGATTGTTTTGGACAACAAGCAGGATTAAAAATTGACTACGGCTTTCCCCTGGGCTGTAGTTACCGATATCCAGTAATTCATCCATCCGCGAAAGCTTTGTATTATGCATCATCGACAAACAAATTGGACCGCGAGGAGTTTACCGTTTTGAAGATCAAATTCATTTTCGCAATTTTTGCTTCCACATAGAGGAAGCTTTGTTATGGTGGAAACATTTTCTCTCCAGATCTTTAAGGAAACATGTAGAGAATGTTCAAAAACATCAACAAATCAAATTCGGAAAAAATGTTCAGCTGCGTGAGCGTTTCCGTGCGTTAATCGGACACTACAAATTTCAAAACGCTGGAACTCAGAACGACTTGACCGATCAAGCTGAAATTTGGCACACACGAATAAGCGATTAATAGTCAACGTTTGGTCGACTATCGTTAAAAAATGTTCACTTTTTTTTGTAAGCCATTTCTAATTTTTGTCGAAAATGTGTGTACGCAGTGTTGCGCTCGCAATTGTTCTGCTATATAGCTAAGAACGCGTATACAGATGGAATATGATCACCCGAAGAACCCATTAAAATTTCAAGAAATTCTAATGCAACCATTTAAATTTTATATCATTTTGAATTTTTCGAATTTAATGAAAAATGAGTATTTTGTTATGAGCGCGTTTTTTGTCATAACGTATTTATTTACAGTTAAAAGTGAGAAATAAGTTATTTTGCATGTTTTTAAACAGCGATTCCCGTGCTGTGTGATGGAATGGGGAAAATGTTCAGGTGCCTAAGGTATTTTACGGCAAGAAATATACAAGATGATGAATATGACGGAGTTAAAATAATTAGATAAAATGCGGTCATCTGAGCTTCGAGTAAATATTAACAGACCGAAACAAGTTTTAGAACAATAAACTCGTTAGCGTAAGTGCGGTGTGTTTTTTTTTAATGTAATTTATAAATACAAATTCAGATTCAAAACTTTTTTTTCATATTTCAGGAGCTTTTGGTAGGACGTTTTATCTTAGGATGCATGGTAGGTATGTGCTGCGATCAGTCAGAGTCATACATAGCCGAACTGGCACCGTCGAAGACACGCGGGCGTTTATGTGCCAGTTGTAGCGTGAGTGTTCATCTAGGATTGGTGTTGAGTTTTGCCATTGGTCCTTATCTCTCTATCACATCAACGGCCGGTATCTACATTGGCATCTCCATCGTCTATATAATAATTTTCTTTACCCTGGCGCCCGAAACACCATTCTGGTACGCGAAACGAGGTGATCTCGAAAAATCGAGGAATTGCCTTCAACGATTGCGTCGGACTAATGACATCAATCGGGAATACGAGGAGATACTTCATTTCGTTGCCAGTGACACGATATCGTTTAAGTCCGACATCTCCGTGTGGGAAAAGCTTAAACGAATCCTTTCGAGGGTCGAGAATCGGAAGGCCATAATCATCGTTATCCTGCTGACTACCGGTTAGTCATCAACAATTGAGGTTCTTTTCTTTTCTAATATACGGTGAACAAAATTTGTTTGTACAACAAGACTTTTGTTGCTGTAACGAATTTAGTTTGTTGATATCAAGATGACGATTCCAGCTTGTAAGCATTTAAAAAATGTTCGCTTCGGGCGATTTGCTGCCTCAACAAACAGTCTTGGTTATTGTAACAAAAAAATTTATTACGTGACTGGGTTTGGCTCGTGTACGCGCGAAAAATTATAATGAACTCGAGACTCTTGACGCACAATATGTGAACAAATAGACGCGTGGAACAGGGTCTTCGTTTTTGAGAAAAATTAAAATAGAGTGCGTTTACATTTCAAAAGCTTGCAATTGAAAATACATGCATAATCATACAATAAAATTATAGAGACATAAAATAAAAATACAGTGAGGTTCTTCAAATAAATTTATATACGCATTGTACGTACGTGTAATAGTGTATCGACGACTTTGCTATTACCAGTATTACTCAGCCGTCAAATTATACCAGACGTAGTTTGTTCTCGTAGCAAACTAAATCGCTGTAGTAACAAGTAAATTTTGTCTCGCTAGTAAAACCAATCGTTTTCGGATAATCATTTTTTTAAATTGGTAATAGCACTCATATCAATGCGAGAATGAGGTTATTGTCAATAAAACTAATAATCTTAGAGCAGTTAAACAATTTTTCACTGTACACGAGGTGGAATTGGCCATTGAGTGACTGCTACATCTTCGCTTAATTCATTTTTTCTAGAAAGCTGTCTTGTTCTTATTTTTTATTTTTACATTACTTGCATAGGTGGAATAAAAAAAAGTGAAAAATAAGATATTATAATAAAATGCATGTCCGAAATATGTTGACAAAGATTAACTGGAGTATCGACGCTTTGAAAGTGTAAAATAAAGATTCGTAGAATTCATCGAGGCGTTCCACGTTGGGCTGTGCTAGGATACCCCGTGTTCAACTGTTGAGTCGCTAGTTTTTTTTTCTTTTTTCCATAAATATATTATTATCGATTGTAAAAATAAAACAATATATTAACGAGGCAATGGATGAACCCGACTGTGCTTCGAAAGGTTAACCGTAAAATCTCTTTTCCACTGAATGACAGCAAAATTTGAAGATGATATGCAAGAAGTGTAAAATAATAACAATAAAACCTTCTCAGTGCTCGTTATCTCACCTTATCATGAGAATTATCATCCATTACAACGCTTACGTCAATTCTATTCTTTTTCTGACAAATAGGCCAGCAATTCACTGGAATACAAGCCATGAACAATTATGGCGGAATTGTTATTCGAAAAATCCGTGACAATAATACCAGCCAAGTACGTCTCGATGCTACTGGGCTTGTGTGAATTGATTTTCACTATTGTCGGCAGTGCTGTAATAGATGTATTTGGTCGAAAAAAGCTGTACACCGGAGCCGGATTGACTTGCGCAACTTTAATGACACTCATAGGAGTTTACTTTCATCTTCAATACATCGGCCTCAGTATGGACGGGTGGGAACTTCTGCCGATTATTGCTATCTTGCTTTTTGCAATTTCCTATTCATTCGGCATGGCCTCGGTCGCCGCGGTTTTCGCTGGCGAATGTTACTCGTCGGAAATGCGAGTTATGGGAATGGCAATCAAGACTGTATTTTTCTGCACTTCGGGACTCCTGGTCACGAAATTATGGCAGGTGTGACCATTAGCAATTAAAAGTTAGTTAGTAATCTGAAGTAGTATCCAAACAATTGTACGCGAGAACGTCTTCAATAGAAGATGTTTTCTCATCGGACAAATTATAAGACGCTACTTGAATTCGAGATTGTATTAATATCGAATGTTTTCGAAATTTTTTTTTTTTTAATGTACGATCTTCAATTTGAACTTACGCAGGTGATGAGCTTAGAGCCAAACTTCGTTCGATCTTTAATTTAATATCGAGTTTGAAACTTGATTCTATCTTAAATTTGATCTCAAAAGCGATATTAATTTTAAAGTAAAGTCTCAAAATTTGTCCCTTACAATTGTAAATACCCTTCCAGTCTCCAATTGTTGAAAGTACTTGATATATCCACGCCAATCCTCAGGGATACTCAGAGCCTGGTCCGAGGTTAGGGCGCGGGATTATTTTTTCGACGATTTTGAAATGAACACCTTGTTTAGACGCATTTCTCTCAAAAATCTTTCCGAAGACGTTTTCTTAAAAAAAAAAAGTGAACTTGTTTTTAATGCATATATCATTTGATAGGTTATCGCGAGTGCAGCTGGAGATCAATACTCATTTTGGACAGTGGCAATAATCACCTACCTCTACGTAGTGGTTTTACATTTCATTCAGCCGGAGACCAAGGGAAAAACTCTAGCTGAAATACAAGTAGCTCTTTCCGGAAAGTTGTACTGGTCGACGTCAACATCGAAGGAAAATGTTTACGATTTACAACTGTAATAGTTGATTTAATTTATTGTGAAGATAAATATAATTTTGTTTTTTATTGAGCTCATGCTTTTCTTTCGTTAATCCCTATAGAGTAAGCTCTTTTACGGTAAAAAAGAAACCCTGAAGTTATCAAAATATTAACGAATAAAGACCGACGATTCAATAGGCGCATCATCTCCTTATTTGTTTGAAAACTCGAAATTAGTTAAGCATCTTTTTTATTAATGGTGATTTGATTTTATGGATAATGACCTTTGATCACAGTTTCGGTACGATAAAGAAAATACGGTATAAATCGTTACATTTTTTGCATCCTCGTAGGGGAAGCTTTTATGATGGAACACTGTTAATTACAACGAGATTTCAATGATAAAGTATTCAGTGTGTTCTAAAAAAATCCGCTTTGAGAAAACCAACTAAAAATGCTTCCTCATGGACAAAGCTTTGCGATTAGAGGGACATTATGCGACCATTTAATGGAAGCTCCAATTTTCAACTTTGGAGCGTTATGAATATTTCGATTTTTAACATTCATGAGGGAATAATATGAACATTTTTTAATGTTCAAATTTTTTAGCTTTAATTCGTAGCGGTAAAACGGTTTATGATAATAATTCTTCACTGTACCTACCACGTTTCGAGTAAAAACACAAAAATTATAAATATGAGAAACCCGGGAGTGACTACCGCTGCATCCGACGAGAGCGCTCGCAGCACAATTGGCAAAAAAAATATGTATTTTGCGGATACGCAAATGGGGTGCACCGAGGGGAGTGAGTGCATGAAAAACACAACTTCGTGCAAAAGCAAATATTTCACACATCGTATAAGCCCGATTTTGCGTGTGCGTGAGTGCATGTTCGTGGCAAATTTTATTGAAAAGAGCAGGCGTTCTCCCGGCTATCAAAAAACAGCGATATTAAATTACAATCGTCGATTCGATAACGCATTGTTGTTTATGTTTTTGATTATCCACAGATAGAAAGACTTGTTACACTATATATTCTATTCTATGCAGTGGTGTTAGCGCTTCGTTTACTCTGATAGGTAACAAAGTTCGCAATAGCAGAAAGAAAAAAAGCATTCTTACTGAGGCTGCCCTTCATATCAAGAATTGAGCTGGGAATAAAATTAAAGGCGAGAAATGGGCCAAAAATGTAGCCCAAAATTAACAACAAAAATTCTTTCGAGATTTCAAGAAGTATTGCGATGTACCAATTTTTCAAGATATATGTTTAATTTGTCGCGGATATATTATTTTACTTAACAAAGAATTTAACGGAATGGATACCGAGGCAGATATACTATAACGAAGTGAAGTCGAAGAACGAAATTTCATCCTAAGAAATTGTATTTCCGCTCGCTAGAGGAGATCTTGTTCTTTGCATGAAAATTCCATATAAAAGATAGAAACGGAAGATCGGATCGTGCAATTTTCTCTCCCTAACGGGAAAGAGGTTTAATGGTCCCCGGTGTATAAAGATATTGTAAAGGGCGACCGATAGTCGTAGGTGACTGCAGGTTCATGTAAAGTGTGTAGTAAATATTTCAGAAGCGAATCGGATCACGATCCAATACTAAATGCATTTGCGCTCCCACCTCGGCGAACTTGAACAGTATATATAGCGCTGCACTTGTTGTTACTGCAGTATCTCCTATAAAGTCTTCTTTTCACGTTCCTAACGTTCTACGAAACTCTCCTCCGATATTTCTCTACTTCTCGAGCTCAATTCGAAAAATAACTCAGATTTCTTGAATAACTTGTTATAGTGGGCTCAGTTTCGCCACTTGGGAAGAAAAGCCACTGCAAGAGCCTCTTATACATTTATGCAGACAACAAATGTTCTATTCATTGGTATGCATGAATATAAAAAAAAAGTACGTTTTAAATTTTGCGAAAATGTTTGTTATAAAATTGCGAAATAATATACAATTTTTTCTGTATGTTCTTTCTACTTTCAAAAATAAGATTCAATGGATAGGAATAAATAGGATAACTTGCTAAAATCTACTATGTAATGTAGGTGGTCTACAGATACGTAGTTCAAAGAAAGCTCCCCACTGCAATAGACTTTGTAATTGTGATTTTGGGTAATAGCATTTAGTCCTAGTTTTTTAAATATTTGTAAAATAAATCATATCAAACGATATTCCGATTAATATACGTAAAAAATAATTAATTATATAAGGATGAATATATTGATATCGTTAATTGTTAAAAACAATATAAATTACAGTTGTATAATTGCTAATGTCATTCTTTTTGAAGCTTTTTTATTTATGAATCGGTTTAATGTTTTTCAGTTGTTTTTGTTTCTATGGACATTTTTTTAATAAGGACTATTTCTTCGAACAATTTATTTCTTATAATCGGTTTTTTTTTTAATTCAGATTTTTTTTTTCAATTAAGTGGTTTCTGAAGTCTACCATATACATTAAATTTTTAACAAATATATTTTCGTATATATGCGGAAGTGCGATCGCAAAGGCAGGTTTGAAGGCTGAAAAATTTAACAAGTCGCAAGCATAAAAAAAAGAAAGAAGAAATGGTGAACTATAAATTTGTTCTGGAATGTCGGTGAGAACGACCGAAAGAATCGAACGTTGTAAAGCTAGTGTTATATCTGCGACACGCACTATCGAACGATTGGTAAGAGTGTATGTAATCGAAATCTGAAATGCATATATCAAAGCCGCTTACCCTAGGGGTATCGGGCGATAAGTCGCCCCGGTATAGTTTCGTTAAGATGGTATCTTATCTGTGAACGGTAGCGAAATTACGTTTGCCTCTGCGGCCTTCTTGTGCTTTTTTTGCTCGCTTTCAGACAGCAGCGAAGCAGCAGACAGGGAAACAAAAGGAGGGTTGCGCGCCGAGAAAGGGAGAAAAAAGGAGCCTTCGTTATCCCCCTCGTCGCGTATAGTGATGGATCGGTGACAAATGTCCACTACCAATCCACGCTCCTTCTCGATGCCAGGCCACTGTTCTTTCGTGTCACGTGTCCTGCCTGCTGTTACCGGATGATAGTCTTCGAGGCGTGACAAACGATTCGCTGAGAGAACGAAAGAAAGAGCGTCGTGAGGGATCTGACGAGTGTCCGATTCTTGACTCCTCCTGGTCTCTCTTGACGCGATTCTCCGAACATGCGGACTATCCGGTACAGTAAAGGGAGCACCCAATCTGCTGAAAAAGTGAGGGTAGAATGGTACAATCTCTTCTACCGTGTTTCCTCGCTTTGTACACACGTTGGAGTGAATGCTGGAGTGTTTCCATCCGAATTTCTTTCTCATGTGTGCGCGCTCCGGAAAAATGATAAATGATTATTACCGTCGGGGTTATCATTTAGGGAGGCGCATGGATTGAAGAATCTTAGAATCACTTGCTACGGTAAACAAAATATTGTTAATATAGTTTGCCGGACTGGAATTTTTTAAATATAAAAACTGATACATTAGTGTTAATGGAAAATTGTGGTAAAAAATGATTATACTTTTTCATTGAAATTAAAATAAATTATAAAAATAAACGTATTTTTATGGTAAATTTGAATAACAGTAGATTAAATCACATAGTACCGTAAATCATTAAAAATGAAGTGGATTAATGAATATTATATGTTCATCATAATTGCACGAAAAATTTAATATCCCGGTTTAGCCTGAAAACTTCTAGTCGAATACTTAAATTTAATACGATTTGTTTTGCACTCCATGGGCGCAGTGACGAAGAACAGAAACTGCCTTCACTTCGCGCCTGTTAATTTACGTTTTTTTCTCCACTGAATAATGACACGCTTGTTTCCGCAGTCGGCTCGTTGCATGATTGAAAGTGTTTTTGCTTCATAGCTCCATATTACGCCGGTCCTCGAGGAATCGGGCTACAGTGTTCAGAAAGAGCTAAGAGAATGAAAAAAAAAATGTTCAATCCTGATGCTCGATGCCCTGAACAATTAAAAAATTAATTTTCGAATGAAAAAAAAAAAATTCAACGTTTTAGTCCATCGAACGCGTATAAAAAATGTCGGTTCTAAATTACGTACACATACAGCAATGACTCAATGGAGTTCTTTCTTCGATACCCTTTTCGTGAGTTAGGAAAAAACGCAGTTCGCGAAAAAAAACACCCACGTCAGCGTAGGCAATTTTTGCGAATTTGACAAACTGTTCCTCTCGACAGGAGTGCGTGAATCACCGGTAGAAATGTTCTCGAATCGACGTTCCCCCGAGAAAGAGCAAGTAAAAAAAAACGTAAGAAAAGATTCGCTCTGACATTGCTCCCGTGTCGTGGAGGAAAAATAAAAAAAAAAGAAAGTAATTTATTTGAGGCCCTATATGTGCTGAACACATTTTTCAAGAATCCGGCTTTTTCTCGGTGAGGAGAACACGAGCGTGTAATATATTTGCATAATGCATGTATATGTGAGCAACTTCGTGCTGGGGGCAAAGCGATCCGGGGCCCCACTATAGCGGATAACCCAGCCGTCCGGATACGTGCTAGCGTGCGTCTCGCCATGCGTGTCGTAAAATCCATAATGGTGCCCATATTACGTTCCTTCGTCTCCTCGAAATCCTATATTTCATAGGCTGATCTAATTCAAACACAGAAAGGCGAGAGCATGGAAGACGCGCGCGCACAATCGAGCGTTACCGTCCACGCGTAAACTTGTGCCACGTATTCTATACCATTTTTTTTCCTCACGTTTTTTTCCACCTTCCACTCGTGGCGAAATAAACATACATATGAGGAATATATATTTTCACTCCTAGCTATCGCCCGATGAACACCGGCAGTCGGATCGTGGGGCGCGCAAATCGACCGACAATTTCGAACAACTTCCGGTTTAGGTAAAAACCAATTTTCCTCAACCTGCAATTTTCCTTCACTTTTCCATACTCTCTTCGTGCGAACGTGGAGGTTCAAGTGCTGCGCAACCTTCCCGAACAGAAAGCGAAACAAAAACCCCGTCATATTTGTCACACGAAACCCTTTTTCTTTATGTTTTTGCACCTTATCTATAACCCCATCCATATGACTACCAAGTGCACAGAAAATGCAGAGAAAAATGTAAAACAAATACGAATTTTTGTTTTCACTGATCAATTGATCATTTTTTTTTTCAATCTGTACACCAGGCTCTGAAATGACTTCTCAAATCAGGAGACCCACAATTTATACACTTATAAATAGACTTTTATTTCTCGTATGCGACGTAATATCCGCAGCATCGCGAGACTTATTAATAATTCAATACCAATGTACTTCGATTTATAGCGCACCGTAATAAAGAAGTGGAATAAACTACGTTTCTGGTTGCCGGAGGGTAAGCGCGATAGCTGAAGGACATCGGTGAGCCCTCGAGTTGTTCTATATGGTCGGCGGGATTTCTGATGATAAGATTTTCGACGGAAAGAGAGAGAGAGAGAGGGAGAGAGAGAGAGAGAGAAAGACGGATTCGTAAGACAAGGATAGCCGAAGTAATTTTTTTGATGTCATCAGAAACTCGTCAGTCTTCATGGTCTTATTGAGCAATCTCTGTCTGCAACATCCATTACCTTTTCCTTAGGTGCGGTGGCTCCGGTATACGAGAGGGCAGACACTTATATAACGACATGTTTCTTCCTGTACCTATATATGGGTATATATATAGCGTTAGGCCTTATACACGAGGGATTCGCATCATTGTCCGGGAGCCCGTTCCGACACCTATGATTTCCCCTTCGGCTCACACGGCGAGACCATCCTCTTTCGACCTAAATCCCACAGGATGGTTTTTGCAACCCTCTCCAGCGACCGCAAGCTTTGTTCGGCATTGATCTGAGGAGATCTCTGATGTGTCTTCCCTCGCGACTCCGCTTTACGAAATACACACAGGCAATGCTCTAGCTGCGGTCGGAGAGGAGCGGCAGTAGGTGACCCTTTCGATCGTGGGTGGCTATCCACTATCCTCGGCCTACGCTCGATGGAGCTCGAGTCGAAGCGCCCTTCAGAGATTGCTTCTCCGCCTGACGTTTCCTTCCTCTTTCTCTCCGTCTCTTTGATACCTTTCAGGAGACGCAAAACTCGAGGTGAATGCAAAATTACGTAACCGAGCCAAAAAGAAGGTGAGAATACCTGTGTTGATGATAGATGGATGATGGGTTGAAAAGTACGAGGACGAAACGATCAGGGATGTTTTCAGGATTGATGATTGAACTCTTTTTTTTTTAATCCCGACTGCCCGCTAATGCAAAAAACGTCAGTTGCGCGAGTCACTGCTGTCTGGCTCAGCGACTTTCCGCTAGAAAACGTTGGAAGGGCAGAAGATGATTTAACAGATTTTCCTACGCACAATCGGAAATGATGGGGACCATGGAAATATCTGCGTCTGCAAAAATTCACTTTGGCAACATATAGCGCCCAAATTATCGGTCTAAGACAAAGAAGTGTGAGGATGTTTTTTGTTTATTTTTTGGTTCTTTACCAATGCATTTTCTCAGATTTTTTTCTTCAATTTTTGGGCTAGTTTCTAGGAATTTAATATTATGGCGCGCTACCACGGGTTAAATAATGAACGACGAGAAAAAATCTTTAGAACTTTTATTTTCTACTTTCAATTTTACATCAACGCATTCGACCAAAAAATATTAAAAACTTTTTCGGGTTGGTTGGCATGAATTCAATAAATATTAAATTCATCAAAACTAGCCCAAATAAATTTCAATATTTTTGGGCTAGTTTTCATGAATGTAATAAATATCAAATTCATGACAACCAGCCCAAAATTTGAAAAAATATTTTTTGATAAAAAGCATTGGTGTCGAATTTAAAGTAGAAAATAGAAGTTCTAAAGATTTTTCTCTTGGTTTATTATTGAGCCCGTGGTAGCTTGCGAAAATATTAAATTCGTAAAATCTAGATCAAAAACCGAAAAAAAAATCCGAGAAAATGTGTTGGTGACGAATAAAAAACAAACGAACCGATTAAACCGATAATTTAGGTGCTATAAGTTGCCAAAGTGAATTTTTGAAGATGCAGATATTTTCGTGGTCATGAAATGATGCAGCATGCCCTATGAGAAAAGCGGAATTCTTATACATATTCATGATCGTAGGATTTTTTCGGTTTTCTTCTTTACGCTATCGGTGTTTGGTATATGATCAGTATGTAAAAAATTATGCGATACCGTGTTTATTATAATATTTGATGAAGTAATTACTTGATACAGTAAAAATAAAAATTATAAACTGCGTTCTCAATGTAACTTTTATTTTCTCACGGACATTTATTCCGATTTAGAAAATTGTTGAACTGGGGTATCTCCTAGTGAAATACGTTATCGAGTTTATGTTACATTTTGATGTCCATTTTTTTAGATATGGTGGCGATTTACATCGAAAATCTGGCAGGTTAGTTTATGAAGTCTGGGGTACGGTATAATCTCTGCCTAAGACTCTTCATTATATCTGAAATTTCCTCATTCCGGTCGGTCGTCTTATAAGGGTGATTCCTATCCGCCAATGACTGTGCAACGAACTCGAGGTATATATTGAAGGGTCTCCACAGTACGTCGATCTACACCAAATCGTCGCCACTCGGCGTTGTGTACAAGCGTGGTTATCATCATATTCGTATTCATATGAGTGTATCGATGTACGTCGTACCTGCTGAAATAATTTGTTTCCCGCGGCCGACCTGTAGCCTCCTTTGCGAGATATAGTTTATTTCTCCGGGTCACCGGGTGATGGAGTGGATTGTCGCAAAAATCGAGGTCGAATTATTTGTCCTGAAACAGTTCGACCTCGATTTTCGTCACACCCAGCACTCTCCTGGATGCGAGACTGTCGAATGAGCTATGCCGAGGGTGAAATAGAGAAGTCCGGGCTCCCCGGTTGACGGCGTTCGAGGGCTGTTAGGCGAGAGAAGAAGCGAGAACTATCCTCGCGAGGGTGCTCAATAACAATCACGTATATGTATACATAGTGCTATACTATGTATATACTCTAATGGAGTCGACGGAAGGCATACATATATATACGTGTGCATATATACAGTACATATATTACACACACCAATGTACTTTTTTGGAGTATTCTTGTCCCTTGAGATCGGGAGAGCGTGGAGAGCTTGGATTTTGATTATCCTTCATTTGTAAATACGAAGATAAACGTCAGGGATTCCCCGGAATGGGTTGAATAATTTATTTTATTTTGTCCCTTCAAAAAAAAATGGGAGGAAAGTAGAAGTTGTTCAATATATATATATATATATGTACATATCTGTATATATACAAACGTCAAGTTTTGTTTTTCCATGGTCGAACATTTTTTCCATCCCTCGCATAGTACCTCGCCGACTGGTGCTGAACGTTGCCCGTCATAACAATGATAAAGTACAATACCATTGCGATGCGATAAAAAAGGATCACGCATGCTCTCGTTATATCCGCAGTGTCTCACTCGTGGTCAAGACACGCATGTGTTACTTTCTTTTTACCTTTTTTTTCAAACTTCCATTTGATAACAACGTTGACTCCACTATCGCAATCCGCACGCACTTAATCATCCTGAATAATTTCCGCGCCACGCGGTACGCCAGGCTCGCGCTTTATCAGATCGAGGGGCAACGAGATAACGAGAGGGGCGTGGAGCCGTGCAGACTCCATAATACAAACTGCATAGAGCCGTAACTTAACATCTCTCGACAATCTTCGTTGTCGCAGTTTGTCTCTTCTTTCCCCACTCTCAATCTCCATTGTGAATTAATCGTTGCAATAAAGGTGCCACGTTAAACAGTACCAGGAGAGCGGGCAAGAACGATGCAATTGAAGACAAGTAAACGCGAAACGAGAAAAACTAAGAAACCAGAAGAGACGGGCTTTCCTCGGCTATGTGCAACTTAAAAAAAAAGGCAACGAGACATAAAACAGTGAACTACGTAGGGGCAAAGAATAGCGGAAAGAAAAGAGTTTTCAGGCCGAAGAAGTTCGTCCGAAGAATAAGAGCAGTCCGATATAAGAAAGAGAATGAGAGAAAGTGGGAACGAAGCCCATGAAGCTAACGGACCAGTGTACGCACCCTCCGGAAGCTGAGATACATATATAATCAAAATGAAGCTACACAGTTTTGTTGCACGGGGTGTGCTCGTCCGCCCTTGGCTGGACGAATTGTCCGAGCCAGAGGCGGGTGGAGAGCCCGACAACTGCGAGTGCGGCCGTTCCCTTCCGTTTCGTTTCGTTCGCTCCGGTAGGAGTGTGTGCCCTGTCGACCGGGATGCTGTTCCTCCGCCTCATCGCATTGCCAAGCAACGCGCGGGCAGCGCAACCCTCCTTACTCCACTTTGTTCCACGACTCATCCATCTCAACGGGTTTCTGTCTAGTCGGCGCCAAGCCTCGCAACTCGTTTGTATACGAGGATTGTATCTTCCTCCTCGCCTCGTCGTCGTCGTCGTCGTCGTCGCCCGTCGTGGTTATCCTCAGGGTCTCTCCACTCCTCCGATGTCTTCGGCCATCTTCCTTATTCCTATTCTTCGTCTTGCTCCTCGTCCTTTATCCCCGCAAACTTCCAGCAGGCATTGCCGACTACCGAGAAGAGGAATATTCTGCATAGCACGTATGTGTTTGTAGTAGAGAGTGAGAACGAGCCACGGTGGCTCGTTCGTTTCTTCCTTCCACCCTTCCCATCCCGCTCCCGACGACGGTGGCCAGCGACGCATTTTAAACAGCCTCTACCCTCCGCCGCCCCGACGCTGTCGGAACTCTCGGTGTCGGAGCCAGAAGAGTCTTTTCCTGAATTATATGTGTTCGCCTAGGTTGCTCGCCGAACTGCTAATCTAGACACTCTCCCATTCCCCGCCTCACTCTATCGCCGCCTCTTTTCTCGCGAAGTAATGCCAGGAATTCCTTTTCCCTCCTACGATACCGAATGTCACTATCCATTCCGAGAACAAAATAAATAGAAATAGTGCAACCGCATCTCTCTGCTGCGCCAGGCAGTGGATCGAAACCAGTGAATCTGAGTCTGCGTCCACTCAGTGAACAATTTTATACGAGAAAATCTCCGCGACGGTCTTCCTCGGGAGACTTTTGACCACTTTACCCCATCGCTAGTTACTACTCTGCATGACACTTTACGAGAACACTTACTATCAAGTCTCGCCGAAGACGTTTTTACATTGGCAAAAGAACTGGAACCACAAGCGACGAAAACTACCGCCTAGGTGGAATCATGAAGAGGAAAACTCAACAGATCCAGTGAAATGTGTATTGTAATATGATATAAAATTTTTCAGTCTCTCCCTACGGACCCTTGCGTTCCATAAAAACCTAAGTCCCTCGGTTGCGAGTTTCCGAGAGGATGGTTCTCGTTTCGGTAATACAATACCATGTATCCAAGCATGGAGATGGGCCAGGGTGGCGATATTCGCAATAGCTGTATACACATCCAATATCCACGGTGCATTAGAATCCCTCGATGCTATTTGCGAATCCTCTCCGGGTATGTCGTTGTCCCTTGCTGTACCCACCCGTTCACCTTTTCGCTCGGGGCTTTCCAAGTGCATATCATATCTCTACACCTGCAACCCGATACGATTGGAATATTGCTTCGGTGTGTGATATGGACTCTGCATAATCCTGGGCGCTGCAACATCCACAAAGGATCAACTGTACACCACTCGGTGCCCAAACCACTCCCTTTAGGGCGTCTCGTACGCATCCCTGCATATCTAATCAAAATTCCTGGGGCTATTTTCTACCCTCAAGAGTAACCGAAGCCTCGCCGTTGTCGGAGGAAATCGGAAATCCTGATACAATTTGGTCCGTCACATAGGGTCGCCGCATCGCAGGGATGGTTACGGAGTACCGGTAACGGCGAAGGCGTGATGTCCGGGCCACAGGACAAACGACCCTCTCTCGTCGTTACGTGCGCGAAAGCGGGCATCAGGGTTCGACTTCGGTTCTCCTTTTATTGGTATAAAGCAAGAAAATAAAGACCTCGCTGCCCTTCCTTGTGCTTCCTCATCGCCTTCCACGTAGAGGTGGAAGAGAGTAAAACATATCTAACGGGTCGTTGAGAGCACCACGAAAATCCTTCGGTTTACGATTTTGCCCGACGTAACTCAAGCACCGATAGACCGGGACAGGCGTTGAGAGTACACCGTCAACTGTATGACCATCCTGGAAAGGTACGGTGTTTGTAATGTACATGTTCTTCCCGAAAACACCTATCCGACAGCATAAGAGCCGTGCCCAAGGGGCGTTAGTGTCCTACCCAAGCCGAAGCTTCCGAAGCTCCTACATCATCGTCCTTACCTAATCCAATTGTGGAAAGCTCTTCGGGGTCGTGTATCGGAGGCTCGTTTCGTGCGAAGTTACCACGCAGGGGTGTTCGGGAACGTTCGCCTCGTGTGCACTTTCCAAGCGCGAGGCTAAATGACGCTGTCGGGGACGAGCTCACGCGAGTAAAGAAGCCCAGTGAACGACGATTTATTCAAATTCAGGCTTATCCCGGCAACATGGATGGACGATAACCCTCCCTTACTTTCCTCACTGCGGGGCTTATCGCTGAAGGAGGCGGTAAACGTGTCGACGCTATCGTCGCATTCTCGTACACCAGGATGTTGGTGGGTGACGCCGTCGGGTGAGTTCTTCGTTCTGGCGCCAAAGTCCTCATACCGCCGATCCGACGCAACAATAGCCGCGCGAAGGAAACTTCTGACTTTTCTACGGAGAACCCTCTCATCGTCAGCTTCTTCTCCGTAGGTCGTCGACGTGGGTTCGACATCCTTTCCGCCCAACGTAACTTGGCAACGGTCGAGAGACGTATCTGGAAAGAGCAGACGCAGGGACACTTCTTTCGATGGTAGATGCGGATGGCAACTACCGTTTGGACCATGCAAGACGGTTGGTCTAAGAGAGACGGTCATATGGAAAAGAGTAGTTCTTAGGCGCTCTTCAAGGTACACCAGCGAGTCTGTTTATGTACTTCGATAAGCGGGCACCCTACGGCTATAACTCGAATGCTCGATCGTCCGTGCAAGCGGCCAACGAGAAAACAGTCTACATCCTCACGAGCCTATGGTACACCAACTTTGTGTTGCACGATGCGAAACGCCCGTTCGGCTTTCAACGACAAGTGCGGAAAGTTCTGCTCGTGCGTGTCAAGGAAAAAGGGTGGGGAACAAAAAATACACGAACAGCGGAAAAAAGAAAAAAGCAATGAGGCTGAGAGCGGGGAGGGTGTCAGAGGCAGAGGGAAAATGAGAGTAGCAGTAGGAGTCGGCTATGTATATGGGGTTGAGGGCATTGGTCTAGGTTGTGGAGAAGAGGCAGGATCACCCCTGTGGAGCAACACGACCCACCTCCCTTCAACCGTACCCGATGCCATTTAATAGCAGCTTGCTCGTGTCCCACGCGATCTTAAATCTCAGACTCCTGGCCCGTCCATCCCTGCCTCCCTGGTGACAAATAAATGGGTTGCCGCGACGTTTCACCCGAAGCGATCAGTACTCACTAAACCGACCCCCGATTCGCTCTCCGCACTTTCGGTAGATCCACGATATCTTTGCTATACGCTCGCCCCCTTTCGTTGTTTCCAATGGATTTGTTCATTTTCGAATCGTTTTCGGGCTCTCCGCACGGATCCTGTCTTTATTGTGCGACAGTCCGAATCACGATGAAAGCATCGATATGTTCTGCTTTCTATGGGATATAAGATAAATCGGCAGGTTTTATAAAGAGCGACGAGAGTTCGATTTACCCTTCGCGAAGGAGTATATAAAAAAATCGACAAATGAGGGATCTATTCAAAAGAGCTTCCACCATGAAGAAGCCAAACGTAGATTGGTTTTTTTTCCATATAGAAGACCAGCTGCAGTTGCCTTTATGGCGATATCTTTTGTTTCTATAACGCGGTTACAAAGTGCTGATTATATCGGCAAGCCAGCAGGATTGTAGCGGAAAATCAATACAGCGCTATTCCAGTAACGAGAAAAAATGATCGGATGTTTTCGCGGCTCACTGCAATGGGACACAAATCGACAGAAATTCTATATCTTTAATCCGCTGTAATTGTAAACATCTTCTCTTATTTCAGATTTGTAGGAATAATGAATTTAGTCAAAAAGCAATAGATGTTTCTAAGAAATACGTATAAATAATAATAATTTATTGGAAGCACAATAAAAGAAAAAGTCACGACGCAGCTACCGAACAAGTTATGGAAACAGAAAGAAAACGCGTCCGGTAAAGTAAAGTGTTGACCTAAACAACGTTTTGTATTTACCCATTTCAATTAACTCTGCTGCAAATCCTCGAGAACAAACACTGAGGAAATTCTGCCAGATGTTTGTTATTAAGGAAAAGCCTCATCTGCTGCGTCCAATGCGATTAACCCTTTGCTCCCCTCCCTTATTTCTCTCGACCCTTCAGTCGAAATATACACAGTGTGGAAGGTGGGACAAATTTAACGCGTTACTGGCGAGACTTCTTTCCCAATCGCCCACCCCGACTGAACCCCACAGTTCTGAAGACTTTTTGTTAGTAAAATCCCAGTCGGGAATCCAAGCATGCCTGCTTACTTTATCCTCTCCTCTGGCCTGCTCACTGAGCTGGCCGATGTTTTGGAATTAATGCCCAAAGTTCGCATCCCCTTCATAGTAAACTTGCCGGGAGCAGGCTCGCCGGAAGTTCGCGCTTACAACCCTTTCTCTTTCCATCCACCGCATAGCTACGTAACCTCATTCTCCGTCTCACTTCCCTTCACTTAATCGTTCTATCTCCCTCTGTCTCTATTATATCGCTTCATGGCACACTGGATTTGCTCCTCTTCTTATAATCGCTCTCCAATGTACCGACATATTAGCTCTCGAAGGATTGCCAGCCTTCAATTCGTATTATTCGGGTACGTGTTCTCTCATTTGACCTCCTGCACTGTCATGCGTATTGCGAGGGGAGTTTGCGAATTTCGGGATTCTCGCACAATGATTGGCACCGTTTCAGCCTTGTCCCAGACTCAGACGAAAAGATCAATCATTTTATTCTAGGAACCTGGGATTTGTCCAACCCTTTCCTGGTGAAACACGTGTTATGGATTTGGATCTCTTTTGTGAAAATTCACCGAGGTCGTAATGCATCTCTGATGTCAGGATTTTATGTATAAGTGCCTGAAAGCTTTGCATTTTCTGACAGAGGTTGAGTCGTGCACAGGTCGAGGCAAGGCATTTACATTTGTCACCGACCAGTACGCGGAAGATTGAACGACGAAACATTGTCGTTGGATGTTGAAACGGTCGAAAACAGGTACATCATTAAGTAGCCAATCACTGCTCTTCTCCATACTCCATGCTTGTCCTTATTTTCATGGAGGGAGTCTCACTCACGAGAGAATTTCACCGGAGCTTTGGAGAATCGATGCGATGTGCCTCTATCACGGAGCGAGTTTAATGCTTGGCTCACATATATACATGTACAAAGCATATACAGTACAGTACATAGTGTAGAAGAGGTACATACACCGTTGATGCGAATAGCTCGGATGAGATGGAGCGTTTAGTGAGTTGAGTCAAGCATCAAGAAATATATGCACGGCGAAGTATAGATCGGCGGGATTCCATGCAGAAATTGAGAGAGGATGAACCCGGAAGTGGGAGGTTGGAGGGGGGGGGGGGTGTAGAAGGAATGACAGCGAGGACTGCAGTGCCGATAGTGAAAGAGGTTCGTTAGAAAGTTATCCGATTAACGCCGTCGCTGTAATTCCATCGTTCGTATATCTATACATACATTAGGTGGCCAGTGAAACTCTGGCCACACTTGCGCTGTAGTTGCGCACTATGTATATATGTATAATCGTTAGTAGAGTATGCAAGTTTCGCACTGCGCTTTGGCACATGGTAGCGTTGCTGGGTTTCCGAAAAAAAAATTAGAGAAGTATAAGAAAGTACAAAAAAAAAGAAATCTGATGAAGTAGGTAGATATAGGACACACGTTTGGCTCACCACCGAACGGAAACTCCGAAAGGCGCCCAATTCTCTTTCTCTTCAGCGAAACGTTTTCGCTTCTTTAACTCGGCATAACTCCTTCTAGAGCGCTCCCTGACTGGGCGCCCCTTTCTAGTCAGAGCTTGGAACATCTGACCGTCCGACCGGCAATGTCTTTTATCTTTCCTCTCCCGGTGCGCTAGATGCATGTGTATGTATAGCTTTATACATATAGTTGGGAGAGAAGCAGCCTTCTCTTTTTCGTTTTTACAGCGCAACGTGAGGAACTGCCGCAACGAGCAATCCCCGTGTTCTTTTCTCGGCTGTTGGCTCTCTCGCGGTCGCTCAAAGCTAGAACACCCCTTCGCCGAGCTAACGCGCGCCATTCTGAAGGAAAAAAAGAACACGAAGTGTCCGTGCTTTGATTCGTTGGAAAAAAATGTCTGATGTAACACTTCGAACGAATGCCTTGAAAGCGTAGAATTAGGCGCGTGAAAAATGTATGGTATCTCAGAATCGGTTTAAAAAAACAATACTGGTATTCAGCGTTGAAAGCTGAACGAATTAGTTTATTGGCAAAATCTAATAGTGTGCATAGTTTTCGAGTTACGGGCATTCATGATTCTGTTGGTGGGCGACGTTTTATCAGTTAATGACGTCACCGCAACGCAGTGACGTTCACAAGGCTGTTCAATTGGTCTCACGCACTATCCGTGGCTGCGTCGGAAACTAGATGGTCGACTGACGCACCAAAGGAGCACTGCTACGTCAACGCTAGACAAGTAACGGTAACGTACACAAGTGAGGCGCGCGAGTCGCCATGAAAACCTCATTGAATGAACTTTATCTGTGCCTGACTATAAAACTATGACACTCAGAAAAAACATCTTAATCTCGTACTTAACTTAAACTTCATACAACCTGCGAGCTAATTTTAGATTACTTTGAATAGAGTTAGTTGGGGAGCCGCAACATGATACTCAGACCTCATCAGAGCTGCTGCAGAAATTAGTTTGCAGGGGTTTATTTCGAAACCCGAATGTGATAGAAGCGTCAGAGTATCGACAAGGGCGACAAATCTCTTCAGCCTTCGTCTATTTAAAAAAGCTTCACACCTGCGCGTACCGATGTCAAAGGGATCAGCTGCCAACAGAGGCGATTGGAAACCGCGTAATGAATGCCCAAAGGCAAATGGTAGGTGGTGCACTGATCAAGTCAATTCCGAAGCCCTTGCGCGGAAGCTTGGATGATTGGAACACCCGGGTTGGCACACTAGTGGAGAGCGTAGATCCTGATCGAGATATGATTTGTAACGTCCCCTCACTGTGTACACATAAACGAGATGACCAATCATCGCTCAAGCATGGTGATGGCCACTTGGCCTCATCGTTGTCCTCGTCATCGTCGTCATCTCGATCCTCTCCTTCGCCTGCTACGTGTATCAAGGTAATAAGCGGATTCATCTCCGCCACTGTTGCTGGAGGGTTTCCGTCGTTGCTGGATAGGGAAGCTTGTGTTTCACTGCAGCGCTTCTCCAATCCTCTTGGACAACTCGTCGCTGTTGCTGGTGGGTCATTGTAAGGACGCCTAGGGTTTCACGTTCATCGAATGTTTCGTGCATGGACTCGACGGATAAGTCCGTATTGCGCGCGCTAAATTCACGAGTTCTCTTAGTTGGTTGTCCTCGTGGAAGCGGAGACTGAGAGTTCGGGAGGTAGAACTGTTTGTAGGTATAGCTATTGGCGCCGACGGCAAAAGCGGTCGCAGAGAGGCCGGATTTCAGGTCATCCACTCCTGCCGTATCAGGCGTATGCACCCCTACCTTGCCACCGCTTTTTAGTTTTTCTCTCTCGGGCTTTCTCTATCGTGTTTTCCACCAAAGCCTTTTCCACAAGCCTGACTTGTGTAAATTTTCTACCTAGCACCCAACAGCACACCCGCCACCGGCACCGCCACCGTCCTAATTACGAGCTCCGCTGGCACACTGGAATATCCTACACTCCACAAGTCTTATCCCTGTTTTACCAGACGTGCACACTTCACCTTGCGGAGCACGGAATGTATGCCTGTATATCATGGACATTTCATAGCATTGTGAACTGCACAACCAGTGTACGTGAGACACACTCGTGATATTTATATATTCACTGGGAGTATGAGTAGAGAAATCCGACATTTCCAGCCGCAAGTTGGTACGCACGAATGTATGTACAGTAGGATGCCTCGAAAGTTAAGGACCACAAACGGAGGAATCCGGGTCTCGGGAGGCGAAACAACGTAGTTCAGTAAATCAGAGGAACTCCGAGATATGAAGGGAAGTTTTGGGGTAAGTGATATTGTTTGAGAGCAAACAGATAATAATGCTTTAATTTTTGAGAAAGTTCACTGGACTGCGGAGTTTTTAAAAGTAAAAAAATAAATAAATGGAAATAGCGGTCAACAGAATAGAATAAAAGGTGTCTCCGATGATTTGCGGAGATGAAGAAGTGAACTGTTCAGTTGCAAAATATTAAACAAAATTACTGATTAAAATAAACAAGTGATTGCGAAGTTCGGATATCTGTAGTCGGTTTTAAGTGCTCTGTTTAAGTACGAACATCACTGATTTTTAGGGTTATGTTTCAAGTTATTACATGTGGCATCAAGCTTACTGAACAATGTGGATGACTTCATTGTAAAAATTCTCACTGCATCAAGTCTTTAGATTTTTAAAAATCAGTCACTAGGTCCTTGTCACCGAGAATTGTTTTATCACCGACAAATGTCGGCCGTTCAATATTTTTCCTAATCTCCTTGTATCTTCGAGTTGCCAGTTTCACCTAAGAGGCCACTTAAAAACGCGTCATTAAATCGGATAGTCAATAAAAATTCAATATTGGCGAAATTCGCGAATCCATCATTTATGGATTTTCCACGAAAGATCTCCGAGAAGAGCTCACCTGCTGTGGGTCCCGACTGTACTACACTACTTTAAGGAATATAAGAGGAATGCGGGGTCCAGAAGGAATGGTTACTTCAGGGAGCTCCGGTCCCACCTCCATTTACAACGAATATCTCGTTTCAAGGATTCACAAAAGAACTCGTGAATGTGTGAGAGGACACGTTTGCCAGTTTCGCGCATGTGTTTGTGAGGAAAAACCATCGGGTCTCTGAACGATTCGAACCTCAGGATGTCTCGCATTCTACATACTCGACGGAATATGTACCATGTTATATACAATATTTTTATTTTGTCTCGTTCACGGTATGCGGCTCCAGCGCCTTTTATTTTCGCCCTCTTGCATTATAGGTTTTCTCTTTTTTTTCCTTCATTCTTTTCACCCCCACCCCAAACCTCTTTCAACCGACGTCGACACTCCACTCAATTCATATCAGAAAAATATATATATCATCGTTTGCGAAAGGTTGAAAAAAATTATATATATACATGTGCATATGTATATATACAGATATATATCGGATGAATGCGATAGCCTCGACCGCGTGACACACGTGCAAATAAATGGTCCGGTGATACACAGTCATATTTCAATGCATACCAAATATGTTTTGCATGTATATGTATATATAAACACTGGATAGTTTACCATGATATAATATAGTGAAATTCAAATCGATAGATCGATACGATATCCGTGAAACCTCCAATGTTGCGTACCTCGCGGGTCCAACAATTCTTACACACCTTTTTTTTATTTCTTTTTCTGCTTGTTTTTATTGCGAAAACCGCAGTGCTCAGCTCTTGAGGTGTGAAACTTTGGAGTTAAAATACAAATGCGACTTCCTCTAGAGTTTCGAGCTCGATTAATGTATACATATATATATGTGCATACACATATATACCTATAGAAATAAGAAGTATAGTTACAGTACGTATTACAAAGCCAGGAAACCCCCGGAGAAATTCAGCTGTGCGCCATGAGACTTATCTGGAGAACGTTGTACAAAGTGTACCGGTAGAACTTTTTAAAAGCCGAACTGAGGATATCTCGGCTGGTAAAGCCGCGGCGGTAGAGGCAAGTTCCCTCCTCTAATGACCATCTTACACGATTAGACGGCTGACGCTGATGGCGAACTTAATTTTTTTTTTTATTGCACTCTGATACAGTCTGAGTAACGATAGTTATTCTTTCTTTTTTTTTTTATGCACTGGAATCGTTACAATTTGCTCGAATCTCCAGGGCTTCACTCAAACGAATCAATCCAACTGGCACGAGACGTCGCGGAGCAAACTTCTCGCGTAAACTCGTTAGTCGAAACTGACAGGCTGGTAAAGTCGCGCACTGTTGTGTACATTTCATGTGCCTAGTTATTTTCTACAGAAATTCGATATCGCGGGAAGACAAATGAAAGGGAATCGGTGTGAAGGTGGGCGTAAACGAAAATCCATTCGATAATTACCGATAGGGACACGAAAAAATATTCTTGTCCGGGTTTGGGTTGCGAATTTGAACATTTTTATAGTATCTTTTTTTTTTGTCGAAGCTGGGTCCTGCCGCCGGGTACGACAAGCCGCTCGTCGGGAACAAGCTTTATACATTGTACTGTCACTCATACAGTTCACTTTAAAAAACTTGCATTCACGTCTTTTCGGTTATAGCTGAATAGGCGCAAATTGCAGCGTCTGTGTGTGTGTGTGTGTGTGTGTTTGTGTGTGTGTGGGTGTGTGTTATATATAGGCAGCGTGCTTGAAGTTTTGCCACTCGCGAGAGTGTATTTCCGGGGTAAATCGATCGAGCACTACGGCTTCAAATGGCGCACGAAAAACCTTCGGATTTTAACCCACTGTGTTACGAGAGTTTACCTGCGCCCGTACGTTTTATGTAGCTCTTGTTGTCAACGTGTCGGGAGAAAGCAAAGAAAGTGATTAGAAGAAGAAGAAAAAAGGATTCATAGTCACGCGCGTATCGAATAATTTTTGTCGCCATGTGGGGTTAACCAATCACAAATCGAATATTGAGATGAAACTAAATTTTTCGGTCACATTTTGTTTCAGCTCCACAAAGCTACATTTTCATTGGAATCGAAGGAACTTTAAGATTTTTATTTTTCATCATTTGACCAGGCATGGCAATTTTTTTTTTACTCAAAGATATATGGTTCGAAATGACCGGCCGTGAAAGTCGTACCTGCTTGAAAGTACTGAAATGGCAACTATAGAATAAAAAATATCCAAATATTTTTATGAAAATTGACGGTGAACGTAAAAACGATATTCCGTATTCAACATTCTTTGCCGATCTCGAAAATTAAATCGTTGCTTTGGTACCCTCATGTCGATACGATTGCTGCAACCGACTGTTTTAATCTGCACATCCCTCAAGCCTAAAAAAGTATAAATTCAATTATAAAAATATTCAACGAATAACAATTTTTTTAAATGTATGTATATACTGACGCAAAATTATAGGGAGCTGAAACAGCTCGATCGAACAGATGTTCGTCACAGTATTTACACGAGTTAATATTACTATAATAATTCGAGAATGATAATTGTTAAATTGGGCTTCAGCTAATGGATGGTCGGGTCGAGATGTTCGCCGAGCAGAATTTCTGGCCCTTATTGCGCTGCGAAGAGCGTCCTCCTCCTCACACCCCCGTGCATTAGTTTCTATCTCCGGAAAGTGGCGTATAGCTCGTGAGCCGGAGAGAGGGACTTCTGAATGTTTCCATTCGCTTCGCTGGCTCTCTTGTCCCTTCGTTTCCTCTACATTGCGCTCACAGTTCCTTTCCTTTAATCGCATTCTGCCGCTCGAGTAATTAAAATGCTCCGGGTAGGCATTAGCCATTCCGGACGAGGTAGAAGTTTTCTGATCAATGTCCGAAGTAGGCGGATGGGTAATGCAGTAGCGGCGGGTAAATGTTGACTCGAGTCACGACTACTATCTATTTTGAATGAAAGCCTGAAGAGTTTCTTCCACACCCTACGTAACGAAATTTAACGGGTTTTTATTTTTTTTTTATTTTTAGTTTTTCATTCCTCATTTTATTTCAATAAACCTATAAACTTGGTTTTATAAATTCTATAAACGTCCAGCAAAAATGTTCACCGTCGTAATCGCTGGATCCGGACTCGTGGTCTTTCGTGCCCCAGTTACGACTCTGTCCCTCTACGTTATCCCTCGTAATTATTTTATCCACATTCCCTCCGAGCATATTCCTGCTGCAAGTCACACTCACCCAGAAATGCCTCGATTCTTACCGAGTAATAACATATTCATGCATTATTCTTATTTTTACAAATGCGCAGCGCAATTTTTCCGTCGACCATCGAACCACATTTGCCAAGATTATATTTTCACTCACCTCAAATTGCATCGCCAACGTAAGGGATTGCGGCTAAATCGTTAATATTTCGCCATTAGCAATCATGACTAGCTTTTATTATAGTATGCTGCATATTCTGTAGCGAAATAAGAAAAAATTGTCATCATTGAAAAATGAACGAACATTTTTGAAGAAATGAAAAATAGCTTGGCGAATACCAACTGTAAAGTCATCAAATTACTGCGTACGGAAATTCAATTGATCGGGCGAGACATTCTCTAGTTATAGCGATCTGACTTTTTCTTTTAATCCATCCACACATAGCACAGGCAGAAATTTTTCTTGAATATAAATTCACGACGTATTGGAAAAATGTGAATACATTTTTGTTAACATTTTTTAATTTTTATTTCACCAAGCGAAAATTGTATCTACAAGGAAACACAAACAAAAAAAAACCTTTTTTTAACAATCATCCAGTACAGCATCCACATGATTTTGGAAATATTCTCACCAAAAAAGCCAGTTCAAAAAACTACATCTCATCACATTTTTTCCTCCGCGACCTCAGTTTTAGAATAAAAAATAAGACCTTGATCCGTGCCAAAAAATTCGAAGTAACTCGTCCATATTATCGAATTCGCAAGCAACTCCCATATCTGACGCAAATGAGTAAGGCCGGGGTGGAGAGTCGCGTGTTTTCTGCCGGTTACCCCGTTCGATAACATTGCAACCTTCCCATACCTTGCCTTATATCTGAAAGAATATCGCAAGTTAATAAGCGAGAGATGCTCGAACGTTGCTCTGTGCGGCGGCATTTCAGTAATTTGTAAAGCCAGCTGCGACGCGAGCGGAAGAGCTCTCATCTTCTGCTCGTTTCGTTTGGGTGAGAAGGAGAAGCGGCGGGCGGCGCGGTGTGCGGCGAAGGGGGGGGGGGGGTTGAGGTGGAGGGGAACGAAAGGGGATAAAAGGGAAAGAAATTGTAGTTGGGCATGAACGGGAACGTCACGAAGAGAGTCGCGCGGAAGTTCGCGACAAGAGGGGAAGCAACATCGAACTGCCAGAGCTCGCGAGAGGTAGAGCGGTGGTGGGAGGAGGGTTAGAGTGGAACGGAAGGGAGATGCGTAAAGCGTGGCGAATATAGGAGCGAGGAGACGAAGAGAGACAGTGAGGGGGGAGAGGGAGGGCTGCGTAGCGAAGCACCAGCGACAGGATACCGATGGATGCGTTGGTTCCGGTATCGACCTGCAGGGCGTGTCTCCCTCGACGGGGAAGCGCGCACCGTCAACCCCAACCCTCTCGCTACCCTCGCACTCCCCGTTCGCGGGTGAGGATTTCCCCCACCTCGCTGCGATTCCATGCCCGGAACCACCCGCAAAGCTCACCCCCGGGCTCTTCGTCCTACTCTCTGGACCAGCGTGCCCTCGATGGCCCGTCTTGACGTCTCACTGAAACACTCACCCTCCGTTCGTCGCTGGTATAAGTTTATATGCAAAAAATTGAAAAATTGCGCTTCCGGTTGGCCTTCACATTCAAAGCCAATTTCCGAAAAATCTTGTGTTTTTTTTTTATGGGAGAGAATCATGGGAAGACAGGTCGAAGGATGAAATTATGTACATGACGAAAAGATTCCATCAAGTTCGGGAGAATTTGTTTTAATGCTCTACAAATTTGATAAAAATTGTCTGATTCGAATCGAACAGATATTGCCAGCTGGGACTTCGTCCGATGAATTATATGGATTGTACGTTGCTGATTTATCGGCGTTTAAATTGAGGGGTCATATGGGCGAGGAGCGTTATCGATGGGTGAGGATTATTATCGTAAAATTGATATATGTATATTGAACATATTATTATTGTGAAAATTGTTGGTGAA
Organism: Listrodromus nycthemerus; assembly: GCA_963978505.1. Taxonomy (NCBI): domain Eukaryota; kingdom Metazoa; phylum Arthropoda; class Insecta; order Hymenoptera; family Ichneumonidae; genus Listrodromus; species Listrodromus nycthemerus. The sequence goes on along the minus strand of OZ021684.1, from coordinate 5,006,731 downwards.
TATTTATTCAGAATTTGACGTGCGAAACTCTTTATCGCGCGCGCTAGCTTGTGGCGATAACACGAATGCCTGCCATAGCAGTTTTTTTTTTCTCGGTCGGATACCTTGAACTTTTTTAACGATATTTGTTTACTGAACGTGAAGTTTGAAATTATACAGCCGATGGATTGAGTGTGCGAAGAATAATTATCTACTTATTCATGTAAACAAGAAAAATTTACTTTCACATAAGCAGATATGAGTGCATGCAGCTTTATCTTAGTACACAGAATCTTGGTTTGATTAATCAAAATTCTAACCATAAGTGCATCAATAGTAATAATTATAATAATAACAGGATGAAAATAATAGTTAAATAACTGAATAAAAACAATAATATATGTGAAAAGTTTATCACGTTTCATTCACTGCCAATTACTGAATTCGGAGAAAAAAAAATTCGAGTAATTTGTTAGTAATTGCAACACAAAACATGAGCATTCTTTAAAATTTTACTTAAAATACGTCACCGTCGTATCTAACAGAAAAAAATTTGTACACAAGAAGTTGTCGAAAAAGTACTAATATCGTAAAGCATGCGGAATAAAAATATTTCTTTGACGTGAAAAAGTGAACGACCAAAAGAAAGGGTTTAACGAGGGGTGTGGCGTGGGGTAATAAAGGAAAGCCGGCGCTAGCAAATTGTACGCAATCGTAATGTTCACTACTTTATAAAACCCTCGTTATATTATTATTAGGCCGTTCTTTTTTGTTTCTCAAGTGAATTTTTCTTGAAAATGCGTAATAAGCGATATAATTTGTGCTGTGTTAGGAGTGTACCGAGTGTTGTTCAGTGCGGGTGGGTAAGTTGCTCTCGAACGATTGCGACGATCCTGCGAGGAATAAGTTTGTCAGTGGCCGATTTAATAAAAAATAATTGAAATTTAAACGAAAATAAGGTCACAGAATTTCTTTTCTTCCTCGATTTACTCTTACCCACCAGAGGTTCCGCCGATCGTAAAAAAATATTCAAAGGGGAAGATTGTTTTTAATGTTTGCTTACGAGTGCTCGGAAATAAAAGAATTTTAGTCACGGGGTGGGTATAATGGCCGGCGCCCATTACGAGGCCATTGCGTTAATTACAGGACCTCTGATTAAATATCTCAATGCTCCCGTGAGTGGAAATTCTTGTTGGAATTTTTTGATCCATCTTTTTTGTTGTATTTTTATAATCCTATTTTTCTTTGATCTCCCCGTGGCACGCAACCGATGAAGAATATCCAATCGCATGTATCGCGTTAGCTGCACAAATTGATTTGTTTCTGACGTGTTTCGCCGACCGATCCCCACCTTCTTGACGCTGAAATTCAGTCTCACTACTGCGCAACACTGTTTGTCGCATGATAGTCCAGAGCTCTCCCATTCCATCAAATTATTTGTTATCATAAATATAATTTTTTTTCTTGTAAATTCGGACCACTTCTTTTACATCGCGTTCCGTGATCAAGCTTTGCATATTTATAATCTGTATATGGAAATTCGGAGAATAATGTTCAGTGACATAAGAATTTTAGCGAGACAAGCTACGCTGCGGGTTCGTATGAATGAATGTACATTATATTAAATAATTTATCATTGATTATTTTTCCGACCCAAATATCGACCAATAGAATTGCACCATTCGACGTCACGTGGTACAACCTACATGGTATTATACTGATTATTTTTCCGACCCAAATATCGACCAATAGAATTGCACCATTCGACGTCACGTGGTACAACCTACATGGTATTATACTGATAATTTTTTGATTATTTTCTCTGGTAGTTGCTATATATAAAAAACAAAACATGATCCAGTCAAATTAACCACACGTCAAACTGACAGGTTGAATTCAATTGTGATTTTTAATTGCACTAACCTGAATCTTAATTAAATGTTGTTTTATTCATTATGAAATTCTTATTTGTTAACTGTTCATTTCATCTCATGGTGCAATTCTATTGGCCGACATTTGGGACGGAAAAATAATCCCCCGAATACCACACGAGCTTCAAAATTATCTGGCATTTCCCTCAAGGTTCCCTGCAAACAAATAAAGTCGTCAAGTTTTTCAGCAAAAATCACTCGCGCTTCGCGCTCGTGATTTTTTAACCTGAAAAACTTGACTCCTTCATTTGTTTGCAACGAACCTATCGGGAAATACCCGATAATTTTGAAGCTCTTGTGGTATTATAAGTGATAATTTTTTGATTATTTTCTCTGGTAGTTGCTATATATAAAAAACAAAACATGATCCAGTCAAATTAACCACACGTCAAACTGACAGGTTGAATTCAATTGTGATTTTTAATTGCACTAACCTGAATCTTAATTAAATGTTGTTTTATTCATTATGAAATTCTTATTTGTTAACTGTTCATTTCATCTCATGGTGCAATTCTATTGGCCGACATTTGGGACGGAAAAATAATCCCCCGAATACCACACGAGCTTCAAAATTATCTGGCATTTCCCTCAAGGTTCCCTGCAAACAAATAAAGTCGTCAAGTTTTTCAGCAAAAATCACTCGCGCTTCGCGCTCGTGATTTTTTAACCTGAAAAACTTGACTCCTTCATTTGTTTGCAACGAACCTATCGGGAAATACCCGATAATTTTGAAGCTCTTGTGGTATTATAAGTGAACATTTTCTTAAGTGTGACATTACGCTGTTTTTGGTACATGTGTATGCGTGCCTATGCATATCTATATGAATATGTATTGTCATACAGTATGGCTTTTCGATGAATGTAGGTGGGATTTAAATAGTTAATGCTTCTTTGTCAAAAACCCCGTCAGCACATGAGCGATATATATATAATATTATTATTTATTCATCATCCCAGTAGCCGTCAACCATGGCGCTTGGTAATAATCTCGAGTGCGAGGAGACACTTTACTCCGAGGCGTAACGTCGTCAACCTCCCTAATTATACCGTGAGATTAAAGGCTTACGGAGTCAAAGGGCATTGGAAATTATACACCCAGCGCCCCGCCACCGTCACCTTCGATTACGTTCCGAGTGACTCACCATCCACGAAGTTTCCATATTGTGAGCATTGTCGACACCGAATTCGTATTCAACGATAAAGAAACGGCTTCGTTGAACATGCACGTCAAAGACTGTGTCTACATTTCACGTGTATTTCTCGTCCACGAATGGACACCATCTTTCTTCTTTGTGAATTTGTTCGCTTTTCAATTTTCATATTAAAAAAAAATTAAAGGTACGGTTCATCAATAAACAAAAAACAATTATTAAATTGAGAAGAAAAGAAATTGACCGTCAACAAGAAATGTTCGTGCAAAGGGCAAGTCTGTTTCACTTAGTAGAGTATGAGCGGAATTTTGACATTTTTATCTGTAGTCTGCGAATAGACACCATGTTCATTGTTGTAAATTTTACATTTTTTTCGTTTAATTTTACAGTTCACCAACGAAAAAAATATATGTATATTTCACACGAAAAACACTGAAGACATTCGTATGTAAGACATATTTGTTGATACAGCAAACCTTTTTGAATTTTTGTAGAAAATTATACATGTGTAAATTTTGTCAATTTCAAAAAATCGAAAGCAGGTAATATTAATGCAAATATTTGATCATCTTAAAGTCGAATTTTACCATATTTAGTTCAACTTTATTATTTGCACGTATCCAATCGTGAGTACGCAAAGAAGTTTGGGCGAAATATCGATCTTACGTTCGATCTCGAGAGCGATCTTAAATTACAACTATTGTCCTAAAATTCCGTAGAGTCGAATTTCCATACCTTAGCGTGAAATTAAAATCAAACTTAAGATCGGTCTTCGGCCCGATCTTCATTAAGTGCTTGATAAAATCTATCTTAAGTTTGAACTTTCGCCTGAACTCTAATTTGATTGTAATTAGCAAGTTCGATCTTTTTGAATTTTAGTTTAATTTTTTTCGGGCTTACATCCCCACTAACGTCATAAAATTCAACTCTCAGGATCTTGAAAATAAATAATTGATTAATCCAATCGAGTACTCTTAGCCTCCATTCCGCCGACAAGCTTTCGTGAGCATTTAGCGAAACGTCGGTGCCTAATGTCGGAAGCAAGGTTCATTCGGCTGCAAACCTCACCCTGCAGCGGAACAGTTATGAATGCGGTTGGGCGGACGCATTAGTAACTGCAACGTCGGATAGTTATTGTAACAATCTGCCTGACGCAGTCCGCAATAGTTGTGTCGATTGGTGTGAATGCAACGGGTAAGGGAGCACCTGTTGTCAACTCCCGGTAACTCCCCGTATAGCCGAAAGGTTACCAAGTGTAAATTCAAACTTTCAGGTGCACAACCGCCGACAACAACTTGGCTCGTCTGGTGGGGAATATGCGCTTGGAAGGATTTCGATATTCGACGATGCGGCAAGCTGCATGTGAATCGCCAAGGCATTGCCCGTTAGCTGAGACCGTGCACACGTATATACGTAACGCGTACACCGCATCCAGACTAGTCGATACATTATCGCTTCGCGGAGTATCAAAGTCCTTTCACTGTACATACTGAGCCCAGGATTTCGCTGTTCATCGGAAAGGAAAACAAAAGAAGTTTTTGAGCCTCGCGAAACTCAGCGACGAGACGGCAAATCCCGATACATCGCCAGAGACGTCTAGGTCCGTTGACCCGTGTGCGTCGCAAGCGTCAATGACCAGTAGAAACGTACGGAACTTCCTAAGCTATACTATTTTTCTTTTTCGGTGGTGGTAAAGGTTTTTCTTTCAGGCGAAAAAGGATGGAAAAAGAAACAACAACGACCAGAGGAAAAACAAGAAGGGCTGTAATCACGAAAAGCTTGGCTTTTAATGCTGGTCGTTGTGTGCGAATTCTGACGAAAATAGGTGCGGGTATTTTTTTTGGGACTTTGCGCTTACTTACTGCAAAGAAGAACAATGTACCGTGCACTTTTGGTCTCTCTTGAGGGGAAATATAGAGGGTAATGAACGTTGCGAGTTCCGGAAATAATAGTGGTAGAGTGCGCAGGCAAAAGCTTAAAAAGAAACCATTTTTTAAATGGTATCGGGTATAGAAAGGTTTTTCACATCAAGTCGGGTCATTCCGTTTGAGCGCAGTGCCAACAATATACTAGTATTTCTGGAAAGTCGTACAAGATTTTTTTTTAGCTCGGGAGTTCAGCTGGAAATAAATCCACTAAATTCATAATGAGCTCGAATCAATGACGAGAACGTCATTGATTCGAAGAACGTCAATTGAGAAACAAAGAAGGTATAAAATTAACACATCGACGGAGAAAAGAATAAAGTTTATTCTGAGTAGTCACCGAGAAATTCTATCGAGAAATTCTACAAGACACCATATGCACATATGTTTACCGTTGAAAAACATTGTTAACGGATAAATCACAATAATATTACCGCAACTAAAAGTTGGCAAAAAGTGCTTTGCTCTTAGCAATAGTTCGAAATTATTTTTTATTTCGAATACCGATATCGTGCAAAAAATCTAGTAACATAAAATCGAGGTCTTTGATGCCTTCTGTTGACGTAATTTTTTCAGAATTATCGTAGCCCTCTCTAAATCCTTTTGGCCAAAATTAATATATAAGTTTTTTACGTCCTTCCTTTTTGTTCCACTATCTTTTTCGAATGTCTCACTATTTGTTATCGTGATTTATCCGATGCAAGAAAACTCGTGCATGAGGGAGATTCGGCGTTATGGAATGCCGTGAATTGTGTGAGGAATGTCGTGAACTTTGAGACCCACTATCAGTACATAAATTCATGCGACTACATATGGATGTATAGGACAGAATGGAACCGTACGTGTCAGACCTAACGATTATATTTCCGCGTCGCACTCAGAATACACCGCGGCTGTTCCTTGTACAGATATCACTGTTGCGCATACCATATCTATAATGGAGCACGTGAACTGATGCTATTGAGATCGATCGGCATATTGATTTTTCTTCTCGCATCATACTTTCGATAGGTACGATTTTTCTCGTATGTCTCTTACTTCCACCGGTCGTATCTACAGTAATTCTTTATCCGCTGTCCATCATCTTCGCCTATTATTCTTTTGTTAGCCTCCGAGCGAGTGTTATAGCCTGATGTCCCGCTTCGACGAACGACCCTTCGATCGACAACGAAACGAGTCACGAGAGAAAAAATCTCTGTTATTTCAGGATATTATTTTTAACAACTTACGTTTCTCGTACGCCTGGTTTACTTTAATTTTTCGGGACACTTCAACCGATCGTCTAGACTAGAACAACAGTAAAAAAGTAATAAAAAATGTGAAAAACAGAATAAAGGGAGGGCAAAAGCCTAGAATACGACCCAGTCCGATTAGCAAGTGAATCAATGATATATGAACCGGGCCAAATCAGTCACTTTTACCCTATATGTAAATTATGAAGTATACAGTTGAAAGCGTATCGGGGAATTTTATAAGAAAAATCATGTATGCCGAATTGCAAAAAAGAGCGCAACGTTTGCCCGAGATACCCTTAATGTATATCTTTTTTTTTACGCTCATTTTTCTGCGCAACTTTGTATTTTAGACGTATATTATGCATAACTCCGAGCGTTTAATGCGGCAAGCGATATTATATGGGAGATGCTCGATTTATACTTGTTGCAGTTTGCGCTATTCAGAATCGGAGCGGCAATAGCTCGGCTGGTTGAGGTACGTATTAGAGGTATGCGACGACGAGAACCAGCCAGGATTGCACGTATCGCGGAATGCATAGTCGACGTTCCGACTATGCGCGTTCTCTGATGCGCTTCTCGGAGACTCGAATACTGCAACGTTTGGGAATTGCATCTCGACGCGAAATGGAATAGGGGCTTAGATTCGTGAGAGTACGCGAGAATATTCTCCGTAAACAGATGCAGTGCACCGGAGTCAGTTTCATCTCCTGTGATCCTCTATTCTAGTTTTGATCCTTCTCGGGTGTTCGACATTACGAACGGTTATTAAAGATTTTCACGATCACGGTGTGTCGTATCGCCTTAATCTCGATGGATACAATGTTCCAATTCCTTCTCAGTCCCGTATTTTTCCGGTTTGAAACAACAAATTTGCAACTCCCAGAACGTTGAAAAAAAGAAAACAAATTATACCAACGAAATAACGTTGTTATGTCTCATGTTATTTTCATGTTATACTGCTAAGATTAAATGTGCCCACCAGGTACGTTCAGGATAAAAAAAGAAAATTCCATCACGCAATAACCGCGAAATGCCACAATTGTACTTTTTTCACTTGGCAAATTTTGGCTAGATTGGCAAGTCGATCAGGTGGATAGATTCTCCAAGTCGATCAGGTGTATTCTGCATCAACGAAGTTCGGTTGCATTGTTGACTCGCCAAACGATAGCAGTTCGCGAGGGGAGGACAGGTGGGATGGACGGAGGTTGTACGGGTAACGGTGCGCTTTGCATAAACCACGGTGACACAGTTTGCTTTCGCACAATCGATATCCTGGCACGTATCGCACACACACTGCTCACCGGTGTCCCCGTACCGGTGGCTCTGGTGGGGTCTCGAAAACCCGAGCACACACTCCGCCGATGGGTTCGTTCTCCTGGTTATTTATGTCCTTTCGTGTTGTGGAGTCGCGCGTTTTCCCCAACTGTCACAACCTACCACCTACTCTCCCTGTGTGCCGTATATACGGCATCACCGACTGGAACGACCAGACGAACTATCCGACGGCAGCAGGCCAGAGTGGGAGGGCGAATTGTTCGCATCGCGCGAGTATAAGCTCACCCGATACCCCTGGAGTATATGAACCCATGAAATCATTAAAAGTTCGGTACACCTCTCTGTTTCTATAAAGTCGACGCACGCGTTTTAACCCGCGGTTCGAAACTCCCGAGACAAATGAGCACGGATTAATATACATGTAGAGGAAACAAGTTTGTAGGAAAAAAAAAATTAGCACAAAACGCATAATAAAAGTCAACGAATTCGTCAGATTTATATTATTTTTCGACAATGTAATGAACAATTGCCTCGAAAATAATTAAACTACGGGGTTGTTCTGGGAACTTTGTAATTACTGATCGGACATTTTTTTATTTTATATAATAGCGATTTTCAATTGACCACCTTTCAATAATGCTATGGCTAGTCTCGTGGTAGAAATTATAGAGTGCTGAGGCAGATCCTAATAAGCCTGAATCGACGGCTGATTGGAGCCGGATGTTATACTTAAGTATATTGTGCTGGACGGGAGCGACGTGTGCGGTTTCTACTCTGTATGAAGTTTGTTGCACTAGTGAGGACAAAAATCACATGAGGTGAAAGTGCACTTTGTCTCGTAGAGTACAATAATGTTCTTCCGACTTTATTGAAACAACCTCATGTGAAATGTTGCTAAATCGTCATGTCGGACAGTGGCAGTTACTCACGGGGGGGGGGGATTTTATTGCACCTTAGGGAAATAATTTAAAAAAAAAGTACTGCGCATGCGTCGACAATTAATAACAATAAATGGCCAATGATAGGGAATTTTCGCCCCGTATTATATGCAAGAGTACGGTCAATTAATCGGAGTTGGGAAAAAATCACTGCTGACCGCTACTGAGACCAAATGCGAATTTTTCGTACTGAAACATTCATGTTAAAAGTTATACGGATCATTTTAATCGTGCGGAAATACAGTTGGAGACGCAGAATCATTTCATCGACCGAAAGCTTCTGCATTCATTACTCGATGTTGAATTATTTGTCCGCGACACAATCATTCTTTCGAAATTACACGAGATCTTTCGGTGCCCGAGTAGAAATTTTCGTCCGTCGAGTAGAAAGTTTCACGCCTGATAAGGCATTATCAGGTCCCTTTAAGGGCCCGATGTAAAGATTAGACATATCTATTCGACAATTGTCCCGTACGAATTCACGTTTAAAAATATTCTTTAAATCGAAACGTCTTACGACCATTATTTCTCATCAAAGCTGTAGTTCCTCCGAAAGTTAATGGTCGCCTTTAATCCTCCCATACGCACGAAACTATCCCCTTGACAAAAAGCTATTGTTTCCGATTATCTCCGACAGACGTTGAAATCGTCTCAAAAGTATGCTGACCCTTTTAGTACTTCCACCGTAAGGTTGTGCGGGTAGCCGTATATTTCCCAAACAGAAAAGTGTTCCCTCCCAATGGCTCCTCAGATTCCTCGAAGTTGCCTTTTTATCCCTCCTCGCGAATCTTTTAAATCGCTACCCTTAATGATTAGAGGGTGCTCGAAGTGCACCGCCGCGACGCCCACCTATCCGCCGTGATAGCCGTGCGGGTTGAGATATCGCGTTAGTCAAGCTTTTTACCTCGTACCATTTACAGCGAAATCTTTCGATCAGTAATTACAGAAAGATCCTACTTCGCAGCTATTCCATGTACAGGAGGGTTATTTCTTTCGTTTCTCATTGCGGGAAAAGTGCGGAACGAAACGTTCTCTCCCCCCTGCTTTATCTCAAGACGGCAGGACATTCGGAGCCATTCGTTTCCAGCGGATGTGATAACACACGAGATAAACGGACACATCGAACCGAATTTTCATGCAAACGTCGAAATCGAGCCTCATCGTTAACGGCCTATAACGCCGTATACATTTGTACAACGAGAACCGGAGGTACGATAAGGCTCCCCGCGACGAGATCGATACGATAATGAGTCAAGTTCAAAAAGTCAAGGCGTTCACCTACCGGTTTGCAACCCCTTCGGACAGTAAACCCTCCTGGCAACGCACTGAAGTTGCTCACGACTTAGCTATCACTCTGACCGTCGTAGGATACCGGTACTGGGCTAGTTGCCGCGGTACGTATACGTAGCTGGCGGTACTCCCAAAGTTTCAAACCGGTGGTTAGATTCACGGGTTGGCAAGTCTAGTTTATAGCCGGAGGCTTCGAATCCTGCGGTAAAGCGAACGTAGCGTCCCAACAAGCTCCCATAAATTCATTAATCGCCCTGAGGCAGAAGCAGGGCTGCACGGAGCTTGGGTAAGGGTGGTTCGGCTGGGGGCGGCGGGGAGGGCTTGGGCTAGCCGAGAGGCGAAGGTGGGAGTGAGAGGTGCACGCTGTTAAGGGGTGGCTTTGAAGGGCGGCCGACCGGGCGGGAGGTGGAATAGGGTTGCGAGATTTAAGCAAATTGCGATTACTCCGTTAGCTAAATAAGATTATTAACCAACCGGTCTTATTTATGCCACGTTGCAGACCGTTATTTAGATGGATAGAGCGGGCGGTCGGGGCTTTCCGTATGCTCCGCGCTTCGTGTAGGCTCCAACATCGGGCCTCACACGTACGGACACACGCACGCACAGTGTGTGTAATACGCAATAGAAAACGGCAGTGATCCACCCGAATATCTCCCCCATGCTATTCGTAGTTACCACGCTGTTCATATTCATACACCACCGCGTGCGGGCCAGTCCGACGCATAGATTTTCATAGAAGGCTCGATTATACAGCTCCATTTGCGGAACGCTATATCTTCATTTGAAAAGTATATGGATAGAGTAGCTCGGGTTAATGCGTCGCTTTTCGTGGAATTTTTTGCTACGAAGTCGACGCTTTGGGAGTAGGGCTTGATTTTTTTGACGATGGCGGATCGATTATTATGACTTGTGGATGGTTGCTTTCAAGTTTTTAGTGAATGACACGGGATTCGAGCATTTAATGCGGTGGCGAAGGGAAATATATCGCATTTGTGAGATGTCTGATTCCGTCAGGCGAGGATTTTTTTTTTGAGACTCTTTTATTTTGACGGTCAACTCCAGAAAGGTACGCGGAGCTCATTGGTTTCTGAATCCCAAGGCTCTTTATTTAAACCTTTTCTTACAATTCAAAAAATTTACTGAATTAAATCTTTTGGAAATAGAGTTTATTTTAGTCCGTCAATAATTCCACTAATATTTCTCTTCGCACTAAGTTTTTATAGAATCTCTTAATAAACTGTGAAAAATATTGCTCGGAAATAATGAACAGTATCAAAGGTTTTTAGGTGAACCGTTTCCAAAATTTCAAGCACATGTACGTTGCAATTTCGCCGTACATTTTATTGCAATTAATATTTATGCACATTTCGACGGAAAAAAATTGATCTGAATATCTGTTTTTTTTTGTTCTACAAAAAAAGTACATTCAAAATATACAATTAATTTAATGACGTAAGTAAATTTCGAGGTACAGTTTTGATATACAATTTATTTTCTCAGTATAGACATGAAATCGTTGTTCGGATGTTTCCTAGTCCATTTTTTTATGTTCACGTACGGTGAAACGGTGGATTGATGCTTCCACTATTATCGCCTGCGGAGTGCGTTCCGAAACTAACTGATTTCTCCTATCGATCGCCGCTTGAAATCCTGGTCGCTTTTGGGACTTACCTGCGGTCGGTACGACAGCGGAACTATTATCCCTGGATAAATCGGCGGACGGTGATATTCACTTGTCGTAAGACCCAATATACGCTTACGATTCGCATACCATTTGATGTTTATAGCGTAAACCGCTGACAACAGTAAATCATTAATTGTTAAAAATCGACGATGAATATTGTACACTCGGCTTTTTGCAAGTAGTGCAGCATCGGTGCATTTGTTGTATTATCGGCGGTTTTTTTCTTCGTCAGACCTATGTAGATAATCTTTGTATCAAAATATTTGTAAATCCGTCCTGTCTAATCTATTAGTACAGTATTAATTTCTTTACGACCACGTACAAAGTTATGTAAAAATTATTTGGGCAAATAATTAACAAGCTCGCTTGTTATGGTTCGTCTATATAGAAGTATCCTTTTATTTCCCACAAAATTAACAAGTTTCGTTAATACTCTCGTTTATAAGACTAGAACCGCACAAACCGATCGGCAAATTCTCGAATAAAAAAATAACGTATTGTTTGTGGACAATAAGTTGTTGTAAAAAGTCTAAACTTTTCTTACTCCATGGACAGAAAAATTCTATGAAACGTTTGTTCGATTCTTAACACTCACCTTCTGTCGGTAAGGAGGAGTATCCCTTATTACCCACGGAGAAATCGGTGGACGACGATCCTTACCAGTCATAGGGCCCGAAATTCCATATCCAACAGCTTACCATGCGATGTTCATGGTGGAAATTGTCTGCAACAGTAAATAGTACATTGCTTCGCTGCTGGATCGAGCCTGCTGAGCCGATTGTGCCAGACAAATGTTATGAAAAATTTACTCAAACCCATTCTTTCTCAAAATCCTTACTGGTTTAAGTAATCTCTACCGCTCCGCTTACGCAACCTGAATCAATACTAATCGCTTGAAGGGACTCACCGCATACCTGCATTATTAATACTATGTCTATTTTTTCCCGAAAACAATGATTTTTCTTTTTTTAATTTTTACCCAAATGAGAAAAAAAATCGATTTGTATACGATATCGGCCGCCCAACAAATATGCGCGAGTCTCACGCTGGTATCGTTGTCATCGACGAAACCGCTTGAAGAACCACAATGCCGGTTCTCGTGCACCTTAGTTCGTCATACTATCGCGGAATCTAAAGGTGCCTCCGAGATACGATCAATCCCCTGAATTGATTGTCCCTTGTCCTTCATTCAAATCCCACGACGAGTTCTTTTTTTCTCGTTCTTCCTTTTCCTCCTCCGTAAAGCCTGTCGGGGGACAATTTCACTCTTGGCCATATACACGGTGTTCCTAAAATACCAATCGTCCTCGTATCCCCTCCGAACCTTCCTAGCCAAAGCGCGCCGAACGCTCGATCGGCGCACCTCCGTCACTTCGAACTGCAGTTCGAACTTTGGGTGTGCACTCGAAATGTAATTAAATGGCGTTCATCCGGACCTCTACAAGAGAAACTACCCGGGGCATGTGATTGAATCAACAATATTTGACCGTCAATCAATTTGTCGAATTAAATCTAAATAGATATTATGATTATTTGCCCATAGCACATGATATGCGCGGTACTCAGAATATCAGCAAATTCGGCAAACAATATTCAATCGATCAACGGACCTTTTTAAGTTGTGCTTGTTCAATAGTGATTTTAAAAAATTGGAAAGGATTTGCATTATAAAAAAAAGAGTAAATTTGAAAAAAAAACCTTACTTTTTTCATTCTGTTTTTTTTTTTGGCCGATCCTGTCGAATTTTTGAACACGAATGCATACAATTCTGATGTCGAGTGCGAGAGTTTTAACAGACAGTTATTGTTGCTGATAAAATCAAATATCATGGAACAGAAAGACGATGTACAGAGACATCAAATTTTTCCTAATTTACACTGTATTAATAAATCTTTTAAAATTTCCCTCGTTAGATATCAAAACTATTTGTAAGAAGTATAGCATTACTGAAAAAAAAAACATATTTTTTTTTGGTTTCCTTGTCGATTTTTTCTGAAGTTCCTCGTGGATTTTTCTGCATCGAAAGAGATGTAACTATGTCATCGAAATGTGCCTGCGCAAATATAATGACAAAAGCGAAGCGCTGATTCATTTCGATGCTGAATCCCAGAGGTTCGAGCAGCAGTTGTTGCCGTTGGAAAAAAAAATTTCTATGGAATTAAAAGGCTGCGGAGAGTCAACAAATTTTTCATTTCAAAACACACGCCTCCGTTGATCAAGTCGTACGGGGCGATCGGTTGTTCATTCACGCTGTGGAATTGAGAAAGCAACACCGGGCTTAGGTGCGACGTATCGAAGGCTCGTTCCTGTAACGTGCCCAAAAAGAGGTCCTTTATCATTATCCGAACACCCTATAGAATCGGTGCGCCAGAGGGTAGGGGCGGATAGGACGCTGACCGGTTTGACATATTTTTGGGTTTCTTTGTATTTTTGTTTGCGACCCACTCAAGCCCACTGCTCCGTTTGTGAGACGTTCGGAATCGCCGTCTCTCCTCTCTCACTCCGCTCCCGCGTTCCTTCTATTGTTGCCCTTTAGTGCCGAAGGAAGGATTCCCACAGTGCCTACGAGCGCGCGTCACCCCCCGTGTACCTACCGTATAATAAAAAGTCGTATACAACCGTATACCTGAAAGAAGAAGAAAAAAAAACGACGTTCTTGCCTATCCGCTTGACTATCTACCACATTGAGCTCCGGCCGAGCGCCCCGTCCCCATCTGAGCTCACGACAGTTTCGGGAAGATTTACTTTTAAATGCCCGAGGAAATGGAAAGACACACGGCGGATTCAATGCCCATGCGACAATCAACGACGATACTAATACTAGCGGATTACTATTTTTCATTCATTTTTAAAAAGAAACAGTCAGGATAGAATATTAGTCACGGGAGATATTCTTAGAATTTTATTTCCGTCATCGAAAATGAAATCTTTCTTTGAAAATAAGATACGAGTATCAACGGTAATTCAACGAATGATTAACTATGTTATGTTATTTTTCTTTAAAATGCGTTCAAAGAGAGATGTCCAAAGTAGTTCGATAAGCGAGCAATAGACATTAACCAGAAATCATATGAATACATATGTACATCATAATACAGATAAATGAATTGCGAAAAAACAAAATATCGCGAGTCTAGTAAAGTGAGAATAAAATAAATATAAAAATCCACCTAAATGCGATGAAAATCCTTGGCTTAAGGCACCCGATTGATGACCCATTGACAATGATTATCCGAATCGTGTAATTACTACGTCAAAAGATGTCTTCATGTTATTGGATACAAATGCACGATATTTTTTATAAATGCACTTATTTTACCACTAGTGAAGATCAAATTGTAAGATATCACTTGGAAGTGAGGATCGAACTTGACTCCGTGCTTAAGTTAGACCTTAAGTTCGAACTGAGGTTTGATATTTCGCAATGAAGTTTGGGACACACTTCAATCTTAAATTCGAAAGCAGGAGCGTCTTTTGGTCTCGTTCTCGTTAGGGACTCCCAAGATCAACCTCGTTCTGAAAACTAATTTGGAAAATTTGGAGCTCAAACTGGCGTCTTAAAATTCGAATTTAAAATTTTTTTCGTAGCGGGCAATTAAAAGAAACCCACACATACATCGAAGTTACTATCTGATCTTAGTTGCGAGAAGTATTTCTATATTCATAAGAAATGGAGTATGCATTAAAGAAATAGAAGGCAGATACGAGAGTTCACGAAGATCTGTCCGGATTATAAAAAAAAATGTCCGAGCTGTGAAAGGATTTACGATTGAGCGACGATCTTTCGGTCTCGGAAAATTTGATGTCGGAAAAAGAAGAAGATTAAAAAATGTGCGTCGCAGGTACCGCAGGTAACGAGGTTCCAACGACACTGTCGTATAATTCTCTCGGTAGCTTCTTGCTTGACCGTAATCCGACAGTGGTCGTAAAAGTGAAGAATTTTTTTTTCTCCTTTTTCTTTCATCGTCGCCTGGGAAGAAATCTCACTGATGATTTATTGTACGTACCGTGGTCGAGCGCGCGGATACAGAGAGAAGAATCGGATGGGAATTACTGACCCAAAGCGTAGGCGGAAATCGGTCAAGGACGGGAATTTACTGCACCAACGTGCTACCTTGAGTGTTTCCTCTTGTTCGTGACGCGAAAAGAACCTCCCTGCTGTTCGGAGACCATGCGGCCTAGTTACAAACTTTACGCTGGCTCTCGGAACTCGGTAATTGTCACGTCGTGAGTATCGACATATCCCTCAATTTCTCGCATAATGGGTACACGTACGTTATCTCTAGCAGGCTAGAGAATCGTTTACCGTAAACTTAAATCTGAAATGTAGGTAATTTCCCTCGCTCCCAACGGCGTAGCGACGACAGGTGAGCATACAGTTTTATCTAAACGCAGACACTTTCAGGACGGTACTTGTTCCATATTGAAATCACTTCGTTTGAAAGTAAAGACCATAAAAGGATTCATGACACCTCAACCATTAAAGTGTCAGTTTCGAAAAATGATTAAATAGATTTGTTATCTGTTCTCAATATAGAGTAGTAGAAAACATTTTTATTCTATCAAAGTTTTTTTTCGATATTCTTAAATATTATTAAATATTTATGAATATTATGAAATATTATTAGATATTATTGAATATGATTAAATATATTTAGAATTTTATTGACATTATAATTCAAATACGATAAAAATATGATGGTTTGACTATTAGAAGTCGGGATAGAAAAACAGTGTCGTGCCAATCTGACAATTGGACCAACGCCCACTCACTACAAATTCCGTCAATGCAAATGTTCCGCCTGCACCGATATATTCGAATAAAAAGCAGCTGTAAAACCTCCACATTAATTTAAAAATAGCTTAACCTCCATGAAAAAAATCTGCACATCGTTCCACCCAATTTTTTTCCTAACTTTCGATACACCACGACCAGTCGACATCGGTAATCTTCAACGTTCGTTACGCGAAATTTTCACCGCCATCAGCGGGTATCCTGAGGGGAGGGTATCGTCTGTCGAAAGCGGAAGAAAAGTAGCGGCATTAAAGCCATATACAGTCGAGGATCTTTTCGATTTCCAGCCGCACCGAATTTCATAACGTGTGACGCGCAATAACTGCGATATGGCGAATGGGAAAATCGCCGTCGGCGACGGTGATAGGGAGGCTCCCGTCCGCCCAGGCCGCCCCCGCCATTTCTTTATCTTTTCTCTTTATCTTTCTCCCTGGCGTCTGCGGCAGAAGTGGCAGGAGCAGGAGCCAGTGGCGCGAGCCAAAGCATCGCAGCATCAGCAAACGCTCGGCAAAGAGCGTTCTTTGATACGTTGCCGAGGCTCTCGCGACTGTCTCCCGTTGCCGGGTACTAACCCAGAGGCGTTCGGCAGATATGGCAGAGGGGAGAAGAGTTTGGGTTGGGTTGAACCACAGTGGTTTGGCTGCGTTCTCCCTCGAACATCGTAAAATCCACATCTATCCCTTTGCCACCTTCTCACACCATTTCGGAATCCGGGGGACGTGATACGAATACCGGAATCATTTTATTTCCAACCCTTTCAAGCGACGTACGCGCTTGCCAGTCACCCATCTGGCCACGTACAGGCAGACAGACACGCGCGAACGCACACTGACAATTTCAAGTGGGATATGCGAGCGAGTTACGCCGACTCGGCGCTCCCATGTCCCTCCCGCGTTGATGTGTAACACACGTAGCAATGCACGCATTCGCGATAATTTCATTTTATTTTTTATATATATATTATCTGCTTTTATTATTATTTCTTTTTTTAGGTCGTGAATAAACCATCCACCAACGGAGTAAATGTAGGAACGTTTAATATTCGAGTCATGATGCGATGTGGCACGTGTGAAATTTCGTCGGAGGGAAGGGAGGTTCGGAGTACTTTATATGGGAAACAGGATGAAATTACGAGGGGGAAAGTAACTTGGGGACGAGAGAGGATCAAACCTACCCAGATTTTACGGGTGTATATTAGTTGCATTCATGAAAAGCACATGCCGGATCCCGTTATATTGTACGTTGACGACAGCGACGAGAAGCGGAGAAACCATCTGTGAAGGAGACGATTGCTCTTGGTTTTGGCGGGTAGGGGGTTGGGATGGAAACTATGCAAATTTTCGGTGGTCAGGCAGTGGATGGTTTCTACTATAGGTGAGAATATAATTTGGATCAGGCTGTAGCATGTGTGTAGCATGTGATGCGAGACGCCCGTCCTTTCGATTTTCCGGTAAAGCGATGGTGTTGATGTAGTATCGATAGAGGTTTTTTTACTATCGCTCGTCCTATTTAATTCACCACTAGGATGAAAGTGGTCGTTGATTTGAATGCCAATCACCTGGACCATAACACCTCATGGCATTATTACTTTATGAGATGAATACTCACAATTAATTTTGATTTCAGGTTCATCGATCAAACTACACTCATTGGTCCCTATGTGAATTTTTGCGTACATATTTCTTTCTTTTCCTAAAATTTGAGGGTATTCAAAATGTTTGAAGATTACGGAATGTGGAATTTTGAGTTCTCGTTAGATGAAGATCGCGATATGCAAAGTGTGCATCGAAGTTGGGTAAGGATTTGGCAAGCCTTATTATGCATTTAATTATTTACACATATTTGTCAAAGTAGGGTGACATGGGTGTCATGGAAAAAAAAATTTGAAAAGTTACATTCAGCTCGTACAAGGCTGTTACGTATGTATAAGTGTGTTAGCAGCGTCACTAGTGGTTCACTATTAGTCTGATACTGTCTTTCCCTCTCCGGTATTTATTCGATCTACCAAAGCCTCGGCAATCTCATTGCTTTTATTTACAATTATGCTCCAAATTCGTTCAAAAGGTTTCGAGCATTACGCCGTAGGACATAAAATTGTGAATGCTTCTCGTCGAAAGGGAAATAACTGTAAATACTTCTCGTCGATAAAGGAAAAAAACTGTGAATACTTATCGTCGAAAGAGACAAATCCGTAAATTCTTCTCAACAGAACATTCCCCTTCAAAAAAACGTCCGCATATCAAACTCCCCACTTCCTCCTCACCTACATTTTTCATGTTCCCGTTTGATTTGCAGAAAATAACTCCCACACTCTACCCTATAAAACTGTATAGTATAAAAACTTTCTCGATTTTTTAAAACCCCAATTACGCGAACAAAAAAATGTCGCCGTCGAGTTTCTTCGGATGAGATCAAAACGTATTTCTCTCCACCTTTGTAGCTCACAACCGGTTCAGCGATGCCCACGCAATCCACGAAAGCTCCGACCAAATGGGCAATGACTGACGGGAAAACAGTTTCCATTTACCTTTTCCCAGTGTCAACATTGATTTTACCTTCAATCGCGCCTTGCTTATCGTCGAGGGTGCACATTTAACAGCTACACTTCGTTTCGAAGCAACGGAAAGAAAGATCGCGCGTTACAAAGACTTTACGGGAATGCGAGGGATCGCTTGACGCTACGCGACATGTTCCTTGTACTAAAAAAATGTGATCCGATGTTTTCCTATCGGGTCAAAAGCGTGCGGTGGGAAAACATGGTCTCTCGGTATTGCGCGGTGACAATTTCATCCGTGCGGAACCTCCTGTAAGTACGAACCATAATGGCCAACTATGAGATACGCTGCGTCACAGAAGTCCCGAGTACGCCAAATTAAACAGGAGATTGAATCAGTACCGTGGCATATCCTAAACAAACACGTCTTCTCTACTTGTCTATTATTTGCCTGGTGCAAGAAGCTCGAACCTTCTGGCACGGCGAAGGCTGAAGAAGCAAACGGAGCTCCTTTGGGCTCGCTCGACTGTGGAAGTATTACAGGAGCTTGTATAACGTATCGCGGCGAGCCGAGTACCTTCCATAAGCCTCACGAGACCTATTACCCATAGGTAAATGAAGAGCCACTTGCCGCTATGTGCAACCCTCTCAGGGGCACCGGCCCGGTACCGGCGCGACTTCGGTCTTTTGCCTCGGCTGCTATTGTTCGATGCCGGCAAAATCGATTATTCCAACGGGTGCATTGCATTATTATTATTGCCTGGGGTACAGGTGGGCTGGTAGATTGTTCACATACACCGTGGAGATTTTCTAATAACGTCGGGAAAATCTCATTACTAAAGAAACGCAGTTGGCGATAGCGTCGAAGGTAGACTCACGTCGATAACTGGTTATTCGATCCTTAGACATTCTTGGCTCGATGCAGCACGATGTTTCGGGCTGAGCCAAGTATAGAATTTCCCTACTTTATTGACTGACAATGTTCATTTTGTACAGTAAACTCCAGCGACCATGATTACGGGTCGGTTATTACGCCTCGTGTGGCGTTGGCGTTGATGTAGGTCGGGCTCTTTTGCTCCGGTACTGCTTTAAAATTATCCATTCAACGGGATGGCGGATGAGAAAAATTATTTTTGGAATTAATAGAGCAGATTTTTCGTTAATTGATCGCTCGCAGACAAGACGTTGCTGGCAAAAGTCTCTCGGAGACGATATTTAAAAAACCATGACTAGTCGATATTTCTGGTTGCAATAACGATATCGATTTGCGTAATTAATTTTGCTCTCTCTGAGAGGAAGCTGTGATCAACAGAAAAAAAAATGAAGATTTTAAGGTAAAAGCAGTTAAAATAGTTTGAAAAGTCGAGAAATATGATTTTGGACTGAAGTCCAAGTTGAGTGTGTATGTGTTTGCGCGGTGTGCGCATGTGCTTTATGCATGCGCAAGTGCGTGTGTGCGATTTGCACAACATGAGCGAGTAATTGTGTAAATTTTGCATTTTTTTTTGTCATTTGAATGTTTATTTTTATTGGGGATCATGATAATTGGATATAGCTGAATTAAATAATTTTTATTAACTAACCGAGCGATTATCTGTCAAGTTTGGACAATCCCGAATATGCATATAAAAAAAAAAACGTGCGATCGTTCCGTGCATTGAAAATATGTCCGCCGAGTACTTTGTTTTCGACGTATCGAAATCCCCTTGTGCATGTATGAGGCATTAAATAGAGTGTGTCACAGACAGAAATTCACAAAATTCTATCGTCCGTGACCCAAATCTCTTCGTATGACGTACCGCGCCATCGAAATGCAGCGGAATCGCTTTACACGCATATTAATCCATCGACGCGGGCTTTTATTCAGCGTATACCGAAAAACGTACTACAACCACGTATCATCTATGCTATCTTCCTCGATAGAATATTCATTAAAAATATACCTTTAAAAACTGATTAATCCGAGAACCCGTTTTCCAGTACTTCTATTCGCCAAACTCCCATAGGTTAAATAATTCCCACAGAAGTTCCTCTACCTGCCGTATTTAAAGAATAGTGATAAAAAAATTACGATTAAAGAAATTTTGCCTTTTACACGAAGTATTGATCGATTGTGTATCGTCGAATTAAAAATTAGTCATTGGTAAAAAAATAAATAAATGTCCGTTGAACTTTTAAAACGAGTACAAAAATTGATTGTCTAATCTATTTTACAAAACTTACGGGAGTCGTGGATTACGAATTTCGATATAAAACAGCAATAACTGTATATTCCGACGGCTTATCCGAAAAACCGAGGGCTCAATCGTCTGTTTCATCAGGGAAAATACACGAGATAGAACAATGTGCGAAGTTTTGCAATCGTTCCTTCGGATCGTCACTGCACAGTAAACAGGGGAAAAAACTCTTAAATAGGATTAACATTATTTAGTAAACAAAATAAATGTTTCCGAAAACCATTATCGAGGCAGTGGTTTTATTTTTTCATGCCGAACACGGATACGATAACAATTTTGGCCCATTGCCAAGAGAAACATCCGTGATTGGCAGAAACAATTAATTTTTTTTTAGTTCTGGCGCGACCGAAATTCCGCATGAGCAGCTTCCGATTTGAGTCTCGCGTAACGACCAACCACTAGCAATGCGACTATTACCCTTCAATTATTTGAAACAACTATGTGACATGGATTTTTTTTCTTTTCATTAATACTTTATTTTGAAAAGAACCTAATAATTGAAATTTAAGTAATTATGAACAATTCATCGAAACTTTACTTCCATTCAATTTTCACTTCGCGTTGTTGCGAAAGTTATGATTCGGCAGAACGTTAGTTCCGACCGAGTTAATAACTTTTGGTACAATTTATGCCATATCGTATCAGAACTCGTTCCGATGAGGTATACGGAGTACCGCGAAAGTTTTCGGGCATCTCTGAATCACGTGACGGAGAATCCCCTTTCGGCTTGTCGGTGATGCCCAATTTTCTCGAGTTTTGACGGCGCGTGAATTACGCCATTCGCCCTAACAAATTTCGAGGTTTCGGCTTCTAACTCACAACGACTTCAACGAGTCTATTAGCAACTCCAACATCCGCGCATTAAAAATAACAACATTAATAATACGCAGCAAAAACGACAACATTTTATATGAAAAGTTATGATTTCAAGTACTGTATACGTAATACAGTAATATTTTTAAAAAACCGACAAAGATGGAGAACTATATTACAAATTAAAGAGAGGACTGGTGGATGGACGATGAGTTGAATGTACAGCGAAAATTGAACTGAGGATTTAGCGCAATAAATCCCACAAAGTAAAAGCAAGGTTCCTCTAATTCCGGAGGGACATATCACATGTGGACATACGCAGCTAGTGTGTCCTCGTGGATTTAAACCATAGACATATATGTATGCGTATATTTATCAGAATTGACGTAATGATTTCTCGGAAAATTCGATCGTGGATTATAATCCGCATGGACGTACGGCTTTCACGTGACGCTGTGTTCTTTAAATACTCACATCGACCAGTGTATAGCATGCAATAGTGTATATTTTACTGTCTACATAATAGTAAAGTTTATGTCGAATGGATTTTCACTCACAAATGCT
This sequence comes from Listrodromus nycthemerus, assembly GCA_963978505.1. Lineage (NCBI taxonomy): Eukaryota > Metazoa > Arthropoda > Insecta > Hymenoptera > Ichneumonidae > Listrodromus > Listrodromus nycthemerus. The sequence goes on along the minus strand of OZ021684.1, from coordinate 4,984,420 downwards.
CACATAATTACTCACACAGCATTACAAATACAAGAATACTCACGTGTATACTCACGTGAATACGCACATGGATACTCCCAGTTTTTCACAATCACTGACACCGATACTGCGAGTCAATATAACCGGTAGTTTTATATCAATAAAGCATAGTCGTAAATTAAAATGCACGTCTAGTTTTCTACGATCGTTGGTTTTGGAATATATTAAAATCGACGCGCCAGTTATAATATTTCATACTGAATTATACGATTCAAAAATTACGAATAATTCGTCGATATTATTTACACCACAATTCAATTTATCAGAAATTTAAAAAAAAGTATATTTGGACTTTCCGCCCATGGGTGAATTACTCAACATGGAATGACCAGTGGGCTTGTTACAAACTTTTTCTACCCTGAGTCTCGCGAATAAACTATGTCACAAAATGTGTGGTCGAGCATTGAAAATTTCTAGTATATAGCAGGAAACTCAGGTACTTTTTCATACAGAGTTGGATCGTCACTGATAGACTGTATGAGCACAATGTGGAGACAGGGATTAGGCACGAGTTTCGGCGAGGCGCGATGACCGGATTTGGAATAGTTGAAAATTCATGGCTGTTGCACTTAGTCCACGTTATCGAACATTCTGACGTCCCTGTAGTAGCCAAGCCAAACGCTAATAATTCGAAACATGTTTCAATCACCGGGGAATAATTTATCTCTAGCGTTTTCATTGCATTTCACCCTCGTGAAATGATGTTCTCACTTGATAAATATGAAATAAATATAATATCATTGGACAGCGTGGTTAATTTGTTTAATATTAGGTGTGCAGCTTTGCTTCTGCCGTTGTTTATTCGAAATTCAAGGCTTTATTGTCAAAAACTGGTTATACATTTATGATTCAAAGTATTGACTATCGCTGGCCACTACTTTGTCCCATCTTTCGGGTAGCGTACGAATTCCGTGTTGAAAAAACTAGTCATATTTTAAAGCGATCTTTTGAAGCAAAACGTCGGAAGCAAAGTTGCATACCTAATATTCCATTCCATATGTTGTGATCTCCTGATAAACTATGATAAGGTTTGATAACTAAACACTGGGAGGTTTCGTGCCAAATTTGCTGCATCTTCCCTGGAAGAACAAAAGGAAAGAGAAGTATTAAAAAATACCCGATACAAAAAAAAATGCCAAGACAATTTGACAGCATTTGGATATATCGGGATCTCACATTCAACGGTGATATTTTTTAATTTCACCCTAGGAGGCTTCATGGATACTTTGAAAAATCGCTCTACATAAAGTAGATACGCATAGCATGGAAAAAATTGAAATACTTAATATCAAAAATATTGGCAGGAGCACACAACGTTTTGTTATTTCGGCATCTCACAGGGAACTATAATAATGCTTTTTAATTCCACCGTCGGAAACATCGGGCTGCGATCGCCACATCACCCCGCGTGAAAAATATACGAAAAATTCCAGTAGTTGCTAACCCAAACGCGAATAATTCGAAGTGTGATTCAGCCATCGGGATACCATTTATCCCTACCGATTATTGCATTTTATCCTCGTGAAATAATATTCTCACGTGGTAAATATGAAATAAATATAACATCATTGGTCACATGTTTTATCTGCTTTATGGTTCAGTAAAGAGGTCGATCTTTTTTTGTTGGCACATCGTATAACGCGATACTGTAAAAAAAATAGTGAGATATTGAAAAAATATTGATTGAGTAAACCGTTTCTCGTCAACATTGAAGTTCAACTGATCAACAAATTATAGGACCATCGAACTACTTTTCGTGTCTTACGTTCAACTGCAACATTGAGTAATGATACAAATTAATTTTTGAAAAATTGTGATTGTAAAAGTGCAGAATAGCAAAAAAAAAAGAAAATCCTTCTAGACAGATTTTGACCAAATATAAAAAAAGTACCGTATAGTTTTTGAGGTTCGCTCAACAAGCGAAGTACCCAATGTTAAAAAGACGCGCACATTAAAAAACCTTTTTGTGTCCGCAAGCGTTCACTGTTATGTGGTTCTCAATGTTACCATGAAATATTAGTGAAATTAACAGTCATTTTCATACAATGAATAAGATTTTTATGTTCCTAATACTGCGCCGTCCAAGTTTCCCTCCCGCTTATCGACCGACCCGTACCTCCACCATTACCCCCTGAATAGGATATTCAGGGGGAAATATACAATAAAGAAATGGCAAAGGTCACCGGAGGTGCGGAATGGAAAGAGATCCATTTCCCCAGAATTCCTCCCAATACTTTTTTCGTGCGGAGCTTTCGGAAAAAGACACTCCTCGACTATCTTCCTTTTTCACCGTCCTTACGGAAGACAAAAGACCGTGTCGGCGTTGCAAAATCCAGGCTGCTTTGCCGTGTTACACATGAAGGTAAATACGCCTGAGGGAGAAAAAAAACGGGGGTACGACGAAACGAGATACATGGCGCAGAGTGGAGGAGCCGCTGGATGGGTGGGACAGGGAAGAGACGTACACTGTACTTGCGTCTTTGGAATATGGCAAACGCGGCGGGGGCCCGTGGGGCATATCTGCCACACTGGTGCCCACCTCCCCCATTTGCACAAAGTTCACCGCGCACACACACATACATGCGGCGAAATACTGAAATGACTTTTGGTTTGGCTCCGTCGAGTTCACTTTCGGCTTGTAAAGAAAACGGGAGCATGCGAGGGAAGGAATTTGAGTGCAAGACTGTTATTTTCTTCATTCTTTCTTTTTCAACGTGTGTCGTGCACAAGCCTATACAGAAGCAGCCTCCCATGGCTGATTTGACTCCTGCATAGAGTCCAGCCGCCAGATGCAAGACCACACACAAGTGAATCATTCTGGAAACGGTCATCAGGTGACAAATAGTGTCACTGAGTGTGAGGGAGCGAGGAAACATCGAGGGGCTGCGGTGGAGGCTTTTGAATTTCGCCGAGAGGGCAGTTACTAGGCGGCGCTCAGGCTGCTGACTTTGGGACGATGATGAAGAAGAAGGAAAAGCCCACCCTGTCGCGATTTCACGCAGGGCGGATGCACAGATGTGGCGATCGCAGCACGATGCCTCCCAGGGCGAAATAAAAAAGCATTATTATCGTATACTATGAAATACCTAAATATCCAAAAGCCGTCGAATCGCCTTGCCATTTCTTGGATGCTTCGTGATTTTCGGATTTTTCTTTTCATGCATGCTCGGCGTAGCGGCGTGATGCAGATAAAGATGTTGTCAATTCAGCATGAAGACTCCTAGTGTGAAATTAAAAATACTATTATTGTTCGGTAGGAAATACCCAAAAATCGGCTAAACGAATTGCCATTTTTTTTTCTTGCCACTCGTTCTTTGCATGTCCATAACTTAGAGAAAGTTGTGGCGAATTCAGTACGAAACCTCCCAGGGTGAAATTAAAAAACATCATGACCGGTCATTGGCAGATCCCAAAATAATTAAACGCAGTCGGATCGTCTTGACGATTTTTTTACTATTGGATATTTGAATATTTGGATATCTTTCTCTTCTTCAGGCTTCGCGTGTCTACGAAGGGGGGGAACGAAATTCATAATGCAGCGCGGGTGTTCTTGTTGCTCCGGAAGGGTGGCGAGGTTCGTAAGGTTGAAAATTGCCGGTTCTCCGACGAAATAGAGTTTAACGTGCAGCGAGACTAGCAATGTCGGGAACGTTGACGAATCACTTCCTCCCGTGCGAGCTGCACCGAGTGAAGGTATAATCATCGAGGATTTTTCGGGGCTCGCATCGAAAAGATGATTGGCCTTGGATGCAAGGTCTTTGTTTAAGATTCTTTGTTTCCGTGTAGACACGGGAAAAACCGAAGGGACCCAGAAAGAAATTGGAAAACATGATCGAAAACTCTGTCGGCAAATTCAAAGAATTCTTCGGTTATTACATTCGAGCAGTTGCACGACAACTCCCAATTATCGCACGTGGTGTAAGAATGATCGGCTATTTTTTGAAATCGTCTTCTTAATGTGAAAATAATACCGGAAACGGAAGTACGGTCCTTCCAATGCACACCCAGAATTCACCAGATCGCACATTCTACAGCACTCTTTAGGCAGCAGATAATAATCCCAAAAATTTGGCAATGAAAGGGGAGAAAAATCGATCGCATTTTTAATCCTCCACGAGTTAAACAAATTAAATTATTTACCGGCCGTTTTCACTTCGATTTTAATAAATAGTCCGCGAAGGAAAATTGTCAGTAGAACTTAATCAATCTCTACATCGCACCCCAACGTTACAGTGTAATATTTCTTATGGGCTTGCCTTACAAAGAACTACACAATTGTTCCAGGCGTGCGATATACCATAAGAATTACAATACGTTTTTTCTACACGTAATTAATCCGAGTGTATCCTATAATTTCGAACCTTTTATATATCTCTTATGTACCGAAATTATTGCTTGTAAGGTCGTTCTACGTTTTTTATTCGATTTTTTTTTTCCAATTTAACGCTTCGGTGAAATGGATCTATTGCGATACACATTATGCCGAGCCGGCAGTAGGAAGCATCCGCATCAGGACGGCAGAAGCCGTCGGTGTACGGTATAAATATATAAACAGTAGGCGTCTTTACCTGTTCTTCGTTAATTTGCTTTGCCGTGAGAACGCGCGTGCGCTTTCGTATCGGGTCAGAGCTCGCAGAGAACCTCTCTTGGCCATAGAGTAAGCCACCCCCTGTGTACGTGAGCTTCGGTACACAAGTCTCAACAAACACTCGACCTCTGTTGGCGAAGGTAAACTCGGAGGGAAAGACGCCGGAAGGGTGTAAGGGAAGGCTGGCGGATGACGCGGAGGGTCGGAGGATACCGATGGCCAAAGTAGAAGAGCAGAGACGGGAGACGATGAAAGACAGAGACCGATGAGAGTGGTTCCGCCGGATTTTATTCATCGACTCGTAGAAGCGCGGAACAAGCTTAGCTCTCGGAGTATTCCCAAAGAGAGTGCATCGCGACCTCGTTAAGGCATTCCATTGAGACTTCCAGATTGTACGCAATGCATAGGGAATCGAATCGAGGGACGACAAAAATAACGCTAAAATCCAACGGAAACATCAAAAACGCTGGCAAGAGTGACGGCGTGAGCCGGCAGAGTGAGCGACATTTTTCGTCAAGTGGAATGTCGTATTTCTGTCAAGGATGGCCGTATTTATGCCATCGTTGACGTGACCTTAGACGAAACATTTTTCTACTTATAAGAGTACTCCTGCATCCGGTATTACTGGGAAAATAGAATCTACATCTCATACCAAGGGATGGGGAGTAATTTTTTTTTCGGAATTACCGAGAATCATGGATTTTTACCGAGGGATAATTTCGTTTTCAGGGTGACAAATGGCACACTGTGTTGAACGGCTGACGAAACGTGCGAAATTTTCGTTTCTCTATTGGTATATCCCGTGCCGTTTAAAGAGTACTCAGGCTTTTTGCGTTATGGCCAACGTTATCTACGTAATGGCCGAAGCTTTCCGAGCAATTTTGAAACAATGTTTTGCGGCAAATCACGAGACTACAGGCGGTTCGGTTATTTTTATGATAACTGAAATACTATACACTTTTTTGTCTTGGAAAAAAAGATTACATTTTTGTTTCACATCTTTTTCTCAGTCACGTTGATTCAGTATCGCCACATTATTAATAAGGGTTAGACCAATCCGATCGTCATTCAAGATGTCAAAATAGCCGATAAAAGAAGTCTCCTCCGATAAATGCTATTATTGTTACTTCAGTAAAAGTGTCGATCTCCATAATTGTTTACGGTAATAATAGTCACATGAAGATTAATAATAACATGTTATCGAATGTAAAATGTAAAGCCGATCTCACTTGGTCATCTTACTTAATTCAGTGCAAAGTATATCACTTCACGTTCGAATTTTTACCGAGGAAAAAGCAATCGGATAAAAAGGTACTTTTGTCCGCACTATAAATGAGTACCCGAGTTTATACAATTTCAACTATCAGTCGGAGGATCTGTACGGAACATCTACAATCACGAAGAGTACGAAGACATGTTAATGACATGTGGCGTGTAAAAAATTCAGCGCTTAAAGTTGAAAGAGATGATCTATCTTTCTCTTCGTTAATTAGTTCCTCGTATGCTGCGCTGTGCTCTGCAAAGCTTTGAACTCGCCGTCTCGGAGTCCGATCGATATTGTAACGATAAGTTTCCATCTCACCAATAACGCTGAAAATATAATTCTCGTAACACAAGAAAAAAAAATTAAACCGACCTTATCATGATTGAATATTGAGACTGTAAAAAAGCATAAAAATCAATAATGGGTCAACCTTCGATTTATCCCCCAAATATAAATCAAATATGGAAGGAACAATTATAGTCAATTAAAATATCCGTGAACTTTGGTGATCCATTTCCGACGGCATTAAAGATTTTATCGGGCTATTCGTAGAAGTTTCCCTCTGCTGTAGATCGTATCGGTTGAAGTTCAAAGTCCATATCTACGCTATATTGTAGTGTAGCATATATATATATATATATATATTAGGGCGTTTAAAAAAAAACATTTTTTTTCTCGGAACCAAGCTCAAAAGTTTCCTTCAGATGCCAAAGCAGGCCTCTGAAAATATGAGTCCTTAATATTAATATTGAGTATGTGCACATCGCACTTTTCGATTTCCCATAAGAATAACACAGGAAAATTTTTTTTTTGTTCCGATTTTTGTACCTGATGAACCATAAATTGCGCTACAATTTCCATCAGCTATTTCTGTAGAGAATTGAACGCTCTAGAAAAAAAGTCCTGATATTATTTTTCGATTAATCAACCCATTAAAAAGTTATTCAAGGTTAAAGTTAAATTCATTATTAACTTAGCCGTTTTCTTTATAATCCTTCGAATTTGATTAGTTTCAAGGTTTTAAAATGAATTGAAACTTTATTTTTAAGGTCTGTGAGTTAAAAAAATAAAACTATTATTTTTTGTCATTAAAGATTGCTGTCATTTTATTGAAAAACTGTTTTTAAATAGATTGCACATAAAAAGAAGTTAAATTTTATTCATGACCCGAAGAGTTATTCGTGTTGCTGCGTTTTCATGATCTAGACCAGCAGACAAATGATTCAATTTAACATGTATGTATTCATGACTAACAAATATTATGAATTAATTACATAAAACTTATAACAAAGTAAAAAACTATTACTTCTCATAAATTTGAATTTTTGGGGAACATTTTTTCTGAAAACAATATTCTTGACAAATAATTCAGAAAAACGGCAAAATTAGTAATGAATTTAACTTTGACCTCGAATAACTTTTAAATGAGTTGATTAATCAAAAAATCATACGAGAACTTTTCTGTAGAGCGTTCAATTCTCTATAAAAAATAGATGACGGAAACTGCAGAGAAATGTATGGTTCATTAGTTCTAAAAATTAAAAAAAAAAAAATTTCGGAGGATTATAAGGAAAACGGCTAAATTGATAATGAATTTAATTTTAACCTTGAATAACTTTTGAATGAGTTAATTAATCGAAAAATGATATCAGAACTTTTTTGTAAAACGTTCAATTCTCTACAGAAATAGCTGATGGAAATTGCAGCGCAATTTATGGTTCGTTAGTTACAAAAATCGGAACAAAAAAAAAAAATTTCCTGTGTTATTCTTAGGGGAAATCGAAAAGTGCGATGCGCACATTCTTAATATTAATATTAAGGGCTCATATTTTTAGAGGCCTACTTTGACATCTAAACGAAACTTTTGAGCTTGGTTCCGAGAAAAAAACAAATTTGTTTTTTTTTAAACGCCCTAATATATATATATATATATACATGCATAAATACACTATGCTTGTGAGTTAGTATGTTACGACCTTACGGGTAGCACTTATCAGAGCTTTAATGTGTATGCGCTGCTCCACAAGTGGTGCGGGGCCAGCTGCGCCAGATATCTCGAGTGTTGTGTAGGCGGTCTGTTGATCATTAAACGTTGGCAACACTCGGTGTAACAGTTATCGTATAGGTCGGCGAACAAGACCAACCAGTGAAAAGGACGAAACGCATGTATACGGCAAGAGCGAGAGTTCGTCCTTATGTTCCGCTAACGCGGTTAATTCGAGTGGCTTGGAGCAATATAGAAGATACACAAATTCATCCGTCTGAAGCGATGTATCAATGTTATTCATATTTTATCTAAATTTACACGTGATTTCAATAAATTCATTCATGCGCGTTGTAAGATTGTTCTATTTGAGTAAAATTTATAATTTATACCACCAATATACTCATCGGGAAAGTTAATATTTTTTTCAATTGAGTTTATTTTCATCATGAGTTAGAAAGTATTTTTCGTCGGTATTGCCTCTAAATTAAAAAACAAAAGGTAAATACAAAAAATAAACACAATAGTCTCGCTGGACGAAAAATGAGTTTATTTACAAAGCCCGATTGAGTGTCAGTTCCTCAAAGTCTCTTTCTCTCGGTCACTTCACAGAGTCCACTTGCCTTTTTATACGACACTGTGTATAGATGGGCATATATGGGTCCACGGCAAATATAACCATTCTCGACCCTTTCGAAGTTGCGTTTTTACCGAAATGTGGCGCCCGGGCTGGCCGCGCAATATTGACCCAGTAGAGAAGTGCAAACAAAGCCCCTGCGCGCCTTATTAAGAAATTCGGGGTCCAAACGCTACGGTACCGTTACAACACCGGAGGGAGAGAAAATAAATCTGTGGTCAACATTGCAGCTGTAGCCGTTGCTGTTTCTCCTCGCTGTGGTCTCGTACAGTGTTTCCAGAAATATATCTAGTCGTGGTTTCACTTCTGTTTTAGTTCCTACGTACCGAACCGAGAAATTGCGAGTTCTCAAAATAACAATTTATTTACTTTGGCCAGTCTTTTTAAAATGTATTTATTCAATCTAGCAGCGATCGGGCGATCCGCCCGAATATCGTCGAATCTCGTTCTTTGATATTTTATTTTATTTTGAATTTTGTAGATTTAATATTATTTTTCGATTTGAGAATAACGACATACGTGTAGCAATCAACAGCCAATGCAGTTCCAATGCAATTTAAACACAACTATCGACCCATGGTCTGGTTCGTTGGAATTAAATTCGTCATCGAGCGACTCAAGGCTCGGCAATGTATATTTTAAAGGAGGAATCAGTTCATTATATTACAAGAAAACAAAGTGCATGATATTTACTGAGTGTTTGGTTTGCTGCCTGAGGGAAGTGAAGGCAACGATTGTTGAGGAGCAGGAGAAGTCATCAGGATTGAGTGCAACCTTGAAAAGTCGAACTTTTGCGATTCACGCAGAGAAAGAATTTTCAGTTTTAGTCTTATAAATATTGTAATACTACCTTAAGCTGTGCAAGTTTCGCCGAAGCATACTCACAGGTTAGAATAGCTCAACTTGCCCAATCTCCAAAACTTCAGTCCGTCTTCGTCCTTCAACAAAAATACAAAGACAAGAATAAAATAAAAATAAAGACCTATCAAATTTTAGAGGTCTAAGTTCCTTGTTTGTAAAAAATTCATTACGATAATTAGTAAGGTCGCTGCGAGCGATACAAGATAGAGCGTACCGGTCCTCGAAAGTTGGTCGATTGACCAAAAAAATGCCACGCAATGGACGTCATTCGTACATTAAGGAACCGAAAGCGCTATTTTTTCAAAGGACCTACCGCACCGTCGAATATTCTCAATATCCCCCCGGGCTTTTATGCAATAAAAGCAACAAAGGAATCGAGCCGTACAGTGCACATTATTCCACCGTCGATGAAATTCGTTACCCTTCAACGGGCCCAAATATACCAAAGGCACGTTCCCTTCCGAAGAATCTTCGCACGGCAGGTATATCGGGGTCCGCGAGGCCCGCGTCTCTCGGCGAGGTAGCGACCTCGATGCGTCGCATTATTTCCATCTTTGCAGAGACTCTCGCGTGTAACAAATCGGAAAGAGCCCGGTCGGACGTGGGCCGGCTCGGTCTCTTCCGTGGCATACCGCGGCCGCGTTCGCCACTCTCGTCTAAGCGACATTCTTCGAGGGACACCGAGAGTCTAGGCTCGCTCGCGCGGCACACAAGAGAGCCGACGTCGCCTCATGAGGGCCTCCATTCAGTCTCCAATTAGTTCAGGAAAGCTGCAATCTTTGACCGGGCCGTCTCTTTCCCTTGTGCCATCCGCTCTTTCCATATATTTTTTTCTTTATTTCGTTTGCCGTTTATACGGAGAGAGAGAAGAACGGTCGAAAGTGAATTCCCAAATGACGCAAAGCCACCCGCCACTCAGAGATCATCATTCCCTCCGTTCTTCTCTCGCCTTTTTCACTCCCGCCGCTCTCCCTCCCGTTCGTTCCCGTTTTCTCATCCGTTTCGTTTCCTCGCTCTTCGTTCGGAACTTCGGCAAAACCGCGGATAAGAAGTTCATTACGCGGGGCAAAGGTGTACATCAAAGAATGTCACACTCGGCGCGGTGACGCTTTTCGCGCATGCGCGCGCCTCGAGAGAGCAAAAAAGAACGCAGGAAAGAATGCGTCCAGACCGCTGGATGGTATGAGCGTTTCTGCTAGAGATTCGCTTTCTAAAGGTCCTCGTCTTTAAGCCTTTGATTTTTATTTATCTTTTTTTAATCGTGCTGCGTAACTCTGGCCTGTGGTTTGCGACAGACTGTTGGATATAACGCTGTACGATAAAGAAGCTCACAAAGTCATGCAGAACTAAGCAGATGTTGATTCGACACGCTTGAGGCAACGATAAGGTTTTTGAAAATTAAGTATGGAACACTTTAACCTACTAAAGTCAATACTACATTTTACAGTTATTAATACGAACACGTGCGCACCTATTATTATATAGTGATGGTTATTGGTATCAGAAAAAAATAATTGTTGTACATTTTATAAATGAATATTCTTTTAATATTAGAAAGAACAAGTTCAAAGGTATTTCGTTAGTCAAAGAATAATAACATTTGTTATTGTAAGCTGTAATTATTGTTTCAGCCATGGAATATAGGTGGATACGTAAGGCAGATATATATCACAGTAAAAAGTAACGTGACAATCAGGAAGAAAGTGAGAGGATCGTCTTGTGTAATTTTTTCTCAGGGCACCCACACACACATGCAGACATTTTTTTCAAAAAGATATTCCGATGTTTTGGAGCATTTTGAACATGTTTTCATGAAAACCTCAAAATATCTGTTCACGCAACCAAAGCATCCTCGACGACGACGCTAAAAAATTAGGAATTAAGTATATATATATTGAATTATCGAAATCTACATTGTCGAGAAGTTAAGAGTGGCCGATTTTGTGATGGACTTTTCAGTTGTACCGAACACAGAAAAATGGACGCAGTCATCATCCGACGACGAGGAGCATTTTACGGTCTAACTTTCTGTAGATGAAAGATGAAAAGTGCTTAGGAAGAGGGAATATCTCAGCATGGCCTGCTCAGGGTCTCCCATTTGTCATGGCCAAAGTAACGACACATTGGCACGGTTAATTAAACAAAAGTCTCGGGGGCATATTCCTCCGTCGACGTGCTCTCTCGCGAGCGTCCCCGCGGTGTTTTTACTTACTACATACGCGCGCTTTTCCTCCTGGCTTCTCGTCTTACTCGAACGTAATTACGAGCCGTTTCATCCGAGCCAAGGAGCCGAGGACGATGTAGGACTAAGAAGCGGGAAGCCTGCGGTGTATGAAATACCCGGTCGTCGTTCGTAGCTCCCGACGAGAGGTCGAACGAAGAGGATGACTATGAGGAGAGGAAAAAAAATAAAAATAAAAGATGCCGGTAAGAAAAAGTAAACGAGAAGGAATGAAGAGTCGTAAGAAGTTCCCGGAGACTTTCGACGGGTATGTCGTCGAGCGAAACACGTGTCTCACGCTTCCGACACATGGATCGAAATATCGTCTAACCCGGAGCACGACGCCCGGCACGTGTGGCCACATCTCCCGGCCCCCAACAAGCGTTAGGCACGAAAGAGTGCTTCGAATTAGTGCGGGCGCGATACTAATGGGGTCGTTTGTTAATAAGAACTAATTTCATCGCGACACGTCCACCCTGGAATTTCAATGTGGTTTATGGATATAAATAACAGCGGAAGGACGCCCGACACTCGTATGCAATAAATTATATTTATTTTGTTTCAAATGTATACACATTTTATCCGCGCGTTACGATTTTAATTCTTGCGGCAGAGCTTACTGCCCAAGTATCCGAGGTCATTACAAAAATATGGTCAGATCTGCGAATGAAAAATCATATTTTATTTTAACAATTTTTATTACTCGCGATAGTTACAATAGTTATAATAATTAAGTAGTTACAATAATTAATATTGGTCATAATCGTGGACAAAGGACCGACGCGAAGTGCCTGATCGCTAGTAATAATATTAATTATCATCATTGGAACAAATTTCGAGCGATCCAAGACGGTTTTTTCCATTTAGCCCTTGATCGTCAGGCGGATTTTTATATTGCGAAATCCTTACAGTTAGCTTGCTGATAAATTTTGGATTGGAATTTTTAGTTGATACCTTATTTTTTTGTAGATTATTTATTCGAGGTTAAAATGGAATGCGACTTCCGGCTAGTCACCCAAAGTGTAGACAGTGATTCGGATGTTTCCGTGAGGTTTATAACAATATATTTATATTGATGATAAAAATAATTATCATTATCATTATTATTATTATTCAATAAATATCCACGTGCGTAAGCGGAATTTTTCCAGCTAACGTGAAATCGTTCGAGAAAAAAGATAAAATTTATTTTACTTTAATAACTGATAACATTGATGATTTTATTGATGATAATAGTTATTAATATTACCCGAATAAATGTTGAGCTCCTTGATACTGGTTTTGCATCTAATGAATATTCTTCCGATAAGCTTTTATAATCCGAAATCCTTACAGTTAGCTCATCGATAAATTCTGGATAAAAATATTACATCACCGATTTTGAGTGTTTTTTTGTCGATTACTTAATCAAAAAATGAATGGTATGCGGTTTTTGGCCAGTCACCCGAAGCGTAGACGCAATATTCGAGCATAAGTCAGTTGATTATTAACGCAGGTAATCACGCGAGTGATCCCCTTGAGGTCGCCGCTCGTGATGACGTTTCAAATCAAGCCAACGTGATACACACAAGTTCGGGCTCAGCGGAGCTAGCTGCGCGCTGACACCAATGAAACACACAGGCCAACGTTCGCGTTAAAACTCATACGATTTCATCTGTTCGGAACGCGTGAAGGCACGTGACGAACTTACCACTGGCGTTGAAACTAGTTCGTTCGCCTCTCCATTCTCGTTATTACTACGAGCGATTAGTTCTACTACGCCGCGGACAAATAGGAGATATACCACTCCACATCGTTCCTCGCGAGGTAATTAGAAAGACGTCGGGAACGATGGAAATTACTCTGTATGTGGGTTGATGGGCTATCGTCTACCGTCGCGGCGATTAACCGTTTCTAATGCGGGACTATATCGATAGTCACGGATGAAAATTACACTAAGCGAAGTTGAAACCGAAACTCAAATCTTCAACATCGTATGTAAACTTGTCCACAAGTCAAAAGAATAGTTTGTAGATTTACGATATGTTCGCCGATTTTCACTGGCTGTTTCCTTTTTGTTACTCTACATAAGATGTTAAGAAGAAATCAATTTAGCAGCAGATCGTAAGGAAAATAATAAAATTAAATTTTTTATTCCACCCGTTTTAGCATAATTTTGTGGGAAATTTTCATATTTTACACGTAGATTATTACACGTGACTAACGTCAATGTCCGAATTTTTTATCCGCCTGTATCTTCGCACGTATTACTCCGTTCTTTACACTTATATTTATTGTTTTAATTACTGCCAATATGCAAAACCATCTTAGGCTGGGAGTGCAGACAATCGTGGCCAAGCCACATTAATTAGATGTTGAAAATTATTACATCTTACTCGAAAACCTATAAGTACCTTGTAATGACGATTTCCCTCTGACACTAGCTATTCGGAGAAAAACTTATTTTTCTGACTCGATAATTCAAATTCCCCTTTAGGCGAATCCCATTACCCTATTACGATATAAAATAAAATATAAATCATTACATTGCACCTCCCACTCTAATATTTCCTTCTTTTCACCGTTCGGATAGCCTTTCAACTTTTCGACGAAGTACACGGCGTACCCTCTCCGACCGGGACATTTAACGCGATTTTCTCCAGTTGCATCCCGCATATTGATTGGTTATCACGTCGACCCGCCATTTGACGAGTCACACGTACACACCTGGAATCCGGAGCAACAGGATCGCGTAGGGCATTCATCCCGCTTGTGCGCTGCATTTTCCTTATATATATATATGGCCGTGAAAATATCTGCATCGGTAAAAATTCACTTCGGCAACTTATGGCGCCTAAATTATCGGTTTAAGATTAAAAACAGTAAGAACGTTATTGTTCGTTTTTTGGTTCGTTACCAACGCATTTCATTGATTTTTTTTAAATTGTTAAGCTTGTTTTTACAACTTTAATGTTTTAGCACACTATCACGGGTTAAATAATAAACGAAGAGAAAAAATCTTTAGAGCTTTTATTTTCTACTTCCAATTCTACACCAAGGCATACTATCAAAAAACATTAAAATGTTTGTTGGGCTGGTTTTCATGAATTTCATAATTATTAAATTCATGACTTCCCCCCAAATTAAAAAAAAATATTTTTCGTGTTGGTTTTCATGAATTAAATAAATATTATATTCATGGAAACTAGCCCATAAGCCAGCCCAAATATTTCGAAAACATTTTTGAGCTAGTTTTCATGAATTTAACAAATATCAAATTCATGAAAACCAGCCCAAAAAATGTTTTAATATTTTTGGTCCACTGGTCTTGGGCTAAATTTTTGAAAACATTTTTGGGCTGATTTTCATGAATTTGATATTTTTTAAGTTCATGAAAACCCCCCCAAACATGTTTTAAAAAATTTGGGCTGGTTTTTATGAATTTTATATTTATTAAATTCTTGAAAACCAGCCTAAACTTTTTCAAATTCTTTTTTGGGTTAGTTTTCATGAATTTTAATTCGTATTAAACTCATGAAAACCACCCCAAGGTTTTTACACATTTTTTGGGTCATTTTTCATGTATTAGATATTTATCAAATTCATGAAAACTAGCGACAGACCTGTCAAAGCATTAACTGCAATAGATCTATAAAAGCGTCAAATGGTTGTGCAAAGTTTCGGCGTAAATTCGTTGAATTTAAAAAAATGAATAGTCCGCAATTTTTCACGATTTCGATGTATTACTCGTTACCTTCCTCCAAAGATCCGCTACGACTTCACAATCTAGACAGTCGATAACATTTCCCGATAAAAAATGATAACCTTTTATTTATGCATTAACAAAAGTCATTTGTTATCAAACGGATATCATTTTTATACCGAGAACACTATCAGAAGTGTAGACGCTTAATTCGTAGAGAAAATCAGGAAAAAAATACGGATTATTCTCTGACAATAAAAAATCAAACGAAGATTTATCTTTTCGAAAGTCAGAAAAAAAGTCATTATATTTTTAGTTCATTGTGATTAATGTATTTCTACAAAAATTATTTTAATCGCTTGTTAACAGGAACGATTGATACGATTTGGGTTTATAGACTTTTTGAACGCTGATACGTGATTTAAAAATTACTTAAGGAAAATTAATTTTCAACCGATCGTTTAAAATGTCGAAAATTATTGTATCAAAGTTTTTCGTCACTTTTATCTAATTTTATTTATGTGACGAACATTTTTTTCTTTCATTCCTTTTATGAGGCTTCTATTTCCGAATGACCTCGGCACAGCATTTCAATAATGGCTAAAAATAAAAATTGGTTTTATCCTCGATGCACCTTTGTGCTTCCGATGGACAACGCCATCGATTCAGGAAACGCAAATACCACCATTGTCTGCACCATCAAGAGCATTACATATTATCCGAATTTCAATGCTTATTCATGGGTATTCTGTGGCGGAACACTCTCGGCGAGCAGAACGGAGATCGAGCCCATTGCTTATTATAATCCCTGAGCAAACAATAGAGCGCAGGATTGTTCGGATGTACATCGCGAAATGTGTGATTATTTTATTATTTTAGTTTTATTTAACACACGTATGCAGATATACAAAAATAAATATAAAATGCCCTATACATAATACGGATTTTCTTAATATTCAGATTCTCCGTAAGGGCGTTCTAATCGTGTTAAAATTACCTTGCTTAAAACAAAAAAATATCTTGCATTTGTATTTTTTTCAATGGCTATTGTTCTATTAAGCAAAACAGAAAGTCGTGTCATTTTTTGGATTTGAGTCCAAGATTTTTCTTACATGGTCGGTTTCCATTTTTAAACATTGAACTCCCGGGAATCTTCGACCCAATTGTTTTGCTACCCAGAACAACTAATATATACGAGGCTTGTTGATGTCCGATGTTGATGGATTTCTCCCTCTTATTGTACTGTAATAATGTATTTGAAAACATTAATTTTAGATATTAAACCGAAAACGCAAATGTGAAGTAAAAATAAACGTGAATGAAAAACGTGGATAGTTGCTAAAAGGATTCTTTCATTGCATTAAATTTATATTAATAGCGCGGAGGCAAGGTAAAGTGATCGTGTATTTTTGGCATAAATCTGCGCGATCCGTTCAGCACGAAATACGCGGTGTACTGGCGAATTATTCTGAAAAGACGATAATGCAAATTTCAACGAAAATCTCCTTTTAGCGCGACCTCTAATAGAAATGTGATAATATTTTTTTAGTTCGCCCGTTTCGCAAAGTACATGCGTCTGTGACCGTCCGTTAGCATTTGTATGGAACAAGAATTGTCACGGAAGCATCTCATCTAAAAACGATTCTATAAAAATGTTTCAGGAATAAATAAATATAAATTCGGCGCGATTGATTAAACGATTTGTATTTATAAGTAAGAATCAAAAGAGTAAGGACATTATTTCAGTATGAAAAAGCATTTTTTTAATTACAAAGCACATTAAAAATGAATAAATCTTTCATAAAATTTATATAAAAGCTTCGTTGATAAATTTACGGTCAATTTTATTTTCGGTGCGGTATGCCGCAGACCTTTCGTCGAGTTCGAAGTTTCCTATTGGCTTGTCTTTACAAACTTATAAGTTCCACTCAAATTATAATTCGGCTTAAGTAAAATTTTCCTGTTTTCCTTAAAACCCCCTCTTCGTATAAACAATACCTATACGTCTCCTAGAGAATACTTTTTCCCAACCACGAAACGCTAAATTGAAACAACTGGTTAAACAAAATTAACAAAAAATTAAATTTTGTGTAAAATGGAAAATCGTTTGATTATCCCTTTAAGTGCAAAAAAATGACTATACCGTCAGAGAAAATAAGTCGGTGAGGTGTGGGCTTGCACAAGTCTTCGTATATATGAGAAAACGGAGTCGATTCAGAAAATCCTGACTAATGAGGTCGATACAGTTATCTGCACCTTTGCGATCGCCGTACACGCGGTCGCATGCCAACACGGTGTATACACGGGTTCGAGAGGCCGCCGAACGCGAAAAGACGTCAGGCAGCAGAAGGCACCGGGAGTCGACGATGGCACCACCAGAAGCCGGCAGGTAGACATTCGGGTGGTCGTATATCAGGGACTCGCCGGGAGGACAAGAATGTTAGCGAGAAGCTAAATTACACAATAAATGGTTCGGACGGAGGGCCTCACGGTTGCCGACAGAGCAGCAACGGCCGCATCTCGCACGCGTCGCGGCTTTCTTGCTCCTTTGTTCGCGCGGCTCTTTCCGACGTTCCGTGTGTCCTTCCGAAGTTCCACGACACTCCGACAGCACGTTTTACCCCGCGGGAGAGATTCTTCTTTTCTTTTAACTTTTTGTTTGTTTTAATCCTTTTACTTCATATAATTACGAACCGAAAGATTTAGGACGACAATAGAATATTTCGGTACGAATCACACGGTTTCCGCGAAGTTATTTGCGGCGTAACACAGACGGGACCCAGGCGGTCCGATGGAGGAGCAAAGATAATTGGGTGATCGATTAATTATCGAAATTGGAGTAATCGGCTTAGGTTCGGTCGCAACCGAACGCGGATTTCGTCATCCGCGAAAATAGATTAAAAATAGGACGATGATGATGAATCGGAACGGAATTGGAATTTACATGACAGGATTCGGAATAGTCACGTTCGATGGAAATCGAGCGACTCGTCAAAACGGCAACTCTGATTTGGACACTTCGTTTCCCGCATGTTTTTTCACGGTAGGGACCTAAATTTATCTTTTCCATCGGTCAACGGATCAACAAATGAAACAATCAGTATTTTAATATAGCATGGTAAAAGAATAATAAAGAAAAAAGAAAAGACTTATTAGACGGAATCCGACATATCGTACCCTGATAAAGCGAACAAAAAATTGAATAACGTGAAGATGCCCTCGATGTATGATGATTAAAACACGTACACGTAATTTCGTATATGCCTGCAGTCCTTGATCTGTGTTTCCTGTCGACGACAAATTATTCCTTCAAAGTATGACATAATCAATGTCTGTTACACCTGTCTGACTGTAAAATTAATGTATGGTAAAAAAAAACATTGCGAAACAAGTTGTCCAATTCACCTGGT
Organism: Listrodromus nycthemerus; assembly: GCA_963978505.1. Classification (NCBI taxonomy): domain Eukaryota; kingdom Metazoa; phylum Arthropoda; class Insecta; order Hymenoptera; family Ichneumonidae; genus Listrodromus; species Listrodromus nycthemerus. The sequence goes on along the minus strand of OZ021684.1, from coordinate 4,965,734 downwards.
CGGTTTAACTAATCGCTTAATTCTCCTTTAACGAAACGGCCACCAAGTGGTCCCTGAAGTTCTCGCGTCACAATTGCCTTAATTACGAGTATATTTTTGTATCAACACTCGTAGGTCTTCGGTATTCATGGCAGGGCCCTAAGGGTATCGTGAGAAATTCATGTATTCTCGGCCGCGTCATTTAAATTCAGTGTGTCGTTGATGAGGAAGCTCGTAAATATCGTTTCAACTATAAATAATAATTTGAGGGTGCGTATATAGTATACGAGAGCAGGGCGCGGCCGCACGGCCGTTGAATGTACCGTCGCCCTTCTTCCGTCCTCCTCGTCGTCTTCGAGTCGGGGGACAAGAGATATCCAGGAACGAAGAGAGGAGGCTAACTAGTGTACAGATAAATTACGCCCTAACGATCCGAAGGCGTCTTTGTGACTCTCGGGGCGTATACCAGTTTGTTAGGGCGGATTATTTTTTACGAGACAACCGGAGCCACTTTATACGCTTACAAATAAACTGATAGAGTTATACCGTATCCCGCATAGCTCGGTATATTTATGGCTCTTACCTCATCGTCATTCGCTTGACGATTGCGGCTCGTTCCATTCGATCTTTAATCACGGCAATGAAATAAAATTTACTGTAAATAATGATGCTTATACGTTTGACGATGGTTAAATTTTACGAAGGTCGTTCACAAAGTTTCATCACTTTTCTATCGTCAATTTCACTTGTTTTTTTTTATGTACGAAGAAACATGAATTCAAAAACAATAAAAAAAGGGAGAGTTTCTGGACAAGAAAAGTTTGTTGCAAAAGATCCGGCTCGTTGAGAATAAACTTCATAATAATAAAATTCGTATCAATTAGACTTTTACGGCAACAATCACGGATGCTCATTTATACTCATAGGTATCCTCAGCACTCACAAATATACTCAGCAGTCGCAGCCACTCGCAGACACTCAAGGATACTCAGATATTCACAGATACTTACAGATAAAATTGGAAGCACTAACGCGGATACTGCACACGAGTCAGTCGACCTAAACGGTAATAATAATAATAAATGTGGAAAAATTTCTCGAAACATTAAATTAATTCATTGAAAAATAGTCAAAGATTTTTATTGCTTTTTACCAAAACAAATCATCACGACGTGTGAATTCGTCGTCGTGCTTAAATTTCTCACGGATTTTACGATTCGCTTAACATATCGGTGATCATAATTCCGGCTTTAAGCCAGTCGTAAGATTCGAACGATATCGTCCTGATACAAAACCGAGAAAAAGAATGTCTCTATAAGCAAGAAGATGGCCAGGGATGTCACGGAATGTTCATTTCCACGTTTCTGGAAGATGCTAATCCCGTGGGCCCCGATGTCTCCGTCACTATCCACGGATTACCGTTGAATTTCACGTTCTTTCCCGGTGGGGACTCGTAAGTACTCCATTAATCTTGCTTTACCGATTTATCCTGCTCGTGCGTTCGCATCAGTGTTTGTACTCGGTAGGCGCGTCACAGCACGCGCATACCCTATGTGGTCCAACTTCTTTATAGCTTTTCATTATGTAGCCGGAGAAGCAGCTGTTCGGATAAAAAGACGTCACACCCCTCTGATGCAAGCGGGGTTCCCCTGTCGCGATACGCAGCTCTCCTCTGCGTCGTTGTACGTCCAGTGTACACACGCCCAAAATTTCATGTTCAGGCAACTACGAACGGAACGCCTACGTGTTCGCCGAAGAGTTTCGGACGACTGGAGGGTGGCATCCCCTAGCGGAATTGTTGCGAAGCGCCTGGATACAATTTCGGCGAAAGATGGAATAAAGACGAAACTTGCCCGCTTTCGGTGACCAACTTTGTTATCCCGAAACGTTCTTCGGTTAACTTTTGTTGTTTGGGAATATTTTTGTTATATATGTTACATCTAGTGTCGCCCGAGTGGACTGGAACGATATCACTTAATGACTTCCAGCGACCCACAGAAAAAAGGTACGGGTTACATATGTACTATTTTTCTTATATTGCTGTATAATGAATATGTTTACGCCGAAAAGTTTAATATGTCGGACCATACTTTAAACGTAAATAGACGTGATGTAAGACGTCTTGCAATTTTTGTTGTGAAAATAGAAGGGTCGAAAAACACCCTTCGTAAGGTTTTTCTCTGAGCGTTTCATGGTAATGAAGGGAATCGAAGGATAAGCAATGGCGCATTGAGGGGAACGCAGAAAAGATTGACACGGTACTTTCTACGATTTCTCCTTAATGTGAGTCCACTGTCAGGTAAGCGGAAAATTTTATGTCGCACATTTTCCTACTTTTAACGGATAGAAAGGTTTTCGCAATTTGCTGGGCAAATTTCAAACGGTATTGTTGTCCATTTGTTATTAATAGCAATTCACTAGGAACGCAATGAGACGGAACGAGCGGAACTTTCTCCATTTATGATCAATGGCAATTCATTGCAGCATAGCTAGTACTGCTGAAATGAGATTTCTTACCATTCGGAATGAATGGGAACTCTATCGAACGATAAAAAGTGAGAGAATCTTCAATGGCACGCCTAATTGTTTATGAATTACGAGGAACGAGGATCGCATCGAAAAACATTGCGGAATCATGTGAGCGAGTGTGGGAACTTCCATTTAATGGTCATAAGTGGCAACGAATTGTACATGAATTCGTCCACAATGGCAGCTGTAAACTCAGGAATCGGAATTATTTATGAATAATAAGAGACTTTTTTGTATCTATGGTATTTGTATAACACCTGTTTTATTCATAATATATTTGAACAGTGTACAAACGTAGATAATTATGTGTAATCTATGTTACCGCGAATGGAAAAGCTTGCGGGATAAAAATACTATACAACGAATAAGAAATTTTGACGATTATATTGGATTGCATATTGCCACAAACCGTTTCAAGCTCAATACAAATACGATAGCAATTTTGGTCTATACAGAGCCCATTGATTATAAAATTGGTGAAAATTGTAAATAGGCATCGGACAAATAAAAAAGAGAGAGAGACAGAGAGAGAGAGAGAGAGAGAGTGAGAATGAGGGAGAGAGAGAGAGAGAGAGAAAGGGAGAGAGACAGAAGCCTACGACATTGCAAGATGAATTTATTGAAATAGATATTTTGTTTTTATAAAAATCGATTTGTAAAATCCATTAAATATCTCAAGCCACAAACTTTTAGTCATTTCTCCGATACTCTGTCCGATCCCAGTCAATTCACTCCTTGATCTTGAACTTGTTGACGCAAAAATTTCTGAAACCACGTTCCTCTATCAAACATTCTCTAGGCTGTTAATTCGAGCAAACAATTAATCCCGGTTCTCTCAGAGCCTCCTTCAATACCGATGGCATTAACAATCGGGCTTCCGGCGGGCACTTCGATCAGGACGGCAGAGACTGCTGCTCCGCAGCTGCAGCCGCCAGAGAATTGGGCGTTTGTCACAGACGAATGCGTTTCCGATGGGAATAATCGGTCCGAGGAATGGAGTGGCGAGGTCCGCGGGGGATGAGGCCGTATGCATGGAAGGTCTGAATTACCGCCGTAGATGCTTGCCGATGATCCTCCTCGTACATCCACCTTCCGTCCTCCCGTGTCGTCCCTCTATCTCGATTTTCATCCTTGTCCGACACCGCGAGCCGGCTCGACATTCCTGAGGGACATATGACGAAGCGTCGCTTGTCTACCTGTATTTCGTACTATCGTCCCGGAATATCTACGGCCGATCGTACGATCAGTGGTGGTGGTGGCACCGGTGGTGCCGTTGGTTGCGCGGCGGTAGGCCGGGATACAGATGGAGAAAGGGAGTCCTCTTCCTCTTGCTTAATGCGAAGATCGGGATCCGATAAGTGCCAAGATACCGCAACGATAAGCCCTTTTACTTAAACACCATCGGAAAATACATAGCTCCCACTTCCAACGTGTGCGTATGGCTCAGAGTTGAGACATGGGAGCGTAGGGTCGAACATTCATTTTTAATCCTCGGCCAGAGAGCCGTCAGAGATGATCTCAGTGGCCGCTTCAAAATACTGCTCCCACCATCGTTTCAACTGTACCGAGGCCCGAGCCACAAACTAGTCTCGCTTTCTTTTCGAGCCCTTGCGGACCCGAATGCAACACGAGACTGGCTGCAGCGAGAAAGATCGGTTATCTCTGGACGTATCTCGAATTCTGTGTCCAGTCCAGGGCCATTACCTATGCCAGCGTGTATTAGGCCCAGTCTTTTTCTCCTCTTCTTCCTCATTCCTCTTAAGAGTTCTTTTTATCCTCTCTACGAGGAAGGAGACATCGCCGTCCAGTGTGAGTGAGCTTGGATCCTGACGCATTACTCCGGGAACCTGCAATCATGAACTTTCTCGGAGTTCCATTCTGACACATCGTGCCAGATCGTGGAGTTTTTTCTATTGTGATTCAGAGATCGCGATTGTGGATTCGTGGATTAACCCTTCGAGTTTCGAGTCCGATAAAGACGATGGATTTACAGGGACCTCCTGTGCAGTCTTCATTTCGAGGACCTGGGTCGGTGATCACATCCACATTTCAGACGGTAATCTGTGCGCAGGAGAACTCTGGAGATGCCCCAACAGGCACGATGATTCGGATGGCTCTTCCAGGGATTCCCCACCTGTCTACTCGCCATGTCATCGTAACCCGTAAAGCTTCGGTCTTAAAAACCAAAACCCCATCATAGTTTCGAGCTCAAGTTTTTTTCGAAATAAAGGTAAGGTCCAATGGTGGACAGCGTTAAGTTTATCTGATTCGGACCTGAGTCATCCATACATGTCCGACATGGTATCTCAGAGTATTTACGTCCACTGAACATCCAACCTGTTGCTCCAATTTTTAAGTATCCAATGTGAAACCTCAACCGATATTTTATAAGAATATGATCCGAGCCGACAGTTACGAAACGTTTCGTATTGCATTTTATGGAAAGCAAAGAAAATACCACTAAACCTCGACACTAAACGGGTGATGCCGAAAAAACTCCCAGGGAGGGATGGTGTGATGACAATTGTTCGGTGCACCACAGGACAATGGGGAATCTCGATCAATTCCCATTCTTCGCCCAAGTGGTCTCTTCCGGAACAGCGTAAAGGAAACCCAAATCGGTTTCCTCTGTGCGTTTCATCGTCAGCCGTCTCCGTCATCATCGAAATGGAGAAACTGGTGTACCTAATGCCGTTCTTTGTGTCGAAGCAAGATGGTAAAGGACGGGGGGGGGGGGGAGGGGGAAGGCAAAGCGACAGGAACGCGATATGGAGGAAGCGGGAGTCCCTATCGTCACCGCATCTCACGTCGTCCTGTCCGCATTATGTCCTCTGTATCTCGGTTCGCCTTCGCTCTAGACTATCTCGTCCGCATCTGCGCTCCATCCCGCCTTGCCGTTTCACGTTCGTCCTTTTACCCTCGATCGCTCCTCTTGCTTGCACGACCGACGTTTCCCTTCGTCGAGTTTACCTCTCTGTACGGGGAGCCTTAGGGAGGCGTGTAACGTGTGTGTAACATCAGTGTAGAAACGGCCCATGCCATCGGGACTAACGTACTACACAACGGACACGCTGCCGTTCCCGGTGACACGGTCTACACCCATCCACCGCCTTTTTTATTTCCTTTACACACTTTTCGTCCTTCCTTCAGTACCTGTCTCTCACTTTCGTGATCGCGCTATCTTCCGCATCCATCTTGTTATACGTTCCTGGGACTTTTCATTTGTTTATTATTTTCCTTTGGAGCACATGGTAGCGGTAGGGCATTCTTGTATCCTACGGTATCTTTAGCCGCGATAAATTTATGCTCGTGTCCCCATAGGATGTAGAAGAGAGGGTGCGCGCTCTGGTGGCGAGTTTTGGCAATGGAGGGAACAGCGTAGGTAAAACAACATTTTTCAATAAGTGTTAAATGCCCTGTTTCGATCCAACGATACATTCGGTTTTTGAACACTGTCTTACGATACTGAGTATCTTCGCCAGCATCCAAAAGTTATTGGAGAATCGCGTTTCGTCTCATTATTCCGTTTTCCCCCTACGATCCCAGGTTGCACGGCTCTACCTGAAAAGATCCGCTGGATACAAAAATTTTAAATCTACTGATAACAATAATTTCGATCTTCAATGCTTTTGAATGGGTATCAGATTCTATCTTCTATCTCTGTTGTGACACGAAGAATCAATTTGATCCTCGGCACATATGATAAGTGCTCTGTATCCATTTCCATGAAAAAAATCCGACACCTTCAGATAATACTGGTCCTTCTAGCCAGTCCTCTCTACCGCAAGCTCCGCAACAAGTAGTCCTCATTCTCCCAGCTGGAGATAGCTTGTACGAAACTCCCAGGTGCAAATGGATCATCCCAGTAATGCCAAAAATGGTCAACGCCATCGCTGTCTATCACCTGCACCCTACAGTTGAAATACTCCAACCAAGCGACGTGGCCTTTCCGCCTCTTGGTGTTACCGCAAACCGTCCTTCTCTCGCTTCCTCAACCGCGCTTATCTTCCACTTCCATCTTCCACCACCAACCCAGGTTTTTTCACTCATTTTGGATCACCTTCGTTGTCGGACAGATTCATGTGAATGCGCGATCTCATCGAGCAGTGTGTGCATGTACGTCGCTGTGAGGGACGCATCAGTGGCGGCGGGCCCTTCTGGCGTAGCGGCTAAAGGGCCGCGGCGGCGATCTGTTTCCCCTCTTACTTTCAGGATCCAGCGACTAAGGAAGAAGGAGGACCGTCGACGACATACGCGGGGACAATCGGAGCACTCGAGAACCCATAGAGAGAATGTCACCGCGTCCACATGCTGCGCTCTCTCGAACGCTTTTAAAAGCAGCAGGTCTGTGCGAACTTCCTGCTATCCCCCTTCGCTCTTCTGCCTCACTTTATTCATCGCTCTGTCTGCGTCTTCTCCTTATATCCATAGCCGTTGCTGCCGTTTCTTGGGGTAGGTGGACGCGGCTCCCCGGCTTGTCGTACTTTTCGCTGGGTAATCTTTCCATGGCCCCCTCGTCGTTTTTGATCTACCATAGATGCCGGGTCTATCGCTATAGGTATACACTACATTGCTGAATGGATCGGAACCGGTATTCATAACTTTTTGCGGTTCGACTGGCTCCGAGAAGCAATCTAGTCGCTGTCAAATGGCGTGACTGCGAAATCCGGTAGCGGCTTCGTGTCTTCCTCCGGTGGTTCATCCCTGATTTTTGGGTCTGAGGCTCATGTACGCGCCTTTACCGTTTCGCAGTAAGTATATAATATGCGTTTTGTATCCCCGGTTGTGTGTACATTCTGGAAGGACGAAGAACCGGGTAGCAAGAGGGGCACCCCGGTCTTCAAGTCGCGGGAGAACCAATAGTATATAAAGGAATGTGCACGATAGCGCGAGCGCGGACTACAAGCTCACCGCCAAGATCCGGACACAACGAGAAATCGATTGTCGTATGTGAGAGGCCCCGGGCTATATACTGCCGTACAGTGTACACTGGTGTATCTATAACATCGTATACGTGTTAGAGGTAGAAGGAAATGGAACATGTGGAGATGAATAGGGTGAGATAAATATGCGCCTTAGGAGTATGGCCCTATATATACATATGCACATGTGTGCCAATCCACCAACGACAGATTTTATAGACTGTTGAAACAATTTTTGAGTATCACACCTAAATACGTAACGGGTGTAAAACACTTAGAACTTCGACGGTACCGAAAGAAAAGGAAGGGTCACGGCTCGTGTATGGAACGCAACGAGGTGATTGCCGTTCTAGTCGCCTTCCGATGAGACACCAAGTCTCGATCTTGATTGAATTGAAACTTGTATGGAAAAGTATTTAATAAATAAGGATATTCCGATATTCGACGTCGGCAACCGATGCCACGAGCCACGGAATGTCTGTCCGATATTCGGTGGCTCGTGACATCGGTGGCTGACGTCGTATCAAGTCGTGAGCTCTGGTGCGGTGGTCGACCGGTCTCGTGCTCTTTATCGTCACGGGGATCAGCAAGATTATTCTGTTTAGACTGGAAATACTCAGCTGTCCAGACTATCTGCTACGCATTATCCGAAATTCCCTTAAAAATCGCATGCCAAGGGTTGGATTCGATAACCACAAATCCCCGGCATTCACCCCCAAACGAGAAATAGCCCAAGGCACGACTTCGATTCTATATCATATATGCTGTCACATAATGTATGTTGCATTATTACTTCCACAGACCGTCGATGTGCTTACGAAATGAATAATAAGCCGAGAGTCGACGAAAGGTGTTAATTACGATTATTGTCATTAACCCGCAACACCAGCATCAATTATTCCACCCGACATTTATTAATTGCGATAAAAATCTACGGCTCCAGCAACTGGGTCGTTCAACTCATTTCCGTATATATTTTGTATATACATATAGGTATTTTTCCTCCATTTTTTTTTCTAATTCCCACGTGGCAATCCGTCTACCTGTCGTTCGCGCCATAACGCGAACGTGTTGCTCTCAGTGACGAGAGTTTCCTAGGTAGCTCATGCTTCCAGTCCAGCTACGGGATGCAGTAGGGAATGGGGAACACCCGAGAATAACTATCGTCACCGGGAAAAGCTAGCCGCCGTATGTAGGTACAACGTACTCTCGGATGCAGTGTGCTCCTGCCAACAGCGTGTCTATAACACACCGCTCAGAAGCATCCAGTTAATCTCAGTGCGGTTGCCAAACTGTCCTACGACTTGGCTCCCCGTTCTCCATCATCGTCTCCTCGTTTTCATTATCTCCGTCATCCTCTATCGCCGCACAACAGTGGTATCCGACACCTCAGCGAGCGGTCTCTTCCCGCTTGATACCGCTCTTGCGAGCGCCCTTCCGGAGGCTTTCCATCCCGCTCCTTTCACGTGTATAGATTCGTGGTTACGTCGAAGCATTATACGAAGGCAGAGGCTGCGGTAATTAACACGCATGTCCTCGACGCATTAGCCTCTGCGGAGAGAACGATGAAGCCGCTTGGGCCTTCCATTCAATCCGTGTCGGCTGTTAGGCAGATTCGTAGTGCCGGAGCTCTCGTCCCGAAGAGCTCACGGCATCGCCGCCAACAGTCACAGGCTCTCGGCCGAATCTCTCGTAATCCCTCCGACCCTTCCTCTCGCGCAGTTCTCTCAGTAGGCGGATATACCATTGTTCCCACTCGAGGAGATGAGAAACAATCGGTGGTATGCGCTGAATCTGTCCATGTCACCGGGTGCTTCTTTTTCTTCGCCTCCGGAGTCTTCTTCTTCTTCTTCTTTTTCTTCGTTCTTCGCCAAGGTGTCTTCGCGGTTCTCTCGGCACATCGCGCGGCTGTCTTTCTTCTTCTGCGTCACCGTCGTCCCGATGCAACGCGGCAAACGTCTCGGGGTCCCATCGAATACGCAGACGTTCCTCTCAACGTACCACGGCGGAACACCGGAATCTCTCTTCTCCCCAGACGAATCCCACTGCCGCCGAGGCCGCAGATTCGCACCGTCTTATTTTTCCTTTCATTCGTCTGGTCCACGACCCATCTTCGGCTACCTTCCCTTGCCACCATCGGCTCTCGCCTCCACGTCGTTAGGCATTCGCTGGATCGAGAGCAATCGAGAAGGGGAATGCTCTTCAGGGTGTGTTCACAATGGAAATTGGCGATTCGTATTCATCTCCAGTTAGCTATCGAGGCTTTCAGCGTCCTTTTCCTCAGCCATTATTATTACATCTTGGACCATGTCTTCGCGTGTCTTTCCTCGTCGAGACGTGACAGCTTCCGAACAGCTGCACGGACTATTCTTGGATTTGCACTTTAACTGTCTTTGTAAATCGTACCAATTCAGTTGTCTCTTTTTCCATTTTTCTTCGCACATGTTTATCATTTTTCGGTCGGAAAAGACGTCCGAACAGTTTTCCAACTAAATACGCTCCACAATCAAGGGTTCGTTTTTTTTGCCTGTGTGAATACAGCTTCAGTATCTCTCATTCTCGTTCCTTCTGTGTCGGGTTACTCGAATGCTCTTGAAAGCACTTCCATTGCAATTCGACACTTGCGCATATACAAGAGAGGTAGACAAATCGAAATAGGTTAGGGTGGAGGTGGAGGACGATGGGGCGCGCAGAAGTGTGTCCCGCAATCGACTCCCCGAACTGCCAATTATGGACGTAAGCGCATTGCGCTGATTGCTCTCGAGACACGAATGTCTAAATGGAGAATATGTTGGCTTTCTCGGTGTATCTCTTCCCCATACTACTGTACGCTTCTCCACCCAACTGTACCCTTCTCCACCCTACTGTCCGCTTCTTCACTCCACTGTCCGACGAACAGGTCGGAACCGAACTCCTGTTAAACCGAATTAAATTTGAGGTCGATGGGGGATTGTATTCCTCGGCCCCCTCGAGCCACCCCTCTGCTCGCTAGTGGGCAATGCATTTCACGATGTTGCCGACTTATACTGCATTCAGTGGAGCAGAGACAAATAATGAGCTGAATATAACCGGCAAAGGTGGATTTGAAACCTAGGACATCACACAAGACTTTGGTCGACCCAAGCTATTTTGTGAAAAAAATTTCCTCAGAAATTAAACAATCGGTGAATGAGGATAAATCAATTTTCTTCGTGGAGAAAGCTTTATTTCTTTGAACTATTTCTTGTGGTTTTAGTAGAAACATTATCAGAATACTTCGAAACATCGAAAAATCACATATAGAAAAAATGTGATTTTTCGGTGATCAAACTAAGATTTTCATTTCAAATTTTTTGAATTCCCTGGCGAATTGAAAGTTTCCATTCGACGTAAGTTTTTGTACTGAATGTTAATCTATAAATAACTAAATTAATACATTCGAGATTATGGTAAGAAGAATCTTCTAACGACGACCAACAAAATTAGTTTATCGGCAATTTTTCTAGAGAAAATTTGTTTTCTTTTCTTTTTTACCTTTTCCTCGATTCGGGTTAATTTTTGTCATCTTGTGATTTCAACGATGCTTGCAACATTAAAAGATACGAAAGTAAAAAAAGTATTCGTGAAAATTATATTTATAATATACTAAAAACAACCAGTTTGCAAAAATAAATTAATAATATATAATAAGCGATAAATACACATGCAAGAACAAAAAAATTATGGTAATAAAATAGATTCATACAGTATTTTCCTACAAAAATATGTTCAACGTGTAACCAAGGCAAATACGGATGAAAAAAAAAATCCTTTAAAAACTCATAAATTGTTGGTGAACAAGAACACAGTGTGTTTCATGAAAGACGCATCACTGTCGAGACACCGTCAGTCCAAGAGGATGTCCGTGGGCGTTGTGTTTGCCAGGCAAAGGTACCCTCAGGTATTTTGTCTTCCTTCAAACTACGACGGCTCGTGCGCGTGCCACGGTTCCAGGTCATCGTCGTCAAGCCGGCTCACTGGCTGTGCTTTCCCACCGGCTTAACGTCCACCGTTTCGCTCCGAAGCGCACAGCCCGAAGATGCAACGAAAAAAAGTTACGAACTCTGCTCAAAGCACTCGAATCCTAATTCTTATCTCTGCAATCCTCTCTACCGGCAACCGAAGATTAACATCCATTCGCGATGCATCCAGAATCTCTCGATCTCCTTCTACCGTCGAAAACACATCGAAGCGTAATATCGGGTCGCGCGAATGGACGTCGGGATTTTTAGTATTTGCTCAGCTTGGATGAAACGCGCTCCGTCATATTGTCACGCCCGGCGCTTAAACTCTCGTCGACGAGAGGCGGAGAACGCGACGAGAAGAGAGGAACGGGATAAAAATATACTGTTCACTTGTTTGTTCAGGATCTTAAGCGAGACAGGGCGAGGGACAATTGTCGCGATGGGGTAGCAAGCGGAGACGAATACGTAGGCGCTGGCGAGATCTGTACAAAGTAATTTAGTGTTTATTCGTCGGTTCGGAGTACGTCAGGCGTCTAATCCTGAGGGTGCAGGGACGCATCGGAAAACAGGCGAAAGCAGACCCCGAGCTCTATGCGATCGATCTGTATGGACACGCGGACTCGTGACAGTTGCCGCGTCTAAACTGCACGCTGTCTAGAGACGGGATCTTTATATTCGTGAAATTCTCCATTTTTCATCTGGAGAAGGGAGAATCTCTTACTCGTTCTTATAGAGAAATATATGTATTTCTGTGTATGCTATACTTGTACGGTATGGTGTTCCAGAGTACAAGATGGTCGCCGAGACTGTCCAGGCGGTACACCCGACGGGGACTTAAGAAAGACATCTTTATCCTGTCATCCGCGTTTCACGGACGGTCTCACCGGAAATCAGAAGCAGCAGTATAGCTTTCAATCTCTTACATTTATTTCCCACGAAGGGAATACCGGAGCAAGTTTTCTCTCCAGCGACGAATATCGCGGCCAGGCGGACTCGTCGAGCCAAGAAAAATCGAACCGTGAAAAAAATTCGTTCGGCGATTTTACACGCAGTTTGAAACTTCGAGACACCGGTTGTTGATCCTTGTGCGTAATCCAATAAATTCGTAAATTTATTTAGTAAATACGTTTTTTCGAAATCCATGGAATACATTGAAATTTTAAAAACACTCAAATTAATATCATTCATAAATCATTCTTGCACGTGAATTAAATTATTATATTGTGTAATGCAATATAATTTGCTTCGCGATGCTGGTGCGTTTCTGTATGTCGCATTTCACTTTGCAATTATGGTTCCTCATAGAGGAACCTTTTTCTTTCGTGAAAAAAAGTTTTCCGAGATTTGAAAAAAAGGATAATGCGTGTTTTTAAAAGTCTAAATAGATACATCAGTTATTGCGCCAACATGACAAATAATTAGTATTTTAATTGAAAATCGTCGAAGTAAAGCTTCCCAAAATCAATGATTTCTAAGATTTTTCTAACAGCTATGTGTAACCGTGACAATCTTTAAATTTTATAGCAAAGATCTTCTGTAAAAGACTAATTAATTTTTCGGGCGATATTTGGCTTAATATAATAGAGATCGAGAAATCTGGGTGCGATTATTTATTTTTACAGGCGAAGTTTCCTCTGCGAGGAAGCCAGATACCCACCGATAATAATCTCTTGTTGAAGCTTTGCATAGAGTAGCAGATTGAACTACGGGGCTCTGTGAAAATCCCGATTTTCACATGTTACTACGTCATAAAGGAAGCTTTGTTGAGAAGAAAAAAATCGAGGTTTTCGTAGTTATTTCTGCTGTTTCCCTGAACTACCGGATCGGTCAAAGGGCTCACTAAAAGAAACCAATTTTATGTAAAGTTCTTTGACAATTACATTCCCCTAACTTGTTATCCAAGGTAGAATATGTTTTGTGTTTTTTTTTACCGATATTGCATACATCAAAGGCTCGGATTAAAAAAATGTATCTTCCCATTTTATATTTATTCTTACGCTACTTTTGAATACATGGTTAAACTCCATTTCAGTTATCACCCGGTCAAGTGGATAATAACCTCATGCTCCATGGAATTATTGATTACCGGTCTAAATTTATTTGCAAAAAAATAATGTATTTGCGATCGTTTATATAAGGGTGCCTCCGGTGTTTTTCACGAGCGTCCTACCATGTTTTGGTAGCATCGATTGCCCTCGGGGAGTATCTCTTTTTGACGATAAGCTCGTCGAAATTTTATATTTTATTTTATCTCTGATGGCCGTAAATTTTTCGAATTAATTAGGTCCGGAAAATAATTCAATTTTAATTGGGAAAACGGAGCAACCGGGTCCTGCTGCAAATGGGTATAGGCGGGTCGGCTGAAGCCATTGCGAAAAACAATATGAATAAAGAAACTAAAAAATGAAATAAAAAATAAAAAGATAAACGAGAAAAGGAAAATCATACAAAAGGTAGAATCAATATTTTCGAAGCTGCCCCGTGCGTACATGGCTCCCCGACCATCCCCAGGAACCGGAGAATTTTAACGACATTATTGGGATCGTCTAGGTAAACAGAGAAAAGCTTATTCTCAAAGGCGGTATAGGTATAGCATGGATCGGTTGGTTGTCGGCGGACTTTTATCGACGGCAAGGTACGGTCAGTGGGAGAGATGGAGAGAGAAACGGATTTCATACGCGACGACGAGAGGAAAACGAGGACGAGTAGTATTATAGCTCTCGAGAGTTCTCTCTGACTACGAATCCCGCAGGTTTTTCCCGTCGTTGTCCGGGATAACTCTCACGGACAGTGCGCTACCGTCGACTACCTGCTGCCTCTGTTCCGAGCTCTGAGCCCCTTCAGAAAATACCAGCTGCGGAGGAGACTATTGCAAAGCCGAAACGCTCGATTTTTATTTTCAAGCCGTTCTTCCTTCGTTTCTCCCGCCCGGTCCGGCATTATACTCCAGGAATAATATAAATTTTATTTCCGATATTTATTCAGATTTCAGACTTGGGAAAGCCTACCCGAACAGCCGATTCAATGAAATAATGTCATTTGTTACAAAGATCTCGTGCATAGCGACGTTCGAGTGGACCGCGACACCTTCAATTGCGAGAAAGCCCTTGCATAACATATTCGATAGAAAAAAAAGATTTTCCATCCGTTTAATCGTTATTTGTTCGAAATTTTTGCGCCGCCATTCATTCTTGGAGAGAAATATATTGTAGGAATAAAGAGATGCTTTAGGTAAAAACACTTTATGGGTTAAGATACTTTAGAAGTAAGGATATTTTGGGGATAAAGATACTTTGCACGTTTAGATACTTGGCGGCCGAAAATACGTTAAAGGTAAAGATACTGACGGCGAATTTTAACTCCCTGATTAATAAAATTCAATTCACCGCGCGTTAGCTTAACAAAGAGAGTACGTCATGGATTATGAATTTCTTATATATGTCACACGACCACCGAGTCTAACTCATTTCAGCTGTGGGGGATTGAATTGTCAGTCAAATTCGGAAAGAATAATTTCCATGTTTTAATGTTTGTATTCAAGAATATCTCCAGAATCTTCCTTCAAGATTCGAAAGATTTTCACACAAATTCGACCGAAAAAATGTTCACCAGTTTCAACTTGGATCCTGTCGATTCCGCATGATTCGAAGAACGAAAAGCCTGCCCAAGCTCGGCCACCGTTTAGCCAAGAAATTTCGAATTTTCCAAAGATCGCTCGCTGACCTCCCATGGGACAAAAAAATCCCGAGGTTCGAGGATCGAACGTAAAAATCTATACTCGGCTTCCAGGCCTGGTTTATGGGCGCTAAATTACTCTCGCCTAATTTAATCTCCTCATAAACACATCTTCCATGACCGACTTCCATCCGGTCCCGTGCCGCTTTCTCTCGGCTCTTCCGGTTTCCCTATCCTGCTACCGGTATGACCCAATGCCATACAGTTCGAGTTATACTGCGAACCCTCGGACGAAGGCTGGTCAGCGCAGCTTCGACCACCGAAGGTATGTTTGCCAGCGATGAACCTACAAACCTGCCATATACCGTCCGGAAGGGACGCAAAAGTCTCCAGCGCTACTGAACGCTTTCCCTTCCTTTGCTCTACGGCGGCTACTGCCTTCCTCCTGCCGTAAAGTAAATCCCGTCGTAGACACCATAAATCCTGACTGTTTCGTCGTCGCCGCACTCCACGAATGTACTTGTACCACGCGCCCGGTACTTGCCACGGGTAGCCGCGATAAGTCGTCGTCCTCTCGACGTCCCGACATCACGCTCCACCCTCCTGAGGGGGTAGGTAAAAGTTCCCTACCGTGAGCGCAATTCGAGAGAAAGTGCAACCCTTCTTCCCGCCGCTACAACCCGGCGGGGACTTTCTTCCTCGGTGAGAAAAAAAATATTAAAAAAAAACGAAAAACATTTTACGCCTCCTACGGGGGTATGTATAACTTATGTCGACACGAGGGTACCGTTGCAGTACCATTCCTTTTTTTTCTTTTGTGCGATGCGAAAATATCTTTGTCGGTCCATCCCGCAAAAAAATGTCCACAAGTGTTCTCGGAAAATGGTCCAATATTTGAAGATTAATAAACTAGTAAAGGTGGACTAAAAAAATGTTCGCCCCATAGTTGGAAATTGATTAGAATTATCCAAAATGTCTCAATAAGTTATCGATCACCTGTTTTCGATTTCCTTCAAGGACGGTCTCATCTCTGAGAAAAATTGATCCATATTGCCCCAAATTTTTGTTAAAACCTGCCCTACTTTCTCTTCCAACTGACCTGCTACTTTTCATTTTCGCAAAGTCAGAGAAACACACCCTTCGGGTAAGAACCTAGACGACTCATGCCGCTGTTCGTGCTTCCGCCTTTAGCAGCAATTGACAGTAAAGCCTCGTTTTAGTGATCCGTCGACGTCAGGGACAGAAATGTATTTATTAGCTGCCGAAATTAAGCACGCAAGTGCGCCCTCTTCGTGGGGTGTCTTTCAGCAGTGCGCCTTTCGTTTTCGAACAAGCCCGGCAACTCCGCGACGTGACCCACTGCCACGCTTCGACCGACAATGCCGGGATATTTGGCCAAACCCATCGTAAATCGTCGCGAGGCAGGGTACGTCTTGGACGGCAGGGGGTTAATGGTTCGACGGAACGGAGGAAGTGGGTCAGCAGGCAGACGAGTAGTACGCGTCCAACTACGACCTACGTCTACCCTGAAATTCTGTCACAATTTCTCTAGCTTAGTTCCGACCTTCCTTCCATTCATCTGGTAATTAAAGTGGCACGCTTTAACCTGAGAGCCTCGGACACTCGAAGCGTGAAAACATTATTCGACGACGATAGCGGGGGGTCAAGTTTTCGTTGGCACTTTCGAAAGAATTCCAATTTCAAAGAAACTTGTGTAATTTACGGGGAGTTTACGCTACAAAACATTTGCTCGTGGAACTCATGGTGATAGTAAATACACAATGTCGGCAGCAAAAAAAAATTGTACTTTTTACAGTAACTTATCGCCGACAAACGCCAACACCGTTTTATTGTCGTTAATTTTCCAAAAGGAACATTCGGCTCTATAGTTTCACGAATTTTTATTAACCAACCTGTCACATGCATAACAAGATTCTATAACAATTTATTTTTATACAAAAGAATTATTTTTAGGAAATTTCGTATTGTGATTTTGTGAAATTATTTTTTACTGTGTCACCGACGATTTTGCCGTCGCACACGTAGGGAAACATTTATTTCCGATACACGATTTTATGCACCTCAGGGGCACGTGAGAAATACCGTGTCGGTAATGAAAACTGTAATCAACTTCTTGCACAGACGCTGCCATTGACGGTGACTTGAAAAGTCTTGGCGGCATGCGATGTCATTAAAGCTTTCGACAAGACGTTCCTTTTGATGGTACATGCTGGCATTGATTAAAAAAGTTAATTACAGGTTTTTGTACGGACCGAGGTTGGCCTCGATGGAGCGAAAAATTCCACATTCTTAAGGCCATGTGAAAGATATTCCACGTGACATATGAATGCAAGACAGATAGATGCATTTTTTTAATTAAGCTTACTCAACACAGTTGATGTTTCAGATAAAATCGAAGCATTGTCGAACGTGGAAATAATTTGTACAACCATTAATGCTTTGGTTTTTCCCGAAAAGTCATGGGTTTCTAAAACGCTTTCATTACAGATTTTGGTTACCAACTGGGACGTTTCATGTGTTCTGACAAGATCTCTTTTTGTTTAACTCGACTTGTCTTCTAAAAAAATGCTTAATTTTGGTGAAACCGAAAAAAATCTGACGGAATGTACAGCGGTACTTTACAGCATACTTTTTTTAGTGAGAGATATCAAGATTTTGCGACAAGTCAAGAATAGATTAAAAAAAAAAGTTCAAACATACTCTCCATGCAAAAATGATTGAGGAATACAAATAACGAAAGTTGTGGCAACAAATATACATTACATCCAGACACGTAACATTATCTGAATTTTCCGGAAAAACATCTCCGAGATTGATTTAAGTATGCCGGCTCTTCCAAACTGTGGCACTCGTCTTCCGAAAAAGGCTCTTCTGACTGCACAACCATTAAGCAAAGCTGTACGTTATGTCATTTTTAATTTAAAGTCTGCCTTCTAGGGTATTACGAACGGTAAATATGGCGGGTCTGATTTGGCTCGGAAAAGCCATGCAAAAACGGGTAGTCCATATTCACCGCTCTCATCTTATGTATCCACCATTCATTATTCTTGCATATCCTCTTAAATGCAATCGGGTTTTCAGCTTCCTACCGGAAGCTTCGTCTTGATTGCATTTCGCCGAGTACTTACTCGGCTCATCCCTATTATTCTATTGCGAATCCTACTTTCCCGCTAGGTGTATGTATACAGGCAAGTAAATGCAAGTGTAGAAGTTAGTAGTACTCGGGAAGAGAATAGACTGATTAGACTTGTCGCACTTTAGTGACGCCGAGACGTCATTAATATTTATTTCTCGATTTTCTCGCACGAATCAACGAAATCGTGGAACAAAAGTCTGGAGAAAAATACAAATTAAATTTAAACATTGCTTTATAATAAATCAGAAATACATATATTATCGGGTGAGATTCTAAGATAAATTACTGTAGTTGATTCATTTGATCTCAAAAAAAGTTGAGTGCAAATTGAATCTCAAATTACGGACTTTGAATTCAGCATTTTGTTTCTCTTTTGTTTTTTTTTTGCTGTAGTTACGTTTAGAATAATTATCATTCCAGTTCGCAAATCGTACAGTTTTCCCCAAAATAAAATTCCGCACACATTTTTGAGTTACTTGATTTCCGATGATCAGCAGTTGAATAAATGTCGTCTCACTTCGTCACAATTTTGATTATGACAAAATTTTAGTTTTTCTGTATTACCAAAAACACAGCAGGTATTCGAGCTGGAGATAATTTGCGAGCTATCGCTTTTTTATTCCTCCTCCTTCCATTCGTTCTCCATACTTCTTTTTCGGTTCCGTGCCTCTTCCTACCTATCGTGTATTACCAAGGAGTTCCCGAAAAATGAACATATTCTTACATAACTTTTCCAAACAAACTCCACCCCAGTTCCGCAACAATACGATCTGTTCGAGGTTGACGGAATTGAAGAAAAATGGCAGAAGCGCGCCCCTGACTCTATTCACTTGCGTCTGGCGTAAAAATATGGAGTATGTGAAGAAGATTCTTTGCGCAGCGTGCGTCAATGTGTGCTTTATGCGACGATATAATTAATGCGTTTTTTTGTAAGTATAGCTTAGCTTAACAGAGAGCAGTGAGGTGTCTGTCGACGGCATTGCAGTCTGCACAATAAGGCACGCGTAAGGGCACTTTACGTTCAGCGACGGAAAATGGGTCAAGGATTGTAAATTATTCGGGGTCGTAGATGCTCGCTTCTCTGTCGCACAACGGTTCGACTGCGCAAAACGACCGCCTGTGTTTCTTACCAGCGCTGACAACTTTTCCAAGCTACCTTCGACCTCAATTCGCGAAAACCCGCGGCTCATCCCCAATTCCGAGGTCACCCACGGGTGCTGAAGCACAAACTCTCGGCACTCAGAACTCATCCTCTCTTATTTGCGAAGCGTGTCGAACAGTTGCATTACATTCGCTACGGCGCACTTCCACTTCGTCGGGAATGTCTCTCGATAGTATTAGGTACACGTCTTACTTTACCTCGTCCTTCCTTTCTCCATTCCAGCCCCTTCTTCCCTTCCTGGCGTGCGCCCCGCTCGAGCGGCTTCGTGGATGAAGCGTTTATCCTCGCTGCGCTCGAATTGGGTCTGTCGAACGCTCGGGGAAAAGATACAACGAGTTTGGCCTGTCGACGAAAATCTCAAATATTTTTCCAGAGGAAATTGGATTTTTTTTTGCTGATATTCAATTTTTCCGAAGTAATGATTTTTTCAAATCTATACATTCTCTAAGAACTCGTAAGAAAACGGTTCGCTTAAAAATAGGCGGGTGTATATCTTTGCATGATTAACGAGAAGACGATGACAAAAAACTGTTTTTCATCTGGAAAAAAAATGCATTTTTTGTATCAATTGGTAATAAATTTCGTCTATTGCTAATGTATCAATTAATGGGTGATAGTTCGACCACTGCACGATGTCTACTGAAGACTACATTGTAAAAATTCTCATAATTTTTTAATCGTCCGTTCACGGTGGTGAATAAAGATTGTTATTTCCGTTTTCAACAGATTAAATATAGTCGTGAATGAAGGTTTTTTGAAATGTCACAGTGTCAGCATAGCACGATCTCTTTTTAGCATCAATGCATCTAAATAAACAGTAAAATAAATTTTTAAAAGGTAAAAATAAAGAATTTTCAATTACTTGTATCTTTACCTTTCTCTAGGAGGAAGTTTCTCGAATGACGGAACTTTATAAGAAAGCGATAAGCAAATTTGAATTTTTAACACGATGACGGTAGCGGAGGTCAATTTTTGCGTTGGCACTTTCGAAAGAATTTCAATTTCCACGAAAGTTGCGTAATTTGCAGGCAGTTTACGCCAGAAAAAATGTGCTCTTGGAACTCGTAGAAGTTTCAATTTTCAACATTCATAAGAAAGTGACGTGAAAATTTCAAAATTGCACGGTCACACAACGGGACATTGTTTCTAAATGTGATGTTTCGACTTTTAGGAATATTCCGTACACATTTCCATTAAAACCTAAAAAAAAAGACCTTGATCAATGAAAAGCTTGCTCCATGAGAAAGAGAAAAAGATAATCGATATTCGATTTTTTATACTTAACTTTACCTCAGGAGTCGGTGTCGTCATCAAGGCCTACACTGGAAAATTGCGTAACATAACTCGCATTGATTCGCTCAATATCGTCAGGCATCAAAGTTGTCCGTGTTATGAATATCAATTGAATTATCGTGGAGTTAATTGCACGAAACTCGATTGGTATTAAACTCCAATAGGCACGTGGAGGTATCGCGTTCCGCTACGTACACGTGAATGACGGTGGGGTTGATCAACGTTTGTACTAGCGATTAGATACTTGTGCATATGCGCGTCGAACTTTGGGGGCTGTACCGGTGCACAAGAACAATTATTGACGCGTCGGAAACAGTCATGCGCTCGAGCGTCTTGTTTAACTTTGGAGACGTCGCGACGCTTGCCACGACGCCAGGCACACAATCTCGCATTACACCGTACTCCGTGTCCTGTCCTTAGACGTGGTATCGGATTCTACCCACCGAATTTATCGAGCAGGGCTGGCCTAACTTCGAACCGTAATTGCTTGTGAATAATACACAACATATAAGTGCCATGCTTACTTCACGGCAAATTCAACAATGATGTATTGATTTCTCAATAATTTGTGTTTTTATTCTTCGATTTCATAAAAACTTAGCAATTTTCGTCATTAGATATTCATTTATAGACAAAATAACTATTAGAATCATGATCAGTAACAAAAAAAACACACAATATAGTTCTAGAGTAACGATTAACAAAAAAAGATTATCTTTAATTTTTACAATCAACATTAAAAAATTAGTGAGTTAGCATATTTTTGGGAGTATTCTTATTTATCATTATTTTGTTAATGAAAATTACCGTCTGTTGACAATAAGAAAAGACGTAAAAACGCCGTTATGCTTTATTGGCGTACTATATTTCTTGTCGCTTCATTCACTGAAGTTTCTATTTCGTAATCCGTTTTATTAATATCGTTTTCTATCATCTTCCATAACGTAGACTTAAGCTGGAGTTGACACTTGGTATACATCTGTATTAAATCTTCATCAATATTAAATTTAATGAATAAGTTGACGGATTTTTTCACCGTATTTATATTTAGTTTCTAACAGTTATTGGTTTTCAAAAACAACCTCGACCAAGGGGTGATTAATTGGAATAAAGTTAACGTGTACTAAGGATGGGCTAGGCTTTATCCTAGTTGGCTCAAAAAACCTCTACCACTGTATCGATAACTAAGAAGATTGAATAATGATATTGAAACCGTTCATTTATTAATTGCAAAAGGGCGATCCAGGAAAAATAAATAAAATGACTACTCATCACGTCCCGCCTCATATATTTCACCTCGCATTCGTCCGATTGTTTACGTTATCGATCCCACATAGTCTGTAACTTACGTCGCCTTGCTTGCGTCACCTCGCGAAGCCGTTAGAAATGACGCCTTCGTTTACTTCCGCTTCGATCAATAGCATATATTTTGTACAAACGTTTTTCCGCCGACTTCAGAAAGAGAAGGGTATCGTAACAACTACCAATCATCTGAACAAAAATACCATGCCCCGCAGTAGAAGGGCACTTACGTGGCAAAGATGGTGAAAATTCTCAGATTTGTCAAGAAATTTTACCAAAGTATCTAAGAATTTTTTGTCACAAATCCGGTAGTTCTCCCCATAAAAGGCCCCTGATTGTCTACGTATGGTAAATCTCTCAATTGAGATAGTCATTTACTGAATCATTCTCTCAGTATTAAAAATTGCGCAGCTTATGTTTTTTTAATGCAATCTGCGCATACTGTCGTGTTAATTACATTCGTAATTTTGCATTCGTTTTGTATCCATATTGAGATATAAATTATTGTTGAAATATGAATCGTAAAATGCAATGAGAATTACAATAGAATAAATAAACGATGGCCGAGCTATTTATTCACGGGTGAATACGGCGCTCGACGATTGTCCTATTCTTCTGGAGTCCGACGGGTCTTTGAATGCATGTTCTGTTCTTATTTTCTTTTTTTATCCCGTTCCCTGCTCTCCTCGGCCTTTCACTCTTTTCATTTTCTCTCTCTTATCTTTCCGAAGTTTCATTTATTCGGTGTCGACTCGGCTCACACATATGCATATACACGGGCGGAAGTCTCCCTAGGCCCGAACTCATATGTGCAGTCACGACTTTCGATTCGCCGAAGCCGAACTTTTGTGCCGCAAGAAAAATAAATCAAATAAAAAATTATGTGAAAAACTCCCTTCCAATATTTCGAACCCGATGGATACTTTCAGGTTACGAGAGCGGGGACCGAAACGTTATCGGCTCGAACCGTGTCGAAGTCGCTCGGCGTTCGGGAATTCGATTTGCTTGTTTGCATTAACCATATGATGATGAGAACCGCACATATTGATTTTACGCTCGCAACATTGCGTCGCGTGTAAAACTTGCGTGTGCGCCTCCTTCATTCTTCAAAGAGATTTTTTTGTTTAACCGCATTGATACTTTATCGGTAATGTGCGATCAATTTGCGCTTTCATTAAATAAATTATTTTGTTCATTTATTAATTTTTCTTTGCGATTTTACATTACCATGCATACATTTGGAATTATAATGGTTTTCTGAAAGTAAATTGAGCACGTTTGAAATTTGAGTGTAGGTAACTAATTTCTAAGAAAATTTTCGTAGGAGGTGAGGTAGTAGGAGTAAAATTCCTTTTTTTCAGAGTTTTTCTAATTTTTTCCCTGTAAACGCTTCGATGTTTCGCAGACTGGGGAAGGAGAGGATCGTAACAGATTTTCAATCTAAGCAAAATAGGCGAGGCTGCATTACTAAGCTTGTAGAATTTTAGCAATCTGCCGTGAATTCGAAAAGCTTCCTTTATCCCGGCTCCGCTGTAAAAAATGTCTACACTCAAGGGATGCAGTTTGTTTTTCTAGCCTCTGCGAGAGTTTGTAAATCGAATTCGGTGAGCGTTTCTCCCTTTCTATCACGCACGGAATTACAAAAGTAATTATATTTTTTTCTTATAACAGCAAGGGGAAACATTGCACAAAATTAAGGGGAGAATATGATTTTTAAAATTGTTGACAAGTTAGCTTGTCATTGTACTTGCATAATAGATGGAGAAAGATATTGTATATTACTTATAAACTCGGTGGCCCTTGATTAATTGAAGGACCTTCAATATAAGGGAGTCCAAAAAATTCGACAACCAAGGATTTAAATCGGAGATACAAAAAAATACCTCTTAACGTTGTCTCGTGCGATTTTAAAGCCTACTGTGAGTTCTTATAAATATTTTTGAAACCAAATAAATTAAAGTGTACGTATGGTCGAAAATCATACAGCTAATATTTGTAAATCGCGCTCAAACATTAATGATATATTTTTAACATAAATCAAACGAACAATTCTTGAGAATACCCCCTAACATTATCTTTTGAGATTTAAAAACCTTTACAGTGATTTCTTATCAATATTAAAAAATAACTAAACTCTCGTTCACACTTCAGTCTCAAAAAATTCAAGTTCAAAAAATGCAAAGTATCGCTGCATACAAAATTGTAATGAACATTTCTGCACAAATCCTTCGCATAAAATTCATCAGCGGCCATTTCTAAATGGTTACCAAGTAAAATGATAATTGTACAAAAAACCGTAGTGTAGTTCGATGTAGTACAAGGGGAAACAACTTGTCACGAACTTTAATCACGAAACAGAGATAATAGGAAATCCGTGTAAGTTCGAGTTCTAGTTTTGCGCTAAGCGAGAGTTCCGCTATGTTGAGTAGGGTGAGGGAGCGGAAGGGTAAAGGATGCGGGGGCAGGGGATCGGAGCGGGGATGAAGGGGAGGGTAGTGTGTCGAGAGATGAGAGGAGCGGGGCAGAGGCGCGAAGTGAGGTAGAGTGGAAATGTGTTTGCGGGGATGGGTCACACCGGGGTAGAGAAACTCGAGCTGCTGGCTTCCTGTGTTTCACGTATTGCGAGAGTTGATGAGGACCGAGCCCAGCAGAATCGAACTCAAGCGTCGAAACAGACTTCCACTACCGGCAAAGAGAATCTGTATAAAGAGGGAGAGACCGGGAGAAGCGAGGCGCGGGAGGCGGCCAACAGCCAGTGACACAAAAGCAAACTAACGTCTCCACTAATTACTTGCTGGTAATTAGCCGCCAATTTCGCCTCCGCCTAGCGTGAAATAAGGGTTCGGGGACACCAGCCGGCCAGGACATATTGATTCCTCTATTCTCGTGTCGGAACTCGGAGCCTTTGCGTCCTATACACTTCCCAACGCTCTACAGATATAGGGTCAAAGTGTTCTCAAAGCGGACGTTCTATTTTCGTGTCTACTTCTAGGCTATAACTTGCGTCACCTTTAATGTCGATAGCTCACAATCGACGCAGATGCACCATTTGTCGTTACGTGCCATTAGAAATCTTTCTCGCAGCTTTCGCGCATCAGATAGGTCGATAAATAGTCAGTTTATTGATCATTGAGAGTGCAACGCGGTCTCTCGTTGCGAGAAATCTCGACAAAGTCTTAATGGGGAATAAATTATGTGTTTATCCGTCCGTGTAACGCACCGAATCTATAAGGCACATTTTTTATAGCGAGTTACGCTGAAAGTATTCCTGCATCAATTACCGTGCATTAATCCATTGGTGGATTATATTTTCGGGCAAATTTAAAGATACGCAACGTGCAATTGTAAGGATATATTTTTTCATTATTGAAAAATATTTATAACAATTATTATGATAATTCTCGATTAATCGAATTCATTGAATTATCGAGTACGGAAATTAATTCGATAGTCCATAAAGACACCGAGCCTGTACGACGTTGCTCAATTATACTTCGAGATGTGTTCTCTTGAGTTGGATGATACCTTCGCATAAACGAAAATGACCCGTTATTCAAAGTTGAGCGTAACAGACATCAGACTGACGCACTGGAGTCTGAATGTGAAAGGAGATTATTCACTGTTGACGTCGTCGTCGTCGTCGTCGTCGTCGGGGTTGACGACGGGTACGACGTCCGCATCGATTTATTTTACGACGTAGTGGCATCTTACTTGCAGATCATGCGAACCTTATGTTCCGGCATTTACCCGCTCTTACGCGTCCAGAAAATTTGTATATGGACTCCCTCAGGTATAACGTCGACAGTTGGTGCACCGGTGTTTCGAACGGCAACAAAAAAAAGGAAAAAAAAAAGAGGCCAGGCACACCATTATGGGATAACGAGCCAGAACAGTAACGAACCAGAGATATCCCATTAAAACTATTATGATCAGAATAATACGTTCGCGCATTCGATTATACGGACGCAAGAAAACTTTTTAAATCATCCTTACGACTACACTCCGTTTAATGAAGTTCCCGAAGAGCGTTATACGCTGCCGCGGAAACTCTTTCGTTTCCAACGTCGTAAGAAATTATCGTTACGAGAGATAAAGACCATTTATGCGCGGATGTTGCGAAATAGATGTACCGGTCGGTTAACTGGGGCAACTGTGACGGTAGTTGTTTTGATAGCGATGTTAATTTTGTAACAAAATATTTTGCATTTTCTTTAACTCAGGATAATGCATCTGCGAGTCTTTTCTTGTTAGCATTCATTTACCGAGTACCCTTTCGAGCCTGGCGGTTTAGGGCGAGTACGTGCGATAGTTAAGTTGGGCCACGAAAAAAAATAAATAAAAGGTAATATTTTGGCACCTTTTGGATTCCGAATATGAGAATACCAGTGTAAACTTGAAGTTTCATATGGCTTTCGCAGAATGTTGTTTTATTTCATATATTCAATCACATTACGAAACACTTTACTCGATTCACGTCAAACACCGAAACTGCCTGGAAACTACAACTTCACATGTTCTCCACTCTCGCCTAAGTGTCCTCACTGTGCGGTACGCAACTAAGGTAAAAGTGGTAAATATGAACCACTCCGATCAGTACATAAATCAATGCTATATATAACCACTCATCATTCGCCACCTTCTTGTACCTCTTCTACCTCTTGTGCTAAATCAATCTACAGCACGGTCCTTCGTATAATCACCGCTTTACTTGGCAACCATTTGGCAATGGCCGCTGATCTATCTTATAATGTGGGTTTACTTTATGCCCGTCTAAGTTCATGTGGATGCCAGATCCGTTGGATCTGGTAGTGCTCCATTTTGAATTTCGTATCATGAATTCCTTTTGTACCCCTCTTAAAGGCTTCGGCTTCGTTGCCGATATTCCAACGCTCGGCACGAGCCTTTCAGATCGGCAGGATAGATTGCCGCAAGACCGTCCGATTTTCTAGATCGTCGGTACGTAATCTCCCCTTTGTGAAAGAACAAACATAGAGTAAGACTGACGCATATCTGACAGTCCTGTCTATATCCGACCGATTTACCTGATAATCCTGGCGGACCATATTCATAATTTCCCTCCTATAGGTGGATCCAGCATGGGAATATCGATGACCCGATCAAAGTATAACTGAACGTTCGTCTATTCTCCGAAAATTTGGTAGATGCCCACGCACATTACATGTCATCCGCGATCGTGAATATCGGTTCATCTCCGAGACCAGTTCCCCAATCCGTACCCACGGTTGGACCAGAAGCTGTAACAGTGGTTGCCGTTTCCGCTGTTCTCAGTTGGAACACGTAAAACAAACGCTTTTAGTCGGAATTAAACCGGCAGCCAAATCTATATATGCTTTAGTTCTCTCCGCAAACCGTTGCCCTCTCCTCTGTGCCTCTCCCACTCTTTCACTTACCGCTGAGCTTCCGCTCGTCCTCGCCCAAGTTTCAAATCCGTGCGACTTGCATTAATATTCATGAAGCTTGTCGCATTCGGAGTAGTGCACCGGGCGTGTGGGGACCACTGCGTCGTACGTAGCCTGTACCTTGGGTATATCTCGCTACCTACGTACTTCCCAGTATAGCGAAGCACTCGCGCATTCACCGAGATATCAACGTAAATGCGAAGTCAGGAGCAGTGCAACGACGTCGCGCTACCGGAGTCTCCGGGAAGCAGCGAGCCTCCGTGCCCTCCGCATCCAACGAGAGATGTCGAGTTGTCCTTGAGACGCTTACGGGAACGCCGTTCCTCCTGGACTCGTTAACAATCTACCTTCGCCCTCCGCTTCATCTTTTTTTTTTTTCTTTATCTTCTGCATCGGCTTCGTCTCCTTTTTCTACTCCATACTCTTTATGCTCTTAATACTCTTCTTACGCTTCACACTCTTCATGTTCTTAATGCTCTCAATGCTCTTCATACTATGCATACTTTTAACACTTTTCATGCTCTTCACGCGCTTCATGCTCTTTATGCTCCCCATGCTCTTCATGCTCTTCATGCTCTTCATGCTACTTCATCGTCGATATTTTCTCTGCATTCTCTACGACTACCTACAGTAGGGCTTACAAGTATCATGCAAACCCGGAGGCACGATGTATGAATGTCGACAATTTTTACTTTACAAAATAATCCACCAATTTACTTATGGGCATAATCGTTGAAAATTCTATACCGGATCATACGAAATGCTGAGTTGGTAAATATGTCCACGGGACAGAGCAAGGAGAAGGATTGGATTCTTGAAAATCCCCTCTGCCATCCCGCGCTATGGTATAGCCGATTAGACCTCGATTCACAAAGTTTCCTCACCGCTGTCTTCCCCACCCCCTACTCTAATTCGCTTAACTGCTGGCTTCGCGCGACTACTGCTCAGAGATAATCGAGCCGTCCTGCGCACCCCATATCCCGTGACGGGTATACCTTAAGAGCGCTTTTTCTCTCCATAATTAAGATCGTCCTTCTGCGGGATCTACGGATAATCTCCACTCTGGCGCGTATCTCTCGCATGAAATAAACGGCGACATTATGTATTAAGCATAGCATACTAATGCAAAACGGTACGGACTACCTCATTATGGAATTTTGTTTTTTGTTTGATGGTGGTAACGTTGTTATAGCTGGAATTAAGTTTAACGTGAAAGGCGTTTTCGCATGCCGTGCAATTTCCCCCACATCGGTAGGCTAGACACGTTCCGCTGAGATTGTACCCTTAAAGGATTAGGCTCCTCACACCAGGATTTTTTTTTTTAGCTGTCAGCGACGAATTTCTTCCATCCGAGTATTTTTGCACAAAAGAATACGCGATGTACACTGTAAAGAAGTGTGTACTTTTGAAAAACTTCCTTTTCCAGACTTCCGTTCATTCAGACTAAACTTACGGTAAGTATAGGAAAGAGATAACGCTAAGAATGGCGAAGAATTAAAAAAGTCGAGTAAAGCATACACTAATAAATGTAGATAACAATATTATTTCATCCAAACGTCTACGATTCATTCGTTATTAATTTCACAAAATTTATTAGCAAAATGAACGACTTTTTTTTGTAAAGTAAGTAAGAGTTTTATCCGGGAAACTTACTAAGAAATGAACTACGGACATTCGCGAAGAAGAAACCTCCCCACTTTACCTGTTCTCCTGTGCGAAGCTCTAGTGTTTCTAGCAGCGTATCACCGTTTCCTGTCGCCTCAATTAATGTTTCTATCGCCGCAAGCACCTCGATTCTTTATACCGACTTCATTGCCGTTGCAATGGCATTTACCTCACTCGCTCATTGTTACCAGCATTCACATACCTGGAACCACTATCAGCGAGCACGCCTGTGTAACCACGGTGCGACAGTAACCGCGTCATTCTTCAGCCGGCGTCCAACCGGACTTCGCAAGATCCCAACAGCAGGAGCTCAATCGACAAAGTAGAGAAGACACGCTCCACGCGAATTGTTCCCGGGACCGGAGTCGCCGGATCCTTGGGATCCGTCCAGCTTGGCGGTTGGGCAGCCATTCGAGCCGCAATTCACTGACAGAGCAGAGTATATACCTGGCGTAGGTAGAGAGCACGCCGTACGAGATGTTAGATGGGATTGCGAGAAGCACGGTAGGTCGTCGTCGTCGTCCTCCGCTGCGTCCACTTGGTCGTCCTCCAGCCTGGAGGTAAAGGACAGGATCAGGGGAGGTACCCTCTTTCACTCCTGCCCTCCTCCTGCCTCATCCTCGGACCGGCCACAATTTTCGTTCTCCGTCCCGGCTCAAGACAGTGAGCTGGCCGAACGCGAGGCAGCTGAGATAAGTGTACAATGGCGAGGAAGCCTGGGCTCCGGACTTGATAAGATCGGGCCGGTCATTACGTGTGTCTCGCAGCGGGGGACATTGCCTGGACATGTCGGGTTTCGACTCTCATCCCGAAGCACCCTTTCTTCTCCTTCTCTTCTTCTTCTTCATCTTCTTCTTTTTCCTCGTGGTCATCCGACTTTTTGGTCCTTTTTCTACTTGGTTTTTCTTCATCTTCTCATCTTTGTCCCTTCAGGCGCGTTGCACCGAGCCCTTCGGACCAGTCCGTCACCCAAGCCCAACGAGCATTCGCCATTCACCCAAGAGGATTCCTCTTCGTACATACTGCAATATACTAGGAGAATATAACAAGTAGATATAACGGGGGCATATACATAGAAACGCGTTGTTCAGAGCGGGGCCTCGCTCATATAGGATGCTGTCGGTGACTACACCACTGTGCTCAGCACTTGACACACTCCCTACTGTGAGTGGTACTGCCGCGTGTAAACGATGGCCTACAACTTACCAGACCGAGTGCTCCAGCCGCAATAATAATGATAATTGTCGTAACGTAATTATCTGTATGACGGGCAAGAGCGCTTCGGCGAATAACAATGTGACCAATGGCAAAGACTGGGGTGAAGGACCCACGAATTGTACGGGCTCCTGGGGGAACTTGGATTGATATTTTTTTTTATGGGAAGATCAGCTTTACGATCGTGACTTGCATAGGAGATTTGGTTTAAAATTTCGTCGAAATAAGGACAGTTTTTTGGTGATTATTTGAAAATCTCTTGGTTTAATTAATGGAGAACACAATTGGTTATGCACAAAGTGAAATACTTAAATTAATAGCATTTGATAATAGCCTCTAAATTTGTTTTCTATATTCAAAGAAATATTCTTAAAATACATTATTGAAGTTAACTGCGGATACACGAAAAAGAATTAGTTTTATAAGCTCGCAAGACCTAATCTTAAATTTTTATCCTAATCTTAATGATAAGATCTTCTAAATTTCACTTGTGTTTCTTAATAACTCAATTTTATCGAGATAAAAAAAAACCGAAAAATCTTTTACATCTATATCCGTCCATATTAAGCATTGACATATATAATTAACGAATTGATAGGTAATTTATGTGAAAATAACACGAAGATATCTTTTTGGTGCAGTGAAAATTAAAACCAACCATATCGAACTTACTTTTCGCAACAGTAGCACAGTAGTCAGCCCATGGCTTAGATATGGGAGGTTCGATCGATTACCCAATAGCCCAAAACTTCCATCCAAGGCAACCGCAGGGGTGTGTCTGAGGTTTGCGCACCACAAAGAACCGTTTATAGATGGTTACAGGGTTTATTGGTATTTCCCTCAGCGACCGATACGGCCGCTATTAATAACAATCCAACGTTATCCTAGCCCATTGAGTTTTGCAGCGATCAGCCTTGCGATTCTCGTGTCCGGCAGATAAATCGAGAACTGTTCTGCCTAAGATCGCAAGCGCTCCAAAAATTATTGGAAAGTGTCGTTCTTTTCATGCCCATAAAAAATGAAAAAAAAAAGAGTAAAGTACTAAAAAAAAGACAATAAAGTCAGTCGAAAGTCAGTCTCGTCGCACGCTGTCGTATAATAATTCGTTCTGGCAGGCAAACAGAGCAGCGCGTTCATCCACCTGACTCATTTATCTTCTTTCCGACATTTCCCACCGAACTTCACACACGTTTTATCCGCATCCAGAGTGAAATATAACTCTTCGCGAAGAACTGTGTACCCGTATATGCGCATGTGTACGTGTCTGCCGCTACGACGAGAAAGGAGAAGCAAAAAAAAGGAAGAAGATCTAAGCCACTGCAGGATATAAAGAAAAGATCCCTTCCGGCTGGTTTTCGAGAGTTCAGGTACGAAGGTGAGAAGTAGAGTCGCAGTCGGTCAGGTCCATCCGACTGAGAGGGAAAGAATAAAGAAAAATCAAAAGAAGGAACAAAAGAAAGAGAGAAAAAGTGACGATCGTGAAGTGTTATAATCAGAATTGGAGCGGTGACAATGAATGTACGCGGATTACGTTGGGCAATTTCTCTTTACCCCTCAATCCTGTGTATTTTATGGAATATGGCGGAATCTAGTAGGATTTTTCACAGGAAGTGTGGAATGTAATCGGCACACTAGGGTGGAATTTATGAGTTCTGAGCAAAAGATCGGGAAAAACGGACGCCCCCACGTGAGCCTCCGAATAGACTTTCCTGTATAACGTAGAAGGATATTGTAAAAAAAGATGCATCGGGTGAAGTTATTATT